>JAPXFY010000019.1:19181464-19323964 GCA_030674185.1 Monoplex corrugatus
CCTATAATCACCAAAACAGAAAATTGGGAATTTTCTTAAAAATGCCTAAAATACTGCATTGAAATGTAAATCAAATGCCAAACTGGTTACATTCTGATTGAGGTGATACTGATAGAGACAACAGAATGTATTGTACAACCTTCGCATTTAAAGTGAGCTTGGTTACCTTGTTAAAAAAATAATGTCTGTATAGGAAAAGGAAGCTGGGAAGCTATATCCCCGCTGTACATGCAATACAACCTTCACATTTACATGTTAACTGGGACACTCAGGCACAAACAAAATACTTTTAATATTTACAGTAGTGCTTCACATCCACAAAGCATGCAGAGGTATCATGCCTCTTCTTAAAAACATAGGCATGGGCAATAAAGTCTTGACACAAAAAATGCGCATAAAAAAGTTCATCTAACCTGTCATTCACAAAAAAATTCTCAAGTACCATAGCCGTGCTTGTATGGTCTGCCAAAAATTGCATGCCCTCTCTTTCGAACACACACCACACATCGCATGCACATACACACACACACACACACACACACACACACACACACCACACACAGCACACACACACACACTGCACACACACACACACACACACAAGCACACACACACACACACACCACATCACACACACACCACACATGCACAACACACACACACACACACACACACACACACACACACACACAACACACACACACACACACACACACACACACACACACACACACACACACACACACACAGAAAAGCAAATTGCCATACATGTTGTTTGTGACTCAATCTCCACTCGAGCCAGACAGTTGGTGGACAGAGCTACCACCAGAATGTTGTTGCCTGCACACAGGTGTGTAATCGTTGCGCTCGGCCTGCAGACATACAATACACCATCTCTGTAACCACTTCATAATCACTGGAAATGCTGAAAGTTGATAGAGTAGATTGGTATCTAACTCACTTCATAATCATCAGAAATAGTGAAAACTGACAAAATAGACTGGCATCTGACTTGATTCATTATCACTGACATTTTGAAAACCGACAACACAATCGCTGGAAATTTTGAAAAGTGACAACACAGCACAACATTAAAAATTTTGAAAATTGACAAAATGGACCGGAATCTGACTCACTTTACTCTCACTGGAAATTTTGAAAATTGACCATACAATTATTGAAAATTTTGAAAACTGACAATACAGACTGACATCTAGTGACTTCATAATCACTGGAAATTTTGAAAATCAACAAAATAGACTTGGCATATGATTTACTTCATAATCACTGAAAATGTTTAAAACTGAGAGTAGAGACTGACATCAAATTCTGTCATCATCTTTAATGAAACAAAAGATACTGAAAGAACCTCTTTCAGATTTGTTCTGGTGAATTTTCAGTCTCCTCCCAAGACTGACTATACATAATTGCATGAATATTAATTCATAAACTGTTTAATTAATCCCTTCAACTTGACATCACTATTTTACATGACCAAATACCATTGTTTACATATTGTAATGTTATACTGTTGTATGTTTCTGTGAGTGTACACATCCTGATACATATATGTATACAGTGAGTGAGTAAGTGTGAGTGAGAGTGAGTGTGAGTGTGAGTGTGTGTGTGTGTGTGTGTGTGTGTGTGTGTGTGGTGTGTGTGTGTGTGACTGTAATTTGAGAATTACCTGCCAAAGTGGTGTTTCTTAAAGGAATAAAGAGGCGAATACATTATCCCAGTTGGACACCTTGGGTACTATATGTGTATATCAGTGCTTCTGAATATATTATGTCATGTCTTATAAATGTGATATGAACAATGAGTCCAAATAAGTTTGAATAACAGCGCTATATGAGAATGATTTAATACTATTCATCATCACTACATGTGTAAGAAAGACACTGTAAGAAGAGAATAAGTTTTGGTACAGCACTTTCTTCTGTAAGATTAGCAAATAAACATTTTCATGTACTTGTGGTTGACAGAGAAAGACAACTATTGATTTTAGAGAAAGACAACTATGGCTAATTTATCTCCAGATATTACAGCCACTTTCTGAAGTTGTGAAAACAAAGCATAAAGACGTTTCTTACTTGTAATTCAGTTTGACCCTACTGAAGATTGGCTCCTCATTTTCCAGCTTCCTGTCCAAGTACCCATGCGTCATCTGATGAACAGAGAGAAAATATCAATCATACAATTTCTTACAACATAAACATGTTTAAAGATAAAACCAAACATCATGTGGAGCTACTCGTTTATAAACATAACAGTCGACACTGATTTAAACCTGAACATATTCCATGTAAATTGTAAAGAGGCCTACAAAAAATCTGCTCAGCGTCCTTGTGAGAGGATCCTGTAACGTGACGTTTTGTGTGCCTGGATACTGACTGCATTCTGCATCATACATGGGTGGAACGTCACATCACGGTTTGTGACTCATTTTAACTTAGCAGCATCCTCTGCATTCTTCATGTAGAGGCTAAGACTTTTTAACAACCTTTACTCTCTTTCTGTGCACCAAAACAATGGAACATTAACCTCCAGACATTCGTAATCTGGAATCTATGTCCTCTATTAAGACAACCTTTAAAAAAGCTCATCTCTTCAAACAATATTATTTCGGTATCACTATCAGTCTCAACTTTTTCTCCAATCTACTTTTTGCCCTACTTGTATGATTGGCTGTGTGAGAAAATGTTTTTCATCTATCTATGCTTCACTGATCTGTATGCTAGACTTCTGTCAGTTATGTATACATCATATATTTACCAGCATGAATCTCTGAGTGACCTCATGAAACAGCTGTTGATCTCTGGGAAGGAGAGGACTAGAATCCTAAAGAGAATGGCAGAAGCAGCTGAAGAGTTCTAGCTGAATCTGATTGAGAAGGCTCAAAAGTGAACTTTATCTGGATTAAAATGTCTCTATGTACAGCAGGTGTCTGACAGCTAAGTGGCTAAGACATACGACCATCTTGGAGTCACATGTTGAATTCAGGTGAAGGGAAAAAATGGCAACAACCAAGGAGCATCCAAGAGTCATGACCTGGATGCCACCCCCATGCCTTGCAGCATAAAGAGTTCAGGGCTGAAACAATTGTTTGAGGGGGGTTTCTCCTCTGGGAACCTTCTGCTGTTCTGTCTCCCTTGAGCTTCTTGTTATTACATCTTCAGGGGGCATACATACTAGATGTTTTCTTGCTTCAAAATGCCACTCAATAGTGACATGACTTACAGGATTTTTAACGTGCATATTTGGTATTGGGTGGGTATAGAGATACACACAAAGGGGGTTTCAGCACTTACAGGTCTGCACACATGCTGACTTACAAGACAGGAAAAAATCTCCACCCTTTACCCACCAGGCAGGAGATACCCTGGCAGGACTAACACTAGACCCACCTGTCATAACTTATTCTTAGAACTCAGTATTTGTCTAGAATGCTTGAGAGGTATTCACTGGTTGTGATGTTGAAGGCAGCATCTGGCAGACTATTTAAAGTGGCCATCACTCATCCAATGGAAGAACATAAATATGTATCATAAAAGTGACAACACTAAAGTTTCAATTAACATGCAAATCACAAAAAGAGGAAGCATGTTTAACCCCAAATACTTTTACCAAAAAAAGGCAAAAATTTACAACAAACATTATGGTCCCTTAAGTCAAGATGGTTCAAACATTTTTGTCTTTAACAAAAGCTTACTCTCTATAAATAAAACTTGTTAAACAATAAAAATCCTAAATTAAAAAAAAAAAAGTTCTGATGCATAAGCTTACCATATTACTGACTTGTAAAAAAACGTTCTGATGCATAAGCTTACCATATTACTGACTTGTAAAAAAACGTTCTGATGCATAAGCTTACCATATTACTGACTTGTTACTAATGTTAGCTCAGTTAACAAATTAATGTATACATAAATAAAAAGTTATGCATGACCCTCAGCAGTTGAAAGAAACGAACAAGTAAACAAACAAAACACTGGCTTTAACCATTTGACTCCAGCACCCTGTCCATCAGCATCCTGCATTGTCAACCATGCTAGCAGAGCAAAAACTTAACCCTTTGACTCCCTCACCCTATCCACCAGCTTCCTGCAGGAAGCTGGCAGATAGGGTGAGGGAATCAAAGGGTTGAGTTTTTGCAGTTGATGGATGGGGTGCAGGAGTCAGACTCAAAGGATTAAAAAACATGAACTTGAAAGACAACAACCAATGACAAGTAAAAAAAAAACATTTGCTTACCATGTCCTGCATGGTGCTGGGCACTGGACGGCCTGTTGTGCGAGTCGATTCCTCTTCATACTGGTCTAATATTGAAGCCATCAGGCCGGTCTTTCTTTATACCTCCTGGGGAAAAAGAAGCAGGCACAATGTATGTTCAGTGAATGTGTGTGTGTGTGTGTGTGTGTGTGTGTGTGTGTGTGTGTGTGTGTGTGTGTGTGTGTGTGTGTGTGTGTGTGTGTGTGTGTGTGTGTGGTGTGTGAACAATATAATTAATATCTGTCTGACACAGCAAACATCTTAAGTGCTCAGTCACATTGATTTTCTGATTCAATCTCCAACCCATCCTTCCCCCACTACACCTGGTGAGATAGCCAGTCCTACCATTACTGACTGGATAAACCATCTTCATTGAATGTATATCTTCTATTGACAATCAATGCCATTATCTTCACTTTGGTGCCTAATGAAAATGACCCCAATATCAGGCTCTGTTTAGTCATGACTTGTGCCATTCAAAGGTTCAAATAATCCATTTCAGAATAAACTGGTTTCAGTGGTTCTGGCACCTCTGAACAGATTTTTTTTTTTTGGTAAGAAAACTGATGAAAAACAGTTGGCGGGAAGCTGGTGGATAGGGTGAGGGAGTTGCGGGAAGATGGTGGATAGGGTGAGGGAATCAAAGGGTCACGTTTTTGCAGTTGGTGGACTGGTGTGGGAGTCAAAGGGTTAACTCCTGACACTATAAGGAGGCTGAGTTACATCCAGGTCTTGACTCAGATGTTCTTCTGCTGTCACTTTTTTTTGTTAGAAAGCAGTCCATCCCTTAGGTTTGATTAAACTTAAAAACAACCAACCAACCACAAATATACAAACACTGTGACAACCTTCAACATTTCTCCACCTGTCTTTTCTATTTCTTCAATTTTTCTTTATTGCCAAATAAGGAAAAGCCCAACAAACGCTTTCTAATTTATGCTGTAGGAGGTTGCACATAGTTTTGAGATGGTGCCTATGTTTACAAGTCTTATTGATGATGAAAACAGAAGATTGACATAAAACAGAAAAAGTTTGTACAGAAACATTGATGAAATTGCCCACAGGGAAAAGACAGGTATGCACGTCAACTGATTGCTTAAAATCGAAAGATAATACGCTTATCATGGAAAAAGACAAAATATCAGCTAGATGGGGAGAGTACATTAAAGACCTTTTTAATGACGACAGAAACAAAGAACACATTATCAGAAAGAACGTTGAAGGACCACCTCCACCCATAATGAAAAATGAAGTTAGAGCAGCACTGAAAAAGATGAAACCAGGAAAAGCCCCTGGACCAGACAACATTACTACAGAAATGATTGAGGCCCCAGAAGAATTCAATATTGAAAAAATAACAGTCCTCTTAAATGAAATTTATGACACTGAAAAAATCCCCAAAGATATGTCAAAATTAATTTTCATCGCACTTCCAAAGAAAACAGGGGCTATAGAATGCGAACTCCATCGTACAATCAGCTTGATGAGTTGTGTAACAAAAATCCTATTAAGAATACTCATTGATGAGAACAAGGAACAGAATCAAAAGAGAAATGGCAGAAAAACAAAGATGATTTATATTTAATTTATGCTTTCTTGATTATACCAGGACTTTTGATCAGGTAAGACATGAAAAATTGATGAACCAACTAGAAAGACTAAGAGTCAATATTGATGGAAAAGATCTAAGAATAATCAGATATATACGTATTGGGAACAAACAGCAGCAATGAGAATAGAAAACGATATAAGCTATTTCCAAAATATCAAAAGAAGGTCAGGCAGGGTTGTGTTCTGTCACCAAATCTGCTTTCACTTGAAACTATCATGAAAAACCTAGAACAGTAGAAGAATGCCCTGGGATAAAGGTTGGGGGGGAAATGATAAACAACATTCGTTATGCAGATGACACTGTGCTAATTGCAGGAAATGAAAGGGGCCTACAAAACCTTGTGAATATAATAGAAATAGAAAGCAAAAATAAAAGGCTGGAGCTAGTAGCAAGAAGACCGAAGTCATGGTAATCAGTAAAAAACAAAGACATCCCCTCATGCAAAATAACAGCAAATGGCACAGCTTTGAGACAGGTTTATAAGTTTAAATACCTGAGAACGGCCATCTCACCAGATGGCAGATGCATATCAGAAATAGCCAGCAGAATCATCCCAACCAAAACAGCATTCAAAGAGATCAAAAACATTCTTGCCAACAAATGCCTATCAATTAATATCAGGAAAAGAGTTCTTGAATGTTATAAAGAACCAATACTGTTGTACGGTTGTGAGGCGTGGAAGTCAATATGCAAAATCAAAACAAAACTGAGGCAACTGAAATGTGGTTTCTAAGAAGCATGTTGAGAGTTCCATGGACTGAAAAAGAAAACAAACCAATCAGTCTTGAAGGAGGCAGACACAAGAAGATCATTTACAATGAAGACTAGGAAAAGACAAGTAACATTTACACTTTACAGGCCATTTTATGAGAACATGGGAATTAGAGCACCTGGTCATAACAGGAAAGCCGGAGGGAAAGAGAATACCATGCAGACCAAAGAAGAAAATAGTGGGTGGACTTGCTGGGTAGCTGAGGACAGAGCAAGTATGATGATGATGATGATTAATGATGGCAGTACAGCACTAGTGTGTTTTTTCTTTTGTTTGTTTGTTCTTCTTTGTTTTTTCCCCCTTACAGCATTTGCATAGAATGCCTTTGGATTCAGCACAGTGTGACAGAAGCAAAGAACTGTGCAACATAATATGACCTGAAAATAAGCAGTAAAAAGAAACGCCTATAACTTACCCTTTGACTCCCACACCCTATCCACCAGCTTCCTGCAGGAAGCTGGTGGATAGTGTGAGGGTGTCAAATGGTTAAGTTTTTGTTTTCCTAGCATGGTTGACAAAACAGGTATGATGGACAGGCTGCGGGAGTCAAAGGGTTAAGCCTGAGGCTGATGCAAAATCCATCACATGACGGTTGAGTTGAGACAATGACAAATGATGTTCACGATTTAATTAAAATTGTCTGACGTACATCAACAAATAGACGAACAAAAACCGCCTAAGGAGTAGATCTATTGCATGACCAAGACACCTACCAATTTAACGCTTGTGGTAAAATCACGGCATGGTAATTAGAATATTTACCTCAAATTTCCTCTTGAGTTTTGATGAAGGCGTTCCGCATAGATTCTTCATATAGAGTTACTGCCCATAAACCTGGCTATTTTGTCTTATTACCAAATCATATGGAAATAAAGTATAGCATTTGACGTTCTGCTCACGGCACCAGTAGCTTCGCAGGAAAAAAAAAAAAAAAAAAAAGAAGAAGAAATAAATCGTGAGAAACTCTGTCTGTATCTCAAAATAGCGTTCTACATAATGTTTTTACTTTTAGTGTTATTTTACCAACTTTTTAAACAGAACAAAATGAAGAAATTTTCAACCAGACAAAGATAAAAATAATAATTTCATTTATACAGCGGTGCATACAGTTCATTTGGAAAGTATTCTCGCTGTACTTTACAGATCTCATCAGGTGTTAAAACAGTCTAATTGTCTGTGAGTTCGTGCCGGTGTGTGTGTGTGTGTGTGTGTGTGTGTGTGTGTGTGTTGTGTTGTGTGTGTGTGTGTGTGTGTGTGTGTGTGTGGTGTGTGTGATGATAATACTCCTTATTTACGGTGCCTTTCTCAGGTTTCTGTTTCGTTTTGTATTTCAGACCGGACAATTTATTCTGTATCGTTTGCTTAATTTTTTCATTTCTGGTGGAGTGTTCCATTGCAAGGGAAATAACCCTACTTTCTCTTGGTGCTTAACAACCTATCCGCATTTACGGTACTCGGAAACGCGGTCCCTGGCAGTAACTCTCTTTTTTCTGTATATAAATTAGAAGATTAACAAATATGCAAATAAATAGCATACAGACAGAGAACTAGGCGAGAAAAGAACATAGACAAAGGAAACAAATAAATGAACAGATCTAAGAAACACGAGCTATGTGGCAAATTTAACATCAACAACACGCAATTTATTGTGTCATTTGCCATCATCATCAACAACAGTAGGCGAGAACACGAGAATCAAAATTTGGTGAGATTTGAGCGAAAGAAAATGAATGGCAATGAATGAATGAGAAGTATGCAAAGGCAGGAAGAGAAAGATGTAGTAGTGATAGAGTAGATGAGACAGGGCCTTATCATTTTTTTTTTTAATCAAATGCGTTATTAATTAAGAACAACAAGAAAACAGCAGTAACAGCAATGATACTATTATTACTTAACACAGGATATATTCTTCGAATCTTTCATCACTGTTTCTTCGAATTCGTTTTGTTTTCTCTTAATTTTTTTGTATCTGGTGTCTGCTTGTTTGTTATCTTACGCTTGACAAAGGCCAGCTGGCCGAAAATGTGCACCTGTCTTGTCTGGTTGTATTAAATACGCGTTCTTATCTTTTTCCATGTTTTTTTCTGGTTCCTATTTGCTTGAACGCAGGCAGTCACACTCGTTTTGGATTTTGGTTTGTTTTGTTTTGTTTTTTCATTTCTATCGGAGAGAGACAGAGACAGAGAGAGAAACAGAGACAGAGAGAGACACAGAGAGAGCAGATGAGATGAGACAAAAGATATGAAAGAAAATGTATATACTGTGCTCACCCTATGACTTGATTACAATGAACAAGACAGTATTGTTTTCGACTAAGGGTCTTCATCAGAGTACAAAAATAACATAAACAAGGCGATTACTGCTTTTGTCTATGGAGAAGAATGGCGGAATGATGACGAAGTTCATCTGCTATTAATTGAACTCGAGGTTCCAGGGTGCCTTTCCTGTAAAGGCCCGATTTTTCTCTTCAGTTTGACAAAAAAAAATCGAACTGGACGTCTAATTGTTCGGAAGGGGATAACAAAAACTAAAACCAAACCAAATCAAACCAAACCAAATAAACAAAAAAACGAGTTGGACTCGTGTTCCTTCTGGCTTGCGCACTCTACAGATCCCACGGCAGTTGAAAATCGTGAAGAGCAGAGATTCTCCCGGCTGCCCTGGCCAAAAAAATATTGGAGAGATATGTTCACTTCCCAGATTTCTCGCCTCGAGGCCTAATTAGCCTTCTGCCTTTCAAAAGTCTTGGTTAAAAAAAATTTTAAAAAAAGAAGCGAGAGAGAGAGAGAGAGAGAGAGAGAGAGAGAGAGAGAGAGAGAATATCTTTGTGTGACAGAGAAGATGACATGATGGGTCAAGGTTCATTTGTCAAACAGACTTGAGTTTACCTTAGCTCAGCATTTTGTGAGAGAGACGGTGGGGGGGGGGGGGGGGGGAGGGGGGGGACAGACAGACAGACAGAAGGAGGTCGATGGCTTGGATCAGGAATCACACGCCCTACTCTACACCTTTCTTCCCCCCTCCCCCAGTTTGCGTGCGCTTTGTGCCCAGGAGATTTAGTCATTGTTGATGATTGCTTCGGTGAATGATAGGAGTTCTTGCCTTGGTTTCATTCTTGATTCAAGATTGGTGCCTTGTAAATGCCGTTATCGGTGAATGATAGGAGTTCATGCCTTGGTTTCATTCTTGATTCAAGATTGGTGCCTTGTAAATGCCGTTATCGGTGAATGATAGGAGTTCATGCCTTGGTTTCATTCTTGATTCAAGATTGGTGCCTTGAAAATGCCGTTATCGGTGAATGATAGGAGTTCATGCCTTGATTTCATTCTTCAATCAAGATTGGTGCCTTGTAAATGCCGTTATCGGTGAATGATAGGAGTTCATGCCTTGGTTTTATTCTTCAATCAAGATTGATGCCCTGTAAATGATATTATCATTATTATTATTGTCCATTATCTATGCTGAAACAACCGAACTGTGTTAATTCCAAGATGCGAACGTATCTGTCACATTATTCATTGTGTATATATGTTACAGTCAAATCGGGAAATCAGGCATTCTCCGAGAATGCCGGAAAGTTTAGGCATTCACGGTAAATCCCTGGTTTGATCAGGCAATTCCGGCAATGACTGAAAATTTTCAGGCATTATCGGTGATTGACTGAAATAGGCTGTCAGGCATTATCGGAGAATGCCTACCGCTCACAATCTGTGTTTCTGGTGAGAGTCTGAAAGCATTTCAGCACATAAGCCTACTATAAAACTTTGAATGGCTGGGGTCGTAATTGGTTTCATGCCTCTTTTCCATCAGGAAGGTAGTGCTGTCCAGCCATCAACTGCCTGTGCCGGGCCAATGCTGTCAGTTTGGAATCTATTCTGTATTCTCTCTCTCTCTCTCCTCTCTTAATTTTAAGGCATTCAATTAAAGAACATAATGATGAAATCAGTTTAATGTTTAATTCTAACAACTAAAATGTACATTAAAACAGAACTTTCTGTCAACAGTTCATTTGTTTCCACAAGTCAAGGATTGGTGACACCGACTGTTGCACTTCAGTTTTGCTTTGAAGCATTTGCACCGATTGTTCTGGCATTTCTTTGCACCCGAACAGTTGCACTTGACGTATCCTTGTCCTCCGCTTTGGGAGCCCAGGATGACTGCCTCTCGAAGACTTACGTGCTTAACACAGTTCATTTCACTCAAATACAACAGTTTTTGTGGACACAGTTCGAACTCGTTTCTGGTGTAGGCTCCTTTTAAAATCCCATGCTTGGTCACCAGTGTGTAGTTGTCATTTTCACTCCTGTCAAGAATCACCCCCAGGATATTCCGCGGGTCTCCACGGCCTCTATCCACCAGGGGAATGGGTATAGCGACGTTATCACCTCTCTTTCCATGACCGAGATCCAAGCGACTCCGCTTCACCATTCTTTCTGCTTGCTGGAGCTGACATACCCTGCTAGCTTGTCTGTGGTGGTGAATTTGTTTATATTGTCTGTCAAGCAATGCCACACTGTCATCAGTCACCAACTCCTCAGTACTGAGGTTTGCATTTCCAGGGTGGATGTTGGCAGTGTTACGCTGGGGTTCAGACCTAGTGAAACAATAAGAGATTTTTTTTATTAGAGAAAGAAAAAAAGACAAACAATAAAAGAATGAGAAAAAAAGAATCAAGAAAATAGAAAAAAAGAATGGGAGGAAAAAAGCGAGTGAGAGGGAGAAAAGAGAAAGAGGCGAGAAGGATAGCGGTCAGATAGAAAGTAGAGAGAGAGAGAGAGAGAGAGAGAGAGAGAGAGAGAAGAGAGAGAGAGAGAGAGAGAGAGAGAGAGAGAGAATAAAGCATGAGAAAAAGAAAACAAGTGTTGGACCTGTGTTGGAGACACAGAGAGAGAGAGAGGTCAAAAGCGTGTACAAGTGGTCACTTACCTTGCCTCGCCAGCTGAGTGGACGTCAGCAGCACGGTGGACGTCAGCAACCACGACGTCTGCACGGTGGACGTCAGCAGCATGGTGGACGTCAGTAGCATGGTGGACGTCAGCAACCACGACGTCTGCATGGAGGACGTCAGCAGCATGGTGGACGTCAGCAACCATGACGTCTGCACGGTGGACGTCAGCAACCACGACGTCTGCATGGTGGACGTCAGCAGCCATGGCCACGTTCGCAGGGTAGACGTCAGCAACCACGACATCTGCGGCCATCTCAGCATCACTAGTGCCAGAATTTCGCAACGAAAAGTCACGTAAATCACCCTCAGTGTGAAACGCGTCAATCATTTCTTTCGGTAAAGAAGTTGAACTCAGCCCCAGTCTTGGTTGACATCCAAAGAGAGCCTGATATGGAGATCTCTTGATAGCAGCACTGTATGACATGTTTTTTATGAACTGAACAAATCGGAGCCCAACTGACCAACGAGTAGTGGAGTTGTCGGCCATCCAGGCAATCAACATGTCCTTTATATCGCCGTTTGCTCTCTCCACAGATCCTTGGGACTGAGGGTGTCTCGGCTTGCCATGGACAAGTTTCAGTTCAGGCCACAAGTCTCTCAGTTCTTTGATAATTGCTGCAGTGAATTCAGAACCATTGTCCGATTGTAGGATCACAGGAGCTCCAAGTAGTGCAAAGATGTCCATCAACTGAGATGCAACCTCACAAGCTCTTTTTGAGGTCAGTGGTCGCAACTACAACGAACTTTGTAAGATGGTCTTGATAAACCATTATCCACTTGTACTGACCATCGTCCATCGACTGAAAGTCAATCAGGTCAACTTGACACCTGGAAGAAAAATCACTTGAAAGGATGGGTTTCACAACAACTCCTTTTGTTTTTTGTCGCTTTGTCTTTTCTCGGCACACCTTGCAGAAAGACTTGAAAAGTTCAACGCTTTCTCTGTACACATTTGCAAATTTCTGTTCAAGTTCCTTTAGAACCCTATCCCTTCCACCGTGTCCTGTGGCAAGATGAGCTGTTCTGATCACGTCGAATGTGTCTTCAATTGTCACATAGTAGATCGGGGTTTCAGCAGGTGACTTTCGTTTCTTTATCATCTTGTCCATGTGCCCACATCGAAGGATTTCATACCTGATTCAAAATCAAGAGATCACTATTTTATTATCTGTGTCTGCGCGTGTGTGCGTGTGCGTGTGTGCGTGTGTGTGTGTGTGTGTGTGTGTGTGTGTGTGTGTGTGTGTGTATGTTAGAGAGAAGTGATAAAATTCTTGATACAAGGAAAAGCGAGAACAAGGAGAACAAAAATGAAAATGGGAAACAAAAGTATGGGACATGTGCGCAGAGAGAGACAGAGAGAGAGAGAGAGAAAGAGAGTCAGTCAGTCAGTCGCAGAGAGAGATACATACATCGAGACAGACAAACAGTGACAGAGAGAAGTGACAGAGAGAGACAGAGACAGACAGAAAGACAGATTTGAGAGAGAGGGAGGAACGAGAGAGAGAGAGGAGTCTACTTACTTCGAAAACAGCTTGTACTGACGTGGAGTTTTCCGACTTCCGTTTTCCATCATCTCTTCAAGTATTTGAAAATATTTTGACTTTGGCATCAAGTGTTTTTCATTTTTGGCGTACTTTTGAAAGTGTAACCGATTAAATCGGTCTTCTACCGATTCTGTTTCCTCCATTGCTACCCTCAACATTGAGAGCAACGTCACAATGGAACTAGCATTATACTGAAAGTGAACTCCAATCACTCCAAACTCAGCGAAAAGGGGAAAAAGTTAAAGAGACAATGTGCTATAAGAGAAACTCACAATAAATTCATGCTCAAGGCCGGCTATGTAAAAACAAACTCCAATCACTCCGAACTCAGTGAAATGGGGAAATGCAACGAACCTTTTAACCCCTTCAAGTCTCTCATTCCTATGTACGTTTGACTACAAGCCCGCTCTGTTAGAACACAAACTATCTCATCTCTCATCTCTCATCATCACGCGGAAGTGTTACACGCGGTAGTGCTACTCGCGGTAGTCTTACACACGCGATAGTGTTACACACACGCGGAAGTGTTACACGCGGTAGTGTTACTCGCGGTAGTTTTACACACGCGATAGTGTTACACACGCGGAAGTGTTACACGCGGTAGTGTTACTCGCGGTAGTTTTACACACGCGATAGTGTTACACACGCGGAAGTGTTACACGCGGTAGTGTTACACGCGGTAGACAAGGTCTACAACCCGTTTTGCCTAACAGTCAGGCAAAACGGGAAATTTGCACAAGTAGTTTTTAGTCATTTCCTGATAATGCCTGAAAATTTTCAGTCATTGCCGGAATTGCCTGATCAAACCAGGGATTTACCGTGAATGCCTAAACTTTCAGGCATTCTCGGAGAATGCCTGATTTCCCGATTTGACTGTAACATATATGCCATAATATGTCAGGACCTTACCTAAGAATTTTCTTCTTGTCTTTCCAAAATTTTTTAATTATCATTATTATTTATTTATTTATTTATTGTAAAATACTTTTCAATCAAAGAAAAAAGGAAACATAACAAGAAAGACAGAAAGACAAGAACAACAGACAAACAAACAAACAAAACTCTCGGCAATGCCACATAGAGCCCTACGTTTTCTTAGAGCTACCTGTGCGATAAAGGGACGTAATCACTTGACAGACGGGCTGTTTACACCTTGCGTCCACGAGCCAGGCAGCCTGCGCGTTATATGAGAGAGAGAGAGAGAGAGAGAGAGAGAGAGAGAGAGAGAGAGAGAGAGAGAGAGAGAGAGAGAGAGGAGAGAGAGAGACAGACAGACAGACAGACAGACAAACAGACAAAGAAGTAAGAAAGAGAAGAAAATGAAATTTAAGACACTGAACAATTCAACAACAGCAATAAAAGCATCTGCCCTCACATAATTACACACATATTATGCACACTGAGTAAAGGAGTACACAGACTGTCCAGTGACATGTTGCCTGCAGAGTACGGGCAAAACGATGTCCATACATGCATTCGAGAAGATTGGAGCATCATAAATTAAAATAAAAACAAACTGTGACGTGCCCGTGCGCGCGCGCACGCACACACACACACAACACACACACACACAGAGCATGCGTGCACACATGCTCACACCCACAAACGACCACCCATATCTATGTCACTGATCAATATACATGCTGGACCAACATTACTGAAAAGAGGCAGACTGCAATAACCACACACACACACAAACAGAAAGAGAGAAAGAGAGGGAGAGACAGAGACAGAGACAGAGAGAGACAGACAGAAACAGAGACAGAGAGAGAGAGAGGGAGAGAGAGTGAGAGAGAGACAGACAGACACGTTTGCAGAAATATGCATGCTCTCACGTACGCACTGGCAGGTACCCCTTCCCAGTCACACACCCTCACATAACCTTGGACATTCAGGAATACGTAACTGCTAGTAGTGCTACAGCAAACATGCATAAGTGCCAATAGGAAAAGAGCAGCAGCAGTAATAAAAACCAAACAAACAAAACAACAACATGAACAAGCAAACAAAGAAAACACACACACACACACAATTGACAAAGCCATTCTAATAATCTCACTGAATAAAAAACACACCTGCTGTAAAGACTTCGGTGTGTAGCCTATGTATATATGTCTGTACATGACAAATAAAGAAAACACACACACACACAATTGACAAAGACATTCTAATAATCTCACTGAATAAAAAACACACCTGTTGTAAAGACTTGGGTGTGTAGCCTATGTACAGTGGAAACCATTTATAACAGGACCGGTTATAACAGGAATCCGGATATAACAGGGCTTTTTTCAATCCCAATTTTTTCTTCCTCTTTGTCTCTATTAAAACTTATCGGCAATAACAGGGAGACAAGAGGGCTCGATCGGTTATAGCAGGGATGCCGAGACGGGCTCTGCAGCAGAAAGGCCTAGGCCTAGACTCAGCACGCCACGCAGTAGGCCTAGATCTAGATCTAGGCTAGCCTTGGTATACTGTGTACTGTACACTGAAAGAACGCTTCGCAATGCGAGCGTGATGCGCGCGCAAGCGTGTAGGCTGAGGCCACCGAGTCAGTGACTGACTGCGCCATCATTCAGTTTGTAAGCTTACTGCACACTTACACCAGACCAGATCTAGGCCTAGATCTACTGTTTATCTTTCCATGATTTACAAAAGTCAAGAGTTAGTTGATCAGTCCTTATTTCCCTTGATATCTGATATAACAGGGATCTGATATAACAGGGATTTTGATTTGGTCCCATCATCCCTGTTATATCAGGTTTCCACTGTATATATGTCTGTACATGTAAACACACCCAAGTCTTTACAACAGGTGTTTTCATGTATGCATGGGCGTGTGTGTATGAGTGAATGTGTATGTGTGTCACTTTCCATGGCATGTGTGCACACTGGTTGTGCATGCACGTTTACTTCGTGGGAAGAAAGGCCAATTTGCGTAAGAAACTTTAGGGAGAGCTGGACAGCAGGTCTTCAGGGTAAAAACTTCTGCTGAACAAGTCTCAGCCCTAACTTCTGATGGGGCTGGGCAGCGTGACTCCTGAGTGACCCTCTGCTGTCACAATTTTATCCCTCCACCCCAGTTTGAACCCGCGCCTCCAAAGTGGTCAGGTATCTTAACCTTTTGACTCCAGCACCCTGTCTGCCAGCATCCTGTATTGTCAACCATGAAAGCAAAACCTTGACCTTTTGATTCACTCACCCTAGCCACCAGCTTCCTGCAGGAAGCTGGTGGTTAGGGTGGAGTCAAAGGGTTAAATTTTTGCAGTTGGTAGATAGGGTGCAGGAGTCAAAAAGTTAAGGCCAAATCACCTTTGTGACAGATGTCCTAATTACTGCAGTATTAGACACTTGCAGTACACAAGGAAAGATCCAGCTAGAACTCTTTTCAGCTGGTTCTGCCGGTGTCTTTAAGGCTTTAGTCCTCTCTACTCCAGGAATTGAGAGTTTGTTAACGAGGTCAAAGTCAAATGTGTCTATGGACCCCCTTGTTCTGACCACTATGGCAAATGCTTTCCTCGGAAGCCAGATTTCGTAGAATTGCTGGCTAAATTGGCATACTTTTCATTCTTGTAGAAATGGGCTTCCTCCATTCTATCACATACAACCAGAGTTTGATTAGAATCATTTGGTTTGATGAGCGGGAGTGAAGTATGAGTAATATATCAAGTTTCATGCCACCGTTGCTGACAATTTCTGGGGGTCATTTTTTTCAATTCTGGAAGATCTGTTGAGCACTCCCACTAGTCCCAGTCATCCATTTCATCCAGTTGATTCTGCTTCCATGCTCTCGATATCACAGCTTTTTCAGGCTACGGTTTGCTGCCTCCTCCCCGAGCTTTTGGTGGTGTAGTTTTTATTTTGGTAGTAGGCCCTACCAATTGCTTTAAGCACTCGATCATGCCTGCCTCCATGTGTACCGTCCCTGGGTTAGTGTGACTTTGCATGAGCTCAGACACATTCCAATGAAGGACAATATTAGTATTGTGTGACCATCCTGATATCCTTTTCTGTAACATGCTTTAAAATTTTCTCCTATTATTCATATTGTAATATCTGTGTTGAAACAACTGAAATGTGTTAACTCTAAGGGGGGTGGGGGTGGGATCAGTTATTGCTTAAATGTGAAATGGTCTGGGTTTTAATTTGTTTGTTTTCATACTTTTGATATTAGTTTTCAGTTTCTCATGCATGTACACATTTGTGGGCAGCAGTCCAAAAAGAGCATTTTGCGTTTCTTTTCGGCACTTCTATTTTCATGCTCTGAGTATAAAATCCACCACAAAGTTTGGGTATTTAAACAGAAATTTACCTTTTGTGTAATGGAACATAAGAATGCACCCTCCCTTGCTGGATGAATAAATGCACATCATGGCATCATCTGTTGTGCCAGAATTGGGCCCTGCCTTACAGCCCCAAGAAGAGGAAAGGGGTGGCTACATGTGTGACGAGGCCAGTGAAGGAAGAAGGTTTTAAGGTATATCATGAGAACTGGATCAAAGCTGTTCTCTGCACTGGTCAGCAATCTTAGCCCACACATCGATAACATTCAACATCTGCCACACATCAGTGAGCTTTGGACAGAGGGCAATGGTGGAACTGGCTGATGGCGTGCTGATTGGAACTTGGTCTGATCCAGCGAGGGAGTGTGCATTGCTGTCCACTACTGGTGCTGCTGTTCACAGAAGGGGCTGACACACGTTCACTCAAGTTCTGTATTGTAGGCCTACTTTCTTGAGAGTCAATCTTTTTGTTGGCATTAGCTCAATTTTCAAATGTTCTTTCATGCTGAGCATTTCTGCCTGTATGCATGTTTCAGATTCTGACATAGTGCCCAGTTGTTAGTCACTTTTCCGACATATTTTTGTGTGTGTGTGTGATCTGGTCTTTTGCAGGTGGCGATTCCTCTATTAGTATGGCACTGAAATTGGTTTGATGAATGACATCTACAAGTAGGGGCTTCTGATATAGTCATATGGATAAATGTCAGATTCCAATCAGAAAGTCTTTGTCTGATCAGCGTAGACACCTGCACCTGATGGGTTAAGGGTGGAGATTTTTCTGATCTTCCAAGTCAACATGTGCGCAGATCTGCTAATGTCTGAATCCCAATCATATACACATACATACAGAACATCAAATATGCACATTAAAGATTCTGGAGATCATGTCAGTGGTTGGCTGTGGAAACATGAAAACACCCAATGTGTATGCCCACCAATGGCGCAGACTATGTAACAACATAGTGGAGTGTGGTTCATGTACAAGGCAGATAAATGTGCACAAGAAACATAAGGCAATCTGAGAACAGTTAAACAATGTAGGTCGGTAGTGCCAAGGAACTGGATCTTCAGTCAACTGAACAAAAGTACAGATAGCCTATTGTTCTGCACTCTTCACACACACACACACACACACATACACACACACACACACACACACACACACAATGACATGCGTGGACACACACACACACACAGACACACAACAGCAGCTGGTACAGACATTCCACCAGATACATTCAAGATAACTAATATCGAACGGACAAACAACCTGTGCTACGTTAGAATCAGTTCTGATAAAATAATGACTGTCAGAAAACATAAGAAACATGTTGAAAACACCAAACTCAAAGAGTTAAAAAGGCCTCTTCATCCTTGGCACAGCCACCACAATGGCAACCAAAAGCACTGAACGACGCCATCTCTTCTAGCTTAAATCAAGCTGTAATAGTGAGTGTAACTGAATATGGACTTGGCTTCACAATATCATGACAGATCAATGCTTTGAAACTACAAAGAATATAAAATGAAGCAATGAGATTAATCCAAGGAACTACAGAGGACACGCTCATATAAACTATGTTGTACCTGCTTGACCTTCCTTCAATAAGTCAAGACAACATTTGAATTGTGGAAACTGGATAGTAAGAGAGACAAATCCAATGAATTCCAGGAAGTAGATGAATTCTACAATGTAGAAGTGATGGGTCTGTCTGTCTGATTAGACAATGGATGCGCCTGGTTGAGTTATACTACACGTCATTATTGAAGGGCCAGGAACGTTTTCGAGTCAATTTTTGAAAGGAGAAATAACCTATTTTCTCTTACTCTTTTCTCCAATTCGTTGCCGTAACTGAATGGATAAGAGCTCAGACAACATTGCAGTTTCCTTTTGGCACGTGTTTGGGGATTTGCCGATTTGCAATGGGCGGCCCAAGGAAGACAATTTCCACACGAAATTGTCGAATCTTCAGCAGGGTCTCTCTGACGACGCAGGCAAGGTAGCGACAAAATTCGCTTTGCACGTGCAAGGCAAGCCCTTTTTGAACACTACTCCAGCCAAAGTTGCCCGCAGACGAGGATAAAAAGGACCCGTTCTTGGTTCGTTTTAACCATGCTTGCAAGACGACGGATGACGGATGAGCAGCGGGGGAGAGCCCTCGCTCTGCTTGATGAAGGCCTAGCGCAGCGGGAAGTTGCTAGACGACTTGAAGTGTCGCATTCCACAATCCAGAGACTGCTGGAGCGCTTCAATGAGACTGGAGCAGTCCAGGAAAGGCGTCACACGGGTCGACCCAGAGTAACGACAAGACAGCAAGACCGCTACCTTGCCCTCTCCGTCCTGAGGGAAAGGGCATCCACTGCGGTGACCTTGAGGGGTCAGCTGAGGGACGCAACAGGTGCTAACATCAGCTGCAGCACGGTGAGAAGACGGCTACATGAGGCAAACTTGAGGTCACGGAGACCGGCCGTCCGACCCGTGCTGTCACCGGTCAACAGAGTGCGCCGCATGACCTGGGCCAGGGAGCACGTGACCTGGACAAGGCAACAGTGGGCCCGGGTCTTGTTTTCGGATGAGTCCAGGTTCACCCTGACCTTTAACGATGGCCGGGCTCGGGTGTGGCGACGTCAAGGGGAGAGGTTCGCTGACGCCACTGTCCAAGAGCATAACCGGTACGGCGGCGGGTCGGTGATGGTGTGGGGTGGCATGAGCCGTGGTACCCGGACCCCCCTGCTCCCCATTGACGGCATCCTGAACGGGGTCCGGTACCGGGACGAGGTTCTGGCGGCCGTGGCACTGCCTGCGCTTGTGGACCTTGGTCAAGGCGCCATCTTCCAGGACGACAATGCACCTGCGCATCGAGCACGCCTTGTGACCGACTTCCTGGAGCAGCATGAAGTCGTCCGTATGGCCTGGCCAGCGTGCTCACCTGACCTGAACCCAATTGAACACCTCTGGGATGTGCTCGGGAGGCGCATCAGGGACAACCACCCCCCACCGGGCACCCTGGCCAGGCTGGTCGACATCCTGCAGATCGAGTGGGCGGCCATCCCTCAGGACACACTCCGTGGGGTCGATGCATCGGCGCTGTGAAGCATGCATCCAGGCTCGGGGCGGACACACGCGATATTGAAAACAGATTGGCCAAATCTGACACTTTCTGTTTTTTGAAAAGGGGGGGATGTTCCTTTAAATGCATGTGCTGTTCACTAATGGGTCATTGTGCTAATTTCTTTTTCCAAAACAGGTGTGGAAATGATGAAATAAAACATAGAATCAATTCTAAACATTGTCAATTATTTCAACTTAAAATTAGAGAGGAAGGAAGAAGTGGCCCTTAAATTATGATTAGGAGTATATAATGTAGAACAGCTTGAGTGGCAGTCCTTGGCACAGCCACCACATATGAAAGTGATGGATGCGATTGGGTGGATCTGCCGCAATTTTCCTTCTCTTTCTCTCTTCTGTTTGACTACAGTTCAGTTTGCTTCTCTTCTGAAATGGCGATGTCTGCACATATGCAGCCTGCCACCAGACACAACAGTTTGTAGCTGTTTCTTCCCAGATGTCCACACTGACATCAGCGGACAGGGATCCTGCACCTGAGCTCTCCAAATTGGATATCTTTTCATATGTGGCAATCCTGCATGTGGCAGACAAGGCCAAACCACCACAGTCAGCACTGTGCAAAGAAGGCGTACATTGTACATGCTTGGTATGGTGGCACACGGTCCTTCCTCCAGTTCAAGTTATTGTTGAGGCACTCTTGGCTCATATAGGTTGTCCAGGTCTCATTGCCAGTATGCAGGCTCTGTTCATGCTGGTCTTGGTGGCAGTGGTAAGTTTTTGATTTTGTATACTCTCTTGGACAGCTTGGCCATTGTGATGTTGCTGAGTGTCGGCAGTAGTGCATGTTATCATGTGCAGTGGCAAACAATACAGGAATGCTAGACGCCATTAGTGTCTGGGCAAATACCTATATTCATCCGCATATAGATTACTCCACATCCCCCTTTCCAAGTGGAAATGGACATTAAACTGAAACTTTAAATCAATTTCCAACGAAACCCGAAATGCAATTTGAGTAAGACTGAAATACAATACAATGTCTTCGCGTTTTCTTTCTTTAACAAAAACGAACAAAGTTCAAACTTTAAGCGTAGACTGTCCTTTCATTTATCAATCACATCTGCTGTGTAATTGTTTTCTTATTATAGGTTCAGTCTATCTGGTGGCTTGATCATGCGACAGGACCTGCGTAGCTGTGGTGCTTCAGGTGCTGGAGGCTGGCAGGTGACATCTTCCTTTGGACCATTCTGGTCAGGTGTTGGATCAGGGCCATCCACTGCAAGGCTAGGTGATTCTGTGACAACCACACTCTTTGGTGGTTGAAATTCTGTTGACCGGGGAACTAGATGTCTTCGGTTTCGACGCTGAGTGCCCAAAGGGGTGGCAACATCGTAGGACCTTTGGCCATGAAGTTTCACAACAGTCCCTGGTTCACCTTGTGGTCTGACCCAGACAGGTTGTCCTGGAGAGAATTGTGTAGCTTCACGTGCACGATGGGCTCTATCAAAGTTCTGTTTCATGTCCCACTTCCTCCTGATCTCCTTGTCTTTGAAATGTTCAGAAGACTGGGACTTGAGCTTTGAGGGTGCAATGGGGACTGGCGTACGAAGTTTCCTGCCCATGGAGAGTTCAGCTGGGCTTGTTCCATGCTGGAGAGGGGTTGCTCGGTACATAAGCAATGCTTTGTATGGGTCGTCTGACTTTTTCAAGAGGTTCTTGACAGTTTGAACACCTCTTTCTGCCTCGACATTCGCCTGCGGGTAATGGGGGCTACTGGTGATGTGATGAAACCCATAGTTCTTGGCAAATGTAGCAAACTGTCCAGATGAAAATTGGGGTCCATTATCTGACATGACGATTTCTGGGATTCCATGTCTTGAGGACATGTGTTTCAAATGCTTGATCACATTCTCTGAGGTAGTTGAGTTCAGCAGTGCCAGTTCAATGTACTTTGAATAGTAGTCGGTGACTAGAAGGAGCTGCTTTCTGTTGAGGTCAAAAATATCAACCCCAACCTTTTGCCATGGGTAGTCAGGAACTGATGACGGAAGTAGAGGTTCTGGAGGAACCTTCCTTTCCTGGACACATACTGGGCAGTTTTCAACCAGAGCTTCAATCTGGGAAGACAGCTTTGGCCATCAAACAGTTTCTCTGGCAAAGGCATGGCATGGCACTTGACGATGCCCTGGTGACCAGTGTGAATTTTCTTCAGAATATCATGTCTCAGAACTTCTGGGATAATGAGTCTGGAGCCATGGAACAATAGTTCTTCTTGAAAACTGATGTCTGTGCGAGCCGACCAATATGGCTGCATGAAGGGTTCATTTGGGCATGTACTTGGCATCCATTTTGACAATATCTGATCAGCTTCTGACAAAGTTCATCCTTCCTGATCTCCCGTTTGATTTCATCAAGACGCTTCTCTGATGCCCCTGAGGGATGTTGGAGATGACTTGGTTGACTGTCAAACTAGCATCTGCCTCCAGTTCCTTGTCATGTTCATCAGGCATTTGTGATGGGGCCCTGGAGAGAGCGTCTGCAGTAGTGAGATTCTTTCCTCTAGAATACTCTATCTGGTAGGAGAATCTCATGAGTCGCATCCTGAACCTTTGGATGCGAGGAGACAGCTCATCAAGATTCTTTGTCTTCAAGAGTGCCAGAAGAGGTCGGTGGTCTGTCTCAAATGTCAAATCCTTCAGTCCAAAGATGAAATCAGCAAACCTTTTCGCAAGCCCAAGTCACTGCTAATGCCTCCTTTTCCACCTGTGCATATCTCTGTTCAGTAGGAATCAATGACCTGGAGATGAAGAACACTGGCTTCAAGGTTCCGTCTTCTTGGAACTGGCTTAGAACAGCACCCAGCCCATAGGAAGATGAGTCTGCAGAGATTCTTGTCTTTCGGTTGGGGCTATAATGGGCCAGTGTTGGTGCAGAGCTCAGTTGCTTCTCGATGCTTTCAAAAGCTTCTTCTTGTGGACTGTCCCAAGTCCACTGATAACCAGTCTTCAGAAGGTCACGAAGCGGCTTGGTAGTGTCTGCTAGATTGGAGCCAGCAAACTTTGAAACTTGGGTGACCATTCCCAGGGACGTCTCAATTCTCTGATGTTGGTTGGTCTTGGAAAGTTTTGAATTGCCTTGACCTTCTCAGGATCAATCTGGATACCCTCCTTCGATATGACATGTCCAAGAAATTTCATCGAAGACTTTGAGAACTCACACTTCTCAGGATTCAAGGAAAGTCCGGCCTCAGTCAGTTTCGTGAGTACTGCTTTAAGTGAGGTGTCATGCTCATCCTCAGTCTTCCCATGTATCAAGATGTCGTCCATATCAGACACCACTTCTGGGATGTCTGACAAGAGCTGGGAGACCATTCGATGGTAGATCTCAGGGCCAGAACTGATTCCATATGGCAGACGGAGATAACAGTATCTCCCAAAGGGAGTTATAAAAGTTGTGAGTTCCTGTGACTCTTCTGAGAGAGGAATCTGGTGAAAGCCATGGTTACAATCCAGCTTTGTGAAGATTGTAGAACCATGGAGTTTACCGAGGAGTTGTTCAATTGAAGGCAGGGGAAAGTTTTCTCTCTTAACTGCCTCGTTTAACTTTGTAAAATCCACACAAATGCGTATCCTACCACCTGATTTTGGGACAATGACTGTTGGTGTGCACCAGTCAGTTGGGTTTGTGACTGGCCTGATCACACCCATCTGCTCCAAGTTCTTCAACTCTTCTATCACTTTTTCATGCAGTGGTAGAGACAGGCGACGTGGTGACGCAACCGAGAAGGGTCGTGCTCCTTCGTTGAATTTGATGGTGTAGGACTTGTCTGCTTCACCAAGTCCTGAAAACAGCTGTGGGAAATCTTCTCGTGCTTCTTCCTTGCTGATTGAGTTGACTTCGGTCAGCAATTCCAGTTCTCTGATGGCAGGGCGACCCAAGAGCGGCTCCTGTAATCCTTGAATGACATAAATGTCATGTGTCACTGCCTTTCCTCTGCATTGCAGTATGGCTGAGAATGTTCCTAGAACTGTAAGTTTAGCTCGACCTGGACCATAGAATTTCTTTCTAGTGTTCAACAGTTGTACCGTCTTTGGGACTAGTTTCAGTGGGACAACTGTCACGTCTGCACCACTGTCAAGCTTGAATAAAGTGTCTTTCCCGTTGAGCTGGACAACTTTCATGAAAGCATCACTGGTAAGTTCACCTACAATCACTCCTAGGTCTGAGTCTTCCTCTTCTTCATACTCCTGCTCGACCAGTTTAACATTCTTTGTATGACAATAGGCTGCAAAGTGTCCAGTTTTGCTGCATTTGTGACATCTGGCAGACTTTGCTGGACACAGGTCTCGGTTGTGCGGACCTTTCCCACAACGGCTGCACTTCTGATGTGTCTGGTTTGACTGTTCATGTCGTGTTTCTGCATACTTTTTGTGAACAGTGGCTTTTGGGTGCTTCTTCTCCAGTCTCAGACGTTGCACTGAGCTTTCAGAGCTGCTTGCCATAGACTTCATCTGCATCTTTGATGCCTCCTGAACCTTGCAGATTTGAATTGCTTTCTGTAGGTCCAACTCTTTTTCCTGCAGTAGTTTTTCACGGACAGTGTCATCCTTTATGCCGATGACCAGTCTGTCTTGGATCATTCTTTCTTCTTGGGCAGCGAATTTGCAGGGTTTTGCCATCTTCCTCAAGACAGCCACATAGGACTCTACTGATTCACCTTCTTCTTGCTCTCTGTGATGAAATTTATATGATTCATAAACTTCATGGGAAGAGCTCACGCAGAATTTTTCAAAGGTCTGTATAACAATGTCAATGTCCGTCCTGTCTGCTTCACTTGTGAATGGAAAGTTTTCATAAAGCTCTTGCGCGTCTTCACCTATACAAGCTAGAAAGACTGCACACTGATATGGCTTCTCTTCCTTATCTAGCCTTGAAGCTATGGAGTAGTTCTTCCATTGGCGTTGGAACTTTTTCCAGTTCTGCTCAACATCACCCTGAACCTCTAACTTTGATGGGACAGGTATGTTGGCAGTAAAAACGTTTCTGCTGTTGCACATTTTCATTCATGACTGTAATCTAGTCTGCGTCAGCCGGAACAGCGAAAAGTTCAGAGTACGGTAATAAAAGATGCCTTTGCCACTAGACCACCAATTAGAACACGTTAAGATGACGACTAGGCCTACAGTGCTGTGATGACAAAATACTGCTCTAAGAAGATTAATGACGTCACGGACTACTTTCACGTTCTCTTGCCACTTTTTCAAATAAGATTTAATGGAAATAAACAGCAAAGGGTCTCTCATTGAAAGAAAAAAAATCAAATCGTTCGTGGGTGTTTTAGATCGGAAACGTTCCACTGTCTCTTCCACAAGAACTTGAATGAATTCTAGCCCTGGGCCAGTCCCTCTGACATTACAGTTGACACTGACGTGACTGACATCGACTGAAACATTCAACTCTGCTCAAAGTCAAAGGACGAAATTTTCCAAACTACTTTTCAAATCAAAACGCTCCCACCTGATGATCCCACTTCTGACACCATGTGATGTTGCTGAGTGTCGGCAGTTGTGCATGTTATCATGTGCAGTGGCAAACAATACAGGAACGCTAGACGCCATTAGTGTCTGGGCAAATACCTATATTCATCCGCATATGGATTACTCCACAGCCACGGCAGTGGCAGATTTCTCTATCCATCTATTGAGCTCTTGGTCGAGGGACATGTTGCTGGAGACTGTTCGTCCTAAGTAGAGATTTCATTTATCATTTGCAGCATGTGATCGCTGATGCTGATGATGGGATGTTCATTTGCAGGGTGTAGTCATTGACGATGATGCTGGGGTCTTCACTGAAGTTCTGCCCCATGATCTCTGTGCTCTTCAGACTGAAGATAAAGCCAAACTCTTTTTCTTGGTAATGATATGTGTGTGCATGTGTGTGTGTGTTTGTATTTGTTATATGTGTGCGAGTGTAGTGTGTAAATGTGTACATATGTGTGTATACGTGTCATGCAGCATATGTTTGTGAAGGTATTTATGTTCATGTTCATATGCAATTGTATGTTGTGTGTATAACATGGTGCAGTAGTCTGTAAGTAATCACTGATGTTTAAGTTCCCTGATAAAAAAACCCAGATTTATTCCAAAAAGTATGCGTGCAAACGTGTGATGGTCATGCCACACAGTGGTGGTGGAATGCACAACATGATTTCCTTTCTTTGTGTGTATGCGTTCTTAGCTGTTAAGAGTAGGCACTTAACTCACTGTAATTCAGTCATTCCACATAACTGAAAAATTCCAATTATCGTGAAGCCGTACAGTATAATATGCACGACTGATTAGTGGTGTCATAACCAGTTCATAACACACAGAGTTCGGAGTTTGTTTTTTATTAAAAACAAAATTCATTGCACTTGGACAATTCCATAAGTGGTCCATCAAAATCTGTCAGCACTTATCTGATAGTCCTTTTTTTCTTCTTTTTTTGTTTTTGTCTTCCCCTTTGTCTTTCTTTCTCAACAGTTTCCTAGATGATTAATAAAGCAAGGCCATAGGATCTTGTTACATGGCCATACCAAGTAGTTTTTCTTTCTTGGCAGATGCAGTGTCTTGGGTGAATCAAACCTGGTGGTGGTTAACAATGGGTCACATGGTAAGTTGCACATGCACATTCCAGCATTTTACTTCAGAGTGTGTGTTTGTGTGTGTACAGGGTCATTGTAAATTGGGGTCCACTGCAGTTATGTTAGTCTTGGAGATGTGGGCATGTGTGTTTATGTTTCTCAATCAATCATTTAAGTTGTTGTCCAGCTCATTCTCTCCTATAACTAAACGTTTTCATTCTGCATGTCACTACAGGTGGAGACAGACAGTTCACTGGTCAATGCACTGGTAGGCCTACCTCACTACCTGGTTTTATCATATCATCTGTTGTGATTGTTGATGGCCCATTTATTGTTCAATGAACTATGAAGGCTATTTACAGGTAGCTTACATGATACTTTTTTTTTTTTTTAGGGGTGGGGGCAAAAGTTGTCATTACAATGATTCACTAAGTTAGTAAGTACAATGAGCATTCTTTCTGTTTTGACACCGACTGTTTGGGTCAGCCTACACACCTTAAATCATTAATTATACTACCGCTCCAGCTAAAGCGGATCATACGAATGTTTGTGACTAGTAGTATTTGCTATCGGTATAATAAATACTAAAATAGTATAGGCTAAGACGTAAGTCACAGTGTCAGTGTGTCACTTGTCACGCTGACCCTGTGTGACATTTACATTACCGTCAGCTGCTTTCCGATCAGTCCCTTCCTCCCCTCAATTTGATTCGAGTTTTACGTCAGCATTGCAGCTGAGGTGGCACTCATCTTAGATATTATGGCCGACGGAGATAATTACTACATCAGAGAAGCGGGAGAAGGAGGATTTGATGTAAGATGATGGAGTACGACATTATAACATGGTGATGCGCCCCTTCTCACCATAGCATCACTGAAAATACACGCAACCAGAGTAACTTCCCTTCCCTCGGTTGTCGTGACAAGGAAGGCATTTACTAATTAGTTTATATTAATACCGATACTGTCACCATTTCAAGGGTCAACATTTTACGTATTTTCATCTGATCAAATTCGAAACGAATAGGTCATTTTATCTCCAAATAGATACCTGTATTAATATTGGCGCCAAATACTATCTTGTGTGTGCATAGACGTGCCAGTAACAGAACGTTTTTGATTGGTTTGCTATTTTTGTACCTAGAAAGTGACCAATTGTCTGTCGTCTAACTCGCAGGCCTTTTACGCCGCCACCATATTCCTCGTGTTCTGCTGTGAAGACGGGTAAGGGCTGTATTGAACAATTTTGTTGTCTTTGAAGCCAACTTGTTGCTTTAGCCATATTGATGTGTGCAGTTTTGAGTGTATAACTCTTGGCTATATGTTTGTTGTGAACTGAAGGAGTATTATCGATTTCCTTACCTGGCAGTCATCTTTCTTTCGATCTCTGCCATTTTGTTGCGCAGGTCAGTGGCTGGAAAATGTATGGAATTTAGTCAGGGACACAAAACAATACGATTTGTAATTGGAGTTTCGTTGTCCTTGTAAATGTTTAGTACTATCATGTAATTCTGTCAGCATTGAACTGTAAGGAAGTGTATGACTGTATAAAAGACTCAAATCGGTTGTACTTGTTTTTCCTGTAGGCGAGAGGGGGGTAAGCAAATCTGGAATTGGCAATCGTACTGAACCTCGACAGATGCAGACGGTTCTGATGTCATCACTCATTCATTTACTATTATTTGAATTACCGTGTCTAGATCTGTTTAATTGTGATTTGGTGCAAAGTTAATAAAATTTGGAATAATCAAGTTTGCAGTTTAGAAGTGAAAATTGACCAGGGTTGTAGTGGCATGATCGACTCGGTGGGTCACAGGTTGATCAGTCACTGTTTATAACAAAGAAAATTCAAGAAAATCTTGCAAATTTGGGCGCCGTCTGATCTTAAACAAAGATGCCCTTCCATTTCCCCAAGCTTAAGTTAATTCCGCATCAAGATTGTAAATTTGTATTGACCTACTCTGTGGTAGTAGTAGTAATAATTTTATCAATTTGGGAGCTGTCTGATTTTAAAGGTACCCTTACATTGCCCCAGGCTAAATAAAGTTCATTCCACATCCAGATTGTAAATTTATAATGTCATACTCAGTGAGTGATATTCTGGCAATTGTCCTGTCATTGTGTTAGCCAAGATATACTATTGTCAGATACTAATTGTAGGTCTTGATAATTAATTTTTAGCTTAATTGTGTTAGGTGGTATAGCCTAGATATTACAGCCTATGATATGATACTGGTTAAGAGGGCCAGAATGATTGGAACTGTATGAATGTTATATCTCCTACATGGACATTTGAAATACAAAGAATGACTGGGTCTTCTCTGTCATGTTTTTTATGGGTTTAGTTATGGAACATGCCATAGGCCTAATTATTTTGAATCCATACTGTAGGCTTATATTATGTATATATATATATATATTAAGTGTGTGCTCGCTTATTAAGGTGTGTTAGTGTGTGAAGGAAGAAAAGGTAATGTAAAGTTTTATTTAGGCATGTTTAACCTTTTAGCTTCGGTATGGCCGCAGCCGACTGTTCCGACTGCGCTGGCCGGTGCTTCGTTGCAGCCGCACCCGACCGTAAAAGTAGGCCACGTGCCTAGGCTATTTTGATCACGTACTGACCGTGTGTTTCTCACACTGGCAACCTAGTTGTCATCCAATGAGATGATCTTGGTAAATTTAGAACTACACACACATCCATTCACTACAGATCGAGCGTGTAAAAGAGTGATGGGGGTATTTTCATTCATGCCACGTAGCGTGTGAAAAAATGGCAATGCCCTTTTTAGCAGACAGTTTTCAGGATACTGATGATTCTCCAGATTATTCAGAGGAAGAATTGAATACTACTGTTCATGAATTGGAAAAACATGAAGAAGATGTAGCTTAGTCAGATGTTGAGGTTGACGAGGGGGAAGATGATGAAAACTTTGATTTAGGAGATCATAATCATAATTTAAGGGCCACTTCTTCCTTCCTCTCTAATTTTAAGTTGAAATAATTGACAATGTTTAGAATTGATTCTATGTTTTATTTCATCATTTCCACACCTGTTTTGGAAAAAGAAATTAGCACAATGACCCATTAGTGAACAGCACATGCATTTAAAGGAACATCCCCCCCTTTTCAAAAAACAGAAAGTGTCAGATTTGGCCAATCTGTTTTCAATATCGCGTGTGTCCGCCCCGAGCCTGGATGCATGCTTCACAGCGCCGATGCATCGACCCCACAAGGGTACGGAGTGTGTCCTGAGGGATGGCCGCCCACTCGATCTGCAGGATGTCGACCAGCCTGGCCAGGGTGCCCGGTGGGGGGTGGTTGTCCCTGATGCGCCTCCCGAGCACATCCCAGAGGTGTTCAATTGGGTTCAGGTCAGGTGAGCACGCTGGCCAGGCCATACGGACGACTTCATGCTGCTCCAGGAAGTCGGTCACAAGGCGTGCTCGATGCGCAGGTGCATTGTCGTCCTGGAAGATGGCGCCTTGACCAAGGTCCACAAGCGCAGGCAGTGCCACGGCCGTCAGAACCTCGTCCCGGTACCGGACCCCGTTCAGGATGCCGTCAATGGGGAGCAGGGGGGTCCGGGTACCACGGCTCATGCCACCCCACACCATCACCGACCCGCCGCCGTACCGGTTATGCTCTTGGACAGTGGCGTCAGCGAACCTCTCCCCTTGACGTCGCCACACCCGAGCCCGGCCATCGTTAAAGGTCAGGGTGAACCTGGACTCATCCGAAAACAAGACCCGGGCCCACTGTTGCCTTGTCCAGGTCACGTGCTCCCTGGCCCAGGTCATGCGGCGCACTCTGTTGACCGGTGACAGCACGGGTCGGACGGCCGGTCTCCGTGACCTCAAGTTTGCCTCATGTAGCCGTCTTCTCACCGTGCTGCAGCTGATGTTAGCACCTGTTGCGTCCCTCAGCTGACCCCTCAAGGTCACCGCAGTGGATGCCCTTTCCTTCAGGACGGAGAGGGCAAGGTAGCGGTCTTGTTGTCTTGTCGTTACTCTGGGTCGACCCGTGTGACGCCTTTTCTGGACTGCTCCAGTCTCATTGAAGCGCTCCAGCAGTCTCTGGATTGTGGAATGCGACACTTCAAGTCGTCTAGCAACTTCCCGCTGCGCTAGGCCTTCATCAAGCAGAGCGAGGGCTCTCCCCCGCTGCTCATCCGTCATCCATCGTCTTGCAAGCATGGTTAAAACGAACCAAGAACGGGTCCTTTTTATCCTCGTCTGCGGGCAACTTTGGCTGGAGTAGTGTTCAAAAAGGGCTTGCCTTGCACGTGCAAAGCGAATTTTGTCGCTACCTTGCCTGCGTCGTCAGAGAGACCCTGCTGAAGATTCGACAATTTCGTGTGGAAATTGTCTTCCTTGGGCCGCCCATTGCAAATCGGCAAATCCCCAAACACGTGCCAAAAGGAAACTGCAATGTTGTCTGAGCTCTTATCCATTCAGTTACGGCAACGAATTGGAGAAAAGAGTAAGAGAAAATAGGTTATTTCTCCTTTCAAAAATTGACTCAAAAACGTTCCTGGCCCTTCAATAATGACGTGTAGTATACATGATAAGATAACATGCCGCTGGCAGCATTCCAGCGATCGTGGCATCCAGCACTGGTTCCGCTAACAGTAAAGAAATTTCATTTATTTGATCTCCCGGTCGGACCAAATCGTACACTGCCAGCTGATGCCAAGCCTTTAGATTATTTCTTTTTGTTTTTGTACTGACAATTAGTAGGCCTAAACTGTACTATGAACATTGAATGTAGTTTTGTTGTGGAAAGAAAAATACTGAAAAAAAAACCCTGAACAAACTGTAAATACCTGAGGAGTACTTGGTGACATTTGGTGATCACTGTGAGTACTATCACATGGAGATGCTGTTAGACACTTTAGCTAGGCCATACTCAATTCATTGCTCATCTGTATGTGTTGTGGTCACGTACAGGTGTGCTTCTCTTGTTCTGATATATGTGTCACTTATTTATTCATGTTTGGTGATATCTTTGGTGACAATGACATGACAGGCAGTGGTTAGAAAGACGTACTCACTTGGATATATATATGGAAGTAAAGCATGTTTACTGACACCTGACAAATTTCTAGGTTTATATCTGATCAGACATGCTCACAGTGTACTCATGAACAGAGTTACCCTGTTTTGGGGGAAAAAGCTTGAGAAAATTTGAAATCTAGGGGCAGTGTAGCTCTCTAGAAAGTAGAATACAAATACAAGACAGTTAATTGTGAAAGTAGAAGACTTCAGTGAATGACTGTATTTTGTGAATGTTTTCATCTGTTTAGGCGTTGTTTTGTGATAGCTTTATGTTCAAGTAGTTGTGAAAATTTAGTCGTTTGTATACCATTGCCAGTGATGGCACATTTTAATTTCCAGATGTGTAGCCTTGGCCCGCTAGGAGTCCTCCAATAAATAATGAGAATATCATCAATTTGCCTGCAGAAGTAAAAAACAAAATAGTGATCAGTGTAATTCCAGTCTCCCAGATGACTGATTCCCATCTGTTAGGAAGTTTTGAAATGCCAATTGCCATTGCTTGGCAGCTTGAGTTGATCTGTGTTGTACATTCTTGGCCACCTCCATTCCCAAGTCATCTATGTTCTGTGTATACCATGGAGGGATTCTTTCTACTTGGGGAATAGATCAGAGAATGGGGGACTCATGTATCTGAAGATTGGGTAGGGTGTGGCATTGTCCTATTGATATAAAGTCATTAGTGATGTTAACCTCTTTGCTTTGTGACAAAATGCAGTACTTATCATGTAATATCAATAGTGAATCAGTTAACCCTTTGACTCTTGCACCCTGTGCACCAGCATCCTGCATTGTCAACCATTCACCTTATCCACAAGCTTGCTCACAGACCTTTTTTGCCATGTTCTGTTAGTATAAGTGTATTAGTTCAGACCTAGTTTTTTGTAGTCAGATATTCTTTCATCTGATGTTCATTGTTGTTGGTATTTTGTCATGGTAATTGTTTTACACTTAAATTCATCACAGAAATAGGAAAGAATATAATAAAGGACAAAGCTTTCTTTAAATTATAAACTGGTAAAAGTGAACAAGGTAGGATCCTACTCATTCAAGTCATCTATAGGTTGATCACTTTATCATGATAGATCTTTTGAATTTTCAGAAAAGGATTAGATTGGTATTGGTTGTGACATAACTTCTCACTGGATTCAAGTTTTAATGAGGAAAGCAGAAATTGAAATCTGGTTTTGACCATTAAATTTGCTCAAGCAGAAGTGAGAAGGTTACTTTGTGTATACTTATAAGAAATTTCCAAAGTCACATGCTATTGTGAGTAGAGAAGCCTTATTTTATGTGCTAAGTAATAGATATCATTGAGACATAAAACTAGTAGTAAAAACTAAAGCTAATGAGATTCAGCTAGGATGGATATAATGGATGTCAGATTGGAATGTCCAGTCCGATTTTTTAAAAATCTTCAGCTGTCTTGTAGTTGCTGTCTTGGTTAGTTGGTATGTGCTTGTGTTTCAGATATTACAGTGTTAAATACTGATAGTTACTTGAGAAAAAGATATCACAATGTTAAGTATAGGCTAGCACTGCAGAAAACAATTGTTACGTGGTTAAGTTTGCTGGTGCTTCAGACAAACCTTAGAAAGGATTGCCTCAATGTTATACGTATTGGTGCTTCGGAAAAAGAAAGAATACAATATAAGTATGCTGATTCTGAAGTGGAAGAAGATAATGCACTGGTGCTTAAGAAAAATATGATCACAATATTATTTGCTGGAGCGTCAGAAAAAAGTGTTAGTGTTAACTGTTATTATGACTTGACAATCGATGTTTTGTCTTCATTACTGATATTTTTTTTAGTAATGAAAATAGGAAAGTTTTGTATGGAATGATTTAATTGTTTTACTTTTAGTTTATTAACCAGTTGTAAATTGTGTTGACTTACAGAGTTGTCCTGTGTATGTTGCAGATTGGTCAGTTGTACTAAAATGGCCGAACCAGAGAGGTGTGTGTTTGCTTTTGTTTTCATTGATTGAAATCATCTGTTATTTTCTTCTTTTGTAAAAATTCCTTGTCATGTAAGTTCCTTGACACCTAAATTGAACTCAGCAAGCACACGAACATGATATATTCATGACATTGTGACTGTCACAATGCTAAATTCTGTTTGGAGCATTGTTTTACTCATTGTTTTATTGTTCATGTTTGGCTAGGTTTTCATACAACTTTTTATAGTGACAAAGGCCTGGTTGGTGCACAGTTGGGGTGCTGGCCTCTTGGGTTTGCATTCGTGTGAATCGTGCTGATGGAACTCAGATATTTCATGTGCATGCGACTTCCAATCTATACAGCTGTGAAAAGGAAGAACAGTGAGGGAGAGGAGATGGGCACAGCGTTCATGCTGGCCCCAAGAAAAATTGAGGTATCTACCAATGCATTCCCCTATGATATCATGGTCATTGAATAATCATTTTACCTTTACATTGACTTGTGAATAGATTAGAATGTTTGAGTTGGCTTGTTCAGTTGTTTTTCAATTTCGATTGAAAAAAGGTCAGATGGTAAGTTATTTGTTTTGAAACATGCAAACCCACCATCACCACCACCAGACTACAAGAAGAAGAAAAAGTTGCTCCCAGTAGTCAAGATAACAGAAATCAGCAGAACAGATTTATAGATTAGCACACACATTTAACTGTTGAATGTTGAAATTCGTTACGGTTAGAATTAATTAGAGGCTACAAATACTACGAAATAGTTGTGTTTAACTCAATCGAGTCGCAGTCTTCAGGGTCATTCTGCCCCCTCAATTCGGAGGATTTTTAGCACATTTTAAAAAAATATAGAAAAACAACCAAATAAAGTAGACAAAGTAAAGTGATACAGAAAGACCAGGATTAGATCTTTACAAATAATCTTACTTTATTTATGGTATTCCGTGTACTTGTAAATGATGAGGTATCCAAATAGGTATCCAAAGGGGGGTAAATTTTTGTTGTTGATGGATATGAACACACACTGTGAAACAGTTTTAGATGAAGTCCAGAACATGATTTCAATGCCATGGATGTTTCAAATCACAAGATTACTGGTAGTTGTCACTTTTTGCGTACAGTTGCTCCAGAGCACAAAATATTTACAGAATTGTAAGGTTCGACTTGCTTTCCTTGACGCCATTTGCGAAATTCGCATGTCGCGGGTAGCGCTGAAAAAAGGCTACTGTTGTCTGTTTCACATTGCCACAAACGGTCTAAGGTAAATAAATGCTGTAAACATACCCTAGTTTAGGTTCCCAGTGAGTTTTCCTTATAACTGACGCTTCTGACGTAAAAAAAAACAACAAATGTCCGCCGTCGATAAATCATCGTCACGTACCCAAGCAGTAAACGGAAGGGACGGAGATATTCTTCCGGCACGAAGCGATTGAGTTAACGTATTTTGACATATTCCTTGTTACAAAAATATACAGCAACAAAAGTGGACATGTAATGAATACAGATAATGAGATATCTAGGAATTTTATTTTTCCACTGTAAATTACATAAATTTAAGGACTCAGAGAAAGCTTTTGAAAACAAGCATAATTGAGAGCAAAAAGCCATCAAGCATCAGACATTGATGTTGCTGACCTATAGTTATTGTTGAAGTGCTTTGCATTCCCCAATCATGTTTTAGCAGTCACAAAATATGTATATTTTTATACATGCTTACATGTATGTATTGTATGTATTGATTAGTGAACAATCTTGACTGTTTTCAGCAAAGCTCCCAATGTGGAGGAAGAAGTTGAAGAAATGGAGGACGAGGAAGAGGCAGCAGGTAAAAGATTCAGTGTTGTCTTTTCTGTTTATTTCGCACGGCTGTTTAAACCGGCCGCCGGGCGATCACTTAGTTTTCGGACACGGTGTCAGCGATTCGCACGCGAGAGGCGTGTTTTCCTGCTTACCCGCTGCGCTACACGGCCAGTCAGCGGTTTGGAGCTGTGAGTCATCGGTAGGCAAGCGGTATTGTGTGGCTGCCTTTGTGTGACGTGATTACTACTGTTTCTACATTTCCCGCAATACTGCTTTGGTCATCTAGCCATATATGTAATTATCAATCTTACCGAAAAGTAGACTCTCTCCCCTACACATACATATCAAACACGAACTGGTTTGTTGCCATAATGCGTTACGGGATTACACAGAAAAGGAGGAGAACGATTCTGAAAATATCGCGCCTTCACTGTTTCATGAGAAAAATAAGCCAACTTCCAACAACGAAAACAAGAGTTCACCAGTTATTACAGCAGAAAGAAACACATACAGAGGAAGAGTAAAGTATGTTTTAACAGACTGACTTACCAGACAGATGTTCTGTGGCTTCTTGTGGAGGTAGCGGTGGGTAAATCGAGATCACTGATAACGGCATAGACTCCATTATCCTTCACACTAAAACCAACATTTCACTGATAGTGATAGTCTTGTATACCGCAATCTCCTTACTGCCATAGTAGGAACATATACACACATGTCCGTACAAGAGTCAAGATTGGGATCACGATACTGAGACGACCATTCATTAAAAAAAATGGAAAGACACAGAGAGAGAGAGGGGAGAGGGGGGGGGGGGAGAGAAGACAATACATTTACGAGAACTTTAGGTTCACTGGTATTAAAAAGAAATTAAAACTCCTGAATATCATACCCACTTAACTACACTGAAATCTTTCTGTCTGCCTGTCTGTCACTCTCTCTCTCCACACACACACACACACACACACACACACACACACACACACACACACCACACACACACACACACACACACACACACACACAACACACACACACACACACACAAAAAAACGCACGCACAAGAATACTATGTATTTTGCTTAACAATGATAATAATACTCAAAAGTCTTTAATTACTTATTTCATTCATGAAATGCATACACTTAAACATACAAGCAGACAGACAGACAGGCAGACAGACAGACAGACAGACAGACAGACAGACAGACAGACAGACAGACAGAGAGAGAGAGAGAGAGAGGAATACTTTGCACTTCGCTTAATGTCTTTGGGCCCTTATTAATTGTCTCACTCATGAAATATGCACACACACACACACACACACACACACACACACACACACACACACACACACACACACACACACACACACACACACACACACCACACACACAACAAAAACAAAAGAAAATAAACAGAGATAATCAACAACTACAACATGCAAAACCTGACTCTGGTCGTCTCAGTACACTGATATTTCAAACAAAAATGTCCAAGGCAACACTATACACAATTATCAAGCACAGAGGAATTCTGCCACAGTGTGTACATGGTAAGCGTTATCCAGAGGACTGAAATGATATCAACATTCACTGAAGACTAAAGATTAATGAGCTGCCAGAACCAGTAACCATCAACCGCCTCGCCGGCATCCCTGTTTACCTTAGCTGTCACATGTGTTATTACGACACGCTATACGTGGCCCCTAAGCTGCGAAACATGAAAAATGAAAAACAGCTATCCTCTACAGACAACATTCTTCTAATGTGTGCCTTTACTTTCATTCGAGAACTGGCATTTGGATTTTACCGGCGTTGGAACATTGATCATTTCACGGTCGAAGATTGAAAATCATGTCAACACCGTCTTTCATTCTCTTTCTTCTCTGTGCGTTTAGTTAGACACTTACATGCACGTAACGTGTTGAGTTACATATCATTTTATTGAGAAAAATCTCATCTTTTTAATGATGCATATTACAGACCAATACAAACAAAGCTCTTGAGAAAATTAGTGGAAAACTGAAGTTACTTGTTTGTAATAGTTACTACTGCGCTTATACGGCGTAGCGAGATCGACGGTAACAAGGCGGAGCTACGAGCTCGTATTTCTAGGTCAGGGCAGCACTAAGTTGGCTTCGCGCTGCTACAGCTGCCGCCGCGGGACGAAACTAAGTGATCACCCTTAAACAGCCGTGTTCGTAGTGCTTACATTCGGACTTCTGACAATGAACTGTACAGTGATGATTATAATCGTGTAACTGGATGTAGAGAAATATGTCATTATAATGTACTGTGTAAGGTGATGTAATTATCACAATTTTTTTAGACTAACATGCCTACTGCACAACTCAAAAGATGCAGTACTATGAGAGTACCATAGCAAACTGAATATACACACTACAGATTCTCTGTAAACTATGTTTGCCCACAACCACTCAAAACTTACTGAAAAATGCCATTTACCACTATCAGTAGGTACCGGCAGCCTCTCTTAAGCAATGCGGGAATTGTGTCGGTCAGTGGAAAAATTGCACATGTTTATCAGTCAAATATTCTTGTAGATGAATATGAATGACAAAGTTGTTATCATGAAGATAAAGATTGTTCTTTCCTCTATCGATCTGTGCTGTTTGTTTTTGTTATAAATGCACCCTTACGAAAATCTGCGCAAAAAACAAACAACACACCGATCGATGAAGTTTCACCGCGTGTGATGTAATGGCGACTGGCTCACGGCAATGCTTGGGGTGACCGTTGAACAGCAACTTAAATTACACGGGTCACATAGGACTACCGTCATAGAAATTAGTACAGTTTACAGGTCGAAACCTGTCCTTCATTCCCGTATAATATTTATTTTATAAAATTATTAGTTTGTTAGTTTTCTAAAGGTCGGAATATTGGCAAACTTTGAAGAAGAATATCTGAGGATCTCCTTGATATATCAGATCATGGCCGTGGATGCGCAAACAGTTTTTTTTTGTGCTAAATTTAACCGTAGACGGAACTGTGGATGTGACGTATACGGGGTGTGCACAAGTCTCGGAAGGGCGAGTATCCGTGATCTGCCATTTCAGCATATGGGGAACCTCGAATCATGGCGGCCTTCGAAGCGATCGCTGAAAGTCCAGTCAACGAATTTTTACTTGTGATCGTCAAGCTGAAGGACAAACGTAAACATGGACTGATTTTTCATGAAAATTGACTTGGAAGTTTGATTCAGTGAATTGTTTTTGATGTTTCTCTTTATTTAGACAGATTTTAAAAGAAATCCGCGGGAGGTATAGCCTGCACAAGCAAAGAATAGAAAGTACGATCTCCGCTTTGATGTTTTATCGCCAAGGGATTTTTTTTAAGCGACCTGGAACTAGTAGAAGTAAAACTGTGTGAAGCGACTGCTTTCCAAAGGTGTTTATATTGCTAGTATTTAATGAATACGATGGAATTTTGTTTTTAATATACCGAAATCATAATATTTGTGCTAGTACTTGGCCAGAAATTCAAACCGGAAGTTGGTCGGCGAGTGCATGTCGTCTATCGGATCAGATTCGACAATGTTTATCATCGCAAAGAAACAGCAAATAGCGGTTGTGCACAGTCACACACGCACACATGCATTCACGCAGGCACGCACACATTATCAGAACACTATATAGCATCAGGCAAACACGAACACAGCTCCACAAAGTCCAATGAGCCTTTCTAATGGCACAGTATAAGAATACTTTACTCTCAAAAGTAATAGCTGGCACAAATTAAAGAAAACACTTGAGAAAAAATCAGGATTTTATTTCTGTTTGTTTTCAAGGCAATGATGATTTTTCACTGCCACCAAAACGTCAACAGCAGACACTCACTAATAGTAATAAACTACTTCTACAGTTAAAACTGTTGAGAACTGAGTGTGATAAGTCACAGGACGAGAACAGGGCTTTTGTTTTAAAAATCAGTAACACTGATTAATCACCACCTCAGGGGCTAAATCTGAAGACAAAAATTGAGACAGTTTTAAAAGAAGCGGAGAGAATTTCAGTAGATAGACCAGACATTGAAAATTTCTGTCTATGGATATGGGAAGATGCATGTTACTGTGAAATAACTGATGAAAATAACTTATTGATAAACATTAGGAATGAGAATAGAAATGGCTGTAAGTCATATACTGCATTGCCAGGCATATATCTTCTGCTGTTACACATTTTAGTTTCATTAAGTCATTGAGAAGGATGTCTTTCTGTGCTAGTATGATACAAAGTCATCTGTGGATCACATTGTTTCAGACTAAATCAGTACATGCATACAAAATCTTAAAATCTCATATATTAGCAACATTTGCTTGTAAAGAGTGAAGCTGTAGCTTTGTATTTGATTCACATGCAAAATTTCAGGAGATTCCATCAAGACATAATGTGAGTTATGTCTGTTTTAAGTTGGCCCGACGCAGGGGCACTCACATTATTTGGGTGCAAATGCATACAAAATACCTTACATCTTGACTATAACTAAGCTTGTAAATAATTCACTTGTATTTTTCTGTCTCTTTGATTCACACACAAAATTTCAAGGAAATCCATCAAAAAATAAGTTAAATATGTGCGTTTAAATTTGGTCTGGTACGTGAACTGTGCTTTTTCCATCATTCAAATGAGATATTTTGCCATTTTTGGAGCCATATAACTCATGACTTTGTCAATTTACGCTGCCCCAAAAAATTTAAGTTTCATACAATAACATTGTTTCTGAGAAAAAGTAAACTCAAGCCAATTCTGTCTTCTTATTTTTGTGTAATGGGGGTGCAAAAATGGCTTGTCATGCAATTTCGAACAATGACAAAATGGTATATTTATGAAGTTTGCAGCACTGCTGTGTAAATGTATGAACAGATCTGCCTGTATGCTTGCTTTTTTACGTAGTTTATGTTGTTAAGAATTAAAATCAGGAATGACAATCTCTGTCTGAGGACTTCTGGAAAATTTTGGTTCCTGCAAACTTGCTACATTTCACAATTGGCAAAAACGTACGAAAACTGCCGTTTTCAAAGTGTGTTATCTCCGGACCTAATACAGCTTGTTCTTTTCAGAAATATGAGTGTTAATAACCTTTTCAAAAGTTTATTTTTTGGCTGCCGGTACCTACTATCAGTTCCTCAGTTTATCAGTTTACATTCATCTGGTATAAAGCAAAAACAGAAACAGAAATAAAAACATTATAGTTTTGAGCATCTTCTGCAATCTAAATATGCATATTGGATTCACTCTGTTCACAGAAATTTACTATTCTTCAGGATTCATACTTTTCCCAGTGTTCAATGTATCATTGATCTTGTCATGAACGGTATAGAATCATTCTGATACATAAAAAAAGTAAAATCTGCAAAGGCAACGCTTCTGCTGAAAATAATTGTTCCAAAATGGATCAGACTACTGGTTGTATGCTGTCATTTCATTGAATACCTCATGCATGGGTGCAACTCCTCCGGCTACAGACTGGAATCCGGTTTTTGAAAAACGATCGAGCGGACAGATCCGGTTTTTGAAAATTTGACAAGAAAAAAAAAAAGCCGATTAAAATTCCTTCGATACAGTGAGCAACTCCGCTTCTGCTCGGAGTGTTCGTAAGCAAAGCGATTGGGGAAAAAATGCTGATTAAAATCCTTCGATGCAGTGAGCAACTCCGCTTCCGCTCGGAGTGTTCGTAAGCAAAGTGATTGGAGCTCTCCTGTGTTGGAGGTACAGAAGATCCGAAGCACGTGACCGGAATTAGCAGGCGACTTTTCGTTCGACGTTTGAGTATGCATTATCTCACGGAAGCAGATTTTTCGCGTCTTGCGAAGGTGGAGGAAGGGGTGAAAAACAAGTGGAGGTGGGAGTGGCTGAAGCAGAAAGACGAGCAGGACAAAGAGTATGGAGAGTGGTGTCGGAAACTTGACTTACCAGGAACATGTTTCTGCACAGTTTGCTCTAAGCAAATCAAGTAGCCTACGGCACGAGTGGAAAGAAAAAACTAAAGGAACATGCCGATCATCCCAGCCACAAGGAAAATGTGATGGTTAGTTACGTTTTCATGCTATTTCTGCACAGGCCACTTCTGCACAACCCAGTTCCAGCATCTACACAGTGCCAAAAGGTGGCAAAAGAACTGCCATGAAGTCATCACAAGACATTAGTTTCTGAAGAAATCTAGAATGGACATTTAACCATCTTCGACTTTTTTTAAACAATAATGTGTCTGAACGGTTACTGATGTTGATTTTATGAACAAAGGCTACACTCATGTTGGCCTAGAAACACCTTATGAATGACTAGTGCTAATCTTCAAATGATTTCTGTCTCCTCATCACTTAGAGGATTGTCAGATACTGTGTTATGGTCAGTTTGGACCTGTGTTATAAACACAAGGATACTGTTTGGCAGATAAACTGTGAAGGAGGATTGGAGCAAAAGAGTGATATTGACTGGACTGGTTTCTGTATTCTTAAGACTGACTTTGACAGAATTATTCAGCTGTTGCTTCTAGATTTTTCTTTCATGATTAACTAGTAATCTATCATGGTTAGTACTGGTGGTAACACTGCTATTCTGTTACCATGTAAGTCAGAAATATGTCAATTTTTCTGTTCATTTGTTCATGCTCAGATTAAAGGAGAGACCCCCCAAAAAGGCTAATTTGATTCCAGTAATTGTGGTTGGGAGGGGGATAATGTGGTGCAAGATTTGGACCGTGTCCCAATGAAGAGAGTGTGGCTGTATGGCATGTCTCCTTTTTTCCTGTCAACATATTTCCGTTTGCCAATTCTTGTTCATCAAGATACCAGATTACGTAGTTTTGTTTACCAGACTTTATTTTGTTTGGCATTTAAGGATGCCAGCATTTTCTGTTGACGTATTGTTAACCAAAATGTAAATGTGTGCAAAGTTTAGTCAGGGGAACTCTTTGTTGTGTTCTTTTATCTGTGCAATGTGCATGCTGCACATAGGACCTTTCCCCCGTGGTGATGCCGGGGGCTCTTTCAGTATAAATGGTATCCCCACCTTCTGGAAATTCTATGCTAGAAGTGTCCTCTTTTCTGTCACTCTCTTTGTTTCTGCCTTGTTCCTTTGTTCCTTTGCTTTCTGTCATTTCTATCATTTTCTGCCTTAATGGTCCATTCACCTGTATGTGTTCGATAGTCTTAAGTACTTTTTCTTAGGATTGATAATCGCGTACATGTATTTAAAGCATTTTTCCCCCATGGAGATGCCGGGGACTCTCAGTATAAATAGTATCCCCACCTTCTGGAAATTCTGAGCTAGAAATTTCCTCTTTTCTGTCACTCTCTTTGTTTCTTTCTTCCTCCTTGATTTCTGCCATTTCTACCTATTATTTTCTGCCTGGCTGGTCCATTCACCTGTATGTGTTCGATAAAGTCTTACGTACTTTTTCTTAGGATTGATAATTGGGTACATGTATTAAGTGCATTTTGGCTCTAGGGAGGTGAGATATGCGAAAGTAATTTTAGGTAATTTATGCCTGTTTTTATATCTGTCTTGGTGTCCTTATGTATGCTTAAATTTGTACTCAGGTGTGTTTTTTAAATCCGCTGTGCGATATAAATTGGACAGTGATCAATGCCAGGGGCATGTCCTTGGATTGTATATGCGCGAATGCATTGATATGTGTACTTAATTTTCTTTTTCTTTTTTTTTTTTCTGTTGAAGTTTTGTATGTTTTGACGTGGTTATAGTCCTGATATGGCTCTATGCAGTCGTCTGGGCTTTAAACAGTAACAATAACAAGAACATCGAATTTTGATGAATGGGAGTGCTGCTGGCGGTTTTCCAGGTGAAGCTGGCACTGACCAGGTGGCAGACTCCACAAAGATTGCTGCCCAATTGATGAAGAATCCGCAAGTACTGGCAGCTCTGCAGGACAAACTAGGCTCCATTGTTGGGACACCATCGGATATATTGAGTCGTGAGTATTGCCTAACTTATTAAAGAACAATTACATACAGCCAGTGAGTAGTATGTTTTTATATTATTCCAAATCTGCCAAATTCTTTCTTTTGGTCTTCCATTGCCGTACATGTCAGCTGTATCTTGCTGGGCTGTACTTGTTACAAAGATTTAAACATTGCTTCTGACTAGAGAAAAATCTAGCAAGTTTTTGTAGGTTTTCTTCATCAAGTAAGTAATGGTGGCTTACGAGAGAAGTAAATTAAGTTGTATTTAAACTGAGCTTGACTAGCAAATGGATTTGTTCTGTAAACATTTCACATTGTGACAAGCAGCCAGTCAGAGGTGTTTTTTCTCATCATATGTGATGACATTCTTTCTGAACATAGTGTTACCATCATAATGAAGGAGTTGAGGTGTTGGCACTTTTTATTCTTAAAATAAAAAAGTTTTTTTTATTTGGTAACGTTAGTCGTGAGTGGTGTGGAAAACGAATATTGTAGTTGAATTTGACATTAAGAAAAAGCAACAACTACAACTATGAAGCAGTTTGGGTAGATTGATACCTGATGCCATCATTCTGTGCAACAATCAATGTTTCAGCCTCTCTTTTAAGTCCTCCTTAGGACAAGTGAGGAGAGTCCCAGGAGGCGAGGCTCAACAAAACTACCAACTTTGGTAAAGATCAGTTCATTTTACATATGTAGAAAAGAGAATGCGACAATAAAGTTTTTTCTTAATGTCACTGTGTGTTTGTGCTTCATGTTTTCAGTTTGCCAAAGGTAGTGAAGCGACGGATTAAGGCCTGAAGAAACTTCAGAATGAAGCTATACAACTGGAGTCGCAGTTCTACCGCGAGGTGCATACTTTGGAGTGCAAATACGCTGCTCAGTATGGACCTCTTTTTGAAAAGGTCAGTACCCACTTTCATAAAATACTAGCAGGGTATAGGTTTGTGAACTGTGTGCAGTTTTTACCTTGTCATTTGGGAGTATAAAGCCCTGAAATGTTTTTTCATGTTTGGTACTGATTGTAGGTTTGTGTTCATAATTGTGGTTGCCAAGTTCATTTCTAGATCAACAGTGGATTAGTATTTTATAAAACAACTGTTAATATTATCACTTTTTTTTTTGAAAATTAAAGGAGTTGGATATTTTAGGTTTTTTTTTTTCTGTTTTGTTTTTCACCTGCACTCTCCCCATCGCTCCAATGTTTCAGAAATTGTTTCTGATTAATCTTACAGATGTGCTATTAAAGCCGTATGTTTTGTTGGTTTATTTGAAAACTAGTGTCTGTTCAAAGTGATGTAAATTATGCTCGGTTGTCTGTTCAAAGTGATGTAAATTATGCTCAGTTGTCTGTTCAAAGTGATGTAAATTATGCTCAGTTGTCTGTTCAAAGTGATGTAAATTATGCTCAGTTGTCTGTTCAAAGTGATGTAAATTATACTCAGTTGGAGCGAGCATACCTATACAGGTCAGGTAATTCCACAACCAGGCTGTCCTTGGTTTTTGAATTATGAATAGGCACATACATCTTCTGGACCTTGTTGATATAGTGTAGTTCAAACAGCATCTAGGAAGAAAGTGTCTTTATTGTCTGATGAGATCCTGCGTTTACATGTGTATTGTGGATAATGGATCTGTTGCCTGTTCACCTTGTTAGTTTAAATGACCTGCCGTAACTTGTGGGATGTGAAGATCCATGTGCTTGTGTGAACAGCGTCAAGAGATCCTGACTGGCAAGATGGAGCCTACTGAGAGGAATGTGACTGGCCATCAGATGAAGAGAAGGAAGAGGAGGACAAGCTGGCTGTAAGTGTAAGGACTTGATTTTTTTCACACTTTCCTTTATACATTTGACTGTGCCTTGGTTCGTTGCTGCTGTACAGATAACACAAATGTCTTGGTTGTAACATTACATCGCAGTGTGTGTATGTGTGTGTGTGTGGAATAACAGTATTCTTTTCAATTCATTTCGGATGAATTCTCAGATAACTCGTAACAGCTGAGGGTCACCCAAATTCCAAGTGTTCTCATAATGGCAAACTCTAGTTCCAAAACTTGTCTGTATCCACGTTTTCTCCATGTGCCATGTTTCATGAGTTGCTTCCCTTCACCAGTTTTCCACCTTTCATTTAATTTGTGCTTGGCAATGTTTGAATCGGAATCTTGAAAATTTGTATTTCCTCTGGATCAGGTGTTCAAGCTTCAAAAAGTGAGTACAAGCAACTCATTTTAATATATATGGTTTCAGTTTATAACAGTTTCTGTTTTCGTGTGTGTACATTAACCATCTTTGCATGATTTTGGTATTTAGTTCCCTTTTACTGTCAAAACAGTGCAAACTTGTTTTCATGCAAAATTTTGCATCTTTCCAACATGGCTGCCACTTCGTTGCTATGGCAACATATTTTGATCACACTATAGTAAAACTTAATTTATCTATTGGCATGCCAAGTTTTAGGCCAGCCTTTCTACACTTAAAATCACAGTGGTGCTTTTTATCCTGCTTTCTGTTTTCTTATCAAGTTTTCTGGGCAACATCAGGCTAGGAATGCTGCTGACCTGAAGCAGCGGTATCATGAATGAGTTAAAGAAAAGAAAGAATATAAAGGACAAAATGAGATCGTAAATCAGTCGTGGTAACAAAATAGGCTCTTTAATTCATTTCCTGATCCAGTCCAGCTTGTCGTTTCGCAGGTTTCCAAAACAATTACTGTTTTTTGAGTCCCAATTTTGAGGGTTAGTGGATGAATTCTTATGATCTCGCACAAAAAGTTCTATGTGAGACTCTTGAAATTGGCAGTATGAATACTGTGTGTGTGTGTGTGTGTGTGTGTGTGTGTGTGTGTGTGTGTGTGTGTGTGTGTGTGTGTGTGTGTGTGTGTGTTTTTCAGCTGTTAAAGTTGATGGTGAACTTGAAAAAATATACTTAACAGTGTTTCAGAGATTGACATGTTTTGATTTGATTGTAGGTAACATTGCTTTTTTAAAAGTGACATTACTGAATAATGTCCTCTGACAGAACTGTGTTAAAAAACAGATGATTGGATTTTATGCACAGTGCGGCAAAAGACCTTGGCTCTTTTCTTTGCTTGCCATACTGGTGTGTGTGTGTGTGTGTGTGTGTGTGTGTGTGTGTGTGTGTGCGTGTGTGTGTGTGTGTGTGTGTGTGTGTGTGTGTGTGTGTGTGTGTGTGTGTGTGTGTGAGACCTGTTTATCCTACGCATAATGCGTAGAAATCTACGTATTTAGGCCCCTACTACGCAACTACACATTTCAAAACCTCACTACGCATTAAACTTTTTGCGACTACACATTTTCGTCATGCGCTCATTTTCCCTTGCGCTCATCGTTTGACACACTTGAGGCGCCACGCAGGCAGCTGTGAAAGCTTACTGCATTCACTAGAGTTACCGCCCATAGAAGTTAGCGACCTAGTTTAGTTCACTGCCTGCGTGCGCCCGCAACTAGGCCTACTGCGCGTCTATCGTGTTGAACACAGTTTGGCCTCGTTATTGCCCTAAATCAAAATGGCTGATTCTTCCAAGCGTGAAGCTGTATCGTCGTCGGACTTACCGACGCCAATCAAGAAGATGAAAAAAACTGCGGAGCAGACTTTCTTGCCATCATATCATCAACAATATCCTTGCCTTGTGGGATCAAGAAAAGGTGAAAATTATGCTCACTGCACTTTGTGCAAGAGGGATTTTTCCGTCAAACATGGAGGGATGTTCGACTGCAAGAGGCACGTGGAAAGTCAAATGCACAAAGACTTCGAAAACGGTGCAGCGATGCAGACTTCACTGTCTGGCTTTTTTGGAAAGCCGTCTACTTCTACTTCAATGACACCTGGAAAGCCATTGGGGAGTTGGAGGGTGGCCAGTTCAAAGAACTGTCCCTGTTCATGAGGGGCATTGTCACCATCCCTCATAGCAGTGCTCACTGTGAGCGCATCTTTTCCTGTGTCAGGAAGAACCGCACAGATCAGAGATCCAGCTTGGCAGACACCACATTGGAAAGCCTTTTGGTCCTGAAGTCAGTGCCCCATGAGCCTGCAGAAGCTGTTCAGAACCTGACAGCAAAGGATCTTGCTGCACTGAAGAGTGCTTACAGCAAGAAACTCAGTAACTAATTACCTTGTGCAGAACATGTAAATAGTGGATATATATCCTGAATTGTGACATTTTATCATGACTTGAACTAGTGCCAGTAGTGGAACTTCTGGAAGTAGGTGTGAAATGAACTTTAAGATATCATCATCATTATCTTAACACATTTGCATCACTGACTACACATTTTAGTTATCTGACTACACATTGCTTCTGAGTGGGGTAAACAGGTCTGGTGTGTGTGTGTGTGTGTGTGTGTGTGTGTGTGCCATCTGGTTTTTACTAGATAGAAGATGATTTAGTTTTGTTCAATTATTTACAGTGCTGTCTTCACTGAATGTGATTTCTTAGTAATATTGTGCATGAAATAACAGGAATGTGCTGGTCGGATGAAAGATGTTCAGCACCATTAACACTTATTTCACAGGTGTCATGAATGCATAGAGCAGTTGGGTTGCAAAGGTATCCACAAATAAAGGCCATTCAAAAATATTCTAGCTTGTTGACTTTTGCCGTCATATTGATGTGCAAAGAAAATTTTATCAGGGAAAAAAGGCAACAGATAAATTTTTTGAAGAGTATCCAGGAAAAGATCCCATGTTTTGTTAAGTTCTTTGATAGATTTTTTTTGAGTATCTAGGAAAAGATCCAATGTTTTGTAAAGTTTGTGAAGGTCAAACTGTTTGTAACATTTAGGTGTAACCAAGACAGAGACATTACTTGAGTGCTGTTGATGTTGCTAGTGGTTTGAGGAAAGTTAATACTTTGCCAAATTGAGAGAGAGAGAGTGTGTGTGTGTGTGTGTGTGTGTGTGTGTGTGTGTGTGTGTGTGTGTGTGTGTGTTGCATTATTGTTACTTTTACAAGGGCTGGTCCGAAAGTCTTGTCAGTTAGGTTGCTCTTTTTGAACTGTTTATAGTAAATACTTTGAAGTTCTATTGATGAAATGTATCTTCTTTGCCATTAATGTGCAGAAAATGAGTATGACTTTATTTTCAGTTTAATTTGTGATGTCATTGTAAAGGTTATGCACCAAATTGTGCATCTGAAAATTGGATCGTAGCGTACAACACCTCTTGTGCTGTATCTTCACAATGCTCAAACATGGAAACGGTCTGATCAGAATTCTTGCCGATTTTACAGTTGTTTATAGACACAAAAGTGTGTCATATAGGACAGTTTCAAGTTAGATTGATAGTTTCAAATGAATAAAAACCGACTTAAAAATCCATGTACTGGTGTAGACATCCAACCAGGCATGGAACAAGCAAACTGTTAAGCTTGTAAAGAGAATAGTTGAAGTGGCTCCCGCATATTCAAGTTCATGACAAGTGAAGTTTATTGTTGAATATGACACAGTTGAATGGATTCTGCGGCATGATCTTGAGATAAGATTGCTGTGACTTGTCTTCAAGGGCAAGTCATCAAGTACTCCCTCGCCCACTTTGTAGTCTTGACTTAGCCCCAAGTGGCTTTGTTTGCTTCCCCTTCAGAAACCTGGCTTGTAAGAAGTTTTCAAAAATTCAGGAGTTGGGAAAAACATAGACATCATAGTTTGCTTCCTAATTCACTCAGACCATCAGAAAGCATGATACCAGGCAGAGATGGCTGGACCTCTGTGGAAGAGAAGGGGAGAGTACTTTTGAAAGATTGAAATTTTCATGAACATGGGACTTCCCAGTTGTGTTTTGCAGAACAAGTGACAGGACTTGGTTCAGCCCCTGTACCACTATTGCTGCTGCTGCTGTTTCTCCTTTTTGTTCCTGTTATGTTGTTGTTCCTGTTGTGTTGCTGTTCATGCTGGAAATGTTAAGTCTGTACAGGGGTTGGTAGCTCTGAACCATGTAACAGATGTGTAAGTAAAACATAACAGATGTTAGTTATCACACCAGTTGCAGTAAGACAGGTTTTTTTCCCTGTGAGATATTAGGATGGTGTTAGATTGTAATTTATTTTTAAAGGACTTGATGATTGCTTGGTTTTTCAAGGACTTGATGATTGATTGGTTTGTAAAAGATTTGATGATTGCCTTGGACATACATGATCGTGAAACAGGTAAACATTGGACTTGAAATCAGGTCATGGATCTATCTGCCTAGACACCTCCTGCCGGGTATAGGGTGCAGATTTGTCTGATCTTCCAAGTCAACATGAATGCACACCTACCAGTGCCTAAACCACTTGTGTGCATATGCATAGAGAATATCAGATATGCAGGTTAAAGATCCTGTCGGTCATGTCAAGTGCCCAGTGGTTTATGGAGTCATGAAAACACCCAGCATGCTCGCCCTCTACAGGTGGAGAGTGAGCATGGTCATTTCACCCTGTGACTTGGGTTTTCTGTGCTCAGTTAAGCAAGTCTGATTATGTGTACAGCTCAATGAATCCAAAAACGTTTTGAGAATAGTGCTATACAGAAATGTTGTATGATGATGATATTTCCATTACTGAGTGTCCATGTATAGACAGAAGAAAAGAGAGCAAAGAAAGTTAGGTTTGGAAAAGTTGTGTTTGTCTATAGGGTGTAAATAATTTTTGTTGTTGTCTCTGCTGTTTTTGTTTCTGTAGTTTTCTTAATCTTACTTTTTAAATGTAGGGAGATTTCTTCATATTGACTGGAGAGGGGTGTGCATTTTGAGAAAAATAAGTGAAAAAGATTTTCACAGCTCTTTACAGGTGGTTCTTTACCAGAATTTTGTAATGGTATGGACTGTGAGAACTTGCATAAACACAACTTTAGAAGACAAGCTGCATCAGAGAAACAAGGGCCAAAAATGATCACTTTTCAAAGAAGCTGCATGAACAGTTTTTATCAGGACTTTCTTATAATCCATTTCCCTCTGATGTGATACGGTCTTATCATCCTTGACGCAGGTCAAGCTATATTTCAGCTGAAGCTTCTTCAAGGTGACAGTGACCTTGAAAAGTACAAAATGTAGATTTTTCAGTTATAACTTGTGAAAATGGCATGATTATCTTTGTTTTTGCTTTTATTTGTTTTCTTTAAGGGTTTTGTTTGTTCTTTTTAGCTTTTATTTCCTGCAAGTATTACTTACCTTGAATATTAATTAGACGTGTATGGTGTGTTTGTATGTGTGTGTGTGTGGTGTATGTGTGTGTGTGTGTGTGTGTGTGTGTGTGGTGTGGTGTGTGTGTGTTACAGGATGAGCTCAAAGACAAAGCTACTGTAGAAGACAAGAAAGAAGAAGAGAAGAAAGAAGAAGGTATGGACAGTTTTAAGGCTGAGACTGATTTTTAAAGTGCATCTGTCTTTTGTTGGGAACATGTGACTTCGAAAAGCGGACATGCTTGACTTCAAAAACAGAAACAACAGTCACATGGAATTAGGTGTATGATAAGGAAAACATTGATCATTTTTAGGCTTAGAAAATATAGTGCCACTGCTTTTTTTTAAAGCATGAAGTGAGCTTAAACAGAATGAGAAAATTTCTAAACAAAAACAGTGTGAGTTTGGATAGATTGATGAGCACTTTCTTCATATTGGTTGAAAATCTGCAGCTATCATTGTTTTAAAAATTTGTTTAGAAGGAATTAAATGGGTAACACCATGTTTCATGTTTGATACTATGTGGTCATCAGTACGGTGACAGTAAACCTGTTTAGAGTGAAAGGTGATTTTTAGTCTTTCACTCCCCACTGCAGATGTAGCCGTGGTTCAGGGATCATCGCATAAGTAATAATCTTGATGATCACTTGCTCACATTCTCACCTTTGCAAATGGCTACAGCCTTGTGGAAATGTTTGAAGTGATTTCACAGGAAGTTTTGATGCTTTTGTTCTTTTTGTGAAAAAGAAATGTAGTTTTGTCTGTTTGTATGGCTGTCAAGAGGTAACCAGCTGAGACAGCTAGAAATTTGGTTTGCCGTACAATACTGACAATAGTGATGACAAAAAGGTGGTAAGAAAAAGCTGATTATGTTGATCAACTCGACAATGACTAAAGTGACTCTAAATATCCTGATTCAGATTTCTCCCAAGTATATTGACAGGTATGAGGTATAGTCATGTTTTACAATGTTGGTTACCTTTCTGTGTTAGTAAGTTATCTCATCCTGTAAACATTGGCAATATGATACTTGTATTCTCCGTTCATTTCCTTCAGCAAAAGATACATTCAGTATATTGCTGTATTGTTTTGAGCATTATTTGAATTTTTGTGCAAGGTTGGTGACTTAGCAAAAAGTAAGTCCTAATTTTGGGGGTCTGAGGATTAAAAAAAGATTACACCGGTTCAGAAATGTTGAAAAGACTGGATTAGGAAGTTGATCAAGATAGTTTTGACAGTCTGGTAAAGGAAAGTATGTATAGCAAAGCCCAGGGACAAGGCCTTTGTTTTCTGTTGATGGTCATAGATATCGCCCAAGTTTGGGAATCATATTGCGTACTTCTTTTCTGGAAGTCGTGATTGTGACTGAGAAATGTTGGAATCATTTGGAGGGTATTGACACTAGGGCAAAGTCATCTGGTTGGGTTGCATTGTGGTCCCAACAGTTGTATAAATTGAAACTGCATGGTAAACTGTGAACGACTTCATGAAGTTACAATGGATATCATGAATAAACAGAGGATGTTTGATGTGCAGATATGAAGGGCATTCCTAGTTTCTGGCTGACAATTTTCAAGAATGTGGATATGCTGGCAGAACTGGTGCAGGTGAGAAAACTTGTGTATTGTTATTTTTTCATAAAAAGATCACAAAAAAGAGGAGGAGGGGGGAGAGAAAGTGGAAGAAACAGCAAGCAACCAATAACCAGTCATACAATACCTCCCTTCTGCTACTTACATTCTGATCCCCCAGTCTTCCAAGTCTCTCTGTGTGTTTTTTTGAGCGTACGTGCATGCTCGTTTGTGCATGCATGTGTGTGTATTCAATGAGGAAACATTTTAAAGTGCTAGAAACTATTTTTGGTAAAAGATACGTAATTTGATAACAATCATGTGTCATTTACTTACAGGATGACGACGAGCCCATTCTGAATCACTTGCAAGATGTCAAAGTAAAGTTTTCAGACAGTGAACCACAGGTACGTGTGAGCCTTTTATTAAAAGTTTGAGGTGTTCATAGGAATCGAAAAGACTTGACAGTTTAGTGTGTGTGTGTGTGTGTGTGTGTGTGTGTGTGTGTGTGGTTCTTTTTTATGGTTTTTATCTAACACAGTTTGGATAGCAAATATGAAATCAGTAAGGCTGGGAGTTTGTCCAAGAGGGAGTCATCGCACTTGGATGATTTCTTCCTTGCTCCACTGGAATCTGCCAGCAGTCACCTGGCAGACTTGCTGATCCTGCACAAAACCCTGTACATTGACTAGGTCTTGAAAATGCAGTTACTGTCACCTAATTTGTCCAGACGGAGAAACCGTCATCTTCCAAAGAAAGAGATGGGAATTTTCCCTGAAGTTGTGGATTTCCATGGTACAAAGAATTGGTTTCTTTGGAGTAAGGCTTGAAAAGTAAATTGAGCATGATGATTGTGTTTTGTGATCTATTATGTACATGTTAAGAAATTAAATTTGCAGAAAATAATTTTTCAGCACTCTATTTGTTGATTTAATGTCTGAAAATGCGCCAGATTGTACATATTTTAATCCCCTAGAAATGTTCCAGGAGAGCATGGAACCCTCCTCACTCTCCACACCCCCCTTCTCCCTCTTTAGATTTCCTCTTTGAAAATGCTCCATGGAAGCATGCCACCACCCCCCATCTTCAAAAAATTGCTCCATGGGAGCATGGGAACCCCCCCTGCCCATTTAAGATTTCCTCTTCTCCCCCCTCCCTCCATCCCCACCCTTCAACTGTTCCCACCTTTGAAATTTGTCGTCTGGGGGAAATGTCGCAGAACATGGATATGGACAAGTGTTTTGTGATTGGAATGAAGTTATTGTCACTGTGTCATTTTTATGTTTGCAGGGTTTCACCTTGGAGTTTCACTTTGAGCCTAATGAGTACTTCACAGAGACATTACTTACCAAACAGTACACCATGCGCTTTGAGCAGGATTCCACTGAGCCCCTGTCTTACGAAGGGCCAGAAATCATCAAATGTATTGGGTAAGTGATCACTATTTGGCTGGTCTGGTCTGGTCCATGGTGTGTGTGTGTGTGTGTGTGGTCATTGCCATTAGCCAACCATTGTGCATGCATGCATTTGTGTGTGTGTGTGTGGAGAGAGAGAGAGGAGAAAGAAAGTTTAGCAGTCTACTTGTAGAACAAATGATTGGTCAGTAGTTAAGATGCACCTGCCTGGGTTGTGACATGGTCAGAGAATGTGATCGTATTTTGTGAGACTTTTTTTTTGCAGATCAAATTTGGTACCAGTCCATTGAATCTGTTGTAGGAATCATGTCTCTTTTTCTCTTTATGCTCGTGCAGCAATATCCTCCCTCCTGTTCAGATCATCTTGTAAGTTTCTCTTTGTTCTTGAGCATAGGGATTGATGGTCATAGTGGTACTGTGAACCTCCAAAGCATGTCAGTGGAATGCTTTTACCCAGGACATGAAAAGGACCACTTCCTTATACTCTTTAATAATAGCTTGAACCCTCTGAAATAGTATTCCCAAGCTACCAGGAATTTTCAACTTGATTCACAGCTGAATTTCTAGCTTATCAGGAATAGACAGTGATGACAAATCCTGTTTTGCTGTGGAACTCGAGACAGGAGATAGTGTGACCCCCTTGAGTCAGGGCTGACATGTTTGAAAAGTATTTTTGGTGGAGGATGGGGGGAGGCAATTAATCTGTAACTTCAGATTGATACACAAGTGTGCATATGTGAGAGAGGAGAGAGTGTGTGTGAGTGTGTGGCGCATTGGGAGGTGGGTTGGCAGATGAGAGGAATTGTGGTGGTGAGGTAGGTGTGGAGAGGGATCAGGAATTTATGGGAGAACAGGTAATTAGAATTAACCAAAGAACATATCTCTTGAGAGTCACATAGGAATTATCTCCCATGTTGTAGAACTTCTCAAATCTAACACAGTTTGCGCTACCCATTCAGCTAACATAGAAGCTGCTACAAAGCACAAAAACCGTAAGCTTAGAACATTAGCATAGAAGAAGCTACAAAGCACAAAAACCGTATGGCTTTTTGTGCATGTTCTGAGCTTACGGTTTTTGTGCTTTGTAGCTGCTTCTGTGCTAGTTGAATGGGTAGCGCAAACTGTGTTAGATTTCAGAAATTCTACAACATGGGAGATATTTCCTACTTGACTCTCAAGAGTTATGTTCTTTGGTTAATTTGATATTAAAATTCTCCCTGCTTCCCTCTTATTTACTTTGATATTAGGTAATTAGAAGTATTCAGTTATAACTAGTTCTGTCTGATTTGTCTTATTTTTGCTGTTAATGTCATCGTACGTGTGTTTGCAGTTGCCCCATCACGTGGAACAAAGGCAAGAATGTGACAGTACAGGTGGTGAAGAAAAAACAAAAACACAAAGGCAAAGGCATTACACGCACTGTTACAAAAACTGTAAAGAAGACATCCTTCTTCAACTTCTTCAGCCCACCACAAGGTATGTACCTACTTTCCTCTGTTCACCTTTTCCTGCATGCAAAGGATTTTGTCACCTGTGAAAACTATATAAAGGCCTTCATAGTGGATAGATTTGGGGTGGTGGTGGCCATGCAGTTGTGAGAGTTGCAGCCCTTGTGTTCAGATGAAGGAAAATCTTGTCATTCTCTTTGGGCTTTCATTAGATTGCATCAGACAGTTGTATGGTTCAGATGAAGGAAAATCTTGTCATTCTCTTTGGGCTTTCATTAGATTGCATCAGATAGTTGTATTCAAATATGTGATTTTTTGTAATTAAAATGGGCACTGATAAAGGAAATCCCTGCTGAGAGAAATGACTTCATTGTAGTTTCATTTGATTTCTGTCTCTGTTGAACGAGAACAGTAACACCAAACATTAATCACTGAAGTCTTGACAGCACCCTTGGTGCACCTGTGCTTGTCACAAGTTAGGAAATTTTCGTGGACTTTTTGATGCATGGCTTCTTGAAGTATGGGATGCTCTCATTCACATCTCCTGAGTCCCAGTAACCAATTTGTTTTTTTCTTTCAGTGCCAGAAGGGGACAACGAAGATGATTTGGTAAGGCAACCTTATATTACATTGTTTTTAACTTCACATCGTTCACTGTGTATCCATGCAGTTTCATAGAGCTTACAAGCATTTTGTGTGTGCGCGCGCGCATGTGCGCTAGCATACATGTGTGCATGCATACGTCTGCTCTTGCGTGTGTGTTCATAATTTGCATATATACTCCCCATATATATGAGGGCGCTTTTTTGTCGGGCAAAATCCATGTCTGATTTGTTTGATGTCTTTTGAAATATTCTAAGGTGGGAGAGCAATACTGTATTGTGTCCAGTTCAAGGAGAGAGAGATTATATTACTTTTTTTGTTATGTAATGGATAATGGGGATGAGTTTCTCATTTTCATATCCATTGTCGAGACATTTGAAATGGGGAAAGAGTCAAATTTATTAGTTGATTGTATCTATCTGTGTGTATGGGAAGCTGTTATGACAGTATTATATGCTCTGTTTAAATATTTTTGTTTTCAGGATGAGGAGACGGAAGCATTGTTAGCAGCAGATTTTGAAATAGGTCACTTCATCCGTGAGCGAGTTGTACCACGAGCAGTTCTCTACTTCACCGGGGAGGCCCTAGAAAATGATGATGTAAGTGATCTTGTATGAGACATTTTCTTTAATTATCACAGCAATCCCATCATATGAAATAAAAGCAAATGACATAACACTGAGAAAAGTTGACAAATTATCTGGGAAATAAGTATCTGGGAAATATCCAACAGAATTGGCTAAGTTAAAACAACAATGGAGAAAATAAAAACTGTTCATACCAGCAAACACCAATCAATGGACATCAGGAAGAGTTTTTTGTGTGTGTGTTATATAGAACCAGTACTGTAGTACCAATGCAAGGCTTGGACAATCGACATGCAAAGTCAAAACAAGATCAAGGCAGCTGAAATGTGATTTCTAAGGTTTAGAGTTCCCCTCATCTAGAGCTCAATAAACATTGAATTAGTTCCTGCATTGTGATACATCTACTTTGTCAAAAATAATGTGCCAAGGATGGAGAGCAACCCTCATTATATTGAGAAAAAGTGCTTTGAAAGATGAAGACAGTAGACCAATAAACCAAAGCAAAAGAAATTAACATTCATAAAGTGTGCATCGCAGCTGTTGTAAAAGGATTATAATAATGATGGTAATGATTTCATTCACATAGTACTAAGATTCAGTATTTACATTTCATGCGTAAAACCTGATTATAATAATAGTAATTTCATTTATATAGTGCTAACATTCAATAATTATGATAATAGCTGTATTTCATCTGTAAATCAATCTTATGCTTGTTGCATTTTATGTAGTAGTATGTCATTATTAAATGTTATATAATGATACTCTGTTGCAGTACGATGAGGATGATGGTGAAGAAGAGGTATGTCTTTTTTTCTTCTTTTGTTCTTTGCAGGGGCAATGTAATGATTTGCATAGCTTTAGAATTTTTGTGTAGCGTATATTTTTTCGTGCTGGTATAGAGCGAAAGATTACCGGCTTTCCTGTAAGGTGTGTGATTGTACAAGGATGTTAAGTATTATGGATGTTCAGATTGCTCAGATTGAAATCAAGGGGTGGGGTGGGGGGGTGACTTTACGGACCCACTCTTCCAGCCACCCCCACTTGGAGGACATCCCTGGTGTAAGATTTTTTTTTTATCTTGATCAGTTCCCAGACTTGCAGTTTTAGATGAAACTTTATTTGTCAGTTCCACATGAAATTATTCAAGTTGTCGTGCAGCCTTTGCATGGATGTCGCATCATGTAGTCTTTGTATAGATGTCACAGACCTGTTTGAAAAGTGTTTCCGTTGCCTTCCAGGTGGATGAATACTCCTTGTACTGGTGTATGGTATCTTTTTTCAAGCCTAAAAGTTGTATTGATCTTTACCTGTTACATTTTATCTCTAAAGTTCACTGTTTGAAGCTAAGACTTGGTGCCAAATTCTAAAATAGTTTTTGTTTCCTTTTTCTTTCTCACCTCCACCTATCTTTTTTATGTTTAATATTGTTATTTTATTTATTAACTCGGTGGAGATACAGGTTTCTGCCACAGTTGCGACATCTTCATGTGTTCCAATTTTGGGTGTTAAAGAATCCACAGATGAAACCAAACAATCCACAGATAGAACTAAACTGAGTACAGTAACAAACGACGTTTTTGAAGACTAGTCCAAATTAGTTTTTAAAAAAACACCAAAAAAACAGTGATATTGTACCGAGTATTGAATGTACTTACAATTGGTTTGAAAAATGTAAGAAAAGGCCTCTACGTGGGAGTGGGGGGGGGGGGGGGGGGGTTCTTTTTTGGCTAAGACGAGCTTGGTAAATACCAATAAACAGCATTTAAAATGACTGTCCAAAACAAACTATTAACTCTCCCTCTTTCGGTTGTATGCTGAAAAAGTTTGTGACCTCAGATGAAATCATCAGTCCATACAAAGTTTATACAGAGTTGGATTGTCACCAAGATCGATGTGAATTCCTGGCTCATCATCATATACTGGCACCAGTGGACAGTGCCTGAAATTTCTCACCCACACATCTTCTTGCCTCCTCTTCACTGTCTATCTTATTTTCGATGTCTGTATCCACATATATTTACATCGTCATTTACTACAGCACTCGTAATCACCCCCACTGTTATTTTCATTTTTGTCACCCTCATTGTCATCTGGTATAAACAACGAAAAACTCCCCTTCGACGCTTTCATGTTCCCCATCAAATTCAGCCAGTTCAGAACATAATTTACGCTCCTCACCTGATTCTTCTTTCCTCACTTTTATAATAATTTTGTGCGAAGGGATACTTCTGGCCAAAACACAAGGAGGCTTTGGAACAGAAGCCATTGTGAAAACGTTGGCACCAATCAAATTATCTGCACTTATGCATAATATGTGTGAACAGTAGAAATGTTTCTCGAGTCACGGAACGGTTCAAAAAAAAGGGAGAGCACCATTCAGTACAAAAAGGATTCAGCTTCACAAGCATACTAAAATTGTTTCCCTTGTTTAATTTTAACTATCAAAAGTTTAGAAAAATCATTGATCACCTAACTATACCTGTTTAAATTCTCATAGGATCTGAAAAGACACCATTGAGTTCTTCAGCAGGCAGATGGCATTGTTTCTTAATTGAAAATGGTCCATCACACTTTGCTAGAATTGCGCTTAAAATGGAAAGACTGGTTTTGTTTTGTTTTTCAAGTTATAAAAAAAAGTTACTGAGGTCTTTCTTTACAACTTGTGCCTTTGTTTCAGCCTCAAGAGATGTCAGCTTCTTTGAATTGTTTGCATCAGCTCTGATGTCCTTGTCCTATTTCGGTAGCTTGCGGTAGCTTGTTTGCTTTCAGCTTCTTGTTTTGGCAGCACATTAGTTTGTGAAATTATGCCAGGCTTTATCTGGAAAGCTTTTGAATGCAAAAGCCGTTTTCTTTTGATGAATATGCTCAGAACTCCAAGGTACAGAGGGCATAAAGACTGTCAGCTCCTACATGGCATCAAGCCTGGGCTGTATCGGCCATATTTTGACAAACAGCTGCCTTAAGTCAGAAAGTGACCATCGCCACCACCCCTGACTCCCCCTCCTGGTGGAATCTTTTCTTGGATTTGTGGATGCATCTTGTTAGGCCTTTGTCATGCAGGCAATATCCTGCACCATCTCATGGGGCAGGTACAATGTTGCTACATACTCCTTAGGTGTGGTAGATGCGCATGTTGGGTATTTTAGTGTTGTCGTAACCCTCCAAACACTGACATGTCTTGCAGGATCTTTAAATGTGCATATTTGGTGTTGAGCCTAATACATATGACAGAGGTTCAGGATGTGTTCAGTATCTTGTGTCTTCAATCTCGTCTTCTCTAATTTTGCACTATGCATGCTTTTATGTGATTTTGCTTGTAATTTGCACTTCCTCCTGTCATCTGGCACGTGCCTAGTAAAAGACACTGATTACGTTGGTCGTTTTGCATGTCTAACTAAATTTTGTATCTGGGATTTGAGTTCAGTGAAACTAAGAATTAGGAAGGAAATCATCACCAGCATTGAAAAATTAAGACTAAAAGTCGTACAGTGGAGTCCATTAATAACGACAACTGTAATAACGAGAACACTGTAGTAACGAGACATTTTTCAATCCCCGTTTTTTATCCTTCTTAATCTTTAAGAATAAACCATTGGGTTTAACGAGAGTTAGTGGATAATCATCTCGGTAATAACGAGAGATTTTCTATCCTTCCTGGTCACAAAAGTTCTCGCCACTCGCCTCACCCCCACCTCGTCGTCAAGTTCCCGGTAGGGCACATCTCGTGGTGGCCAGTAACAAAGAAAAACAACGAAAGGCGCGTCCTGTGCGGTGTGTTATCAAGGGACACTATCGATTAATTATGAACACATCGACGGCGCCGGTGCCAAGATTATTTCCCTTTGTTTCCCTTGGTAAATTCGTCATTTGGGAATAACGAGAACTCGGCAATAGCGAGAAAATGTGCCTGGGCCATCCGCTCTCGCTATAACAGAGTTTCACTGTATTTTTTCTTCATGAAGACATTTGTTCACTCCATGGAAATACATGATCTTTTCATACAAAACCACTGATAAATCTTACAGGCCGAGTTGTGCTGGAGGTCCACAAAGGCGGTCAGGGGTCAGATGTTGAAAGTTATTTTTTTGTAGTTCTTTGTAACTTGTTTGTTCTATCATTCCTCTCACGCGCACCTTTTTAAAAATTTTTTTATGTGAATGAAGTTATGTGTTTAAAAAGAGTTGGGGGGGGGGGGGGGGGGGGGGGGGTTACAATTGCACAATTTTGATAGCTGAAAATAATCGGCAAAGGGCGTCAAATTTGATTTCATGAAAATAGTGAATTATTGTTTTACATCTAATTACAAAGTTTAAGCAAGTTTTGTTGAGAGTTAATCCTGTCGCTAAGGACTTAAGTCAGTTGATCAGATTCTTTAAAAAGCTTGTTTTCTCATATGGGCAATTCTGCATTAACAGATACAAAATTAGGAAAACTATCTGTTTGCCCCTCCTCCCCTTGTCTGTAAAACTACGAGTGCACAAAATGCAACTTGCCTGTGATTATTTGAATACAGGTCACATGCATTTGTTTTGTTATTGAAATACAAGATACTTACTGGCAGGTACACATCAGCCTTCAGCACATGTACATTAATTAAGCACATCAGGTATCAGAAGTTTAGTTGTTTGTCCTGAAACCAGTACATCATAATCCACCCTTTGAAAGTAAATATCTGGCAATATGGCAAGATTTATATAATGCATCACCAAAACATTAACCTTTTTTTGATGCTTCAAGCACTGCACGGCAACTTGCAGGCAAAACTTTATAGGCGCCACACGGTACTTACATGAAAAACACTTAATATGCCGCACAGCAACTTGCATGAAAAACGCTTCTGGCGCCACACAGCACCATCGCACAGTGGGGTTATAAAACTTGATTGGTCTTTTGTGAAAGAAAAGATGACAGCTCTTCGTGTTTGTCGTCATGTGACAGCAGAGGCGTTATCTTTCACTGCCACTGATATCAGCTTCCTTTGTTCAATGTGACAACAGCTTTTTACAAGTTTTCCCTAGTCAACCCGAGTTGAAACATGGCTAGTACCAAAAGAGATCACATAATGCCCCACAAGCGCTGACCATGATTTTTGACAATGATTTGCCACTCGGTTTACTGTCTGTTATTGACACAGGCAAGTGGTAAAGAATTTTCATGGCCAGTTGATAACAACTTTGACGGTGACGGTGACAACCAGAGTCTGAAACTATTCAAGTTAACTATTTCTCATCTAATTTCAAAACCCGCTGAACCAGTACATACAAACTGATTAATTTCTCTGTTTACAATTTTATTTTCCTTTAAAATGAGCCTTGAATAAAGATGATTGAATGAATAGATGCTAAGTTACAGCCATTTAAAGAAGATAGGGATGCCCTTGTTTTCTTCTCTGCTGTACTGCTGGTTTTTGAGAGCAGTGCACTGCTACAGAGTTGGTTTGTGTTGTAGGCCTAGTGCTGTACCACTGGCGTTGAAAGGGTTAAACGTGTGGGGGGAGGGAGGAAATGTACATGAGCATACTGATAAGCTGTGGTAGGTTTTAATGTGTGGTCATTTTTAGACTACAAGTTTTCTTTGATTTTGACGCCACTGCCTTATGCGTAGATACAGTTGTTAACAGAGCAGACAGGCGCGATAAACGAGTAAGAGAGGACTTACAGTTGGAAAGTCTGGGTTCCGTCATGCTGGGTAGCTCTCGTCTGGTGGGTAGAGGGTGGAGAGTTTTCCAGTCTCCCAGGTCAACAGGTGCGCAGACCTGTTGGTGCCTGAACCCCCATAATATATGCTTATTTAGAATATCAGATATGCACATTAAAGATCATGTAAGCCATGTTTCGTGTTCAGTGGCATTTGGAAACTGAAAACACCTAGCATACATACTGACAAAAATGGAGTATGCAGACTGTGCGGCAGCATACCGCTTACACAGTGTGGACAAAGAAAGGTGCATACAAGAAAAGCCTCGCTGAAAAATAGCATACTCAGTCAGAATCTGATGGCACTAGTTCAATCAATGTAAAGTAAATCTAAAAAGTTATCAGAGGTCACTACTTGGAAGTGAAATGAATACCATAGACTATCAGTCTGCTGATTCTGAGTATTGATTTGTGGTCCGAGCGTATTGGTTCATTGCACCTGTGTGATAAACCTTTATTCCACCACTTAGAGTCTTGCTCACTTTAATGGTTTTGACAGTGCCTAATAGTGAATAAAGAACACGCATTGCACTATGAGTTTAATAGATCTTATTCAAAAATGGGAGATCATCTCATGGTATCGTGGAGCATTGAGTCGAGGTTGTTTTAGTAGACTGATCCAGTGATACAAGATCGACCCATGTGCTAGATAAGACCTCAAGACCTTGCCAGTGCATAGGGCTTATGTGTTTCTTGCTTATGCCATTATTGTTTTGGATCTTTTCTGTCACATGGCATCAGTGGCATCACCACATGGACTTTATTCTGAGCTCGGAGAGAGATCTTGAGCAAATGAACCAGAAACTATAATGGAAACGCCTTATTGTCTTGAAATTTAAGAAATTTGTCCATATGAAGCCAGTGTTTCTGGTTCACCCACCCCCCTACAGTTTTAAACAAAAATGAAACAATCAGATTAACCTGTTCGCTGCTTATATTCAGTCGGAAGAAACATACACCTCCAGTGCCACCAACCGAATATTCTGGTCGGCAACTTTTTCTAGTTTTTAGCCAGAAAACCTCAACACTTTCAGTGACGTATGAGATATCAAAGGAAACTTCAGGATTCTCTCTATAAATAGAGGCTAATTGTGTATGTGTGACGTTTTACGGTCTTTTCTGCTGGTGCGGTTGAAAAGGTGACCCCGTACAGCTGATTACTATTCAGTGACTGCAAACAATGGCAGACGGACTCGCTTCAACACCATGCGTCGATTGGACTCGAAAAACAACTTCTGCAGCAAAAGAAGTTGCAGAAATCATTACTTATGGAGCTGATTCTGATTTGCAGTCTGTCGAATAGTGAAAATGACGGTAATTTGGTGCATGCAGGCGATATTTCGGTGTTGATGTCTGAAGTCAGTCTTGACCTAGATAAGAGTCGGAGTGACATTACAGCACTGGCGATCGTAAAAACGAAAGCACTGCTGCTCCTGGTGTGTTGTAAAGTATACTGAACAAGAAAATATATCGTGTTGTGGGGTTTTCCGGGCTGGATGAAGAGATACGAATTTTTCTTTATTTTAAGTCAAGGTGATTACAGGCGATTCACCTTTTTGTTTACACTTTGGCACCGAAAGGGTTTAATTTGCTTTTACTTTTTGTTGTATAAAATTTTATAGTTTGCTTGTTTTTGTTGTTTTTTTTTGGGGGGGGGGTTGGGGGGGGGTCCACTTTAGCTTGTGTATGTGTATTGTTGCAGAGATTTAAATTTTTTTTTAATTTATAATCAGGATACTGGTCACCTGATACAGGGATATATTTATGTTGAGTGTTCTCCAGTGATTGTTTTTCTTTGTAGGACGAAGAAGGAGACTATGATGAAGAAAATGACCCAGACTTTCAACCAAAGGTAAGATTTCCCCCTAGTATTCATGAATGAATTTAAAAAAAAAAAAAAAAAAGAAAGGAAGGAAAATTGAAAAAACTACTTGTTGACACAATATAGCCCAAATGCTTTGGTAATGTAATTAGTAATAAAAATTGTTTGATAATAACAAGTAATGTAAATGTTTTATAATAACGAGTAATGTAAGCCAGATTCATTTGTCTGTAGTTACAAGTTTTGTTCAGTGGTAATTGCATTTTTAGGGTAGAAGGCAAATGTGATTAAGCAAGGTATGACGTAAATTCTAACCTCTTTGATGCATGCACAGGGCATGGTTTTGAATGTCTGTTGTATATACTCAAAAAAACGACCAGTACTGAAAGTCAGTTTTTGTACTCTTTGGCTGTGTTCTGGTTCTTTCAGAGTGGGCTGTATTGACCCATTGCCAGGGTACTGTGCTGTTAGGAAGTGATGTGTCCTTGTCCCTAATGTTTAGATGTAAACTGGAACTTTTAAGTCTACTTTTTTCTCATGGCTACTGTTGTTCTTTGTGATCAGAATCCTTTAGTGTGTGATCAAAATCTATTGTATATCTTTCTCAAGGATTCTAGATGTCAAGAGCAGACATGCCTATGATCCCACTGTAGCTGTACTGGTTCTGTAAAAGCAAAAAAATAATAGGTGGATTTTTTTTGACATATCTGTTATTTGAAAACTTGGAGCATACTGACTTGACCAAGGTTCTTGATAAGAGATGTTCCCTTGCATTGTTGCTTACATCGCCCCTTCTCCAGAAAACTGCTGGGCTTGCATGAAGCGGCTTCCTGATATCTCAGTGCGCATGTGTGTTAGTTGAAAACTTGAATTAAAATCGACTACAGTGGCTTTAAAAGGGAAAGTGTGTGAAAGTGCATCTGGCAAAATTGCTTATTTGGGCAGAATGAAAAACAGCTTACAAATGGGCACAGACATTCAAGAGAGAATACATGAAAACAGTGTTGATACTTACAATTTATGAAAATTTGTTTCTACGAATTTTCCTTACCAAGTCCAGTTCAAGAGATTACTCTATACGCCGCTTGGAGAGTAAGAGAACACAGAAGAAATGTTTGTCTTTCTGAATTGTCCCTATTTATTCTTGTGCCTTGATTTTTGTGTTCAGTGTCCCAGAAGGTTGAATCTGGAATTATTCTTATGTCCTGAATTTTGATGTTGAGTGTCCCTGAAGGTTGAATCTGGGAGTAGGTATGTCTGCTTTATTACATGTGAACAAAGGACATCTTTGGTATTAACTGATAGTTTAACTTTACCCATAAAGTGAATTGCAGAGGGGAAACAGTGGACATATTGCCAACTTGACGTCACTCAGACATCAGCCTTTAGGTAGCGAGTCTGAGGAGAGAAGGAAACAACCACCGTTACTAACAACAACTGCAAAACTCTAATAAGTAGACTGTAGATATAGGTAATAGCAAAGCCACTTCTGTACATATCAGCATCATGCAATTCAGTCCTGCCCTCTGACCGCATTGTTACATCACTGTCTTTCTACATGTACACATTTTTGTGTCAGGGACGATGTGAGATGCGTATGATAGCTCGTTCTGTTGTGCCCTTTGTTTTGTAAGCAGCATGAGTGCAGAAGGACACTTCTGATGGATGTTGAATGGGCTGTTTTTAAAAAGGATTGATATTTGAAGGGGGTTGTTCCTGAAAATGAAGCGGTGAATAGGAAAAGAAAATGTTTTGGGTTTCTATGGCTGCTTTTCTTTCTTTTTTCTTTTGTTGGGTAGACAAAGTGCAGAACTGAATTGATTATATGTGGATATATTAGTTTTCATTATCCATTGTAATCTGCTGCATGTTCCTTTGACTGTAGGCATTTGTGTATGTTTTATTTCTCTTCTCTAATAATTTTGCTGCATTGCTGTTACCAAATTTTCCAACAAGGACTGTAAAATATTGTGAATTTAATAGAGAACTTGTCGCAAAATAAATGAACTCAGTAATGAGCTGGGCAAGATAGTCTTTGAGATGGAGATGTTGCTGTTCTCCACGTTAGTGAATATCTGCTTTTCCTTTTGGAGCTGTTTAATTTTTGAGACAAAAGTGCATGCGGATGGGCATCTAGCTAGATTGATTGACAGGTGTTTTTAATTGTTGGTTTGTTTTTTATCTGAGGTCTGTTGCACAGTTTAATTGACTTAGAATAATTTATAGTTAGTAGGACTTATTTTCTGCCTGAGAATGTGAAAAAGATCATCAGTTTTTTACAGACTTTCATTGGACGATTGTGTAATAAAGATTTCCCTTGATTTTTTTCTAAGCTTTATGTGGATGGTAGTGTGATAAAGATATCTGTTAATTTTTATATATTAGAAGGTAGTATGTAAAGATATCCATCAGTCTTTTTTAAAAATTTTTTTGTAGACTTCTATTGGACGGTAGTTAGACAAAGATCTGTTAATTTTTGCTGGTTGTAATGATCGATTGTTCCAATCCAGTTCATTTTGTTCTGTCTTGTAGGCTCGGGCTTGATGGTCTTAGGTAAAGATGTCCTTCTTGGTAATGGTGCAGTATGGTTGTTGTGGCCAAGTTGGTGTATGTGTCGTGTTGATTTCCTTGTTTTCCCTCATGTTGATCGGCTGTCCCTGGTGATTTGCACAGCTGTAATACGTCTTGTGTGCTTCCAGTAAACTGTGGCAGGTGTGGTTGTGATGTTGGTTCCGTAGTGTCATTGTCTGTGATTACAACCTGCACCAAAATCTGCACTTTGTCAAAACCGTTTTTTGATTTCCTGCATTTGTAAAGTCTGGTCTTTGTAGCAAAGTGGATTGAGAACTTGTTGTTTGGGTCTTTTTTGAAGCCTGCTGTCTCTTTTGATGCTTTGTCATGAGATATCTTGGCTGATTTGCGGTATATGTCTGCGTGGTTTCTACAGAGGTGCCAACCTGTACACTCTCACTGAATCAGTATTGTTCAAGCTATTTTCATTCTGAAGCAGTTTCTGAAGATGTATGTTCACACAATCTGTTTCATAGAAAAATACCTAAAGACTACTTGTGGAGTTAGAGGGTTTGAATCTGTGCATTAAAATGAAAGTTTAGTGTTAAGTTTTTGGACCAGTGTTTTGCATGTTCTCATGCAAGGGATTCCTTCACTGTTCCAGTTGTTCAAAAAGGGGACACAAAACATTCTCACCAGGGGTTTTTTTTGTTTTTTTTTCCCCAGTTTCCATCTGCACTTTTCCGGTTCCCTTCCTTTGTTCTAATCAGTTTTGTTAATAATAAAACAATAGAAAAAGCAACGTTGTGACTGGGATAGGAAGCATAGGATGAGATTTGCGGAATACTGAAGGAAAGATGTATAAAAATTTGTTTTCAGAAAGGTAGTAGTTTCTGCTGAACAAAGGTTATTGATTGATACAATGGTGACAAGTTAATTGACATTACTGATTTCAGCATAATTTATCAAAATTTTAACATTTTATGGACATGTTTAAATAAATATATTGGCATTACTTCAGATTTATGCATGGAAATAGTAGATAACAATCCGTACCAATGCAGCCGTAAGAAATAAAATTACAAAAATTGTCCAGGTACAAAATCATGAGATAAGTTTGAATTGAAATAATTTTACCCAGGTGCAAGTATGAATTGAACACAATCCTATCTAAATGATCTTGAAAACTACAGCATTAACTCATCTCAGGCCTCACCTGCCATTTTTCCTTTCATTCTGCTGGTACAGGGTTGTTTCAACAGCCTGCAATGTTCACAGGGCTGGTCAGGTTAAAGGTCAATCAAAAAAATTTTTGGAACAAATCTATATTGCTTTTTTCATTTGTGTTTTTACTCTTTAGTTAAATGGTGCGAGTATCTGTTGGACAAGCAGTTGGAATTCTGTTCCAAGGAAATAAGAGGGAAGCAGGGAGAATTTTTATAATATAATCAAAGGACATAACTCTTGAGAATTATCTCCCATGTTGTATAGAACTCAAATCTAACACTTTGCGCTACCCATTAAGCTAGTGTAGAAGCAGATACAAAGTACAAAAACAGTAAGCTCAGAACATTCCACAGATACAGGAGTGTTCTGAGCTTACTGTTTTTGTACTTTGTATCTGTTTCTATGCTAGCTGAATGGGTAGCGCAAACTGTGTTAGATTTGAGAAGTTCTATACAACATGGGAGATAATTTTCAAGAGTTATGTCCTTTGATTATATCTGTTCCAAGGACTTGCATGGATTTTTTTTAACTGCTCCAAGGATTCATCTCAGTTTTTGTGATAGACCAGCTAACTTAAGCAATGCGAAAACTCATTTGGCTGATAATCCCATTATTTCAACAACTTAGTTTGAAGCAGTATTTGTTTTATATATGTAGCTACATATTTGTTAAAAAACAACAACTTGTTTTTAATTATATTGATCATACATGAGACTATCGAGTGAAGGAAGTGACATGTACCACTCATTTGAAAGTAAAAATCTGGAAGAATTTTTGTACTGAATCAGATGAAGCATAACAGTATGAAATTGGGCAGCCAGTTGTGAAAGCACAACAATCTTAAATTAGGGCCAGAACAAGTTAGTCACTAGTTCCTAATCAGCGTAAGGGGGACATTGACTGAACAGTGCCAGTAAAATGTTAGGGGACTGATTTCAGAATGGTACTGACTGGTCGCAGAGGGTTGGCACCTCTGTTCTGTTGTTTGAGATGCTGGATGTCGTTTGTTGTATGCCTCCATGATGAAGGTGATGGCAGTCCAGACTGTCCCCTTTCGTGTCTGTTTCTCTTCATGTATGTGAATTAAAAAATCCTTTTGCCTTGGTTTGGGGGTGGGGTGGGGCTGTATTGGAAAATGTGTGTCAGCCATAGTTGTAGATGGGAAGATGCTGCGGACAAAAACGTCTCTAAATTATAGTTGTCGGGGGGAAACTGTATAAGAAAATGTCTTTCAGCCATAGTTATGAGGGAGTAGAGGAAACTGCATAGGAAAATGTCTCCCAGCCACACTTGGAAGAAAGTTACATAATTTTCTCAATTTGACACTCAGAAATTGTTGAATACTTGATTTGTATATCCTTTTCTTTGTAGGGGTAGTTCCCTTTGTTAGTCACTTTAAATGGTTTGGAATGACATTAACAGCAATGAAATGTAGATTAGATGCTGCACATGTAGATTTTAATAAAATTATGCGTGAATGTGAGTACAGGTCTGCGTTAAAAGCTGTACGCATTCATGTTATTTTTAAATGATAGAAATAATTGTGAAGATTGATCACAATTGCAAAGTTATCTTTGGAGAATTTCAAAGCTGGTTAGTAGCGTAAGTAGATAACTAGCAGTCAAAACTGAGGACTTGAATGTTATTACAGGTCCAGAACTGATACTTTATCATGTGTTTTTCTTATATCAAGGATCAGTCAAAGCTGAGAAAATATTACAGTAAAAGTTTGAAATATATGGTTTATGTATGTGTGTGCATCAACTGCCATATGTGGAAAGTAAGAAATTTGTTTGGCCAGTAGACATATGAATATGATGACTATCAGTACACTTGCACTGTAAACTTTGTTGCATGCAGTGTGTCTTTCCTACTATCACACCCCTTTATTAAAATGGAATCAGTACACAATGTGAACACTGCCTCGCCCCTTATGTCTGCTGCCACTGTGCCATTCAGTCTGAACCTTTGTTCCCTCCCTGTGTCAAGTTCTAGAATGGCAGTCCCCTGCTGTTCACAACAGTATTCCGTGTTTTGTGCCTCCTGCTGCTGTGGGCATCTCTTGATGGTAGTTCTCTGTGTGGTCTGTTTTGCTGTTACCGTACTGGTTTGTCTGTGTGATCTTGGACTGGATTGAAGTATTTTTCGTAAGAATCCAGACTGACTGTAGTTTAAATAAAACGCAGGTGGTTTTAAAAAGTGAAAAAAGATCAGTAGTTAATGATTTCAAATGTATCAGCATCAGTAGGAATAAGAAGAACTAGAAGTTTAACCCTACCAGACCGAGTTCCCGCTATTGCGGGAATGACGAAAATGACTATATACCGAGTTCCTGCTATAGCGGGAATAGCACACTCACACAATCGTCACTTTATCAAGAGCTAAAAATAGCTACCGGACCGTTGCTAAGCGTCGCGTGAGCCTGTGTTCAGCCTATTGCAACTGTCTGCCTTTGTGTTGATGGTATTTTGAGGTGATTTGGGTGCAAAATTGACCATGAAGCGAGCTTGTGATGAACCAAGCACTTCAACAGGTAAACGGGCGAGGCCAACTCGCTTCACAGTTCAACAAGTGGTGGACATTTTGCAGATTGGAGAATTTGATCAGGAATACGTTTCCGATTCAAGTGACGATGATTACGTTGATGAAGCATTGAGTGAAAGTGATGATTCTGACAATGAAAGAAGTAGGTCGAGACAGAGTGTTGGAAGAAGGGGGCGTGCCCGTACCCCCCAACCAAGTGATAGGGGAGATGCTTGTGTGATTGAGGGTTGGACTGGCGTTAGATGAAAGATAGGCCTATTTTCTACAATCTCTCCACGTTTCATATAATTCTAACCATTGGTGTGCATGATATGAACAGTTTTCTAACGTATATACATTTTTTTCAAAATTTTGCTCAGGAGGCCAGGCAGGGGGCACAATTACGCTCAGGGGCTAAGGTCTGGTAGGGTTAATGTTTTTTCCCCAAACATAGATAATGATCGGTGTGTTCTGCGACATGAATTTGTCAGTTATATCTTCAATCAGCATGTAACTTGGATTGTTGAAGGACCCTTTTCCGCCTTTCGACCCAACCCACTCCAGGTACTAGTTTTACTGGAGTTGTTAACTAACTTACAGATCAGCTTTTAATTCGCTATGTTCAGACATTTTTTTCTTACACTAGTACAGATATAACTCAGAAATGTTGATGGTTTCTTTTGTCTTGCTTTTGTGTGTATGTGGTTTATATATGTATTTATTTTTGTTGTTGTTGTCTTTTTGCCCTTGTGCTTTTAACGGCAGTCTTCTGCATGCATTACATCAGGGGCTACTTATGGTTCGTATGCTTAGTTTATAGATCACAAATAATACATACAGAATCTTGTTTATGTACGTAGTTTATAGATCACAAATAATACCTACAGAATCTTCTGGTTTATGTATGTAGTTTATAGATCACAAATAACATACAGAATCTTCTGGTTTATATAGTTAGTTTATAGATTACAAATAATACATACAGAATCTTCTGGTTTATGTGGTTAGTTTATAGATCACAAATAATACATACAGAATCTTCTGGTTTATATGGTTAGTTTATAGATTACAAATAATACAGAATCTTCTGGTTTATATGGTTAGTTTATAGATTACAAATAATACATACAGAATCTTCTGGTTTATATGGTTAGTTTATAGATCACAAATAATACAGAATCTTCTGGTTTATATGGTTAGTTTATAGATCACAAATAATACATACAGAATCTTCTGGTTTATATGGTTAGTTTATAGATCACAAATAATACATACAGTTGCAATGCCGCGCAAACCGAAACGCGACGTCAAATTTGTGGTACAAAAAACTGGGGCCGGCCGCAAAATTGGGGGGGTCTTCAGTTCAATCAAGTATTACTGCCTCTTTAATCGGTGTTTCATTCTTATTTTTTGTCTTATGTGAATTAGAAATGAATAAAGATTTGAATGATTGCCTTTTTATATACTTAGAGCGAAAATAGAATTAGTTATTTGATGAGAAAGTCGAAAATCCGCGTTTCGAGCGCACTCGCGGCGACGGTATGCATTTAGAATCGAAGTTTGTTCGGGGTGCTTCACTATTTCGGTCGGTACGGCTATATTTGTGAACCAATCACATTGTAATTTTGCAGCCAATGAGAATTAATGTAACAGAATGATATATCCCGACGAGAGCTATGTATGCTAGTTTCGAACCGAGATCGACGCTTCCAAAGTTTTGCTTTTTTTCATCGGAAAAGTTTGCAAGTAAGTCGCCATTTTTGGAAGTTCTCGTCGGCGGGATTCGATTTCACATGCTTTTTTCTATATGCAGGTGTAATATGAAATCAATTTGAAGTAAAATACGGCCGTACGGCAACTTTTTACACGAGGATCTATACCAGATCAGTAGCAAAACAACGTCGCAATGTGCCGACGCCATAGGCCTACTGCGCGGAACAGAACAGTGTGCAAGTTTCAGCTCAGCAAGTTTCGCGTTGTCAGACAAAGACTAGCAACCAACAGATCAAGTTCTGTTTTATCTGTAACATTGTATTTTTCAAGAAAAGGACAACTGCGTTTGAACTCGATTCGGAGTTGTCAGCCGAAGCTAGGTTCGTCAACCATTTCCTCCCCGAGGTCATGCTAATTTACATGTCGCGGTGTAGATCTGCTCACCCCACGACGGGCGAGCTTACTAATAAAAATACTATGTGCTCGACGTGCTTCGCCGATCCGTGGAAAATGGGTTTGCCCAAACAGAGGGGTGCGCATACCTGCCTCCCCCAACTCTCTCTCTCTCTCTCTCTAATAAATAAATGAATGAATAAATAGGTCTAAATAATTTTTTTTTCAAATCAACAAATAATTCTGTGCAAGTCATTGTACTCTCTCTCAGAGATCAAGAAATGAATAAATAAATAAATAGGCCCCAATACATTTATATCCAAGTCATTGTTAACAGGCATGATCCTCTCTCTCTCTCTCTCTCTCTCTCTCTCTCTGAGACAACACACACACACACACTAACATACACAGAGATTTAGAATGTCACAAAACAAAATCTTCTGTCATTGTTATAATATTCTTTATTTAGGTTTTGCAGCTGAATAGAAGGCTATGAGTTGTATTATTTGTAAAGTAGGCCATCCATTAGCTTACATAGTAGATAGGTCCGCTTCTGCAGTGGCAGCAGTCAGCATCGGCTTGCTGTGAGCATTTTGAGTGTATTTTTGATCCTCTTTATATTGCTTAAAATGTTGAGTAAATGGTTTAAAAAATATACTGAAATAAAGCTTGTTTTCTGCTCTACAACACTGTGTTGTTTGTTTTACAATAAATATAAAAACTTTGAAGCGCTTCATGGTTAAACAATGCGGGTGCTGTTGTCTTTGCTCCGACCCGAGCCGCCATGACTAACACTGCGTCAGCGCGTTCAAAACGAGTGTGGTCAGAAACACGGCGATCGCTTCGCAGTGTTGCTGTGTCTATTTTTAGAACTAGCGTCCTTGGAAACTCCAATTTCCAGCGATTCCATTGGTCTATTTATTGTGCAGACAGCCTTGTAAGAACCATTTGATATCGCGAGTTGAAAACAAGGAACTTTTCTGAGAGCCGATATCTTCGGAACTGTTTATCAAGATGCTTCAATTTTTATATCAAATTGAAGCTTAGACTTTGAAGTTTTTAATAAGTGCACTGTTGAAATCGCAGACGACTGCACTTTGACGCGCTTTTGTTTGGAACAATGTGAATCGAAGCCGAGTGCCGCTCTCGAGTGCATGATGGCGGCTGCGTCAGGCAGCCTGAGCGAGCGCTGCTCTTCGCCTGGATTATCGTCTTGTGATTCGAGAATTCGCCAATTAGTCGGTAAGTAAATATCATATTTAAATAATTTTATATGTTTACGCTGCCTTTGCAAACTTTTCGCTTTTGTTTCTTGAGAGGAAATGAATGAAATGAATGTTTCTAGGGCACCTGCATACGAGTAGCGCTAAGAAAGCGAACTTTGTGTTGAGTGACTTGAGTTGGCTGGAAAATACTGAAATATCTCAACGTATTTTGTACTGTTGATGAAATGGATTGAAAGAAATGTGTTTCAAAGACTCAATTATTTTTTATATTGGCTCGATGTTTGTTTTTTTATTATGATCTTGAGATTTATTCTTCGGCAATGAGATCGCGAAAGTTGTTATGGAAAGACAACTCTTCACTTCCGGTTTCCTAGATTGTGTAGTTTCGCTTTCTTTAACGTGTTTTCTTCTCGATTCTAAGCGCAAATTTGATGTTTTTATCAGATGATGACCAGCTGACAGCGTTGCTAGCTCGTTTTGACCAGAAAGGGCCGGGTAGACCACCCAAATTGCCCGAGATCCAGTTCAACAACAGGTTTCTCCTGCAGCTGCTGGTGTTGAAGGAAAAGAACCCAAATCCGGTATCGGAAGGAATTCTTTGTGGCCAAGCATTTAAAGGTAACGGGCAAGCTCCAAGATCTTGTTGACAGTCTCTTGTCTGACCTAGGAGAGCAAGTGAGGTCCCAGGGGGATGTAGAGTTTATGGCGGCCCTCCAGCGACATCGCCAACCAAGACAACAATACGAGTCTGAAGAGGAGGAAGAAGAAGGACAAGATCAGGATGAAGGACAAGATCAGGATGAAGAAGAACAGGATGAAGCACTTGTGGAAGAGCATCAGGACGAAGAAGACGAGGAAGAGCAACAGGATGGCATGGACTTCAAGTTCAATGGGCCTGGACAGACTGTTGCTGCGTTTTACAGTGATGAGCGAGGAGAGCCTTGCTACTACATTGGCCAAGTGCTAAGCATCAAAGACGGAAATACAGCTGCAGTGACTTTCCTCAGTCAGAGAGGTTCTGCAAATGTATTTAAGTGGCCTGAGTCTGGTGACATTGAAAATAACCTGAGCTCACGGTACATTTTTTTCAGTGATTTCCATATGAAATCTGTAGGCCGGACGTGGTGTCTGACCAGCGATGACTGGAAGAAGCTGCAGCTCTCCTGGTCCAAATACACTAGAAAACACTGTTAGTTTTTTTCTGTGGTGTATTTCAAGCTACTGTTAGTTTTTTCTGTGGTGTATTTCAAGCTTGGGGGCTTAGGTGTACTGTATGAGCCATTTGCGAACATTACTTGCCATGATTTCCATATGTAAAAACTGGTTGTGTTTCAGGATAGTTTTGACTACTTTAGAACTTCTTTTGAAGCCTGTGGATGTGAAATTCAAGTTCTACTCTTTATTCTGAGCAAAAGGGTACTTGAAATTAGTCTGTAGCATCAGTAGTTGTTGAGATATGGCTTGTTTACTATTTGGTGTTATTTCTCTCTCATGTCATCTTTTTCCGCCTGCGAGAAATGTGTTTTTCCTCATTTTTGAAGTGATCTGGATGAAAAACTATGGCTTGCCTACCCCTGGAAAAAATTATTCTTACAGTAAGTAGTATATAGTTTTGGTTTTATCATTTTCAGCTGTGTCTGTGTATTCATTCTCCATTTATCAAGCCAGAAAAATGGTGTTTCGTTAAAATCGCTAAATTGTGCCATTTTCTTGCATTTTTAAATGCTCATAACTCTTGAACTATCATTGATAGGAAGATAAAATTTGGCAGAGATATTCAGTGTTGTGTTGTCTTTCAAATGCTATTAAGTTTTTCTCTTTATGTGAACAAACAAAAATTTTGAATTTTTGGGGTGGACCTACCTATACATAGTTGTTTCAGTTTGTTGTCAGTATCTGAAAAGGATAGGCCTATTGTCATCAGTTTGTTTTAAAGGAAAGATTGCATCTTATTTAGTAGTTGCCTATTGTTATTGATTTGTATTAAAGGGCAAGATTACACTGGAAATACTTAGCAGGATTGCTCAGCTTTGGTAGATTTTTACAAGTAATATGCTAAAAATTAAAGTCGCAAGTTTGGGCTTAATGTTAAAGTAATATTGATGTTTAGACTATGCATCATGGTTTCCTTTCCTTTCCAGTCTCTCAATGAATAGCATATATTATGCAGAGATTCATATATTTCTCTACTGCAGGAGTTAAGTGACCTATTCCTGAATGGCGAGTGGTCCCATATCCTTCCTGAAGTTTTCTTTGGACTCAGGCTGTGCTAAATGTTCAGGGACTTGACTCATCCACAGTCTACTGAATTTTTTTCCTCTAAACACTGATATATAAAATCAAAATCAAATGTAATGTACAAAAATCTTGTCTGTAATGTTTTCCTTTGTGTGTATGTGTATTATGTGTGTGTTATGTGTGTTTAGTTTTTAGAAGAATTTTGATCGGATGATATTTTTGGATAGACTGTAGCATAAAAGCATGCAGTAATTTTTAATATTTCAATTATTGAAGTGATTCCAGAAGTCATTGATTCTCAGATTTCCTTTTATATGTACAGAAACTGATGAAATATTACAAATTATTCATAAGATACTGAAGTAGCGAGTCATGACTTTTTTGGTTTGATTTGCAGTAATAAGACACTTGAACGATGAGCAAAATGATTTTATATCTATCTCATGAAATGATTATATATCCTTGTTTTGTTTCTAGCTTCATTTTTGTCTGTTATAAATACAATATGGGCAATTATTAATGAAAAACTGATAAAACATGCCAAATATCACATGTTTCCTGTAATAAGACAAAAATGGCTCGTCACAGAGTTACGATAATGGTTTCATTCAATTCGGCATACAAAAATACATCAACGATCAAAATTTCATGACATTTGATCCTGTCTGTCTCTCACAATTACAAAATGAATGTCATTTCCAGCAAAATCAACATACCATGCCATTTGATGGGTTTGTTCTGTGACAGCTGTACCACACATCTCTTCTTTGTCCCACTAAAACATGGTACCAAAATTTAAGAAATTTTTGACGCTTCAAATTGGCATATCTCGTGAACTATTGGTCCGATTTGAAAAATTTAAACTGCTTTTTACTCAGAACAACAATATCTTCAAAACCATATACATCTTTTAACTCAAAACCCAATTTCAATTTTTCATGCGGCATTGCTACATACAGAATCTTCTGGTTTATATGGTTAGTTTATAGATCACAAATAATACATACAGAATCTTCTGGTTTATATGGTTAGTTTATAGATCACAAATAATACAGAATCTTCTGGTTTATATGGTTAGTTTATAGATCACAAATAATACATACAGAATCTTCTGGTTTATATGGTTGGTTTACAGATTACAAATAATACATACAGAATCTTCTGGTTTATATGGTTGGTTTACAGATTACAAATAATACATACAGAATCTTCTGGTTTATATGGTTGGTTTACAGATTACAAATAATACATACAGAATCTTTTGGTTTATATGGTTGGTTTACAGATTACAAATAATACATACAGAATCTTCTGGTTTATATGGTTGGTTTACAGATTACAAATAATACATAGAGACATACTACCCAGTAGGCCATTGCCATATAGGATGGCAGCAGTTTCTCTATTCTTGTCTGCTGTGGGCCAGCCCCAGTATCTTGTGATGATTCTGAAGGCCATCACACCCACTGTTGCTTTGTTCTGTTGATGTTTCTGTAACAAGGTCTTTTGTTTCTTTTCTTTTTAGGGCAGGGTTGTTAGTCGGGTGCCCAGTCACCAACTGGTAGATTACATATGTCTCATGTTTAAAAAAAAAGAAAGAATCCAACGATATACAGATTATATGTTCCATGTTTTAAAAAAAAGTGCACATTATGCCCCATTAAAAAAAATCTTAATGTGCAAATTTCATGTCCCATGGAAAGGAAAAAGTGCAGATTATGTCCCATATTTTAAAAAATCCAACAATGTACAAATTATATGCCCCCTGTTAAAAAAAGAACCCAACAGTGTGTAAGGTATATGTCCCATGTTAACAAAAGAATCAAACAATGTGCAAATTATATGCCTCATGTAAACAAAGAATCCAGCAGTGTACAAATTGTATGCCCCATGTTAACAAAGAATCCAACAGTGTACAAATTATATGCCCCATGTTAAAAAAGAATCAAACAGTGTGCAACTTAAATGTCCGGTGTTAAAAAAGGACCAAGCGGTGATCAGTAGTAGATCATCATCTTAAGGTGGTTAGTCATACTAGATGATAAAAAATCTGTGAGTGCAATTCAGGTATTAGGATATATGAACTTTTTTCTCTGACGCATCCTCATGAACATCTATTGCCAGATTCAGTTCAGAGTTGTACTTGCACGCACACACAGATTCATAATTTTAAATCTGCCCAGGATTTTTCTGTTCATCAGCAATTTTGTAAGAAAGGAAGATCCATTTAAGATCAGCCTTTGGTGTCTTGCGTGTGCCTGTAGATGAGATTGTGTAAGCATGTGAGCAAGAATTTTCTTTGATGGGGGAAAAAAATCCCAATTAAGAAATTTCTCTCCCCACCCCTTCTGGTAGTGTATTATAGTGTTGTTAATTTGCTTCCAGACGAAGTCAGCAATTATAGTGTTGTTAGTTTGCTTCCAGACGAAGTCAGCATAGGTTTGCCCCCCCCCCCCCCCCCCCCCCCCCCCCCCCCCCCCCCCCCCCCCCCCCCCCCCCCCCCCAATTTTTTCTGCGATAATGATATTTGGTGAAAATCAATCAAAACATTGCCATTAATATTACGTGTACATATTGAACGGTATTAATTTGTTGTTATTGATGTGGGTTTGTGATGTATTTATGTTATACATGGGAGAAAATCAGACAGTGAAGTGAAATTATTGGTGTGCCACTTCATTTAAGTGCAGTATAGAAATCTTTCAGTGATTGAAAAAGAATTGGCTTAATATTAGGCCCAGCTGGTTTTCAAATCAGCAGAGAATAATAGTCAAAACATGTTTGTATTGTCTTTTTTGTGGTCAGCCATCAGCACATGGAAAGTTTTTTTTTCTTTTTTCATTTTAACAAATAGAAAAATAATTCTTTTTGTTATTGTTATGGGATTGGTATTAAAGTATACACAAACTGAACCCAACATGAACTAGTCTGTTGTCTGAAATTGAAAATATAAAGGTGAAACAGTGGGGTGTGTGGATAGGATGTAGGCCTACATAAGCTAGAAAACCATCACATGTGTTTGCATATATGTGTGTGTGTGTGGATGAGCCAGTAAAGTGTCATATACGTGACAGTAAATAAGTTTATGATAATGATGATGTGTTCGTATGTGTGCAGGAGGGTGACAAGCCAGCTGAATGCAAACAACAGTAGGAGTTCACCTCATAGTACGCAGCAAAGAACAGACAGTATGGCACCATGTCTACACCTTCAGCAAACAAGCTGTTATCACGTGTCCCGCCCGTGTCACCAACCCAGTCCGCTCGCTACCCTCGTGTTGTTTTTGCCGCTGCTAGTGTACAACATGGAAGAAACCGGTCCAGTTTCGTTGAACTTTTTAAACCTACACGTAAAGTAGTCTGAAATGGACCAGAAGCTGCCCCAAACAGCTGAAGCCTGCTAGGTTGTGTTCTGTAGAAGAAAAAAAATCTGGTGTGCACACAGGTGGCCGGCCATGCTTTCGTCTGTTCTTGTTTCAAACGCACGACATCCTTTTTGATTTTTTTTTCTTTTGTAACCTGCTCATGTTTTGTTTTTGTTTTCAGTATTGCCTGCCTCCCCTCTGTCCTTTTCCCCTGCTCGCTGTGTCAGCTTGTATGATTGGATGTAGCCAGACTGTTATGTTACATCTGCCCTGTTTGACAAAAGCAGCTGTCAAGGGAGACATTCCTCCTCCCCTCTTTTTAATCTTGTTGAAACTTGAGACAAGACCGCAGCGTCTTACACTTGATCCAGATTTATTATAAACGTTAAGACACATGACATGACTACAGTTTTTCATTCTTTTTCTTCTTTTTTTCTTCTTCTTTTTTCCTTATGTAACTTTCTGTTGAAAGTTGATGATTTTGATCAGTACAATCGTGCAGTTTTCCAGTTGATAATTTTGATCTGTACAATCGTGCAGTTTTCCAGCCATCCTTTATCTCATCATACTAGGGGACAGAATCAAATGTATATTTGCTGGTGAATAATTTTACTGGTACCAGAGCTTTCGTTTGTGATTATACATTCTCCTATGCTTTGACTTCAGGTGATGAGCAGAACCAGTATCAGATGCATTTGGCCAAACAGTGACGCAGCTATTCATTGTCATGTTACTTCATGCGCCACCCCCTGTTCTTATGTGTCTTGTCATCTACTGACTGTGATTAGGATTGTGCTCAATGTCGGGTCATTTAACCCTTTCGCTCCCTCATTCTGTCCACTAGCTTCCTCTAGGAAGCCAGAGGACAGCATAATGGAGCGAAAGGGTTACTGTCTTGGGCTCCTGCCATTGGATGTGTGGGAGGGATTGAAAGAAGACTGTTGATGCTATTAGAAGTAAGATTGAAGATTTGAAGGAGTGGTCGATCTGAGATTCTTGGTATGTAACAAGAAAATGGTGCTGTCATGCAAGCTTGGTTTCTGTACAGTAGAAATAGGGAAACTTGGAAATAGTGGCATTGACCTTTGGAAAATAGGGCCAGTTGATTGTATGTTCGTTCATAGTTTTTCTATTAGGGAATGAGAGAATCACAAATCAGTCTTTAGCGGTTTGTAGGTTGACCAGTGATTTACAATTGGTCTATTTGTGAAGATAAAGTAAGCCATACATGCACAGCTAATGGAATATAGTTTATAGTAATGAATTTTCATTTTGAATTTATTTATAAAACGTGGGAACACTGTGTAAATGTGACTAGGATAAAATGAATGATCTGAAATGGTGTAATGCACCTGGAGAAGTTGGAGAATGACACTGTATAAGAATGGTTTGTTGTCACTATTGTTATTAAACATACAATGTTGCAAATGTGTAAGTTTCTTCAGTGCAGTTTAAGAGGCGATTTTGGGAGGTGAATGGGAAAGATTTTATCACAAGTCCAGCTAGTATGGATACTAGATCTTTTGTGTTCTTATCATTAGTGTCTGTTGTTCTTGGCACCTGTGCTTGTTATTTTGAACATCATAACATTACATTTCATTCAAATTTTTTTTGACAGTTTGTGTTTGCATTTTCTTCCTGCTATAAGCGTATGCCTTGTGATTTTTAAACAAGTTAAAGTGTGTTTTGTATAGTATAAGCCAGTGCATATTATATATAGAATGAAAACGCATTGTACAAATCTCAGAAAAAGACAGTGGATGAATTCCCACCTCTGGTAAACATGTTGTTCTTTTTGTAAGTTGCATTTCCACACCACACTCAAATTTGGTACTTTCCATGGTGTAAGTACATATATATTTTTGATTGCTGATGCAAATTAAATGTGAGCAAACGGACGCAAGTCTTGTGTGTATGATTGTCGTTAAATTTGTATTGAAAACTTAACCTTTGACTCCCGCACCCTGTCCACCAGCATCCACCATTGAGAACCATGCTAGCAGAGTGAAAACTTGACCCTTTGATTCCCTCATCTTATCCACCAGCTTCCTGCAGAAGCTAGTGGATAAGGTGAGGGAATCAAAGGGTTAAGTTTTTGCAGTTGATGTATAGGGTGTGGGAGTCAAAAGGTTAAGATTATACTAACGTTGCCAAGTGAAAAAAACATTCAAAGAAGAATGGTGGTGATGAGTATGAGTCATCGTTCATTTTACCTCGCAGATTCATTCAGTATAATAATGAGCACAGTTGAGGAGGTGTTGAAAAACAGGTTCATGTGCATCAACAAAAACAGAATGCCCCCCTATTGAAGCTATAGTGATGTTTCTTTACTTACTCTGTCTTGAATGTTTTTATTAGGATGTTACAAAGGTACCATGTTAGTCTGCTTTGACCATCATTAAATGATAGAATTACTTAAACAAATGCGACCACCTGTGTTAAAGCAGATGGGAACCAGAAATTCAAAAACTTCTCCTGTTCAACAAAACATTAGGGAAGTTTTGGTGTTTTTCCACAAATTTTTCCCTTTGTTCTCTATTGTTTATTTCTTCTTTGTTGTCTTACATTTAGACTTGACAGAAGCCACTTGACCAAAATTTTATGCCTGTCTTGTCATGGTATATTAAATATGCATTCTGATTCTATTTTTATGGTTTCCTGGTTCTGATAAAACTGCTGCCATCTTCAGATAATACTCATCACATTTTACATAAGAAGGGTTGACTTCAAAATATATGCTGATCACATTTATACTCGAACCATCCAAGTCAGATAATTGATACAGACTCGCATAGAGTCCAGGCCTGTTCCCATCACAAGTGTTTCTCACATCACATGACCTAGTTCTTTACCCAGACAAGAACTGTTCCCATCACAAGTGTTTCTCACATCACATGGCCTAGTTCTGTACCCAGACAAGAACTGTTCCCATCACAAGTGTTTCTCACATCACATGGCCTAGTTCTTTACCCAGACAAGAACTGTTCCCATCACAAGTGTCTCTCACATCACATGGCCTCGTTCTTTACCCAGACAAGAACTGTTCCCATCACAAGTGTCTCTCACATCACATGGCCTAGTTCTTTACCCACACAAGAACTGTTCCCATCACAAGTGTGTCTCACATCACATGGCCTAGTTCTTTACCCAGACAAGAACTGTTCCTATCACAAGTGTTTCTCACATCACATGGCCTAGTTCTTTACCCAGACAAGAACTGTTCCCATCACAAGTGTTTCTCACATCACATGGCCTAGTTCTTTACCCAGACAAGAACTGTTCCCATCACAAGTGTCTCACATCATGGCCTAGTTCTTTACCCAGACAAGAACTGTTCCCATCACAAGTGTTTCTCACATCACATGGCCTAGTTCTTTACCCAGACAAGAACTGTTCCCATCACAAGTCTCTCATCACATGGCCTAGTTCTTTACCCAGACAAAAACTGTTCCCATCACAGGTGTCTCTCATCACATGGCCTAGTTCTTTACCCAGACAAGAACTCTTCTTATCACAAGTCTCTCACATCACATGGCCTAGTTCTTTACCCACACAAGAACTGTTCCCATCACAAGTGTTTCTCACATCACATGGCCTAGTTCTTTACCCAGACAAGAACTGTTCCCATCACAAGTGTTTCTCACATCACATGGCCTAGTTCTTTACCCAGACAAGAACTGTTCCTATCGCAAGTGTCTCATCACATGGCCTAGTTCTTTACCCAGACAAGAATTGTTCCCATCACAAGTGTTTCTCACATCATATGGCCTAGTTCTTTACCCAGACAAGAACTGTTCCTATCACAAGTGTTTCTTACATCACATGGCCTAGTTCTTTACCCAGACAAGAACAACAACAGCAAAATCCTACAAAAAGGAGAGCTGAATCATGTAAGATGATATTAGCAAGTGGCTTAACTCATGGACTCCTGCCCCCTATCCACTGACTGCAGAAAATTAACCCTTTTACCTCCTCAGCCTATCCACCAGCTTTGGATGAGGGGGATAAAGGGTTAAGTGTCTGCTTTGCTAGCATGGTTGACATTGCAGGATGCTGGTCGAAAGGGTGTGGGAAACAAAGGGTTAACACAAAAGCTTAACTGGAATGTCAAGACACTGCCATGTGGTGTAGTATTGTACAAATTCAGTACATTTGTACCATATAATGCAGTACCACTACAAGTTAAGAACATGTGACCCAAATATGCCGGTTGACTGACTCATAAATAAACGAATAATATTTTGCAAATACAAAAAAGTATTTTCCATGGTCAAATTTTCGTCCTCTTTACACTAATTTTATACTGGCTCAGTGAAATGGTTCCCTCTTTACACATGCACGCATGCACACCACATTCATGAACATTTTGAAGTGAAAGGCTTACAGAAGTCAGGAGAACTCTCCTCAGAACAGTACCGCAGATTGTACCCCTCAGCTACTGATGCATTCCATTGCAAACAGTGCAGACCTGGTGAAGAAGCTGTTGAAGTTTGTACCACAACCTGATGAGATTCTGGTGTCCTATGATGTCACAGCCCTGTTCACCAGTGTCCCTGTGAAGGACAGCATTGACATCATCAGGGGGAGGTTACAGGTCGACAACAGCCTTCGGCAACGCACCAACCTGTCAGTGGAACACATTTGTGAACTGCTATCCTGCTGCCTCAACACCACCACCTTCACCTTTGAAGGACACTTCTACCAACAGACCGAGGGTGCAGCCATGGGGTCCCCGTGAGTCCCATTGTCGCCAACCTCTTTATGGAAATTTTCGAGGAGAAGCTTTGGCATCGTTCCACACTCCTCCACGCTACTGGGGCCGCTACATGGACGACACTATGACTGTACTGAAAAGATCGGTGGTAGAAGACTTCACGAACCATCTCAACAACCAACACCCTGCCATCAAATTCACCTATGAGGTAGAAGAGAACTGCAGCATCGCGATGTTGGATTCCCGCATCACCCGGATGGAGACAGGCCTCGCCTTCTCCGTCTATAGAAAGCCGACCCACATGGACCAGTACTTACAATTTGACAGTCACCAGCCACTGGAACACAAGCTTGGAGTAATCCGCACCCTCACCCACCGAGCGAAGACTATCTGCTCTATCGACACCGCTAGAGAACAAGAGGTGCAGTACATCAAAAAAGTACTGTGTGTCAGGATACCAGAAGTGGGCCTGGGATATTCCGGGGGGCAAGAAAACCATACCCCACCCCTCCACTGAACGGCCAACCCCTTCGAGAGGGCACGTCTCCATGCCATATGTCAGCGGCGTCACTGAGGCTCTCAGCAGGAAGATCAGGAAGTTGGGAGTAGGTGTCCACGCCAAGCCCACCAACACCATCAGAAGCCAGTTAGTCCACCCCAAAGACAAAACAGACAAATTAGACACATCAGGGGTGATATACAAGATAGACTGCCAAGACTGTGACCATAGTTATATTGGCGAAACTGAGCGCAACTTGCACAAAAGATTAAAAGAACACAAACGTGAGCCCTCTCCAGTGGGAGAACATCTGACCCACACCCAACACTACTTTGAAAAGGACAGTGCAAGTTCTCGACAAAGAAGCAAGATGGTTCCAGAGGGGAGTAAAGGAGGCAGTTTACATCGCCGCAAGGAACCCCACCCTCAACCGTGACCGGGGCCGACACAACCTGCCATCGGTGTTCTCACTTATTCAGTCGCACTGTCGTGAGTTCGCTCACGGCGGTGCGCACTGAAGCTAGTTCTCAACCCAGCAGTTGTGCTGAAGTCGGCCGGATCGCCGATGAAAGCTACGCAGTAAGTAGCTTTTTTGTCACTGAGAGACAGGTTCAGCCAGGTAGCCATTATGAAAGGTGGCATCTGTGGTTAAGTCGCAGATAACAACACAAGGCATGATGTGCATGATAACCAGATTCTGTTAGATTTTTAACCGTATGGCTTCAGATTGCATTGCAAGATGCGATACCCATAAGCATTAGACAGAACCGCATCAGATGATGCAATTGATTGTACAAATTTCCTGCCAAAAAATAGGGGAATAGTAGGAGAGAAGTAACTGATTACAAGCCAGTACAACCGTTTTTCTTGTGATGTAACCTCCCTTCGACTGCCAGAAATGGTTTTTGAACATAGCAACCACAGTTTTTAAACGCTTACTATGTGTCAACAAGACTCAAAAATGGCGGCAATGTGAAGACGACCAACACTTCAGCAAATCTGTTAAGAGAGAACGTAAACACTATTTTTCTCTTCTGTATGTTTTGCCATTCAATAAAATAGTTTCCATAAGTAGAAGTCATGCTTTTTCTGGCTTTGGATATGGAAAAAGATGTGAACATGTGCTATACATCATTCACACAGGTTTTGTCCACTTGGTGATGAAATTTGCAATGAGACCAAAAAAAAAAAAAAAAAAAATGTCAGTGGGTTACTTATTTGGTGTGATGATAGATCAGCTAGTGAACTTCACTGATAATAGATCAGGTGATGAATTTTCAATCAAACTTGATTTGATTACCCTATGAAAGATATTTTATTTTAATTTTTGTTTTAAACTGCAATTTGTGCGCTTCGTGGTATCATGACGACCAAAAGCTGCATCTCCAATGGTCTCCAGTGAGTGAATAAGGAGGTTTGAATTTGCACCTGCTTAGTAGTGCCTGGTGGTTATAGTACTGCCTGGTGGTTATAGTAGTGCCTGGTGGCTATAGTACTGCCTGGTGGTTATAGTAGTACCTGGTGGCTATAGTAGTGCCTGGTGGCTATAGTAGTGCCTGGTGGTTATAGTAGTGCCTGGTGGTTATAGTAGTGCCTGGTGGCTATAGTAGTGCCTGGTGGCTATAGTAGTGCCTGGTGGTTATAGTAGTGCCTGGTGGTTTTAGTAGTGCCTGATGGCTATAGTAGTGCCTGGTAAGTGCCTGGTGGTTATAGTAGTGCCTGGTGGTTATAGTACTGCCTGGTGATTATAGTACTGCCTGGTGGTTATAGTACTGCCTGGTGGTTATAGTAGTGCCTGGTGGTTATAGTAGTGCCTGGTGGCTATAGTACTGCCTGGTGGTTATAGTACTGCCTGGTGGCTATAGTACTGCCTGGTGGTTATAGTACTGCCTGGTGGCTATAGTACTGCCTGGTGGTTATAGTACTGCCTGGTGGCTATAGTACTGCCTGGTGGTTATAGTACTGCCTGGTGGTTATAGTAGTGCCTGGTGGTTATAGTAGTGCCTGGTGGTTATAGTAGTGCCTGGTGGTTATAGTAGTGCCTGGTGGTTATAGTAATGCCTGGTGGTTATAGTAGTGCCTGGTGGTTTTAGTAGTGCCTGATGGCTATAGTAGTGCCTGGTAAGTGCCTGGTGGTTATAGTACTGCCTGGTGGTTATAGTACTGCCTGGTGATTATAGTACTGCCTGGTGGTTATAGTACTGCCTGGTGGTTATAGTACTGCCTGGTGGTTATAGTACTGCCTGGTGTTATAGTACTGCCTGGTGGTTAAAGTACTGCCTGGTGTTATAGTACTGCCTGGTGGTTATAGTACTGCCTGGTGGTTAAAGTACTGCCTGGTGTTATAGTACTGCCTGGTGGTTATAGTAGTGCCTGGTGGCCATAGTAGTGCCTGGTGGTTATAGTACTGCCTGGTGGTTAAAGTACTGCCTGGTGTTATAGTACTGCCTGGTGGTTATAGTACTGCCTGGTGGTTATAGTACTGCCTGGTGGTTATAGTACTGCTTGGTGGCTATAGTACTGCCTGGTGGTTATAGTACTGCCTGGTGGCTATAGTAGTGCCTGGTGGTTATAGTACTGCCTGGTGGCTATAGTAGTGCCTGGTGGTTATAGTAGTGCCTGGTAGCTATAGTAGTGCCTGGTGGTTATAGTAGTGCCTGGTGGTTATAGTAGTGCCTGGTGGTTATAGTAGTGCCTGGTGGTTATAGTAGTGCCTGGTGGTTATAGTAGTGCCTGGTGGGCACAGAGTGGATGATTTTCTGATCTCCCAGGTCGGCATATCTGTCCATACCATCTTCATGTGGATACCAGGGAGAATATCAAAATCATGGGTGCCACTCTTCCGTCTGGGTGACGGAAATCCGTTTTCTCGGCAAGGCCCCAGACGGAAATTCCGTTTTTTCATTTTCCTTATTCCAACAAAAAAATGTTTTGGGGAAAAAAACGGTTGAATCGGTGGTATTATGACCGAAGCAGCACTGTAGCAGACGACCGGAAATGAGGAAGCGCTCTCTATCGTTGAAGACAACATAGGTCCAGTGATCTTTGTTAGGCTACAGACATCACTTACGTCGCGACATTGTGCTGCTAGTGCCTTCAAGCGAAAAAGTTTTCCAGTTAGCCTAATTTTCCGTTTTTTCAGATTTTCAAAGTGTCGCCCTTGCAAAATGTGTGCAGTGTCAAATACGCATAAAGTCACCCCTACATCACAAAATCTTGTTTTCAACATCCAGTTTCAGTTCTCTCAAATATTCAGTCACAATTTTGGTTTCATAAATGCTTTGACCTCATGGTTTTTTTTTTTCACCAAAATCTCTGGCAGTCGGAGGTGGCGCGGAAGCAATTTTACAATCTCATGGGGCTGTCTAGTGACGGAACTGTTAGACTGACAGCTGGCTCTCACTTCGCTTTCTTCCTGAATTCTTAGACAAGAACTAGTCACCTGGAACCTGTCCACTGTCATTCACATCAAACTTCTTACTTTCATCCTGTCTTTCAATGATGACAATCGCACCCTGTGTCCTGGTGGGGCCTTCAGAATTCATTGGAGACTTTCATCTTCCTAGATGAATGTTAACCCGTAACCAGAAGCTGATGGATAGGGTGAGAATCAAAGGATTTAAGTTTTTACGGTTGGTAGATAGGTTGCGTGGATAGGGTGCACAAATCAAAATGTGAAAGAATTCTATGGACAGCAAAGAAAACATACAATTTTGACAGAAACAAACAAAAAAAGGAACATTCATGAAGAAGATTAGGAACAGACAAGCGACAGTTATAGGAAAATGTTTTTATGCAAAAGAAATTTGAGCACCTAGTCACAACAGGAAAGCTAGAGGGAAAAAGAGCACCAGGTAGACCCAGGGAGAAAATACTAGTTACGCAGAGCGGATGGGGACAGAGAGAAGATACATTGTAATGACAAAAGATATACATATGGAGGGCCATGATCACGTACACCATGCAGCATGGCACATGATGATGATGACTATCAAGTTGCAGGAATAGTTTTCCTTTATCAAGTCTTCTGGTATTCTGCACCGAGGAGGACACAAACAACCAGAGAGTTTGGGGAACAACTGGGAGGACATGCCATCTGTCCAATCTTCTTGACTCAGTGTGGAGTCATGGTCAGAAGCTAACTTCCCACGGTGAAACTACATGTATAAGAAGGCAAACTGGACCGTCTTTGGCCACCGCACCAGTGAACTCACCACAGACATCACAGTCCACAATAGAGACATCCACATGGAGGTGAAGGGCTTCAATGCAAATGTTCCTAATCCTTTGATTCCCGCACCTTATCTACCAGCTTTCTGCAGGAAGCTGGTGAATAGGGTGAGGGATACAAGAGTTTGCTTTGTTAGCATGGTTGAGCTGGTGAATATGATGAGGGAGTTGAAGGATCTATGATGAAGTTTCTGCTTTGCTAGCATGGTTGACAATGCAGGATGGACAGGGAGAGTGTGGGAGTGAAAGGGTTAATGCAGCCCATTAACCCATACCAGGGGGCACCAGGAAGCGCTACAGACCCGGCTGGAGTACAGAACCACAGAAATTCAAGGATTCCTTGTCAGAAGCTGGGAGGGGAAGCAGAAACCAAATCATCAGAAGAAAATAACAAAACTCCAACAATCAAAAGCCAAACTGAATTCCACCCCCTCCAAATGTCTTTAAAACAAAGTTATCTGCATGCATACTTTCAGAAACATTTCAAAACATATTTATCTCAGGATTATCTCCTGAATTCAAAGATTATTACTTGTGGCTCTTCTAGGGCCAGTTGTATTGCAGTGTGTGTGTGTACAATGTATGTTTTTGTTGTGTGTGTATATATGTGTGTGTGTGTGTGTGTGTGTGTGTGTGTGTGTGCTTTCATGCATGTGTGTGTGTGTATGAAAAACCTTGAATTCGGTACACTTTTCTTCCACATGATTATGATAATAATAGTAGTAGTATCTATTACTGAAGCATTGCTGTACCGTCAGTGAACTGGAGTCTGTCTTTGCATATCTATTAGTAAATTTTACATGACAGTTTTATCGTTGTATTTTAGGTATAAACAGATGTATCGAGTCTTGTCTCAGCCCGCAACGTAAAAAATGGCTTCAGTGTCACTGCGATCTTAATGGTCCAATCATTCTGGTGGTGTCAGCTTCATCATCATCATGTGCCCTGCCGCATGGCATTGGTGATCATGGCCCTCCGTATGCATCTATCCCTTGTCGCTGCAAGCATATCTTCCACCCTCTCTGTCCTCAGTCAATCCAGCAAATCTGTCCAATATTTTCTCCTTGGGTCTACCTAGTGCTCTCTTTCCCTCCAGCTTTCTTGTTGTGACCAGGTGCTCTAATTCCCCTTTCCGCATAAAATGGCCTATGAATGTTGCTCGTCTTTTCCTAAGCTTCCTATGAAAGATCTACTTGTGTCTGCCCATATCAAGACTGTCTCGTTTTTCTTTTCTGTCCATGGAACTCTCAACATTCTTCTTAGAAACCTCATTTTGGCTGCCTCAATCTTGTTCTGGCTTTGTGTGTTGATTGTCCACGCCTCACAACCGTATAACATTATCAGTTCTATAAATATTCAAGAACTCTCTTCCTGATGTTAATTGATAGGCATTTGTTGGTAGGAATGCTTTTCATCTTCTTGAATGCTGTTTTGGCATGGCCGATTCTGCTGGCTATTTCTGATGTGCATCTGCTGTCTGGTGAGATGACCGTTCCCAGATATTTAAACTTATCAACTTGTCTCAAAGTTGTGCCATTTGCTGTTATTTTGCATGAGGGGATTTCATGTTTTTTACTGATTACCATGACTTCAGTCTTCTTGCTATTTAGCTCCAACCCATTATTTTTGCTTTATGTTTCTATTATATTCACAAGGTTTTGTAGGTCCCTTTCATTTTCTGCAATTAGCATGTTGTCATCTGTGTAACGAATATTTCTTTTATATTTTATCATTTTTCCTCCAATCTTTATCCCAGGGCTTTCTTCTTGGTTTCTCATGATGGCTTCGCTGTAAAGTGAAAACAAAGGTGTCAGCTTAGTGTTTCATAATCATAGCATCAGCACCCTCCCCCCCTCCCCCCCCCCCCCGGCCATTCCCTTCCATTTCAAGACCTTTCCACAGCAGTGGGTTTTGCACAGGCTTAGGAAGTCTGCCAAATAACAGATGGCAGATTGAGTGGGGCGCGCGTATGGAATTGCCCGACTGCAATCAATCCGTCTTCAATAAACCGTAAACTTAGGTAGCCTATAAAACGGGAAACTGTCAGAAATGCTTCGACCATTTTGTTTTGTTTGTTTCCTTTCCCAGTCGACTGACACTTGCTGAAGTCTCGACTGTCCTGAACGGTTTTCACAGTCATGTTTTCGCCATTTCTAAACAGGGTGGGCTTGATGTCACGAGACTAAAACATTCCTGCAACTTTCCTTTCTTTCGATCAGCGTCAAAACATTTTCATTTCGCGCCAGTTTAGGTTAGATTTCTATTGCTCACCCAAACCGTACCGGTACTTTAACATTCATTTCCTGCTGAGGTTATTTTGAAGGAAATGAGTCTTCTGACCGAAGCACCCAAGAAAGCAGAGAGGAAAAAAAAATCGCCATATTGTTAGCCTAACGTCATCATTTTTCTCGTCATGGAAGGCCTCCCGAGGCGACGAAGAAACGACCGCAAGCTCCCATCGTCTGTGACTCTATTTGACAGTAGCGCGTTAGCTACTTGTTCAGGTACTTGTTCAGGTAAGTCTTGCTGTATGGAGTCCAAGTCTGAATTGAAGTCGGGTAGCGAAAAGCCATGTGGCACGTAATTTGCGTATGTCGTGTGTGTGTGTGTGTGTGTGTGTGTGCATCACTACATGTCACTGTTTGGCTAGTGTGTATCTGTGTGTGTGCGTGCGCAGATCAGTATTTCGTGTTCGAGTGTCGGTGCGTTCTGTGCGTGTGAGTGAAGAAATTGTTTCACAGCTCATTGTGGGTGCATATGTGAATCATACAATTCAAGTCGTGTGACATAACGCACAACTTTTTTTTTTTTTTTTTTTTTTTTTAAATATCAAAAGACCCTGAACACGGCGTAGATCTATTTGTTGACTGCATACCAACACGACGACATTTCCAGTTTGTTGTTGTTGCTGTTGTTGTCTTTCAGTGAGCCCATATTGTGTACGTTTTGAGATGGCTGTGGTGCTGATATGGTTCTTCACAGTCGGCCGGGCTTAAAACAATAACGACGTTTTGGAAAACATTTGTTTTGTGTCTTCACTGTTTTAATTTTTATTGCATACAACACTCAAACACATTTGGCTTGTCCGTACTCAAAGGCTCAAAGGGAAAACGCTTTCCACTACCACCATCGCTATGACCATTTCCTCCACCAACAAAGATGCCGATGCGAAGAGACAACGTGACTGGTGGGGGAGGGGGGAAGTGGGGTGGCATGAGTTCTGGATTGCGTATCGCTTATCTTTTACTCAGGACTCAAATCACAGTTTTCACATTGTATGTCGTGTGACTTCATACGTTGTAGCAAACACTTGATGTGGACAGGATAACTCCAAGACTTGAACTTGTCCAAAAATGTGAAAATTGTTGAGATAACTCGGCTGATGGACGGATTTCGATTAAACTGCCAGCATATTGAAAGTTTTCTCCATCGTTTTATTGGCAGACTTAAAGTGCTTAAGTATGTCACCATGTCTGTCATCATGTGTACAGATTACTGTCTGTCACCGTGTCTCGTTACATTTATGTTTGGCTATGTCATGTTCACCCATGGAGCCAGGAGTCGCCATATGTGTCATCATATCTATAGATTACTGTTGTCACCGTGTGTCGTTACATTTTTGTTTGTTTGGCTATGTCATGTTCACCCATGGAGCCAGGAGTCGCCATATATGTTATCATATCTATAGATTACTGTTGTCACCGTGTCTCGTTACATGTCTGTTTGTTTGGCTATGTCATGTTCACCCATGGAGCCAGGAGTCGCCATACATGTCATATCTATAGATTACTGTTGTCACCGTGTGTCGTTACATTTTTGTTTGTTTGGCTATGTCATGTTCACCCATGGAGCCAGGAGTCGCCATACATGTTATCATATCTATAGATTACTGTTGTCACCGTGTGTCGTTACATGTCTGTTTGTTTGGCTATGTCATGTTCACCCATTGAGATGCCAGGAGTCGCATATATGTAATCATATCTATAGATTACTGTTGTCACCGTGTGTCGTTACATTTTTGTTTGTTTGGCTATGTCATGTTCACCCATGGAGCCAGGCCTGAGTCGCCATATATGTCATCATATCTATAGATTACTGTCTGTCACCGTGTCTCGTTACATGTCTGTTTGCTTGGCTATGTCATGTTCACCCATGGAGATGCCAGGAGTCGCCATACATGTCATATCTATTTATCTATAGATTGTCTGTCACCGTGTCTCGTTACATTTTTGTTTGTTTGGCTATGTAATGTTCACCCATGGAGCCAGGAGTCGCCATATATGTCATCATATCTATAGATTACTGTTGTCACCGTGTGTCGTTTCATTTTTGTATGTTTGGCTATGTAATGTTCACCCATGGAGATGCCAGGAGTCGCCATATATGTCATATCTATAGATTACTGTTGTTACCGTGTGTCGTTACATTTTTGTATGTTTGGCTATGTCATGTTCACCCATGGAGCCAGGAGTCGCCATATATGTTATCATATCTATAGATTACTGTTGTCACCGTGTCTCGTTACATGTCTGTTTGTTTGGCTATGTCATGTTCACCCATGGAGCCAGGAGTCGCCATATATGTCATCATATCTATAGATTACTGTTGTCCCCGTGTCTCGTTACATTTTTGTTTGCTTGGCTATGTCATGTTCACCCATGGAGCCAGGAGTCGCCATATATGTCATCATATCTATAGATTACTGTTGTTACCGTGTCTCGTTACATGTCTGTTTGTTTGGCTATGTCATGTTCACCCATGGAGCCAGGAGTCGCTATATATGTCATCATATCTATAGATTACTGTTGTTACCGTGTCTCGTTACATGTCTGTTTGTTTGGCTATGTCATGTTCACCCATGGAGCCAGGAGTCGCTATATATGTCATCATATCTATAGATTACTGTTGTCACCGTGTCTCGTTACATGTCTGTTTGTTTGGCTATGTCATGTTCACCCATGGAGATGCCAGGAGTCGCCATATATGTCATCATATCTATAGATTACTGTTGTCACTGTGTCTCGTTACATGTCTGTTTGTTTGGCTATGTCATGTTCACCCATGGAGATGCCAGGAGTCGCCATATATGTCATCTATAGATTACTGTTGTCACCGTGTGTCGTTACAGTTTTGTTTGTTTGGCTATGTCATGTTCACCCATGGAGATGCCATGAGTCGCCATATATGTTATCATATCTATAGATTACTGTTGTCACCGTGTCTCGTTACATGTCTGTTTGGCTATGTCATGTTCACCCATGGAGATGCCATGAGTCGCCATATATGTAATCATATCTATAGATTACTGTTGTCACCGTGTGTCGTTAAATTTTTGTTTGTTTGGCTATGTCATGTTCACCCATGGAGATGCCAGGAGTCGCCATATATGTTATCATATCTATAGATTACTGTTGTCACCGTGTGTCGTTAAATTTTTGTTTGTTTGGCTATGTCATGTTCACCCATGGAGATGCCAGGAGTCGCCATATATGTCGTCATATCTATAGATTACTGTTGTCGCCGTGTGTCGTTAAATTTTTGTTTGTTTGGCTATGTCATGTTCACCCATGGGGATGCCAGGAACTCTTCCAGTAGGGTCTATACAAGGAGTATCCCCACCTTCTGGAAAATCTGTGCTAGAACTTTTCTCTTTTTTGCGACCCTCTTTGATTCTCCCCTACTCCTTTGCTTTGTATGGTCGTTCAGTTTCTGTCTTGCTGGCCCATTCACCTGTATGTTGTCCATAAAGCCTTTCATACTCTTAGGATTGATAATTCGGTACATGTATTGAGTGCATTTTTGGCTCAAAGGAAGTGTGATCTGCAGAAGCAATTTTAGATAACAGAGGCCAGTTTTTATGTTTTAGTGTACTTATTTGTGTTTATTAGGAAAAGACAGGCAACTTTATAGGCCATTTTATGAGGAAGGGGGATTTGGAACACCTGGTCACAACGGGAAAGCTTGAGGGAAAGAGAGCACCAGGTAGACCCAGGGAGAGAATGCTGGACGGACTTGCAGAGTGGCTGGGGATGAGGAGGATGGGGAGATGCTAGGGGCAACGAGAGATAGAGATGGTTGGAAGTCCATGGTCGCCAACGCCATGCAGCAGGGCACCTGATGATGATGATGATGATTTATGTGTATATATTTATAATTGTGTTTTTTAAATCCTTGGTGATAAATAGGAAAGGTCAACACCAGGCGCATATCCATAGATTATATATTTGTGTTTTAGTGTAGCCCTACTTGGTTATGTTTATATAATTGTAATCAGGTTGTTTCTTTAAACCTGGCGATAAATTGGAAGGAGTGGTCAACGCCAGGGACATATCCTTAGATTATGTACGCAAATGCATTGATAGATATATTTTTCTTTTCAAGGTGTTCTTTTCTTACAGGTTAAAGAAGTGTTGAGATAATTGTAACCCCTGATATGGCCCTGCTAAATTGGCTGGGCGTCAGACGACAAGTTTCTTGTCAAGCAATTTTGTCTTGTATCAGTAGATCCAAAACATGATCAACTTGTACTACTAACACAGTTCTCCGTATGAAATGAACACGTAAAAACAAGCGCAAGCGACCTCCCCCCTCCACTCCACACACACTTTTCAACGGACACACATCAAAAAACAAACAGCACACTGACAACGCGCACAATACACACGTACGTGCCCGCTTGTATGCGCGCACATTTTCTCGCACGCGCGCGCACGCACACATATACACGGACACGCATTCGCACTTTTCGCTTTTAGCCAGACTTGCCAAGTGTTCCGAAGTCTTCTAATTTGTTCCGACAGGCCGAAAGTCGTTCCACTGTTCCGATGACGTCAAAATTGTACCGAAAAGTTCAAGTTCATTTTCTCCAACATGGGTCACACCGCCCGCCGCTTGTATCCCCCCCCCCCCCCCCCCCCCCCGGCTGCTTTACAACATAGGCGAACAGAAAGCGGGTCATACGTTTACCACTAATCTGGGTTTGTGAGGTTGGGCCTAAGCCAATTGCGTGCACGTTTACATAGAAACCGTATTAAGCGAACCAGTCAACGTAAGGTAACAGTTTCAGAACAGTATCCGGTATATGGAAAGAGTTCGTGCACTTTTTTTTTTTTTTTTCTTTCTTTCTTTTTTTTTTTTAAAGAAGAGGGAGGTTGTGTGAGAATGTCTCGATCATTAATTTTGATGTGGTGTTTCAGTTTTTCAAGATGGCTTTCCTTGCTCGCTGTAAATATCCATGTGCACCGACGCCTCAGGTGCCATGTGATGGCTAGGATCCATGATGACATAAGCCCTGCACCTGCATATAAGCCCTGTACGCTGGCAAGGCCTTTGGGCTTACTTATCATGTGTTTCTATCTATGTCTATCCTTGTATTAGTCTCTCACTGAAATAACTTAAGAGATCATATTGTAGTGAACATATCTCTACATTTGTTATGTCTTAACCCTTGACCCTCGCGCCCTGTTCACCAACTGCAAAATTTTAAACCTTTTGATTCCCTCACCCTATTCATCAGATTCCTGCAGGAAGCTGGTGGATAGGGTGAGGGAGTCAAAGGGTTAAGATTTTGCCTTACTGCAATGGTTGACAACGCAGGATGCTGGTGTACAGGGTGCAGGAGTCAAAGGTTAAACAGAAAAACAGAATCCACCAACATTATGAATGTATTGTACTAACGCCCGATGGGTTCACATAGTAGAAAAACAACTACAGGCAACCCAACACAAACCACTTCTCGCTTTCCAACACGTTTGTTCATCCCCATCATCTTAATTCTCGTAGTCCATCCTTGTTTTATCTGCTTATTGAGCACCACCCCAAACACACACAATGTACCTACGTACAGCATTCTGCATTGTCAACCATTGAAGCAAACCAAAAACTTAACCCTTTGACTCCCTCACCCTATCCACGCGCACGCACACCATTACACACACACACGGTTGTGCACGCGCGCACGCATAATCTTGCTTTATATATCACATAATATTTTGGCCATCATCTTTTCCTTTACTATTCTTCTACTTGTATTTTTCCTTTCTTTAAATTTCTTTGGCACAGGAAGAGCCTAAAAACTTCCAAAAATTTATATTCTACGCTGAAGTGTTTTTCTTTTTTTGGTTTTTTTTTTGTTTTTTTGTTTGTTTTGTTTTTTGAGACAGGACTTAAGTTTGATGATGGCTGTTTTTCTTTTCATGGCTTGGATTTTCGTCCTTTTAGTCTGTTCGTTTCGGGTAAAGTGATCAATGGTATAATTTTCCTGTGGAGATGTCAGGGTTTCTTTCAGTAGACATAGTATCCTGTCTGGAAATTCTGTGCTAGAAATGTCCTCTTTTCTGTCACTTTAAAAAAAAAAAATCCTTTTTAATCACAGTTTTGAAACATTGAATGAATATCACTAAAGTACAATGAAAATGAATGCTACATTCGTTACTTCGTAACAATAGTGGCTTTTCGTCCTTTTACTGTATTCGTTTCGAGTATGGTGATCAGTGGTATGTTCCTGTGGGGGTGCCGGGGATCTTTCAGTATACTACTCGTACATAGTGTCCTCACCGTCTGGAAATTCTGTGCTAGAAATTTCTTCTGTTCTAACACTATTTTTATTATCCTTTTTAATCACATTTTTGAAACATTGAATGAATATCACTAAAATACAATGAAAATGAATGCTCTTTCGTTACTTCTCAAAATAATTGTAATTGTCACCTTAATAGGGCAAGCCTAGCTCCGTTTATTTTTTCAAGTCCCAGGGTATTGGGGAGGTACGCTAAGCCATGTTCCAGAAGAGTCCGAGAGTGCCAACGAATATCTTCTTCCTGACATTCTGTTGTCTTGTGCTACCACAATCTACAAAGACAGGATATCTGAATGTCAAAATCTCTCTGTATGTTCTCTTCTGATTCTTCTCCTGGCCTGGATGAAATTCATCACAAACTTCTGGAGGATCTCCTTGAAAATGGTTTAGAAATCATCATGAAAATCTACAATTCTACCTAAACCTGGAAAAGATCTGTCCAATCCTTCCAACTATCGCCCAGTATCCCTAACCAGTTGTCTTTGCAATGTGATGGAAAAATGGTTAAAAGCCGACTCGTGGAAACTGGAAACCGACATCATTTTGGCAAATGAACAAAGGTTTCCGAAAGCACCATTCCACTAACGACCATTTAATCCACTTTGAAAGACAATCCATAATGCATTTCTGAACAAACAACGTAGTCGCCATCTTCTTTGATCTGGAGAAAGCCTATGATATCACCTGGAAATCGAGAATACTTGCAGATATACACGAAATGGGTTTTCAGGGTCACCTTCCCCTGATTATCCGGAAATTTTGGCAGAGCGACACGTTCAAGTCCATGTTGGTACAATTCTGATATCCACGAGCTGGAGTTGGGTGAACCACAAGGGTGCATTCTCTGTACTACGCTGTTCGGTATTCAGACTAACAGTATAATCAAGTCAGCACAGCAATGCTCTGACTGTTCTCTGTTTGTAGATTTTGCATTATACGCAACTGGAAGCATCAATGTGTGCGTTCAGCAGCTGCGAAGAGAGGATCCAACAGTGGGCAGAGATAAACGGCTTTACTTTCTCTGCAATCAAAGCAGTGTGTCCACTTTCATAATCTGCGACAATTCTTTAGTGACCAAGAAATCCATACGGGAAAGTCCATCATTCCACCTGTAAAAGAAATGAAATTTTAGGGAGTCATTTCTGACCGAAAGTTGAATTTCCTCAGTCATACCCGACATCTTAAAACCTCATGCCAGAAAGTTCTGAACATTCTCAGAGTCGAAGCTAACACGAACTGGAATGCCGACAAGAAAACATCGATTGACCTCTGCAGAACTCAAATTCACTGTAAACTGGACAATAGCTGCCTTGTGTATGCTGTGCAAGACCATCCTACCTAAAACTACTGGATCCCATTCACCATCAAGGGCTACGCCTGTGTCTGGGTACATTCTGAACAACTCCTGTCTATAGTTTATACGCAGAGACAAGGAACCTTCCCTCTCCAACTGTATACTGAAACTAACTTTACATTTTCGCTTAAGACTGTTCTCTGAAATGGAAAACTCAGTGTACGATTGTGTCTTCATCACCAAATTTCAAACCAAAATTGAAAAAAAAAATCCGAAAGTCATTACTCCTCTGGGAATCCGTATCTGTTCTCACATGAAAACACCAAAAGTCTTGCTTCCTTCCATAAACTGTACCAACTCATTGGCATAACAAGCCATTTTATGCAGAACTCTGTCAGAAATTTCAGTCATCCCACGGAATATTAACTGATGAATCAGTCTGATGAAGGTGGTGGTGCTGTTGTTCAGCTATTGCCATTCGTCCATTTTCAAAACATATTGGGTCTGATAGTCCCGTTTATACTGCTGAACTAGCTGTTCTGGTTTTGGCACTGAAAATGGTGCTCCAATCAAAGCATACAGATTTTCTGTTTTTTTCAGACTCCCTTTACGCTTTGCAGGCATTGCTGGGCGAAACATTTGTCACCCTGAACTTCTGAAGTTCTTTGAACTGTTCTCTTAATCTTCTCTTACAAGTGAAGGTTACCACATTGTTTTTGTCTGGATTCCTGGCCATGTTGGTACTGGAGGCAATGAAAAGGCAGGCTGCCTTGCCAAGAAAGCCACAGGGGAACATCCTTCGTTCCTTACTCAGATCTGGCTTTAACTGTTGTCTTTTTACATAATGTTTTTTAGTTTTTAGTGTAATGTTAGCCCTGATATGACTCTAGTAATTGGCTAAGCTATAAGTGATATGAATCTGAAATGAGCCTCTGTCTACCTGTCTGTCATTGTGCTATTTGTGTGTGTGTATGTTTTGTGTGTGTTGTATGTGTGTGTGCCTGTAACTGTGTATGCTTGTATGTGTGTGTGTGCCTGTATGTGTGGTTATGTGTTTGTGCGTATGCATCTGTGTGTGTGTGCGTTCGAGCGCTTGTGCATGTGTGTGTGTGTGTTGGTGTTTTGTGTGTGTTAGTGGTTGTGTTTGTGTGTGTATTTATGTGCCTGTGTGTGTGTGTGTGTGTGTGTGTGTGTGTGTGTGTGTGTGTGTGTGTGTGTTTACGTGCGTGCGCATGGCTATGTGCGTGCGCTAATCTTGTAGATCTTAGAAAGAGAAGTAGGAGGAGTGATCTTTGTGTGTGTGTGTTTGGGGGTGGTGGGTGTGGGTGTGTATGTGGTTGCGGTCGTGTAAGTTCTTGGAAATGTCGAAGTGGTATGGGCGTCCTTTCCATAGTCAGAAAAACAAACAACAAAAAAGACATTCCAAGGCATGCCATGTACGTGACGAATGTGGCTTTTGACCAGAACAACCGTTGCCTAGTCGTCACCTTTGTGTCGACATCATTCACTCCATACACCCTACTCTACCCCACTCCCGTCAACTGTCAGCCACCCGTTCCTTCTCCCCCCTCCCCTCCCGTTGGGATGCCAGGGGCTATTTCAGTATAAGTAGTATCCCCACCTTCTGAAACTTCTGTGCTAGAATTTCCTCTTTTCTGTCACTCTCTTTGTTTCTGCCTTGTTCCTTTGCTTTCTGACATTTCTTCCTATCAATTTCTGCCTTGCTGGTCCATTCACCCGTAGGTGTTCGATAAAGTCTTACGTTCTTTCTCTTCGGATTGATAATTGGGTACATGTATTAAGCGCGTTTTTGGCTTAAGGGACGTGAGATGTGCTGAAGCAGTTTTAGGCAATTTAAGCCTGTTTTTATGTTTTGGTGGTCTTAGTTATGTTTAGATTTGTATTCAGGTATGTTTTTTAAATCCCCTGTGTTATATAGGTTGGGCAGAATGGTCAACGTCAGGGGCATCTCCTTGGATTGTGTGAGCGAATGCATTGATATGTGTACTTAGTTTTCTTTTCTTTTTTCCCCCTGTTGAAGTATTGTGTATGTTTTGAACAGGTTATAACCCTGATATGGCTGTACGCAGTCAGCTGGGCTTAAATTAAGACAAAAACAAGAATTATTGTTAGCTGTGATAGGGCTGTAGTAGTTGGCTGGGCTATACACAATATGAACCTGGACCTCTGACTTTCTTTGTCTCTCTTTCTGTCAGTGTTGTGTGTGTGTGTGTGTGTGTGTGTGTGTGTGTGTGTGTGTGTGTGTGTGTGTGTGTGTGTGTTTTGTGTGTGTGTGTGTGTGTGTGTGTGAGTGTGTGTGTTTGTGTGTGTGTGTGTGTGTGAGTGTGTGTGTTTGTGTGTGTGTGTGTGTGTGTGAGTGTGAGTGTGTGTGTGTGTGAGTGTGTGTGTGTGTGTGTGTGTGTGTGTGTGTTTGTGTGTGTGTGTGTGTGTGTGTGTGTGTGTGAGTGTGTGTGTGTGTGTGTGTGTGTTTTTGCTTGAATGTGTGCGTTTGTGTTTCTCTTTCTCTCTCTCTCTTGAGTTGCCACCATGACAGCAAAATCCAGACTAGACGGTGTCATAATAGGATTGCTCCTCTCGCTGACGTTCTGGGGAGGATTTTTACTTCAACGCGGTGACGTGGAGCAGAATCCCGGTCCTACGCCTTCCACAGCGGACAGTACACGGCAGACAGGCTGACTAGCGTTGGACGTCGGACCAGTATGACGGGACAGACGGACAGTGGTGCCCAGGCGACTCCTCTTCCCCCTCCTCCTCAGGAACCAACTCTGGCAGACGTGGTGGTGATGATCAGTGCTCTGACCTCTCAAGTCAATGACATGAACGCCAATACGAACAGTAAGTTTTGTCAATTAGACAACAGTGTGAAGGAACTTGGCGAACAATATAATATGCAACACTGCAGAGTGGGGTCAAAGATTTGAGAGAAGAGGTGGGATTTCTCAGAAACGAAAATGAAGAACTTGTGAAAACGAATTCTGCATTACTAGCTAAAATAGATGAACTGGAGAGGAAAACAGATGACCTTGAGGGGAGATCAAAAAGAAATAATCTTATTTTTTATGGGATGAATAGAGGAAAAAACGAAACCAATGAACAATGTGAAGGCAAAATACAGGATCTCATCACTGACAAATTGGAGATAGCGGGTAACGTACAATTTGATCGCGTTCATCGTTTGAATGCAAAATCTGATTCTCCAATAATTGCACGTTGTTGTTTCTACAAAGATAAAGTCCAAATTTTGAAATGTAAAAGAAAACTGAAAGGATCCAATGTTTTTGTGGGGGAAGATGTTTCTACTCGTGTAAGGGAAATTAGAAGTAAACTGAAACCCCATCTAAACACAGCGCGCAAAGATGGAAAAAGAGCAACAATGGTTTTTGACCATCTGATAATTGATGGTAAAAAATATTATCTTGATGGTAAGGATGGCTTGCAGAAAAGCAGATAGGATGATGGCCGGCCTGGCTTTGAAAATAATCTTTCTCCCTTGCCATCAAAACAGAACCACACTGACCATACACCGGTTGTTCGTTCGTCTGTGTCTGTCAGTGGCGCGCGTGAACGATGCCTAATGAACAAGGTCAGTGTGGCCAACTTGTCAGATAGCAGCACGAGCGACCACGTGAAAGACAAGCCATTTACATATAGTGTTAACAAGGAGCATCCATTTACATTTTTGTTGTGGAATGTCAATGGCTTAGTTTCGAAAATGACAGACCCTGATTTTGTTTTGTTTATCTGTAGTTTTCATCTTATTTGTCTAGTTGAAACTTTTATGGAAGACTTTCAGTCGAACGCATTTAATGGATACAAAATCTTCTGAAAACCAGCTATTAAATTATCTAAACAAGGGAGGCGATCAGGCGGGGTGGTTTGTTTGGTAAAGAATGAATTTATTCCCTTCGGGAAATTTATTGATGTTGATTATACTTCTGTGTGTTTCTCATCAACAAAAACTTGTTTGGAACAGATAAGAATATATTGTAGTTTGTTGTTATGTGCCTCCAGAGGGCTCTCCTTATTATGGGCATTTTGGTTTTGATAATGGCATAAGCTTACTTGAAGAATGTTTAACTGACAGTTTGTTAACAAATGACGTTTATGTTATTTTGAATGGTGATCTGAACAGCAGAACTTCTAATATTTCACAGGATTTCTATGCAAGTGATGTTTTTGATGTGCACGACAAAAGCCTATCACTTAATTTTAACCGACGTTCAGAAGACAGTCATATAAATAAATATGGAAAATTACTGCTGAATTTGTGTACTGCTTTAGGACTATGTATTTTGAATGGTGTGTGTACAGGTGATCTTGAAGGTCGGAGTACATATATTTCTGACAGTGGAAACAGTGTTACTGACTATTTTATATTTTCAAATGATCTTCTTGCGCTTGTGTATGACCAGTGTGAATTGTCTATCGTTGAACGAATTGAATCAGACCATTTGCCTGTCACAGCTCGTATTTTTTTTCCAAATGAAAATACTTCAAACATAGATCATGAAAGGCATGAACAGCTCATCGAAAGAATCGTTTGGAATGATGAACATGTACATCTGTATCGTGATGCATTAAGTCAAGATGAAAACCGTAGAAAATTTGATGATGCTATAAGTTTGATAGATCTTAACGTGAATATGGCACTGAATATGTTTAATGACTGTATAAAAGAAAGTGCTGAGTGTATGAAGAAACGTGTAATCTTAAACAGTAAGAGAGTACCTGGTGATTGGTTTGATCAAGAATGTGTCCGTGCAAGGAGAAATGTAAGGAGACTGTTAAAAACAAGTCGCCGCTCAAAGAAACCTGAAGATCAAAATAAATACGTAATTGCTAGACGTGAATATAAAAATTTACAAAAAAGAAAGAAAGAGCATTTTGATAAGGCGATAGTTGACAAATTAGTCCACTCTGTTAAAAGCAAAAAGAATTCTGGAATACAGTTAACAAATTGACTTCAAGAAGAAAACAACCTATAAGTAATATCACGATGGATACGTGGTTCCACCACTTTAAAGCTTTGTTAGAAACTGATATCAACATTGATAACACACAGAATGAGGATGTACTAGTTGATGAGAGTGATGGCTATATCAACCGCCTAATATCAAAAGAGGAAGTACAATTTGCAATCAGGAAATTGAAAAACCGGAAAGCTGCTGGTCCAGACGGCATTACAGGTGAACTTTTTAAGAATTCATGTGAGCAAGTAATGCAGTTTTTCTTAAAGTTATTCAATACTTTATTTGATAATGGTGAATTTCCCCAAAACTGGACTGAATCTATTATATTACCACTTTTTAAAAAAGGAGAAATTAATAATCCCAATAAATCATAGAGGAATTTCGATTAGTGACATAAGTAGTAAACTATTCAGCATAATAATCAACAATAGATTACAAGAATGGATAGAAGAAAATAATATCACAGGTGACCATCAAGCTGGTTTTAAAAAGGGATACTCAACTGTTGACCATATGTTTACTTTGCTAGCTCTTGTACAGAAACAGTTTGCCAATAATCGAAAACTATTTGTGGCATTTATTGACTTTGAAAAAGCGTTTGATTCGATTAACAGAAATATACTTTGGCTATTCTTCTCAAAAACAATATAAAAGGTAAACTGTATCGATGTATCAGAAGCATGTATGATCAGGTAAAATCCAGGGTTCGATATGGTGTTAAACTTACAGACTATTTTAAATGCACTGCAGGAGTGAAACAAGGTGATCCATGCAGTCCAGTGTTATTTTCTCTTTTTATAAACGAATTGGCGATTGAGGTGATTAATAATGGAAGACACGGTGCTGTTCTGTCTCGTGATGCTTTTGAATTATTCATTCTTTTGCTGGCAGATGATGTTGTTTTGATAGCAGAAACAGTCACTGGACTTCAAACACAGTTAAACAGTCTGCAACGCGCAGCAGCTGCGCTTCATTTAAAGGTCAATATGTCAAAAAGTAATATCATAGTATTTAGAAAAGGTGGGTACTTGGGTGCAAGAGAAAGATGGGTATATGGCGGATATGCAATGCCTGTGGTAAATGTGTACAAGTATCTTGGAATACTGTTCTCTACTCGTTTGAGCTTTGTTGCAACATACAAAGAGTTATCCAACAGAGCTAAAAATGTTTTGCTTTTCATTATGCAGAAGATGTACCTTTTTAATATTAATTCTTTCGATGTGTTTGTTAAATTATTTGACTCTCAGGTACAACCTATCGCACAATATGGGTCTGAGCTATGGGGATTAAGTAAAGCTGCAATTCATTGTGAAGCAGTTCATACTTTTGCTTTGAAAAAATTTATAGGAATTAATATGCGAACATCTAATAATCTTGTATATGGTGAAACAAATCGCCATCCCATATACATAAACTCTGCGGTTAATTGTGTTCGCTACTGGCTTAAATTGTTGTATATGAAAGACCATAGAATTCCACAAAAAGCATATAATATGTTATATGATTTAGATGCTAAAGGTAAGCAAAACTGGGCATCCAATGTACGTATTTGCTTGTTTAAATATGGTTTTGGTGTTGTATAGTTTTGTCAAGGTGTTGGCAGACTGAATCAATTCATTCGTGTTTTTCGTCAACGTTTAATTGATTGTAGGTGGCAGGAATGGAACGAACATACTCAAAATAGTGAGAGGTATAACATATACAGTACTTTTTCTGGTATGCATGATTTGAAACCCTATTTAAAGATAGATATGGAGCGACATCTAAAATATACAATGACACGAATTAGGTTAGGTATATCGGAAATCACAGTTCATTATTTTAGATACAGAGCACATAGTGATCGTGATCTTTTATGTCCATTGTGCAAAATATCAAAAGAAGATGAAGTACATTTTGTATTATGTTGTCCAGCACTCCATTCTATTCGTGAGAAATACATAAGCTCAAAATATTATAGACAACCTTCCTTATTTAAATTTACTTTATTGATGTCATCAACTTCTACTAAAGTTGTTCGAAATTTAGCTTTATTTCTATATAAAGCATTTAAATTTAGAGAGACAGCAATTTCTTGAGTCTTTTTAGAATTAATTCTACCCAACGGATGCAAGGCTCGAACATGAATAGAATGTTTGTATCTTATATTCTTTTCGCTTATTTGTTATGCTTTTGTACAAAATATTTCAGATTAGAAATATGGTTATTGCTTTGTTAATGTTTATGATTGTGAGAATACATAATTATGTGCATCCCCCTTCTAAGGGGCTGTGGCCTTTTTGAATAAACCATCTGAAGTCTGAACTCTCTCTCTCTCTCTCTCTCTCTCTCTCTCTCTATCTATCTATCTATCTATCTATCTATCTATCTATCTATCTATCTATCTATCTATCTGTGTGTGTGTGTGTGTGTGTGTGTGTGTGTGTGTGTGTGGTGTGTGTGTGTGTGTGTGTGTGTGTGTGTGTGTGTGTGTGTGTGTGGTTTGTCCCTATGTTGTGGGTGTGTTTACGTGCCTCTGTATGTGTGTGTCAGTGTGTATGTATGCGTACGTGCTCATGGATGCGTGTGCATGCGTGCGTGCGTTAGTCTTATAGATCTGGGAGGGGTGACCTTTGTGTGCGTGTGTGTGTTTGGGGGGGGGGGATATATGTGGGTGCGGTCGTGTAAGTTCTTGGAAACGTGTACTTGGTATGGGCGGCCTTTCCACCAGGGGAAAAAAAAAAGAAAAAGAAAATAAGAGAAAAAAAAGGGAGGGGGGGAGACATTCCAAAGAGTGCCATGTACGTGACGAACGTGGCTTTTGACTATAACGACCGTTGCCCAGTCATCACCTCTGTGTCAGCATCATTCACTCCATACATACACCCTACCCTTCCCCCTCTCCCGTCAACTGTCAGCCAAGCGAGGCGGGCAAAACGTGTAAAGAACTTTACACCGAACCCTGACCCAACAACTGATACAGCACGTCTTTTTATCTCCAGGAGATTGTGGTAGCGTGTGTGTACGTTGCTGATATCATAAAGTTTTTTACCATGCTTTTGGGCCACTGTACTCTTTGGTGTGGCAAGAAAGCCTCCACTTTCCGCAGCATGAGAGTCAACATTTCCAAAACTTTGACGACATACGCCAGCTGTCCTTACTACACTGCCAGAAAGGGCTGGACTCTAAACAACAATAACAACAGTAATAATAATAAAGGGCTGGACTCTAAACAACAACAACAACAACAACAACAACAGTAATAATAATAATAATAATTGTTATAGTGATGATTATAATAACATTGATAATGATAATAATAATGATAATAAACAACAACCACAAAATTGAAAAAAAAAAAGAAATAAGACATCTACAGTAGACACCGACTTGGATGCACAGGTCTGTCTGGAGTCTGGTTTTCAGTCTTCGTGGCTGGGGGGGGGGGGGGGGTGACGTGGACAAACAATTGTCTGCACTGAGACTTTTTGTCATACAAGAAGGGTTTAAGACCAAATAGATAATCCGAAAGTAATAAGAAAATCTCCCCCAAAAAACAACAACAACAACAACAAACAAACAAAACGAAACAAAACAAAACAAAAACAAACAAACAAACAAACAAACAAACAAACAAACAAACAAACAAAAAAAACAACCCTGAACAACTGACAAACAGGTCTTGTATGATCGAATGCGCAATAAAAACTGAGAAACGGGTCTGTTTTGATTCGAATGTGGCGATAAAAACTGAGAAACGTGTCTCTTGATCTGGATGTGTGAATGAAAAAAGTTTTGAACAGCACACCCACCAACACCTACACATACAACTCTGTACATACACACACACACACACACACACACACACACACACACACACACACACACACACACACAACACACACACACACACACACACACACACACACACAAAATTGCATTAGGTGTACCAACTCATGCTTCTACTCTGGAAACGTACAAAGTTGCTGGAATTCTACCTTTAAACAACCATCGTGAGCTAGCTACAGCAAAGTTTGCAATAAGAACTACTTCACAAACGGATAATTTTGTGAGCAAAGAAATTAAGATCAGGTCTGATACTGACTTTCCAAAACGAGCAAAAAACATTTCATCACAAATTACAGCCGCAACTTACATATCTGGCCTGATCAAACAGTCCAACATAACAATGGATGAAATAGCCGAGAAACCAACGATAACGCCTATCCCTACATGGGAAATGCTAAAGGCCACATTTGATCTCGATTATGCAAACGTTAAAAAAAAGATAATAATGTCAACATTACGCTATCCACAGCTTGTGAACACATCGATGAAAAGTACCGTACCCACCTCCACATTTTTACCGATGGGTCAGTCTTAGCAAATCAGAGCGCTGGAGCAGCCTTTTATGTTCCAAAATTTAACATTAAAAAGTCTTTTTTCATTGGGGCAAATGTATCTATATATACAGCAGAATTGGTCGCTGTTGTTCAAGCGTTGCATTATTTAATAAGCCTTCGGCCTGTGTCATTGAAAGTAGTCCTCTTTGTTGATTCAAAATCTGTATTATATGCCTTACAGTCTTTTGATACAGACACAAGACCTGACTTAATTATTGAGGCAAATCATCTAATACATTGTTTAAAGATAAATGGCTCGGAAATCAATTTATGCTGGGTGCCTTCTCGTGTTGGTCTTCATGGCAACAACGTAGTTGACAGAGCAGCTAAATCCGGTGCCCTCCATTCTGAAAATTCCATAGAATTACATGTTAACACCTCGGTAAAAGAAGCTTACAACTCACTAGAATTAGCATTATGGATTCGATTTCATGAACATTTAAATGAAAAATTTGTGTCTCAAAAAAGAATCAAACTTTCAGTTCAAAATATCTGTAAAAAATTGCAGTATTCCTCGTATATCATTTGAGATAAATTGTTATAACATATTTTCGCATTCAACTGAACGCTTTGAAAACAAAATATTGTAACAACGTTTTATGTATTTGCGGCGAACAATTCACATTGTATCACTGTTTGTTTTACTGCAGAAAGCTTCGTTCTTTTTTACCAAAGACGTTTACACAAGGAAACTATCTTGAAACGCATTTTAAAGAAGTAGCATCAGATCAAGTTTTGTTAGTTAAAATTTCAGAATCATTGGTTCACAGTCCTGTTAATGCGTTACTTTAAGATTATTATTATAATTATGATTATTTTTGTTTTGATTTGTTTTGTTTTTATGACGATTTTCTTTTACATTATTGATGTTAGCGTTGTTCTAGTTTCATTTCTCTGTTCATCCATATCCTTTTTCTTAAGACCTTGCCGCTTCCTTTTAATTTTTTTTTTACGTCCCTTACTCTGTTCCCTCTCCCCTTCCCGCCCCCCTAATTTTCATCCTCTATGCCATTTTTCCCCGTCTAATATCACTTATAGTGAAAAGACGTTAAATCAAGCAACGAACGAACACACCACACACACACACACACACACACACACACACACACACCACACACACACACACACACACACACACACACACACACCACACACACACACACACACCCCCACGTCGTATAAACTGCCCATATGCTACATGTAAACCGTCCACATTCAATCTCTGTCTGTCTCTGTCTCAGTCTCTGTCTGTCTCTGTCTCTGTCTCTGTCTGTCTGTCTCTCTTTCTGTGGGTCAGTGTCCGTTTATTACCTCCCCTGTTCCATCTGCAATTCTCATCCTCGCTTAGTATCTTGGGTATCTTGGGTAGCACGTCAACACTGGCGTGCTTGCGCCTAGAATGTCCCTCAAACAAGTTCTTAAGTTAAAAGTAGACGGATAAAATTGCTGATTCAGAATAACTTCCATGGAGTGTACGTTTTTTTTCTATCTGTATGATTATAACTTACTGCCAGTTGATAACCCTGCTGAGTCATCATCACAGCAGCTGTTAACCCTTTGACTCCCACACCCTATCCACCAGCTGCAAAAATTTAACCCTTTGACTCCCTCATCCTATCCACCAGCTTCCTGCAGGAAGCTGGTGGATAGGGTGAGGGAGTCAAAGGGTTACATTTTTGCTTTGCTAGAATAGTTAACAATGAAAAATGCTGGCGGACTGGCTGCGGGAGTCAAAGGGTTAATTAAATATGGGTTGCGCGTGCAAGTTCACCTTACGACACACACTTATGCCTTTCATTTGCTTGCTCTGGTGGACCGTTTGTGACAAATGCATTACACTGAATATTTGACAGAGGAAAAAATCCAGGGAAAAGTTCAGTTTTATCCAATGTTGCCCATCTGTGACAATCATTTTACTCATTTTACAGTTTTTCCCATCTGTTCTTGGGAAACGTGTGAAAAAAGACTTGTAAGTTACACACATTAATTGTTGGACAAAACTATTGTAAGTGCGTTACATTCGGTATTTGACAGAAGAAAAAGAAAAAAAAAAAAGTCCAGGGAAAAAGCTCGGTTTTATCCAATGTTGCCCATCTATGACAATCATTTCACAGTTGTTCCCATCAGTTCTTGGGAAACGTTGGAAAAAGACTTTTGTAAGTTGCACAGACTATGAATAAGACAAACCATTGTATCTGCCACAATTTTTACAGAAAAGAGTACACTTGTCACTCAGTGAGCGTTTTCATTTTCTAACGAAGTTTCACCCCCCCCCACCCCAATGGGGATGCCGGGGGCTCTTTCAGTATATATAAATAGTATCCTCACCTTCTGGAAATTCTGTGCTAGAAATTACTTCTCTTCTGTCACTCTGTTTCTGCCTTGTTCCTTTGCTTTCTGTCATTTCTTCCTATCATTTTGTGTCTTGCTGGTCCATTCACCTGTAAGTGTTCGATAAAGTCTTACGTAGCCTACTTTCTCTTAGGATTGATAATCGAGTACATGTATTAAGTGCATTTTTGGCTCTAAGGAAATGTGATATGCGGAAGCAATTTTAAGTGATTTAGGCCCCGTTTTGATATATACTTTAATGTCCTTATTTATGTTTAAATGTGTATTTAGGTATGTTTTTATGTCACCTGTTTGATAAATTGGGCGGAACGGTCAACGCCATGGCATCTCTGATTATTTGCGCGAATGCATTGATATGTGTACTTTTCTTTTCCTTTTTTTTTCCGGTTGGAAGTTTTGTGTGTGTTTTGAAATGGTTATAGCCCACTGATATGGCTCTACGCAGTAGGCTGGGCTTTAAACAAAAATAACAGTAACAATGGCAACAATCATTGAAATTTCCGTTTCAAGTTTAGATTTTCTCCTTTGGATGATAGTGTTCCGCCATAATGAACTTGTGGCCTTATCTCTTGTATCCTTCCAGTATATCAACACCAGTGGCACAACACCGCCACTGTTCACCCGATACTAGGATTGCCTTCACATCGTGTCGTCTGCCGTGCCGATATTCTCCCTTTATCCATGTCTCCTCCTGCCGTGTTGCGCCGATAGCACCCATCCCCCCTCTCTCTCTGTCTGCCTGTCCGTCTCTCTCTCTCTCTCTCCCCCCCCTCCCCCCCCCCCCCTGCCCATTCTGCTGTGCTGATAGCCTTTCTCTCATTCGCAGTCTCTGCTCTGTCGTGCCGATAGCCCTCTCTCTCTGCCTATCGGTATATTTCGTTGTAAACAGCATACACAACAATATTTACAAACTTGAAAGCCAAACGTTTCAACATATTGCTTTGGAAGAGTATAGATGTGTACACTATGAAAAGTAAAAGGTCATCATTAAGTTAGAAATGCACTTATTTAAATTTCCAGAGTCTGAACTGTTATCGTTCTTGGTAGAGAACAGCAGTACGGTGTGGACTGATTACTCTGGAAAAAAATTGAAACTTTAACACAATGTGTCGTGACCATTAGAAAATCCTGTTACTTTTTGTGCGTACTGCTTCTAGAGTGTACGAATGCCGTGACCCCAGCTATTGACATCTGGAGCAAATAAACATGCCTGCTGAAGAAGGAGCATCAGAGCTCTGAAAGCTACGAAAGCTAAAAATAGGTTTTCGTGTTTTTATTCGATCATATTTAAATTTCCTTGGTAGAATTTGGCTTCCCTATCCCGACATATCTTCATTTCGTCTGCTTTTATAGCGAACGGTGATACGTTTTTAGCTCCCGCAACAAATTATTCAAAGCCAGTTCATCATTTCGGTAGACAGTCTTATTTTGATTTAATGTGTCCTAAAAAATATCTTTTTGATTCATTCTGTATGAACAAGTTTGTAATGTTTCTAAAACGGAAGGAATGTACATAAAATATAAAGTGGAACGTATTAATTTTTGCATGGCTATGTGCATTGGCTGACCACCGGTACCAGTGATGAGATACATGTAACAGACCCAGTTGCCAGAGCAAAGTGCTCCTGGGGAGGAGTTGTTAGTCAGAATGTGTGGGATGGAAAACATCTGCTTCCATACCGATAGTATTGGAATCAGTGAAAAGGCTGACAGTCTCACCAAGAATGTCATAAGGGAAGACATGTCTAAATCTTTCATTCCTTATTCAGATCTGAAAGCCAAAGTACAAAGTTACGTGAGATATGTCTGGCAGGAAGATTAGAACAAGCAGAGAGACAACAAACTTTTACAAATCCGCCCTGACTTTAGATTATCACATCCGTTCCAGGAAACAGTAGGAAATAGTGTTAATGTAGGTTGCACACGGATCACACGTCCTGTACTTATTTCTACCTTTGAAAACCATGGTGTATACCATGTGACGAGATTCTGAACATCAGACACCTTATTGAATATTTGGACTTGCACAATGTGAGACAAGCGCTATACAATGGACGTTTAAAGAACCTCTTCAGATATGTTCCTCTGGATGCATTTTTCAGGTTTTTACAAGAGATCAGTAGATTTTATCTGATGTGATTCTACGTATAGGAAAGAATTTTCAAATGCATTTTAGACTGGAAAGGATAATGCTGAGCTTGTTTTTTTAACTGTTGTCTTTTTGCTTAAACTTGGGTGTTGTTTTTAACATGGTGTTAGCCCTGATAGAGCTTTAGTAGTCAGCTGGTCTGTAACCTGAACCCCCCCCCCCCTCTCTCTGTCTGTCTGTTAGTCGCTCCTCTGCCGTGCCAATAGCCTCCCTCTCGCCGTGTCTTGTCAAATCTGCTGTGCCGATAGCCTCTTTCTTTCTTCTCGCGCCCAATCTTTGTTTCTGTTCCCCCACTCTCCTATCAAAATACTTGGCATTTTCTGCACACGGGCCGGGCCGATAAGCTTGCGAAAAAAAAATCATCTGGTGACAGACACACCAACCCAACTGACATAGAGGAGTGTGTGTGTGTGTGTGTGTGTGTGTGTGTGTGTGTGTGTGTGTGTGTGTGTGTGTGTGTGTGTGTGTGTGTGTGTGTGTGTGTGCGTGCGTGTGTGTGTGTTTCTCAATTTTCGTGTTAGTTTAGTTGAGACGCTTTTCCAGGGTTGGATAATTCCACAACCATGCACAAATACTGTGACCTTGGAAGAATGCAACATTATCACAGTAAACGCTGCAGGCGAAGCACAAGGTTCGAGCCAACTGATCACATTTGTGCTTATCATTCAAAGAGGTGAATAAACGAATATACAATTTCATGGCTGGCTGTTGCAAAATACAGATACTTCACCGACTAGGTAGCAACGCTGTGTACTCAATGACTATGAGAAGGAAGTCCACAGCATAGACAGACCCTCAGGAAACTGATGAGACATTGTGGTGTGCTGGAGAAAATCACAAACAGCATCCCCAACTTATAGATCTACATGGGGATGGCCCAGTGGCCCGTGGCCAGCAACTCGCCGACGCCTTCCAAATAAGATGGAAGTGAGGCAGAAATGCTTGCTGTCGATTTAACTGTTCCTGCACATATTGGACCGGGTTATGAAGACATCTACGGTCCAGAAGTGAAATGGCATTCAGTGCATGCTCTGGACATAGCTGGACGATCTTGTCTTAGCCACGATCTGACCCTTCTCCCCCACACTCAACAGTAGATGCAGGAAAAGATCTCCACTGTTGCGGAAATCTTAGATCGCCTGGGCCTCGACATCCATAGAGGGAAGAGCAAGATCCTCAAGGACAACACAGAAAATTCAACATCCATCAGGGTGGAAGACCAGGAGATAGAGAGCGTCATCACCTTGGTAGCATCATTGACAAACAGGTTCGGACAGATGCTGACATTAGAACCCGAACTGGCGAGGCGAGGGCGGCTTTCCACCAGCTGAAGAACGTATGGGGATCCACTGATCCAACAAAGGCATCGAGATCAGGTTCTGCGATACTTTCACGAATCCTGTCCTATTTTATGGAGCCAAGACCTAGACAACCACAGTCATCACCATGAAGACAATCCAGACTGTCATCAACTCTCTGCTTCTGACAGAGTCAATAATGAAGAACTGTGGTAGCGGATAAGACAGCAGCCTGCAGAAGAAATCTTCCAAAGACGCTGGAGATGGATCGGCCACACTTGACGCAAGTCTACATCCAGCGCCACTTGGCAAACCTTCACCAGGAACCCGCAGGGGAAAAGGAAGAGAAGTCGTCCAAAAAACATATGGTGCCAAAACACATGAAAGTCCAAATGACCGGCCACACGACTCGGGCCTACGCTGACGTCAGTTCGCCTTGAGAGAGGAATCAGAATGACAGAGGACTACTTTACGAGGGAGATCAAAGAGATCTAATCAAGGATGCGAACTGTTGGAACCATGTGGTGTTCGCCATTCCTGCCTTCATCAGCCCAGAGACATGGAAGGAAAGATTGGAAACTACAGTTATGACTTCTCAAGTGATCATCATAGAATACAGATGACACTTACTATCAAATGGTCTTCCTGTCATATGCCCTACATGTGTTCCAGGCCTTGGAGAATGAAAAGCTTCCCCATCTGACCAAGGCCATCCTGTAAGTCGGAAGAATCAGAAGAGGCCTCCAGTGGATCTCCTCTCACTGTGTTAATTATACCAGGAATCGAGACAGTAGACGAGCTAAACAGAGAAACCCAGGAAGGGACGACTACCACCTTTTCTTTCCAGAAAGCAGTAAGTGTCCCGCCAAAGAGTATAGTACCTACGGAGGTATTATACTCTTTGGTCCCGCCAAGGTTCCACTCTGGCCACAACCAGCTTAGTGCCCATACGACGGGCGCAGTAGTCAAAGTGAGTAAACGTTGGATTTCTAGTCGGCAGGTCCTGGGTTCAAACCGCCTGGACATCACCTTCATCTGGAGTGTGAAAAGTGGACATGTTTCCTATCTCTCTGGTCAACATGTGTGCAGATCTGCCGTTGCCTTACCTCCTTCGTGTATATAGGCAATAAGAGTATCAAATATGCACGTTAAAGACCCTGTAAGTCATGCCAGTGGCTAGCTTATGGTTACACGAGGGCTTTGATAACGCCTACCGTTGGAAATAAAACATAACGTTATCATCGACCTGCGAGTTCAAATTGACGCATCACCAATCTGCCCCTGTAGTCAAGAGGACCAAACAGCTGCACACATTGCAGTAATGTCACCTCTGTCAAGTAGAGCGATGGGAGACTTGGTCAGCTACAACCCCTTGATCACCAAGCTCCGCAGGAACTGGAGAAAAACCTGCGGCCACAGTCATCGCCATATGTGGCTTGACTACTTCGACAGCGAACGCAAGGAGGAGTATCATTGTATCGTTTCTTTGCTGCCCCATCTTCTGGGTCGCTTCTATGTCATTGCCCACACTCCGCACATTTCGGTTCAACGCACCTAGTACTGAAAACTTGAGTCACCATGAAAACAGGCAAAGGCAAGAGAATCTGGAATTTTTTTCCCACAATGCTACGATGATGAGAATGGAAATGGTAGTGATGATGCTATCGAGTTCCATTTGGCACTGAAACTGCCTGACAAAGTTGTAATGTACGCTTACTTTCATGATATATCCTGATGTCAACCAGGCCCGAGAAATACATTTACGGTGATGGTCAGAAAATTTGTGACACCTTCAATGACGCATCCATAAAGTGGATGACGTGTGGTTGTGTGGACCCAGTTAACTCAGCGAGCGCATAGGACACTCAACACTGGGTAGGAGTCAGTGTATGGCTGAAAAATCCCTATAATAATTTGTTTTGATTGACGAGTCTCAAACCTACGACCACCCAGTCACAAGCCCATTGCGCTAACCACTTGGCTACGTTGACTACTTTGTTTGTTCAAGAGGAGTTACTGCGCTTGGCCAGTTCTTATCTCTTTGTACAGGCTCTAGCCAAATCTGCCAGCTGTTATCTGACAGACTCCTCGTGTTTACGCAAAACTTTATGCGCTGGCAAAGTCTTGGCATGGGAAATGGGTGGGGAACGGAGCCTCAATTAACAAGACGCACGCACATGTACACGCACACGCACACGCGCTTATAGGCGCGTACACACACATACACACACTCACACACACGCACACACATACTCCCCCCCCACACACACACCCATAGTCACATGCACACACACATACTTGCGCGCACACGCACACGCACACACACACACACACACACACACACACACACACACACACACACACACACACACACACACACACACACACACACACTCACCTACACACACGTACTCATACACTCACACTCACACACATACACGCTCACAAACACTCACACACACACATACACACTCTCTCAAACACTCATATAATCACACACTCACGTACTCACGCACACACACACACTCATTCACTCACACACACGCTCGCACACTCACACACACACTCGCACACTCACACACATACACACACTCACACTTAAACACACACACACACACACACACACACACACACACACGTGCACACACACACACACACACACACACACACACACACACACACACACACACACAAACAAACACAAAAAATAACACACACACAAAACCAAACAAATGAACGAACTCCTCCCAAATAAAACAACAACAACAACATCAGCGACAACAACAACGAACAAACATCCGACACCAACAGAACGATTAGAGCATTAAGGCAAACAGCAAACAGACCAGTGTTTCAGTTGCAGGGTGGGATTGAACTCGGGACAAAAGATCTTAAGTTCAGGCTAGAGAGGTTTTTGATAGACTGCTGTACGCTGAGAGCCAGGTGGAAAGGTGGGCCACTGTGTGATGGGCACTTGCTGTCCATTTGCCTTATCACCTTGCACTTCTGGCTTCTCTCTGAAATCTGAAGATGATAAGACAAGTTGAGGGATTGGTTCTTTCTGATTATACTTTACGTTTCAACGTCCCTCCTCTCTTTGAACTTTAAAAAAAAAAAAAAAAAAAAAAAAAAAAAAAAAATAGAATACCAAAGGAAATAAGAGGGAAGCAGGGAGAATTTTCAATATCAACTAAGTAACATAACTCTTGAGAGTCACGGAGTTATCTCCCATGTAGAATTTCTCAAACCCAACACAGTTTGCGCTACCCATTCATCTAGCATAGACATTCCTCAGGAATGTTCTGAGCTTACCACTTTATGCTTTGTGGCTGCGTCTATGCTAGCTGAATGGGTAGCGCAAACTGTGTTGGGTTTGAGAAATTCTACATGGGAGATAACTCCGTGACTCTCAAGAGTTATGTTACTTACTTGATATAAAAAAATAGAGTTGATTTCATATCGACCAGAGGTGTGTGTGTGTGTGTGTGTGTGTGTGTGTGTGTTGTGTGTGTGTGTGTGTGTGTGTGTGTGTGTGTGTGTGTGTGTGTGTGTGTGTGTGTGTGTGTGTGTGTGTGTGTGATATAACTGTCAGCAAGATTCTTTTCTTTTTTCTCGATGGCTGAAACTAAATTTGGATTAAACGTATTTGTGTAATGGTTTACAGGTGTTTGTGTGATGTAATGGTTGACAGGTGTTTGTGTGATGTAATGGTTGACAAGTGTTTGTGAGATGTAATGGTTGACAGGTGTTTGTGTGATGTAATGGTTGACAGGTGTTTGTGAGATGTAATGGTTGACAAGTGTTTGTGTGATGTAATGGTTGACATGTGTTTGTGTGATGTAATGGTTGACAGTGTTTGTGTGATGTAACGGTTGACATGTGTTTGTGTGATGTAAGGTTGACAGGTGTTTGTGTGATGTAACGGTTGACATGTGTTTGTGAATGTAAGGTTGACAGGTGTTTGTGTGATGTAATGGTTGACAGGTGTTTGTGTGATGTAATGGTTGACAGGTGTTTGTGTGATGTAATGGTTGACATGTGTTTGTGTGATGTAATGGTTGACAGTGTTTGTGTGATGTAATGGTTGACAGGTTTGTGTGATGAAAAGGTTGACAGTGTTTGTGAGATGTAAAGGTTGACAGGTGTTTGTGGATGTAAGGTTGACAGGTGTTTGTGTGATGTAAGGTTGACAGGTGTTTGTGTGATGTAACGGTTGACATGTTTTGTGTGATGTAATGGTTGACAGGTGTTTGTGAGATGTAATGGTTGACATGTGTTTGTGTGATGTAATGGTTGACAGGTGTTTGTGTGATGTAATGGTTGACAAGTGTTTGTGAGATGTAAAGGTTGACAGGTGTTTGTGAGATGTAAAGGTTGACAGGTGTTTGTGTGATGTTATGGTTGACAGGTTTTGTGTGATGTAACGGTTGACATGTGTTTGTGTGATGTAATGGTTGACAGGTGTTTGTGAGATGTAATGGTTGACATGTGTTTGTGTGATGTAATGGTTGACAGGTGTTTGTGTGATGTAATGGTTGACATGTGTTTTTGTGATGTAATGGTTGACATGTGTTTGTGAGATGTAATGGTTGACAGGTGTTTGTGTGATGTAATGGTTGACAGGTGTTTGTGTGATGTAATGGTTGACAGGTGTTTGTGTGATGTAATGGTTGACATGTGTTTGTGTGATGTAACGGTTGACATGTGTTTGTGAGATGTAACGGTTGACAGGTGTTTGTAAGATGTAACGGTTGACAGGTGTTTGTGAGATGTAATGGTTGACAGGTGTTTGTGAGATGTAATGGTGTGAAAAGTGGACATGTTTCCTATCTCTCTGGTCAACATGTGTGCAGATCTGCCGTTGCCTTACCCCCTTCGTGTATACAGGCAATAAGAGTATCAAATATGCACGTTAAAGACTCTGTAAGTCATGCCAGTGGCTAGCTTATGGTTACACGAAGGCTTTGATAACGCCTACCGTTGGAAATAAAACATCATAACGTTATCATCGACCTGCCAGTTTAAATTGACGCCATCACCAATCTGCCCCTGTAGTCAAGCGGACCAAACAGCTGCACACACATTGCAGTGATGTCAGCTCTGTCAAATAGAGTGATGGGAGACCTGGTCAGCTACAACCCCTTGATCACCAAGCTCCGCAGGAACTGGAGAAACACCTGCGGCCACAGTCATCGCCATATGTGGCTTGACTACTTCGACAGCGAACGCAAGGAGGAGTATCATTGTATCGTTTCTTTGCTGCCCCATCTTCTGGGTCGCTTCTATGTCATTGCCCATACGCCGCACATTTCAGCTCAACACACCTTGTACTGAAAACTTGAGTCACCATGAAAACAGGCATAGGCAAGAGAATCTGGAATTTTTTTCCCACAATGCTACGATGATGAGAATGGAAATGGTAGTGATGATGCTATCGAGTTCCATTTGGCATTGAAACTGCCTGACAAAGTTGTAATGTACGCTTACTTTCATGATATATCCTGATGTCAACCAGGCCCGAGAAATACATTTACGGTGATGGTCAGAAAATTTGTGACACCTTCAATGACGCATCCATAAAGTGGATGACGTGTGGTTGTGTGGACCCAGTTAACTCAGCGAGCGCATAGGACACTCAACACTGGGTAGGAGTCAGTGTATGGCTGAAAAATCCCTATAATAATTTGTTTTGATTGACGAGTCTCAAACCTACGACTACCCAGTCACAAGCCCATTGCGCTAACCACTTGGCTACGTTGACTACTTTGTTTGTTCAAGAGGAGTTACTGCGCTTGGCCAGTTCTTATCTCTTTGTACAGGCTCTAGCCAAATCTGCCAGCTGTTATCTGACAGACTCCTCGTGTTTACGCAAAACTTTATGCGCTGGCAAAGTCTTGGCATGGGAAATGGGTGGGGAACGGAGCCTCAATTAACAAGACGCACGCACATGTACACGCACACGCACACGCGCTTATAGGCGCGTACACACACATACACACACTCACACACACGCACACACATACTCCCCCCCCCCCCACACACACCCATAGTCACATGCACACACACACATACTTGCGCGCACACGCACACACACACACACACACACACACACACACACACACACACACACACACACACACACACACTCACCTACACACACGTACTCATACACTCACACTCACACACATACACGCTCATAAACACTCACACACACATACATACACACTCTCTCAAACACTCATATAATCACACACTCACGTACTCACAAACACACACTCATTCACTCACACACACGCTCGCACACTCATACACACACACACATCCGTCTAATATCACTTATAGTGAAAAGACGTTAAATCAAAGAACGAACGAACGAACGAACACACACACACACACACACACACACACACACACACACACACACACACACACACACACACACACACACACACACACACACACACACACAAACAAACAAACAAAACACACACACACAAAACCAAACAACGAACTTCACCCCCCCCCTCCCAAATAAAACAACGACAACGTCAGCAACAACAACAACAATCAAATATCCAACACCAGCAGAACGATCGGAGCATTACGGCAAACAACAAACAGACCAATGTGTCAGTTGCAGGGTGGGATTGAACTCGGGACAAAAGATCTTGAGTTCAGGCTAGAGAGATTTTTGATAGACTGCTGTACGCTGAGAGCCAGGTGGAAAGGTGGGCCACTGTGTGATGGGCACTTGCTGTCCATTTGCCTTATCACCTTGCACTTCTGGCTTCTCTCTGAAATCTGAAGGTGATAAGACAAGTTGAGGGATTGGTTCTTTCTGATTATACTTTACGTTTCAACGTCCCTCCTCTCTTTGAACTAAAAAAAAAAAAAAAATACCAAAGGAAATAAGAGGGAAGCAGGGAGAATTTAAATATCAACTAAGTAACATAACTCTTGAGAGTCACGGAGTTATCTCCCATGTAGAATTTCTCAAACCCAACACAGTTTGCGCTACCCATTCATCTAGCATAGACATTCCTCAGGAATGTTCTGAGCTTACCACTTTATGCTTTGTGGCTGCGTCTATGCTAGCTGAACTTACTTGATATAAAAAAAGTAGAGTTGATTTCATATCGACCAGAGGTGTGTGTGTGTGTGTGTGTGTGTGTTGTGTGTGTGTGTGTGTGTGTGTGTGTGTGTGTGTATGTGTGTGTGTGTGTGTGTGTGTGTGTGTGTGTGTGTGTGTGTGTGTGTGTGTGTGTGTGTGTGTGTGTGTGTGTGATATAACTGTCAGCAAGATTTTTTTTTTTTTCTCGATGGCTGAAACTAAATTTGGATTAAACGTATTTGTGTAATGGTTGACAGGTGTTTGTGTGATGTAATGGTTGACAGGTGTTGTGTGATGTAATGGTTGACAAGTGTTTGTGAGATGTAATGGTTGACAGGTGTTTGTGTGATGTAATGGTTGACAGGTGTTTGTGAGATGTAATGGTTGACAGGTGTTTGTGTGATGTAATGGTTGACAGGTGTTTGTGTGATGTAATGGTTGACAGGTGTTTGTGTGATGTAACGGTTGACATGTGTTTGTGTGATGTAAGATTGACAGGTGTTTGTGTGATGTAACGGTTGACATGTGTTTGTGAGATGTAATGGTTGACAGGTGTTTGTGTGATGTAATGGTTGACAGGTGTTTGTGTGATGTAATGGTTGACAGTTTTGTGTGATGTAATGATTGACAGGTGTTTGTGTAGTGTAACGGTTGACAGATGTTTGTGTGATGTAATGGTTGACAGGTGTTTGTGTGATGTAATAGTTGACAGGTGTTTGTGTGATGTAATGGTTGACAGATGTTTGTGTGATGTAACGGTTGACAGGTGTTTGTGTGATGTAATGGTTGACAGGTGTTTGTGTGATGTAATGGTAGACAGTGTTTGTGTGATGTAACGGTTGACAGGTGTTTATGTGATGTAACGGTTGACAGGTGTTTGTGTGATGTAATGGTTGACAGGTGTTTGTGAGATGTAATGGTTGACAGGTGTTGTGTGATGTAATGGTTGATAGGTGTTTGTGTGATGTAATGGTAGACAGGTGTTTGTGTGATGTAATGGTTGACAGATTTGTGTGATGTAATGGTTGACAGGTATTTGTGTGATGTAATGGTTGACAGGTGTTTGTGTGATGTAATGGTTGTCAGGTGTTTGTGTGATGAAATGGTTGACAGGTGTTTGTGTGATGAAATGGTTGACAGGTATTGTTCCGATCACCTGTCGGATCTCTACGTTTCTAGTCATGTCTTTTCTGGTCTCGCCTGCTCCAGTACAGCTCCTCTTGCTGGAAGCTGGTGGAAAGGATAAGGGAATCAGAGTTAGGATTTTCTTTTTGTTGTTTACTGTATGATTGATTGAAAGTTGATTTTTAGTGTTTGCAGTGCCCCCCCCCCCCCCCCCCCCAGTCTTTTTCTTTTCTTTTTTTCTTTTTTTGTTGTGTTGCTGGCTTTCTGTGTTAATATGTAAATATTGTGCTTCAATTCATATTGCTTATACTATGGCCCAGCGGACTAATGGAGACATATCAGGGAAATCTTGTGCTTGATATCAATGTAAAAAAAGACAAGTAAAAATGCGTACATTATATTATTGAATGGTTCCATTTTTATGAGGGAAGAGCGTTCCTGATTATTGTTAAATGTTTGCATGCTAAGTAGTCAGCTGAGTTGTAATGCAGAAGTTCCTTGTGTGTGTTGGAGATGACCGAAGGGATGTAAAAGGTGAGGACAATGGATTGCTTGTGGTAAAGGTGGGAAGGGACAGTACTTCTGTGGTGTGTTTGTATCGAACGTGTGTGCAGTCCATTCGTGCTTGTAAACCCGACATGCTTCGTCCATTTACACTGGATAGTATATAAATTTTACTTAAACGAAGAAATTTGTGATACGTAATAATGTATGTGTGTTGGTGTGTCGGGTGAGTTGGAGGGGATAGGCTTGAGGTGTCTCTGTAGTCTTGACTGGATGTGGGTGTCCTCTGGTTGACTGGCATGGTAGAGGTGCTGTGTTTTACCAGTATGGAAACTCATTTGGACATAGATTGTATTTTGACAATGGGTGGAAGTAGACGCTTTGTGGTGACGGGTGGGGGCCTGGAGTCTGTAAGATACATGGTGGCACAAGCTTTTACAGACATGTGGGTAACATACATACCTTGTTTCTAGAAAACTGATTTTCGAACTAGGCTGGGCGTTTTCTTGTACTTTGAGTGGACTACATGTCTGGTAGACAATTTCCAGTCAGTATCAGATTGATACGAACATAGTAGTGTGAAGAAATCCGTAAGTCAGGTTTAACTTCAAGACCTTACCAGTATGGTTGAGTTTATGTGCAGGCCTATGGCTTGTGCATGATCATTGTGGATCTTTATTATCCTATAGCATCTGTGACCCTGGTGTATATGGAGTTTATTGCGAATGCCTTGAGAGCATTGAAACACTCCTCACAATACATTTCCGAGCATCAGAAACCTATGGTCGTGTGGGATTTGAACCCTCTGCAGTTCCATGTGTATTGAACCAAGTGTTGCTTCAGTTAACAGTGAACAGTAGATATTTTTCATGTCTTGTTTCTGCGCTGTTTCACCGATCAGAGAATTTGGGACTATCCTTCATAATGTTATGATGGCGCATGACGATGGGGATGGTACTCATGATGCTATGCAGTTACATTCTCGATTGAGAATGCGTGACAGGACTGTGCTCTACACTTCCTTCATGCTGTATCCTGGCGTCAACCAGGCTGGGGAGATACAGGCACTTGCGGCGTTGGTCAGGTAATTTGAGAGATTTGAGCAAGACTGACTGGCACATCCGTGAAGTGGATGAAACTCGCCTTCGTGGTCCCAGGCTTCCCAGTGAGCTCATAACACACTCAGCTCTGAATAGAAGCCGATTGCGGCCAAAAAATCCCACAACGATTTTGAGAGGAACAATGAGATTCGAAGCTTTCAGTTGTTAGACCATTGTGCTAACCCACTACACCACGCTGACTGGTGGATACCAAGACAGCATGACAGACTGAATTACCGAGATCATAGAGGGAGTTACCGATCCTTCTTCCATGTCTCTGACCACATCTCCTCACCCCTCATCCACCCCTTCCTCGTGACCTCTGGTCGATGACATTCAGCGCTGCTGGTTGTGTGAGGAATGCAGCACGGCTCGTGGTCTAGAATACCTCCCAATTATCACAGTTCAGTGCCATTCCAGTTAACCAACCCCCACCCTCCCTCCCCAAGCTCTGTATGCTGTCAGCAGGCGCTCCTCATGGACGTGGCAAAAACAGCTTTATGTATACAAATTAAGTATACGGTCTGGGGCTATTAGGGGGAGGATAGATTGTTATTAGTATAGTTGTATACGATTTGGGGCAGCTGACAAAAAGAGATTATGTATACAGATTATGTTTATTTGTACGATTTATAACTTGAATTGATCCTTTCCAAAGTCATTTGTTTGCGTATTGTTCATGATATGGTTTGGAGTAACTTACAGAAATTGGTTGAATTATGGGTATAGATTATATAGCCATTTGAAAGAGCGACATCGCTGACGAAAAGAGATTATTTATACAGATTATGTTTATTCGTACGGTTTATAACTTGAATTGACCCTGTTCAAAGCCGTTTGGTTGTAAATTGTTCATCATATGGTTTGGAGTAACTTACAGAAATTTGGTTAATTATGGGTATAGATTATATAGCTATTTGAAAGAGCAACTTCGCTGACGAAAAGACATGAAGTATTCAGATTATGTTTATTCGTACGATTTATAACTCGAATTAATCCTTTCCAAAGTCATTTGGTTGTGAATTGTTCGTAATATGGTTTGGAGTAACTTACAGAAATTGGTTGATTATGGGTATAGATTATATGTTACATATAACCATTTGAAAGAGCGACATTGCTAAAATATGAGTTCAGATGTCTGATGCCCTTGACCGCAAGAGCAGGTTGTTCGTATGGATATTGCTCAGGATATAGCCGGTATGGAGTATTGTCATGATCAGGAACCAGAAAAAAACATGAAAAAAGAATGAGAAACCTATTTAATACAACCAGACAAGACAGGCGCAAATTTTCGGCCAACTGGCCTTTGTCTTCGTAAGGTCACAAACAAACAAAAGATACAAAAATGAGGAGAAAAACACTGAAACTGGATGGAGCAGCAGGGAAGTTTCAATCTTTTTCTCCTAATTTTTGTATGTGGTGTTTGTTTGTGATCTTAAGCTTGACAAAGGCCAGTTGGCCGAAAATTTGCGCCTGTCTTGTCTGGTTATATTTTTTTTACGTGTTTTATCTGATTCCTGTTTGCTTGAACGCGGGCATCGCACTTGTTTTGGATTTCGTATTATCAAGATCAGTTTTACTCTATGAACAGAAGGTGTAGTCTCCCTTTCTACTCCTTGGCTTATATAAGAATGCTCCTCTCCTCGTGTAGCTGACGCTGACGCTGTTGTCTGGTTGGTCTTCTTGTGCTCCTCTTATTACAATCTCTTCTACAGTCTCGTCTCCAGGTATCCCACAGCGAGTGGGGATCCACCTGAAGATTCACGTGAAACAAAAATAAAGCTGGTCCTACCAATGCCAGACCTGTGGTGTGTGTAGTGGTGTGTGTGTGTTGTGCGCGCGCGCGCGCGCGTGCGTGCGTGCGTGTGTGTGTGTGAGTGTTTGTATGCGTGTGTGTGTATGAGTGAGTGTTTGTGTGTGTGTGCGTGCGTGCGTGCGTGTGTGTGTGTGTGTGTGTGAGTGTTGTATGGTGTGTGTGTATGAGTGGTGTTTGTGTGTGTGCTTGCGTGCGTGCGTGTGCGTGCGTGCGTGCGTGCGTGCGTGTTGTGTGTGTGTGTGAGTGTTTGTATGCGTGTGTGTGTATGAGTGAGTGTTTGTGTGCATGTGTGTGTATGTGTGTGTGTATGTGCGTGATGAGTGCGTGTGTGCGTGCGTGCGTGCGTGGTGTGTGAGTGTGTGTGTGTGTGAGTGTTATATGCGTGTGAGTGTTATGATGTGTGTTGTATGTGTGTGTGTGTGTGTGTGGTTGTGTGTGTGTGAGAGAGAGAGAGAGAGAGAGAGAGAGAGAGAGAGAGAGAGAGAGAGAACGTTGGCCAAACCTCAGGAGCATAAAGTGACCACCTGTGAGATGCGTTGTGAAAGAAGGGCTGCCAACAAGACCAGACATGATGGGTGCACAAACGTCAAGATCAGAAAAATGATGGGAGCTACATGTTCATCAGCTGAAATTGAACGGTTTGATAATCTGCCCACAATCTGCATCCCCACCACTGGCTGAACAAGCGGGAGGTCCGAGACCAGTGGCATCTATACAGTGCTGTTGCAAGCATTCGTGATACATTTCCTCTGTTTCCTACGCCAGTGTAAGAAATTGAATTGAAAAGTGTATATAACAAAAAGAAAGGTGGATTAAAAGCGAGAGGGAGAGCAAGACCTAGGACGTGGGTGTAAAGGGGCCTATATCATACAGCATGTCAACAAGCAAAGGCAGAACAAGATTGAGGCAGCCGAGATGTGGTTTCTAAGAAGAGTGTTGAGAGTTCCATGGACAGCAAAGAAAACAAACGAGACAGTCTTGATGGAGGCAGACACAAGTAGATCACTCATAAGGAAGATTAGGAAAAGACAGGCAACATTTATAGGCCATTTTATGAGGAAGGGGGATTTGGAGCACCTGGTCACAACGGGAAAGCTGGAGGGAAAGAGAGCACCAGGTAGACCCAGGGAGAAAATGCTGGACGGACTTGCAGAGTGGCTGAAGACGAGGAGGGTGGAGGAGATGCTAGGGGCAACGAGAGATAAGAGACAGATGGAAGTCCATGATCGCCAACGCCATGCAGCAGGGCACCTGATGATGATGATGTCTCCATTGTTAGCCAGTCCAGCTGGCTGCTGACCATCAGCTCTTTCTGCTCGCAACACCCATAATGGTACAAAGGGAACGTAGAAGATAGAAGAGGAGGAAAGATATTTATTGTCGGTTTATTGTTGTTGTATGTCTAATATCACCCAAACTCTGTGTGAATAGACATTGAATTGAAGATTATCATCATTATCCTCACATTCTTAGTATGGCAACACTTCACGTTATGGAAGCTTTGATAGGTGGGAGTCAAGGGTTAATTTGCACTGGTGGATAGGGGAGGGAGTCAAAGGGTTAAATTTTTGCACTTGGTGGATAGGGTGAGGGAGTCAAAGGGTTAAATTTTTGCACTTGGTGGTTAGGCTTCGGGAGTCAGAGGGTTAAATTTTTTTGCATTTGGTGGATAGGGTGCGGGGTCGAAGGGTCAAACATGAATTCCTCTGTAAGTGGCTGCATCATCTGGCATTCCTTCAGCGCGCGTTACAATTTCTGTAAGGTAGACCCCCCGAAAACTGGAACAAGAACTCCAACAATAACAAAGGCAGTCAGCGTGGTTAAGTGGTGAACGTAACGGATTGAAGACTAGGAGTTCATGGGTTTGAATCCCATCAGTCCAGAACAGTGTTGTGCGAGTGTGTGGCCCCGATCGGCTCCTGTCCAGAGTCGACTGTGCTATGGGCTCGTTGGAGAAAGACTGGGAACGTTTCAGTCTAGTTTCATCCACTAACTGTGCATCACTGAGGGTTAGGGTGTCACTCAATTTTCTTGACTAACACAGCAGATGTGTCTGTCACTCGGGCCTAGTCAATATGTTTTATGGAAGTAAGCGTAGAGTACAAGCCCTGTCATCATCATCATCGTCATCGTCATCGTCATCGTCATCGTCATCGTCATCGTCATCATCATCATCATTATGTGCCCTGCCGCGAGGCTTTGGCGATCATGGCCCTCCATACGTAGCTGTCCTTAGTCGCTGCAAGTACATCTCCCACTCTCTCCGTCCTCAGCCACCCTGCAAGTCCTGTCAGACAGTCTTAATCCGAAACGGAACTCCATGGTTCCATCAGTATCATCCTTATTTTGATCATCATACTATTGTGAAAAAGTGTCCCAGAGTCTGTGGCCCGTCATGCCCTGCTCTCATTGGTGACGTCAGTTCCGGGGGTTGACGATTAGTTGGGGAGCCAAAATAAGTGGCGTGGGGATAGTGGCCAGAAGATGGAGCAACAACGAAAAAAATATTTGAGCCGCCACCCCGCTCCCCCTCCCCAGTGTGGATGCTGTGGGATCTTTCAGTATAAACAGTACCCCCACCTTCTGTACATTTTGTGCTAGAAATTTCCTCTTTTCTGTCACTCTCTTTGTTCCTGCTTTGTTCCTTGGCTTTCTGTCATCTCATTATTGTGTTTGTACCACTAATAGTGTATGTGTACACATACATTGTTCGTGCACGCAAGACACTGTGTTGTGGTGTGTGTATGTGTGGGGGGGGGGGTGAGAGGAGAAAGAGTGAGGAGAGAGTTATACATTATACGTGTTCGATATATACACATACGTGTGTGTGTGCGCGTGCAGTCATGTGTATGTGTACGTGTGTGTGTACCGTGCATGTACACGCGTGGGTATATGTATGTGCGCGCACGCGTGTGTGTAGGTATACGTGTGTGCGTGCGTGGTGTGTTGTGTGTGTGTGTGTGTGTGTGTGTGTGTGTGTGTGTGTGTGTGTGTGTGTGTGTGTGTTGTGTAAGTGTTGTGTTGTGTTGCGTGAGCGCGGCGGGGGTGTGTGTATAATGTGTGAAGAGAAGTTCAGAAGCCATGCCTGATCTGAGTTCTTTGAAAACCCTGACTGAAGTGACGGACAAAAGAAAGATTTATTGATTGCTTTAAGAACCAGCACGCAGCCAGACGAAACCTTTGACGATATCGTTTTTTCCGGGTGGTGTCGACTTGTACCCTTTCAAAACGTGTTAGCACACATGACCCCCATGGCGCCAACGCTCCCCATCCACCCCCTTTTTCCTTCTACCGCCCCCCTTCCTTTTCTCTCCCCCCCCCTCCCAGACAAGACAGGCGCAAATTTTCGGCCAACTGGCCTTTGTCAAGCGTAAGATCACGAACGAACAAACACCAAATTAGGAGAAAAAGACTGGAACTTCCCTGCTGCTTTTTTTCAATCTTTCCATCCTGATTTTTGTATTTGGTGTTTGTTCGTTCGTGATTTTATACTTGACTAAGGCCAGTTGGCCGAAAATATTTGCGCCTGTCTTATCTGGTTGTATTAAATACGCGTTCTGATGCCTTTTTCGTTTTTTTTTTCCTGGTTCCTGTTCGCTTGAACGCAGGCAGTCACACTTGCTTTGGATCTCCCCCCCCCCCCCCCCCCCCCCGGCAAACTAGTTTTCCGATACTTCTCAAGAGAACTTGACCTCGAGGCGCTGCTTTACCAAGTAGAATAAATGAAGGTACGTTTTTTCACCTCCCCTCCCCCTCCAAGACAAGATAAACAAAATTGTCTCCCTTGGGGTGGAACGAACAAACAGAAAGACGTTGACAAACAAGTTCAAGTTCACATAGCTTATAGCCCAGCCGACTACTAGAGCCATATCAGGGCTAATACCACGTCATAAACAACCCGGTAGGTAGAGAAGCAAAACCAAACCAAACCATTTACTCCAGAAAACAGAGTGTCTGGTCTGAAACACCAAAATAAAACAGAGACCATTGAGGAAGACAAGGCTGTTATAAAGAAAACGGTTTATGGGGTTTGGAGTTTATTCAGGAGGGTTTCGTGGCATCTGCACTGTCCCATATGCACTACCTTAAATCTGTTATTTGGAAGTCTTCTTGAGCTTGCATAAAACTATGCAACGATAAGGTTTTGAAATGGCTGAGAGAGAGAAAATTGGTGAGAGAGTTAGAGAGAGAGAGAAAGAGAGAGAAAGAGAGAGGAAGAGAAAGAGAGTTAGAGAGAGAGAGAGAGAGAGAAAGAGAGAGAGACTGTGTGAGTTAGAGAGAGAGAGAGAGAGATGGAGTGAGTTAGAGAGAGAGAGAGAAAGAGAGAGAAAGATGGAGCGAGAGATAGAGAGAGAGAGGGGGGGGCAGAGAAAGAGAGAGGGAGAGAAAGAGGGAGGGAGAAAGAGAGAGTGAGAGAGTAGGGGGAGACACAGAACCCATACAAAACTAAACCGACACCACCAGAATGATTGCTGAAGATGGGCAGTGACTAGACATGTTTGGTCTCACAGGCTGGGGTTGAACTCAATTCCCTATCGAACCCAAGGCGCCATTACAAAGACCAGCCAGCTCGTTGAAAACAATAGCAACAAAACAACAACACATCAACAACAAAACAACAACAACAAAAACAAACATAAAAAAACAAACACACGCAGACACACACATCCATACATACACACACACATACACACACACACACACACACACACACACACACACACACACACACACACACACACACACACACATACACACACACACACACTGTCTCTCTCTCTCTCTCTCTCACCACACACACACACACACACACACACACACACACACACACACACACACACACAACTCACACAACACAATCCATGGTCTGCATGTATAGAAAGAAACGGGACAATATTTTCGCTGTTGTAACAAACTAGAAAACACCCCAGTAAAAAAAAATACGGGGTCTCTCTCAGTACAAAAAGTATCCCCATCTTGTGGAAATTCTGTGCTAGAAATTTGTTCTTCTCTTTCATCTGTTTGTTTCTGTGTTGCTCCTTTGGTTTCTGTTGTCTGTTCCTTTCAATTTTATTTTGTTTTGCTGGTTCATTCATCTTTGTTTTCCATAAACCTACACTTTCCATTAGGACTGATGAATGGGTACATATAGTGTAACTTGCAGAGTGGCTGAAGACAGAGAGGGTGGAAGATGTGCGTGGTATAGTATAACTTGCAGAGTGGCTGAAGACAAAGAGGGTGGAAGATGTGCGTACGTATAGTATAACTTGCAGAGTGGCTGAAGACAGAGAGGATGGAAGATGTGCGTACGTTAGTATAACTTGCAGAGTGGCTGAAGACAGAGAGGGTGGAAGATGTGCGTGCGTATAGTATAACTTGCAGAGTGGCTGAAGACAAAGAGGGTGGAAGATGTGCGTACGTATAGTGTATACTTGCAGAGTGGCTGAAGACAGAGAAGGTGGAAGATGTGCGTACGTATAGTGTAACTTGCAGAGTGGCTGAAGACAGAGAGGGTGGAAGATGTGCGTACGTATAGTGTAACTTGCAGAGTGGCTGAAGACAAAGAGGGTGGAAGATGTGTGTGCGTATAGTGTAACTTGCAGAGTGGCTGAAGACAGAGAGGGTAGAAGATGTGCGTACGTATAGTGTAACTTGCAGAGTGGCTGAAGACAGAGAGGGTGGAAGATGTGCGTACGTATAGTGTAACTTGCAGAGTGGCTGAAGACAGAGAGGGTGGAAGATGTGTGTGCGTATAGTGTAACTTGCAGAGTGGCTGAAGACAGAGAGGGTGGAAGATGTGCGTACGTATAGTGTAACTTGCAGAGTGGCTGAAGACAAAGAGGGTGGAAGATGTGCGTACGTATAGTGTAACTTGCAGAGTGGCTGAAGACAGAGAGGGTGGAAAATGTGTGTGCGTATAGTGTAACTTGCAGGTGGCTGAAGACAGAGAGGGTGGAAGATGTGCGTACGTATAGTGTAACTTGCAGAGTGGCTGAAGACAGAGAGGGTGGAAGATGTGCGTACGTATAGTGTAACTTGCAGAGTGGCTGAAGACAGAGAGGGTGGAAGATGTGTGTGCGTATAGTGTAACTTGCAGGGTGGCTGAAGACAGAGAGGGTGGAAGATGTGTGTGCGTATAGTGTAACTTGCAGGGTGGCTGAAGACAGAGAGGGTGGAAGATGTGTTTGCGGCAACGAGGGATAGAAACAGATGGAAGACCATGATCGCCAACGCCATGCGGCAGGGCACCTGATGATGATTACAGTTAAGTACGCTACTGCTAGCGTTCTCTCCATTTCTCACCCCCCCCCCCCCCAAGTGGGAATGCTACTGGCTTTTTCGGTATAAATGATGTCTCTGGAAATTCTTTGTTAGGAAATATCTCTTCTCTGTAATCTTGTTTGTTTCTGCTTTGCTCCTGTGCTTTTTGTCTTCTCTTGCTTTGTTATTTTCTGCCTTGCTGTCCATTCAGTGTTATGTTTCCCGTAAAGCCTTACATATGCTTACTATTACGATTGACAAATGAGTGCATAGTTTTGTATTTTTAGTTCTGAGGAAATGTGAATTGCCTAGTGACAAATTTAGGTACCTCAGGTAAGTTTTTTTTTTATGTATACTTGTGTGTGTGCTTAACTATGTTCAGACATTTGAATTCAGGTTTGTTATTTTTGTCTCCCCTCCCGACGCTGTGACAAATTGGGCGAAATGGCAACTACTTCAGATTATTTGCGTGAATACAATGAAATGTGTACTTCAATTTCTTTTCCAATGTCTTTTAAAGGATCATCCATATGTTTAGACGAGCGATTTGTTTGAGCTGTTATATTGCCCCGATATGGCTGTCAGCAGCGGGCTGTGCTTTAACATTACCACCACCACCACTACTACTACTACTACTACTACTACTACTATACTACTACTACTACCACTATTACTACTACTACTACTGCTACTAAGTACTACTACTACACCACCACCACCCTACTACTACTACTACTACTACTACTACTACTACTACTACCACCACCACCACCACCACCACCACCATACTACTACTAATATAGTACTACTACTACTACCACCACCGCCACCACCACCGCCACCACCATACCACCACCACCACCACCACCACCACCACCACCACCACCACCACCATCACCACCACCACTATACTACTGCTAATATACTACTACTACTACAACTACTACTTTCTCACACTCTTTGCTTCTGTGTAAATATCCTCTACTTGACGTGATGCGGTCAACGCACTGCAAGGAACCACTTGCCTTGTGCACGGGCTGAAACAGTTCATCACGTATTGATTTCACATACACAGGATAGACTGTGTGCGTCTGATGAATGTTTCATCCTGTAATTTTCTTTCTTTCTTCACGACTTTCTTTATGATAACCCCCTCACCTGCCCCCCTCCCCCCTGCGCCCGCTTTCAGCACTAGCTTGGTAGAGGGTTAACTCCCCAATTCCAGATAGTCGATGCCACAGTGCATAATGACATGCCTGTACTAGTACCTGCTCTACATTTTCAGTCATCTGTGTTTTTTTAAATTTAAATTTTTTTTTATAAATCATATATGATGGGTGAGAATGTAGAATACAGATAACCATGATTTCAGTCATTTTTTCCCCCAGATCAGTGTAATAGGGAGGTTGAGTAGTCCCCCCTTCCCCCCCCCCCCACCATAAGTTTCGTGAACTTTTTTTTCTTGTCTTTTGTGTATAGTTGACAAAGGCCAGTTGCCGAAAATTTGAGCCTGTCTTGTTTTGTGATTTAAATATGCGATGTCGTTTTATTTTCCTGCAATTTAGTTTCCGTTTATTGAAAACTGACAACCACACTGATTCCGATGAAAAACAATTTTACAAACCAAGAATCTGAGATTTTGTTTAAAGTGATGTTGGTATACTTCACCCTGACGTGCATATACTTACTCTTACAGTTTCGACCAGTTTTGCGTATTTTTTCTTCAGTGAGTTATGTACGGCGGGTAAAAGAAGTAGAGTAGACATGGGCGGCTAAACGTAGAAACAGAGCGGAGTTTGTGAAAGTAAAGTTGGCATGGCGATTGTCTTTGTACGTTTTCCCGCTCTCAGCACTGGAAAATGGATGGGTGAAGATGTGGCACCTCCACTGGGAAAAAATTGAAAAAAAAAAAAAAAAAAAAAAAGACAAAGTTTGAGCTCTACCTGTTCTCTCTCTCTCTCTCTCTCTTTCTCTGAGAATAATGGATGGGTGAAGATGTGGCACCTCCCCTGAGGAAAAAAAATTGAAATGGTTTGAGCTCTACCCGTTCGTTCTCTCTCTCTCTTTCTCTCCCTCTCCCTCTCTGTCTCTCTTTAACATTTCTATCGTTTTCAACCCGATGCAGTTTTCACGGTAAATAAATATCGTTAGATGGAGCCTGTATTCACTGAGTAAGATGCTGGACTTCCATTTGGAAGGTGTGGGTTCCATCCTGCCTGGATACCTCCCACCTGGTGGGTGAAGGATGGAGATTTTGCCCATCTGCCATGTCAACATGTGTGTTTGTGTGCAGACCTGTTAGTGTCCAAACCGCCTTCGTGTGTATACGCACATAGAACATTAAATATGGACATCAACCCTTTGACTCCTGCACCCTATCCACCAACTGCAAAAACTTAACCATTTGACTCCCTCACCCTATCTACCAGCTTCCTGCAGGAAGCTGGTAGATAGGGTGAGGGAGTCAAAGGGTTAAAGTTTTTGCTTTACTATCATGGTTGACAATGCAAGATACTGGTGGACAGGTTGCGGGAGTCAAAGGGTTTAATATCATGTAAGTCTTCAGTGTCCGATGGCTTTTGGTAAATGTAAATACCCAGCAGGTATACCCACCAAACACGGAGTCTGCAGACTGTGCAGCGACGTACCACCTGCACAGTGTTGGTCAAAGACAACGTGCACACACACACATGCCACAAAAATCGGAACACTTGTGAAAAAAAAAATCTCGAATTTATCAACTCGATGCAGCTTTTCTTGGTAAACAGACGTAAATATCGTGAATACGCGTCGGCACATCCCCCGTGGAGATGCCGGGGGCTCTTTCAGTATGAATAATATTCCCACCGTCTGGAAATTCTATGCTAGAAATGTCTTCTTTTCTGTCACTCTCTTTGTTTCTTTCTTCCTCCTTTGCTTTCTGTCATTTCTTCCTATCATTCTGCCTTGATGGTCCATTCACCTGTGTGTGTTCGATAAAGTCTTAGTACTTTCTCTTAGGATTGATAATTGGACACACGTATTAAGTGCATTTTTGGCTCTAGGGAGCTGAGATATGCAGAAGGAATTTTAGGTAGTTTATGCCCGTTTGTATATATGTTTTGGTGTCCTTAGGTATGCTTAAATTTGTATTCAGGTGTGTTTTAAAATCCCCTGTGCGATAAATTGGACGGAATGGTCAACGCCAGGAGCATGTCCCGAGATTATGTGCACGAATAAATTTTGTTGTTGTTGTTGTCATGTCGAAGTTTTGTATGTTTTGAGGCGATTATATCCCTGATATGGCTCTACGCAGTCGGCTGGGCTTTAAACACAACAACAACAAACAATAACAGTGACGGCACATTCCCAATGCAACTATCAGTTTGTCCCTTATCAAGTTGCCGGCTTATCACAGACTTCCGCTCTGTTGATAGACTCACGTACGTAACTGCAGTGAATGAAAAGACCACTAGTGTCTGGCTAAATCACTTCAAGGGGAGCCCCCTGCTAACTCGCTCACATACACTGTACAGGTATCATGGCGTGTAGAGCTGGCTGGCTCTTGCAGTAGAGCCTAGAATTTAAGACGAGAAGATATCATGTGTTCAGGCCCTGCCCTCAGCATAAAAACTGACTTGTTGGCTGTCCATCTTGATGTTCCGATCTTTCTGGTGGTGTCGGCTTGGTATTTCATGGGCCTCCTTTCCTCGCTATTTCATAATCTCGCCAGCACATAAAGTTTTGCGCAGGCGTAAGGAATCTTCCAGACGAAAGATGGCAGATTGGGTGGAGTTCTTATGGAATTTCCAAGAGCGATAAATTCCTTATGAATAAACTCTGTATGTCCAAATTGTCGGCAAAGGGCAAAGGTCATGTGTGATTATCTGGTAGAGCTTGTGGACTAAGAAACGATATCCAGTTAAAACAAACAAACAAACAAACAAACAAACAAACAAACAAACAAACAAACAAACAAACAACCAACCAACCAACCAACATACAGCTGGGTCCAGCTCCCCTAACTACCTACCTACCTACCTCTCTACCTTCCTTCAGCAGTCCCAACAACCAAACAAACAACAAACAAACAATACCTAGCACCTTGACCACCATTTAAGATTAAGTAGGGGTGGGAGGGGGGGGGAAGAGTCCTTGTCCGATTTGAGATGCGAACTCGAGTTGGCTGTGCATTACGGAGCTACCTTAACCGCTAGGCTACACCTGCACACCCACAGTATTACACTGTGTGACTGGGGTGGTGGATGGGGGGGGGGGGGGGGTGAGGGGCAAACTGACACACCTCCCTCCATCCCTTTTCTCTACAGGGTGCACTCCCTGTATCTCTGTTTGCCAGATGCATTTCACACTCATTTAGACCCCCTCCCCTCCCCCCCCGTCTCTGCCCCTCGTTCACCCTCCGTCTTCTTTCCCTCCTTCCCCCCAGCAGCACCTAGCACCCCTCCCTCCCTCCCCTCCCCTCCCCCTGGCCCATGTTGAGCTAGACACACTACACCGTCCCTACCTCCACGCACCTTCGCAAAAACCTCCGCCCCTGCCGTAAGTTCTCTCTCTGTCTCTCTCTGTCTCTGTCTGTCTGTCTGTCTGTCTCTCTCTCTCTCTCTCTCACACAGTCTCTCTCTCCATTAACCCCCCTCCCCCATGTGCAATGCTAGGAGACATACAGACACTTTTCTCTCTATTTCAACTCACTCCACACACACACACACACACACACACACACACACACACACACACACACACACACACACACACACACACACACAGGACACATACACACACACACACACACACACACACACACACACACACACACCACACACACGCACTTCTCTCTCTCTTTCGTACACACACACATACTCACACTCATACACACACTCGCACTCACACAGACACTCTCTTTCATATACACTGTGTTTTTCTTTCTTTCTCTCTTGATCTCCTGTCTATTCTTTTGTGTTTTCCCTCTCTCACACGCACACATGCACAGTACATCTTTCTTTGTGTCCGTCTGTCTGTCTGTCTGTCTGTCTCTCTCACACGCACACGCTCGCTCTCTTTCTCACACACTTTCCCTCTTTTTCTCTTTCTTTCTATCTTTCTGTCTCTCTCCTACTGTCTCTCTCTTTGTATATATATATATATATATATATATATATATATATATATATACATATATATATATATATATATATATATATATATATATATACACATGGGGGTGCAAAAGTAGGTATACAGTAAGTATCACATCATTATTATAATGCTTAATTCCGCTCTCGATTAGAGGAGTGTGTGAATACCGACGGCAAGCAGTTTGAGTATCTGAGGGATTCTGGCTGTGCTTGTTATTACATGTATATGCAATATTCATTTGTTTTATAATAAATGCAATGAGTGTTGTACGTGTTTTCTTTTTTTTTTTTTATAACTGTATACCTACTTTTGCACCCCCCCTGTATATATATTATATGAACATATGTATATATATATAATTTATATTATTATATATATATATATATATATATATATTTATATATATATTATATATATATATATATATATATGCATCTTACACACACGCACACACACTCTTTCCTTTTCTCTCTCCTTCTGTTTCTCTCTCTCTCTCCCCTCCCTCTCTCTCTTTCTCTCTCTCCCCTCTCCCCCTTTCTCTCTCCTCGCTCTTTCTTTCTCTCTCTCTTTTCTCTCTCTCACTCCATTACCCCCTCCCCTGTGCAATGCTAGCAGCAGACTGGATAAGCAGTCCTCGTTTCTGGGCATTTCGGTGGAATTCTCGGTCTAAGTTTAGACAAATGGGTGCTTTTTGAAATGAGTCATTCATGTGTAAACTCCAAGCCTTCGTTTTCGTTCTTCAATCTTCAAAATGTATGTACTGTATGTTGTTAATATGCCCCTTCATATGTTATGAATAAACTGTATGAAGTATGAACTCTCTGTTTCTTTCTCTCTCTGTCTCTGTTTCTCTCTGTCTCTGTCTGTTTCTCTCTCTCTCTCTCGCTCTTTCTCGCCCTCTCTCTCTCTCGCTCTCTTTCTCTCTCATCTCTGTCTCTCTGTCTCTGTCTGTCTGTCTGTCTCTCTCTCTCTCGCTCTCTCCTCTCTCTCTTTCTCGCCCTCTCTCGCTCTCTTTCTCTCTCATCTCTGTCTCTCTGTCTCTGTCTGTCTGTCTGTCTGTCTCTCTCTCTCTCGTTCTCTTCTCTCCATGTCAATCTCATCTGTCTTTAAAAGACAAAGGAAGATGGTTTCAAACCAACCGGAATGTCTGTTTGTCTGTCTGTCTTTCTGTCTGTCTCTGTATGTGTGTGTATGTATGTATGTATGTATGTATGTATGTATGTATGTGTATGTATGTATGTACATGTATGTATGTAGATCTATGTATGCATGTATGCATGTATGTATGTATGTATGTATGTATGTATTATGTATGTATGTATGTTGTTGTGTATGTGTGTGTTGTGTGTGTGTGTGTGTTGTGTGTGTGTGTGTGTGTGTGTGTGTGTGTGTGTGTGTGTGTGTGTGTGTGTGTGTGTGTGTGTGTATACCCAAAAACATGTTTTCAAGATTTTTCTCAGGTGTTTATGGATAGATTTTTTACCAAACGTAAGCCAAAGGTGTGGACAGTGGAGGACTGGCAGAAGCATCAGTTTGAAATGTGTTTCCGTTTCTCAGTCTTTCGTCTTTTCGTTCTTTCTCCATGTTTCTGTCTCTATGTGTCTGTCTGTGTGTCTGTGTGTGTGTCTGGCTGTGTGTCTGTGTGTCTGGCTGTCTGTGTGTCTGTTTGTGTGTTTGTCTATGTGTCTGTGTGTCTGGCTGTCTGTCTCTCCTATCCCCCATCTTCATTTGCTATCAGCAGCTGAACTCACCCTCCCAGCATGTATCTCTTATGCGCCACCGTTTCCCTCCCTCCCTCCCTCCCTCTCTCCCGTTACTACCCCCCCCTCACCTCTCCTCCCTCTTTCTCTCTGTCAGCCGGCAGCATGACGAGACCGAGAGTAGCGGAAGGGGAGTGGAGGAGGAAGGGAGGTAACGCCGGCAGAACATACAGCTGGGTCCAGCTCCCCTAACCTACCTACCTACCTACCTCTCTACCTTCCTGCCAGCAGTCCCACAAGTTTTGCTTTTGCATGTCGAACGTTTTTGAGAGCGGCGTGTGTTGTTGAGTCGTTGTTGTGCTGTTGCTGCCAGCTCGTGATAACAGAGGACTAGGACTTTGTTTGGACGTGGGTCTACATGTAACTGTTACTGATTAAGTTAACTGTTACAGACTGTCTAACAAGACAACAAGGAGACTTAACTTTTTGCTCCCCTGTCTGACTGACGGTAAGTTTCGAATGGTTGTGTTGTGTGTGTGGCCTGTTTAATGTACATGGTAGCAATGCAATGTTTTTCCCTGGCATAATGAAAACACTGGACGTCAAAAAATGTCGGCACTCAAGGGGTTAAAGTGTTGGTTTTTTTTTTTCATGCATAGGACACAGAGCTGTCTAGAACCAGAGTATAGGCCTTTAGTACCTACTATACTCTTTGCTAGAACTTCTGTCACCGAATCATTTTGTCTCTGTTCACTGTAGCGTTCAGACGTGTGTTGATAATGTTTTGTTCCGTTATCAGCAAATCATTTTGCCTTTGTTCACTGTAGCGTTCAGATGTGTGTTGATAATGTTTTGTTCCGTTATCAGCAAATCATTTTGCCTTTGTTCACAGTAACGTTCAGACGTGTTTTGTTGATTGTTTTGTTCCGCTATGGATCAACAAATCATTTTGCCTCAGTTCACAGTAGCGTTCAGATGTGTGTTGATAATGTTTTGTTCCGCTATGGATCAGCAAATCATTTTGCCTTTGTTCACAGTAGCGTTCTGCCTTTCAGACGTGTGTTGATAATGTTTTGTTCCGCTGTCAACAAATCATTTTGCCTCAGTTCACTGTAGCGTTCAGACGTGTGTTGATAATATTTTGTTCCGTTATCAGCAAATCATTTTGTCTCTGTTCACTGTAGCGTTCAGACGTGTGTTGATAATGTTTTGTTCCGCAATGGATCAACAAATCATTTTGCCTTTGTTCACAGTAACGTTCAGACGTGTGTTGATAATGTTTTGTTCCGCAATGGATCAACAAATCATTTTGTCTCTGTTCACAGTAGCGTTCAGACGTGTGTTGATGATATGTTGTCCCGAATGGACAGCAGCCGACTAAAGTCGAAGGTAGAGGAAACAGAAATGATGCTTGTTGGTATTAGGCCTTTTGTTCAGCTTGGGTTGGTTGGCAGTGAGTGTGCACTTGAAATGGTGGTGGTATTGCTTGACTCTTAACCTCCGTGAAATAACTCGGGGTCAGGACAGACTGCAATGTGTTCATTCAAGAATACACCAGCAACGTCTGCCGTGGTTCTTATCTACAGTTCAAGAGGGGGCGCCTCCATTAGACCATATCTCTATTTAACCCTTTGACTCCCGTATCCTTGTTCACCAACACCCTGCACCTTCAACCATGCTAGCAAAGAAAGACTTAACCCTTTGATTCCCTCACCCTATACACCAACTCCTTGCAGGAAGCCGGTGGATAGGGTGAAGGAGTCAAAGGGTTAAGTTTTTGCACTTGGTGGACAGGGTGCAGGAGTCAGAGGGTTAAACTGCGTGTAGACAATCTGTCTTTTGCTACAATAACCTGTCGACCTGACCAGCCTGCTGTAATTAGACCCCTGCGCTGGCTGGTTTACCAGTGGAACAGTTTTGACGTCTGTAGAGGTTCAGAACAATTAAGTAGGCCTACGTGTGTCTTGAACAAAAAGCATGTTCATGTGACACCAATACTTGAAGAACTCCGCTGGTTAATTAACAAACATCGCTGCCAGTGTAACATTTCCAGCCTTGCAAATCACTGTTTTAATGGTGGATCTTTACCATCCTACCTTTCACATCGCTTCTGACGGTTCCGAAACGTAAGCTGGAGAAGTTTAAATTTTTTTTACATTTCAGTTTCTATACATTCATCATCATCATCAGGCGCCCTGCCGCATGGCGTTGGCGATCATGGACTTCAATCTGTTTGTCTCTCGTTACCCCTAGCATCTCTCCCACCCCCCAGCCACTCTGCAAGTCCGTCCAGCATTTTTTCTCTCTGGGTCTACCTGGTGCTCTCTTTCCCTCCAGCTTTCCCGTTGTGACCAAGTGCTCCAAATCCCCCTTCCTCATAAAATGGCCCTGTAAATGTTGCCTGTCTTTTCCTAATCTTCCTTTGAGTGATCCACTTGTGTCTGCCTCCATCAAGACTGTCTCGTTTGTTTTCTTTGCAGTCATGGAACTCTCAACATTCTTCTTAGAAACCACATCTCGGCTGCCTCAATCTTGTTCTGGCTTTGTTTGTTGACTGTTCCATACACTATCTGTTTGAAACTCGCTGCCGGTTCATCTGAGGGATCTGTTCCCCCCCCACCCATTTCTCACCTCCAGTTCATGCAGGCCTTCCGTTGTTGATACTGTAATTGTCTCCACCAGTATGTACAGTCACTCCTGTTTATTGATTATATGGAACTGTATACATACACATTAGTGTAGGCCTATGCATTTGTCTGTGATCATCGGCACATGTGTGTATTTTTAGACCTTGCGAGTATGGATATACCGTGCACTTGTATGTGTGTATGTGTGTGTGTGTGTTGTGTGTGTGTGTGTGTGTGTGTGTGTGTGTGTGTGTGTGTGTGTGTGTGTGTGTGTGTTGTGTGTGTGTGTGTGTGTGTGTGTGTGTTGTGTGTGTGTGTGTGTTGTGTGTGTGTGTGTGTGTGTGTGTGTGTGTGTGTGTGTGTGTGTGTTGTGTGTGTGTGTGTGTGTGTGTGTGTGTGTTTCTTGAGTGGTTGTTTCCTACCTTTTTGTGTTTGCAGTTGTTGTGATTGTATGTTGTTGTGTTGTTTATGTTATTGGACTGTATCCAATTGTGTGGTATGCATTTGTTGTGTGTATGGTGTGTGTATTTTTGATTGGAGTATGGTGGTGTGTGTGTGTGTGTGTGTGTGTGTGTGTGTGTGTGTGTGTTGTGTGTGTGTGTGTGTGTGTGTGTGTGTGTGTGTGTTGTGTGTGTTGTGTGTGTGTGTGTGTGTGTGTGTTGTGTGTGTGTGTGTGTGTGGTTGTGTGTGGTGTGTGTGTGTGTGTGTGTGTGTGTGTGTGTGTAGATACCATCAGTGCTTCTGTATATGTAAACATTGTGTCTTGTAAAGGTGTAAAGCTCAGTGATTCCAATGAGTTTGGTGAACAGTGCTACACAATAATGATTTACTGTTATTGCTGAAGACTTGGCTAGGATGGCATGGATAGAAAACGGATGAGGATATGAGAGGAACAGCATTTCGAATAGTATTCAAGGCAGAGATATCGCTCATTTCAGACAGATTTCAGTGCTTGTATTGTGTGTGTGATCCAGTTCGACACTGACCCTAAAAAAACTTGGTGTGTGTGTGTGGTGTGTCGCAACCAATAGACTGAAGACTGGCAAAGTACTCTGAGAAGGTCCCTTACTCGTCTGTCTGTCTGCTGTCACACACACACACAAACGCACACACACGCACACGCATCACACACGCACGCACACACATATACACACAGACACTCACTCACTCATTCACTTATACACACGCACTCTCTCTTTCTCTTTCTTTCTATCTTCTGTCTCTTCTGTCTTCTTCTGTCTGTCTCTGTCTGTCT
>JAPXFY010000019.1:19328964-19338964 GCA_030674185.1 Monoplex corrugatus
CTTCTCTGTCCATTCGGCAGTATTGTCAGTCCATCGTTCTATGCCATCTTTCCCTCCATGAGCATTGCCCTAGAGGACTGAATTAGCAAAGTCATTTATCTTGTTGCGTGGTCATACCAACGAAGCTTTCGTTTCTTAAGTGAAGTCAGCAGATGTTCCTGTTGTCCACTGTGCTGCTTGATGGTTTTGCTGACATTGGTGATGTGACCAGTGTGTCTGATGTTTGATAAATTGCGAGAACAACTTATTTCCATGGTTAGGATTTGTCTTTCCAAGTCCGCTGTGAAGATTCACGTCTTGTATGCATACAGGAAAATGAAATATACGTTCGTTCTTTGATTTAACGTCTTTTCACTGCACTGTAAGTGATATTAGACGAAATAAATAATAAATAATGAAATATACCAGCGCACCTAAGTGCCTGATCTTGTGTTTCATACAGATGTTTAATGTACTTGTGGAAAGGGGTTTAACGAAAGCTATGTTGATAAACCAGACTTCTTTGGTTCGGCTGCCAGGCTGGGCCACAGTTTCCAAGCAGGCAGGATTGTTCTGTTGATGAGAGCATGGGTGCCAGATCTGATACCTCCGAGTTCAGTTCCTGCAGGTACATAAAGACTGGTCTGTTTGCTGCCCATCTTTATGGGCCTCAGTAGCTCAGTTAGTTGAGCGTCGATCCACATGCTATCTGTTTTGAGTACGAACCACAAGGTGTGCGCTACGTTATAACTGGCCTTCTTTCTGCCCGACATAACATAATTGCTGTTCTGGGAATGTGAGTATAGGATTATCTAAGTCCCCTATCCCCTACTTCCCTGGGATGGTTATCCCCGTTGGCTGTATCACTTGAGGTGGGTGGTGACGTAAAACTAAACCAGACCAATCTGTCAATCACCAATCTTCATGCTCCAATCATTCTACTGGTCCCAGCTTAGCTTAATATTCGGTAAGTCCTGTTCTCTGCCCCCTCTCCCCACACACCTCCTGCCTACCACTCTCTTCACTTTCAAATCTTTACCAAGGCATATGTTCTTTATGCAAGCTCAAGTATCCGCTAAATGAAACAAGGCAGAAAACAAAGTGACAGAAAAGAGGATATTTCTGGCACAGAATTTCTGGAAGGTTCGATGCTTTTTACGCTTAAAGAGCCCCGGCATTTCCACGGGGAGTGAGGGTGGGGGTGGGGGTGGGAGGTGGGAGGGTAACAACTTATCTGGCGAGTGAGTCATGAAGACATGAACATTCATTACAAGTTCCATCTTTTCATCTTCCCGCGCCGCGCCATGACGTCATCCTCACGTCTAACCGTCTGTTTTTCAAATATCGCACTCGAGAAAAATCGGGACGCTGAAGCTTTTAAAAAAATCTCTTTCAAAAAGACGTAGGCCTATAGTGGCTCATTGTGTCTGTATGTAGGTTAAATGTATTGTTAAACAATGGATAAGCAGGAACTGTGTCTCAGCTAAGAATAGACCTGACCAACATTTCAGTTTCGACGTAAAAGTGTCGCTATGTGCCAGAAGAAGAAGAAGGGGGTGGGGGTGGGTAGTGGTGGGTGGTGGAGATAACTAATGCCAGAAAAAGTGTCCACCGTGTGCAGTCCATCCAACAGTTACGGGCTTCTCCCCTGTTCAGGAATGGGGAAGGTAAAGAACCAAGAGGGAGAGGAGTAGGGCCTGCCATTATGTAGCTTGGCCTTGGAGGATGAAGTTTCTTTCAATTTCCAACAATTTTACGGTAACAGGGCAATCTTTATTTTTGGTAATTGGCCAGGTCTGCTATCGAGAAGGCTTAGAGTGGAAAACACGCAGAAAATAAACACAAACATCCCCCCTCCTCACTCGCTTCACTCTTTTACACCCCCCTCGTATCTCCACACACCACACACACCACACACCACACACGCACACACACACCACGCACACACACACACACACACACACACACACACACCACAACACACACACACACACACACACACAGCACGCCACACGACACACACACACACACACACACACACACACACACACACAACACACACACACACACACACACACACAACACACACACACACACACACACACACACACACACACACACACCACACACACACACACACACACACACACACACACACACACCCCATTTCATTTGGCGCTAGAGAAAAGTAGGACGATATTGTTCCAGCAATGTTTTCGTCCGTCGCAGTTGCTGGCAAGATTACACCCAGTGTTTTAACCCTTTGACTCCCGCACCCTAGTACAAACTGCAAAAACTGAACCGTTTGATTCCCTCACCCTGTCCACCAGCTTCCTGCAGGATAGGATGAGGGAATCAAAGGGTTAAGCTTTTGCTTTATTAGCATGGTTGATAACGCAGAATACCGGTGGACAGGGTGCGGGAGTCTAAGGGTTAAGGATGGTGATAGCCTCTCCATCGATCTGACGGATGAGCAGGTATACAGGTTTTCAGCACCTGTTGGGGATGGTTTTATTTGAATTTTAGGATAGGAGATCAATCATGGAGCACCGTCATTCCCTGGGCACATGGGAAGGAGTGGTATGGCCAAAGAGAGCAGGTACTACGTAAGTATGTTCTCTTTGGTGTGGCCGGATCTGCTTCTGCCGGCCTTTTTTATTGACTAGTCATAGCAGCTGTTTCTGTGTCTGTTCAAGTGTGGTGTCTAGCCGTCCTGTATGTCACGTCCTGTTGTTGTCATCTTCTTGCGGGCAGTCTTGCCAGTTGGTGGTGTTGATGCTTTGCAGTTTAGTGTCATGGTATCATTCATAAGGAAGATTAGGAAAAGACAGGCAACATTTATAGGCCATTTTATGAGGAGAGGGGAATTAGAGCACCATGTCACTGCAGGAAAGCTGGAGGGAAAGAGAGCACCGGGAGAAATAGGGAGAAAATATTGGACGGACTTGCAGAGTGGCTGAGGACAGAGAGGGTGAAAGATGTGCTTGCGGCAACAGAGGATAGTAACATATGGAGGGCCATGATCGCCAACGCCATGTGGCAGGGCGGGCACATTGATGATGATGATGATGATATCATGGTATCGCTTTACTGGTCATTCCCGGTCATAGGGTCCGTGATTCAGCTGTCAATGTAACTCCCTGTGGGGATGCCGGGGGCTCTTTCGGTATAAATAGTATCCCCCCCTTCTGGAATTTCTGTGCTAGAAATGTCATCTTTTCTGTTTGTTTTTGTCTTGTTCCTTTGCTTTCTGTTATTTCTTCATACTATTTTCTTCCTTGCTGGTCCATTCACCTGTGTGTGTTTGATAAAGTCGTACATGCTTTTTCTTAGGATTGATAACTGGGTACATGTGTTAAGTGCATTTTTTGCTGTAGGGAAATGAGATATGCGAAAGCAATTTTAGGTAATTTAGGCCTGATTTTATATATGTTTTGGTGTCCTTAGTCATGTTTAAATTTGTTTTCATGTGAGTTTTTCTAATCCCCTGTGCGATAAATCGGACGGAGTGGTCAACGCTGGGGGGGTCTCCTTAGATTATGCACTGATATGTTTACTTAATTTTCTTTTTTTCCCCTGTTGAAATATTGTGTATGTTTTGAACTGGTTATAGCCCTGATATGGGTCTACTCAGTCGGTGGGGTTTAAACAAAAATAACAGTAACCAGGAACAACAGCTGTCCATGTAGGGGCGTCTCTAAGCCATTATATCCTGTCTTACAGAGGTGAGTAGACACGTTACTCGGCAAACCAGTCTTTTTCAGAACGTGAAGGTTGGGCACTGGATCTTGCCACGTGATGTTGCAGATCTTACTGCAAACTGTTCCACCTGTTGACTGTGCTGTCGGTAGGTAGTCCATGCCTTGCAGCAATATGGGTTCAGGATTACTGCTCTGTATGCAGCAGTCTTTATGGCGAGTCTGGTGCCATGGTACTTGCCACAAGCTCTTAGTCAGTTTTACAACTGCATCAATGTTGCCACAAGCTCTTAGTCAGTCTTACAACTGCATCAATGTTGCCACAACCTTTCAGTCAGTCTTACAACTGCATCAATGTTGCCACAACCTTTCAGTCAGTCTTACAACTGCATCAATGTTGCCACAACCTTTCAGTCAGTCTTACAACTGCATCAATGTTGCCACAAGCTCTTAGTCAGTCTTACAACTGCATCAATGTTGCCACAAGCTCTTAGTCAGTCTTACAACTGCATCAATGTTGCCACAACCTTTCAGTCAGTCTTACAACTGCATCAATGTTGCCACAAGCTCTTAATCAGTCTTACAACTGCATCAATGTTGCCACAAGCTCTTAGTCAGTCTTACAACTGCATCAATGTTGCCACAACCTTTCAGTCAGTCTTACAACTGCATCAATGTTGCCACAAGCTCTTAGTCAGTCTTACAACTGCATCAATGTTGCCACAACCTTTCAGTCAGTCGTACAACTGCATCAATCTTGCCACAACCTTTCAGTCAGTCGTACAACTGCATTAATCTTGCCACAACCTTTCAGTCAGTCTTACAACTGCATCAATCTTGCCACAACCTTTCAGTCAGTCGTACAACTGCATCAATCTTGGCACAACCTTTCAGTCAGTCTTACAACTGCATCAATCTTGCCACAACCTTTCAGTCAGTCGTACAACTGCAACAATGTTGCCACAACCTTTCAGTCAGTCTTACAACTGCATCAGTCTTGCCACAAGCTCTTAGTCAGTCTTACAACTGCATCAGTCTTGCCACAACCTTTCAGTCAGTCGTACAACTGCATCAATCTTGCCACAACCTTTCAGTCAGTCTTACAACTGCATCAATCTTGCCACAACCTTTCAGTCAGTCGTACAACTGCATCAATCTTGCCACAACCTTTCAGTCAGTCGTACAACTGCATCAATGTTGCCACAACCTTTCAGTCAGTCTTACAGCTGCATCAGTCTTGCCACAACCTTTCAGTCAGTCTTACAACTGCATCAGTCTTGCCACAACCTTTCAGTCAGTCTTACAATTGCATCAATCTTGCCACAACATTTTAGTCAGTCTTACAGCTGCATCATGGTAATCATTGCTGCTTACTGCATTGCCCAAGTAGCAGACTTTGTCCTACAGTCTTAATCTCCTGGCTGTTGATGACAGTCGGAGGTAGTGAAACGTCAGAAGCCTGTGATGGTGTTGGCTGAAACACAGCCTGTCGTGCTGAGGCTAACAGGAAGGCTGCAATTTGTTGCAGGCCTCAGCAAATTTGTCAGTGATGCGCTGAACGTCCTCGTGTGAGTCTGCGAAGAGAAATGTCCACAGGAATCATCTTAAAAGTCAGTCACATATTACGTATATTTGTCAGGGTATTGCCTCATAATGATCTGAAGAACGGAAAATTGAACGCGCTGAAAAGTATGGTTTGACCATCGATTTCAATCAAGCAGAGAGGAAGAGAAACTAATTTATCAGTTGAAGTCACTGACAAAAAGAGTTCTTAGAAGTTTAGTGTATCCCAGATAGGGAGGGTGGGAGTGGGGGGGGGGGGGGAGTTGAGGGGGTGGGCGTGCAGGAGTCTGAACTTTACTGCACGTTTATGAAGCTGATATTGGTTGGTGTTCCTCTTTCCATCAGACGTGTTGGCAGTCAGTTCATAGACCGTGGACTCAAGATCACAGTGATAAGGCAAGTTTAGTCCCAGCTCTGAAGATGAAAAGATAGCATGCTTCCGCCCGCCTTGATGCGCCAGGCATTCGGATGACGTCAACTTGGGTTTTCTCCCCTGATCGCCTTCGGTTATAAAAGACAAAAAAAAAAAAAAAAAAAAAAAAAAAAGTTCACTGTTGATGAGCCAGAACCACAAAGCCACAGAGCGCTGCTCACTGTCTTCGGCATGAACTATTGGTATTCATTGCGGCTGTTTGGTGAAATAATTTGTTCCCACAAAGTATTGGAAGTTTTGGGAGTTTTTGGAGCTTTTTTCAAGAGGGATTCATCGCACTCGGATGATTCCATATGTGCTCCACCCAAATCTGCCAGCAATTAGCCTATCTGGCAGATTCCCTGAGTCTGCGCAAAATCCTATGCGCTGGCAAGGTCTTGAAATAAGGAAAGAAAAGAAGAAGGGATCAATGAAACACCAAGCTGGCACCATCAGAATGATGGAAACATTAAGATGGGCAGCGAACAGGCCAATGGATCTATGAAACACCAAGCTGACACCATCAGAATGATGGAAACATTAAGATGGGCAGCGAACAGGCCAATGGATCTATGAAACACCAAGCTGACACCATCAGAATGATGGAAACATAAAGGTGGGCAGCGAACAGGCCAATGGATCTATGAAACACCAAGCTGACACCATCAGAATGATGGAAACATAAAGGTGGGCAGCGAACAGGCCAATGGATCTATGAAACACTACGCTGACACCATCAGAATGATGGAAACATAAAGGTGGGCAGCGAACAGGCCAATGGATCTATGAAACACTACGCTGACACCATTATAATGATGGAAACATTAAGATGGGCAGCGAACAGGCCAGTTTTTAATATTGCAGGCTGGGATTGACCCAACATATAAAGATATTGGGTCCTCGGCTCTGCTGAAAGAACCAACCAGCCCATCTAGTGGCTGGTGGAATAAACGGCTGAACAACAACAACAGAAACACGAGCCATCCAAACAAGTGAACGAGAACCTAGGCCATCTTGGACATCCAAAACAAGCGTGACCCTAACTTCAAACAAACAGGATCAAAACGCGTATTCAATATAACAGGACAGGACAGGACAGGACAGGACAGGACAGGACGAGAGAGACAAGACAAGACAGGACAGGACAGGACAGGACAGGACATGACATGACATGACAGGACAGGACAGGACAGGACAGGACAGGACGAGACGAGACGAGACGAGACAGGACAGGACAGGACAGGACAGGACAGGACAGGACAGGACAGGACAGGACATGACTAGTCTTGTCTTGTTATACCACAAAGTATTGATGATTGTGTAGTAGAGATTTGTCGTTCATTGCTTTCCCTTTGCTTCCATTGACTACGAGAATTGATCCAAGTCTTGTCAAGTTAGGCTGCCGTTATAGTAAGTAATTTTATCTTGTATTGAGATGTAATAAGCCTTTGTGATATTACTGTGACACACAATTAGAGTGACGCTATGTCTGGTTATATCATTAAACATGTGATATAATGAAGCGTGCGCCCGAAAAAATGGGATTCTAGCGTAGAGCAGCTCTGACGGTATGTCTCCAAAAGGCTTAGATTTTGCGCGGTCTGATGTGAAGTCATGCCTATTTGACACTTGTGCATGGAGACAAAAGTGTGTTATATAAGACATTTTGCCACTGGATTGATAGTTTCAAACAAAGAAAAACCCGACTTGTAAAACAAGTACCGATGTGGACTTCCAAATGACGCCCGGAACGACAATATGTTCAGCCTGTAAAGATGGTTAATTAGAGGGTTAATTAGTCTAGTTGAAGAGGATCAGCATTTTAGAGTTTGTTAGATAAGTGAACCTTAATGGTGTTTCATATGGCACAGTTGAACGGACCCTGCGGAAAAATCTTGAGATGAGGAAAGTGTTTGCCTGACAGATGGCCGATCTTTTGACAGAGGAACAGAAAAGAACAAAGGGCACACTATATGACGTGATCACAGACGACAAAACATGATATCCCCTTCTGTAACATCCCGAACCAACGGCCCCGATCAAATGTGGGTGGACGATTCTGACCAAAAAAAAAAAAAAAAAAAAATTGTACTGAGACTTGCTTTTCAAATCTGGAAGATTTTTCTCCATTTTGAACCCCCAAGGCTCTGTAGAGTCAGTATTTGCCTGACAAATAATGTTATTGCTTGTCGGACCTGTGTGCCTTCTGGTCTGCGCACGCTAAAGAGGCAGTTGAAAATCGTGAAGATAACGGGGATGGGGTAGGTAGAGGGGACATATGGGATAGGTAGGGGGGTAGGTTAAGGAGATGGGACAGATGGTGGGGGGTAGGTAAAGGGTATGGATGGGACAGGTAGGAGGGGGTAGGTAGGAGATGGGACATATGATGGGGAGTAGGTGAAGGGCATGGATGGGACAGGTAGGGGAAGAGGTAGGTAGGAGATGGGACAGATGGGGGGGGGGTAGATAAAGGGAATGGATGGGACAGGTAGGGGGGGTAGGTAGGAAGGAGATGGGACAGATGGTGGGGGTAGGTAAAGGGCATGGATGGGACAGGTAGGGGGGGGGAAGAGGTAGGTTAAGGAGATGGGACAGATAGGAGGGATGGGGTAGGTAAAGGGCATAGATGGGACAGGTAGGGGGGGGTGTAGGTAGGAGATGGGACAAATAGGAGGGATGGGGTAGGTAAAGGGAATGGATGGGACAGCTAGGGGGGGGGGGGGGGGGTAGGTAGGAGATGGGACAGATAGGAGGGATGGGGTAGGTAAAGGGAATGGATGGGACAGGTAGGGGGGGGGGTAGGTAGGAGATGGGACAGATAGGAGGGATGGGGTAGGTAAAGGGAATGGATGGGACAGGTAGGGGGGTAGAGGTAGGTAGGAGATGGGACAGATAGGAGGGATGGGGTAGGTAAAGGGAATGGATGGGACAGGTAGGGGAGTAGAGGTAGGTAGGAGATGGGACAGATAGGAGGGATGGGGTAGGTAAAGGGCATGGATGGGACATGTAGGGGGGGGGTAGGTAGGAGATGGGACAGATAGGAGGGATGGGGTAGGTAAAGGGAATGGATGGGACATGTAGGGGGGGGGGTAGGTAGGAGATCGGACAGATAGGAGGTATGGGGTAGGTAAAGGGCATGGATGGGACATGTAGGGGGGGGGGTAGGTAGGAGATGGGACAGATAGGAGGGATGGGGTAGGTAAAGGGAATGGATGGGACAGGTAGGGGGGAGTAGGTAGGAGATGGGACAGATAGGAGGTATGGGGTAGGTGAAGGGAATGGATGGGACATGTAGGGGGGGTAGGTAGGAGATGGGACAGATAGGAGGGATGGGGTAGGTGAAGGGAATGGATGGGACATGTAGGGGGGGGTAGGTAGGAGATGGGACAGATAGGAGGGATGGGGTAGGTGAAGGGAATGGATGGGACATGTAGGGGGGGGGGGTAGGTAGGAGATGGGACAGATAGGAGGGATGGGGTAGGTGAAGGGAATGGATGGGACAGGTAGGGGGGGGTAGGTAGGAGATGGGACAGATAGGAGGGATGGGGTAGGTGAAGGGCATGGATGGGACATGTAGGGGGGGGGGTATGTAGGAGATGGGACAGATAGGAGGGATGGGGTAGGTAAAGGGCATGGATGGGACATGTAGGGGGGGGGGGGGTAGGTAGGAGATGGGACAGATGGTGGGAGGTAGGTAAAGGGCATGGATGGGACAGGTAGGGGGGGAGGTAGGTAGGAGATGGGACAGATGGTGGGGGGTAGGTAAAGGGCATGGATGGGACATGTAGGGGGGGGGTAGGTAGGAGATGGGACAGATGATGGGGGGTAGGTAAAGGGCATGGATAGGACAGGTAGGGGGGGAAGAGGTAGGTAGGAGATGGGACAGATAGGAGGGATGGGGTAGGTAAAGGGCATGGATAGGACAGGTAGGGGGGGTAGAGGTAGGTAGGAGATGGGACAGATAGGAGGGATGGGGTAGGTAAAGGGCATGGATAGGACAGGTAGGGGGGGGGAAGAGGTAGGTAGGAGATGGGACAGATGGTGGGGGGTAGGTAAAGGGCATGGATGGGACAGGTAGGGGGGGGGGTAGGTAGGAGATGGGACAGATGGTGGGGGGTAGGTAAAGGGCATGGATGGGACAGGTAGGAGGGGGTAGGTAGGAGATGGGACAGATGGTGGGGGGTAGGTAAAGGGCATGGATGGGACAGGTAGGGGGGTAGGTAGGAGATGGGACAGATGGTGGGGGGTAGGTAAAGGGAATGGATGGGACAGATAGTGGGGGGGGGGGGGTAGGTAGGAGATGGGACAGATGGTGGGGGGTAGATAAAGGGAATGGATGGGACAGGTA
>JAPXFY010000019.1:19346464-19348964 GCA_030674185.1 Monoplex corrugatus
CAGTCGAGAGCCTTTGGAAAGAAGAGTTGAACGATTTTCAGGAGATGCGTTTTTGTAGAATTGGGATTTATCAGCATAGAGATGATTGATGATGTGCTGACTGATGACAAGGGCAAGTGGTGAGGTGTGGAGTTTGAAAATACTGACCCAAGTACAGAGCCTAGTGGGACCCCATATGCATGTTTGACCGGCTGGGGTTTAGACTCATTTACCTGGGTGCCACTCTTCCGTATGGGTGACGGAAATCCGTTTTCTCGGCAAGGCCCCAGACGGAAATTCCGTTTTTTCATTTTCGTTATTCAAAAAAATAAAATGTTTTGGGGGAAAAACCAGTTGAATCGGCGGTATTATGACCGAAGCAGCACTGTAGCAGACGACCGGAAATGAGAAAGCGCTCTCTATCGTTGAAGACAACTTTGGTCCAGTGATCTTTGTTAGGCTACACACATCACTTACGTCGCGCCATTGTGCTGCTAGTGCCTTCAAGCGAACAAGTTTTCCAGTTAGCCTGATTTTCATTTTTTTTCAGATTTTCAAAGTGTCACCCTTATTACCATAACGGACAGAAAGCGGTCGGACAGGCATGATATAAACCACGAAAGAGCGCTGCCTTGTAATTAACCATCGTCAGCAATAACAGTTATAACGAGAGAGCAACAGTAGCAACAACAACAACAGTACATGATGCAGATCCTTTACATGACCGTCAGCCAAATGTAAAGAGCTTAATGTCGACACCTTATTCCAAAAAGGAAAGTGTGTTAGGAGATCTAGACGGATCGTACAGTGCATACAGTTACTAGATGTCGATAAACTCTTGTAGAATTAGACTTGACATACATTATTGTAATTGCAGAAAATGAAACGGACCTACAAAACCTTGTGAATATACTAGAAATAGAAAGCAAAGGTAAGGGGTTGGAACTAAACAGCAGGAAGACTGAAGTCATGGTGATCAGTAAAAAACATGAAATCCCCTCATGCAAAATAACAGCAAATGGCACAACCTTGACACAGGTTAATAAGTTCAAATACCTGGGAACGGTCATTTCATCAGACGGCAGATGCACATCGGAAATAGCCAGCAGAATCGGCCAAGCCAAAACAGCATTCAAGAAGATGACAAGCATTCTTACCAACAAATGCCTATCAATTAACATCAAAAAGAGAGTCCTTGAATGTTATATAGAACCAATACTGTTGTACGCATGCGAGGCGTGGACAGTCAGCAAACAAAGCCAGAGCAAGATTGAGGCAGCCGAGATGTGGTTTCTCAGAAGAATGTTGAGAGTTCCATGGACAGCAAAGAAAACAAACGAGACAGTCTTGATGGAGGCAGACACAAGTAGATCACTCATAAGGAAGATTAGGAAAAGACAAGCAACATTTATAGGCCATTTTATGAGGAAGGGGGATTTGGAGCACCTGGTCACAACGGGAAAGCTGGAGGGAAAGAGAGCACCAGGTAGACCCAGGGAGATAATGATGGACGGACTTGCAGAGTGGCTGGGGATGAGGAGGGTGGGGGAGATGCTGGGGGCAACGAGAGATAGAGATGGTTGGAAGTCCATGGTCGCCAACGCCATGCGGCAGGGCACCTGATGATGATGATACATTATTGTAGAACTGGATAGACTGGACATACACTGTTGTAGAATTAGAAGACTGAACATACACTGTTGTAGAACTAGAAGACTGGACATACACTGTTGTAGAATTAGAAGACTGGACATACACTGTTGTAGAATTAGAAGACTGGACATACACTGTTGTAGAATTAGAAGACTGGACATACACTGTTGTAGAATTAGAAGACTGGACATACACTGTTGTAGAATCAAAAGGCTGGACATACACTGTTGTAGAATTAGAAGACTGGACATACACTGTTGTAGAATTAGAAGACTGGACATACACACTTACAGAAGTAGACAGACTGCAGTACGTATGCTTGTTTACAACTTTCTCTGGTGTTGGAATTTTAAATGTCACTTATTTTAGAACAAGAGTTGCCAGAGTGTGCTTGACTGTGTTCATTTTGGTAATTTTTGAGTGATCATTTTGTTCAGTTCGTGAGCACAACATACTCATAATACGTGGTTCATGAGTTCAGATCCTTGGGTAGACCACAGTTGTTAATGCACGCTGGCAAGTTCTTTTCATAGAGGTGCGGACTGAAGATCTCTGGTCTCGAGTTCCATCCCAGCCTGCAACATAACGTTGGGCTTGTTGGCTGCTCATCTGAATGCTTCAACCATTCTGTTGGTGTCGTGGTCTCACAGGTCCCTTTCCCTGCCCTGTTTGAAGACATTGACAATGCACAGGCTTTGTGTAAACATAAGGCGTCTGCCAGATGACCGCTTGCAGATTTGGATTGAGCGCATATGGAATTGATTTAGTGCGATAATCTCTCTCGAGCAAATTCCTGAACAGACTACTCGACGCCTTACAAAGTCGATAAAAGTCGATACTGGCGGAGGGAAATCGTCTGTTTTTGCCC
>JAPXFY010000019.1:19353964-19356464 GCA_030674185.1 Monoplex corrugatus
TCATGGCACAAGCCTTAAGCCTGCACATAAACCCATGAGCTGGCCAGGTCCTGAGACCCTACCTAGACTATGTTTTACCTAGTCTGTATCTTATACTGGTCTTTCATCAGTCTCCACTGGAATAATCTTGATTACGTACGTGAATACTTAATTTTCTTTTCCTTTTTTTCCTGTTGAAATATTGTGTATATTTTGAAACGGTTATAGCCCTGATATGGCTCTACGCAGTTGGCTGGGCTTTAAACGAAAATAGCAGTGACAATGAATTTTTTTGTCAATCTATCAAAAAGAAAAGAAAACAAAACAAAACAAAACAAAACAAAACAAAACAAAACTAAACAAAACTAAACAAACATCGACTGTGAAAAGCCACCAAATTCAGCTCCTTAAACGTATGCACACTAGTAAACAGACAGTGATATTTCAAATGTTCTTTTTTGGAGCCAGCAATCTGCCAGTTTCCACTGACCTGCTTTAGCACAAGTATCATAGTGAAAATCTTTTCCCTGCTTTTGTTTGTTTGTTCTTTTATTAATTTCTGTTTCTTTTTTCCTTTTGTCCCTTCATTATCTCCCTTTGCAATGAAGGTTTTTTTTTTAAAAACAAAAGCATTGTTACAAAAGTCACCATACATAAGGCAATGATAAATCATAATGTTATGTCTGCAAACTTCAATAGGGATGTGTGATAAATCATAATGTTATGTCTGCAAACTTCAACAGGGATATGTGATAAATCATACTGTTATGTCTGCAAACTTCGACAGGGATATGTGATAAATCATAATGTTATGTCTGCAAACTTCAACAGGGATGTGTGATAAATCATAATGTTATGTCTGCAAACTTCAACAGGGATATGTGATAAATCATAATGTTATGTCTGCAAACTTGAACAGGGATATGTGATAAATCATAATGTTATGTCTGCAAACTTCAACAGGGATGTGTGATAAATCATAATGTTATGTCTGCAAACTTCAATAGGGATGTGTGATAAATCATAATGTTATGTCTGCAAACTTCAACAGGGATATGTGATAAATCATAATGTTATGTCTGCAAACTTCAACAGGGATATGTGATAAATCATAATGTTATGTCTGCAAACTTCGACAGGGATATGTGATAAATCATAATGTTATGTCTGCAAACTTCAACAGGGATGTGTGATAAATCATAATGTTATGTCTGCAAACTTCAACAGGGATATGTGATAAATCATAATGTTATGTCTGCAAACTTCAACAGGGATATGTGATAAATCATAATGTTATGTCTGCAAACTTCAACAGGGATATGTGATAAATCATAATGTTATGTCTGCAAACTTCAACAGGGATATGTGATAAATCATAATGTTATGTCTGCAAACTTGAACAGGGATATGTGATAAATCATAATGTTATGTCTGCAAACTTCAACAGGGATGTGTGATAAATCATAATGTTATGTCTGCAAACTTCGACAGGGATATGTGATAAATCATAATGTTATGTCCGCAAACTTCAACAGGGATGTGTGATAAATCATAATGTTATGTCTGCAAACTTCAACAGGGATGTGTGATAAATCATAATGTTATGTCCGCAAACTTCAACAGGGATGTGTGATAAATCATAATGTTATATCTGCAAACTTCAACAGGGATGTGTGATAAATCATAATGTTATGTCTGCAAACTTCAACAGGGATGTGTGATAAATCATAATGTTATGTCTGCAAACTTCAACAGGGATGTGATATGTAGCAGCACTAAACTACTGACAAAATAAAATCACACAGTTCACAAAAGACTCTCTGTTTCTCATTCCCCCCTCTATTTTACACTCACTTTTTCTCTCTCTCATACACACACACACTCACTCTCTCATCACCCATTACTCTCTCTCTCTCTCTCTTTCGCAGTATCTCCCTGTCTCTCTCTCGCCGTTTCTCTTTTACTCACTCTTTCTCTGTGTCTCTGTCTCTCTCTGCTGTCTGTCTGTCTGTCTGTATGTGTCTATCTGTCTGTCTGTCTGTCTCTCTGTCTGTCTGTCTGTGTCTCTCTGTCTGTCTGTCTGTCTATGTCTCTCTGTCTGTCTGTCTGTCTGTCTGTGTCTCTCTGTCTGTCTGTCTGTCTGTCTGTGTCTCTCTGTCTGTCTGTCTGTGTGTCTGTGTCTCTCTGTCTCTCTGTCTGTCTGTGTCTCTCTGTATCTCTGTCTGTGTCTCTCTGTCTCTCTGTCTGTCTGTGTCTCTCTGTCTCTCTGTCTCTCTCTCTCTCTCCTCTTTCCATGCAACTACAAGCAATTTGCACACAGTACGTAAGCATGCATTACACTGGCGATTACATGTGTCAGTTTTTATCCGGGATGACAGATAACATAACATTCTCATGTGTCGGTTAGTAAACTATAAACATGTGGAAAATATGTGGTACCAATACTGATAATGTAGTATAACATTACATAAAAAGACAGCCTTCAACATCAATCAGATCGACATATGGCAGCCACTCAATG
>JAPXFY010000019.1:19368964-19371464 GCA_030674185.1 Monoplex corrugatus
ACCCTATACATATATATATATATAGGCCGTAAATCTTCATGAACATCATGGTTGAATTACAGCAGGGTGTGTGTGTGTGTGTGTGTGTGTGTGTGTGTGGTGTGGTGTGTGTGTGTGTGTGTGTGTGTGTGTGTGTGTGTGTGTGGTGTGTGTGTGTGTGTGTGTGGTGTGTGTGTGTGTGTGTGTGTGTTTATTGATGTATGTGTGTGTGTGCGTGTGTGGTGATGTGTGTGTGTTTGTGTGTTGTGTGTTTGTGTGTGTGTGTGTGTGTGTGTGTGTGTGTGTGTGTGTGTGTGTGTGTGTGTGTGGTGATGTGTGTGTATGTGTGTGTGTGTGTGTGTGTGTATGTGTGTGTGTGTGTGTGGTGGTGGTGGTGGTGTGTGTGTGTGTTTGTGCGTGTGTGTGATAGATAGATAGATAGATACAGAGAGAGAGAGAGAGAGAGAGAGAGAGAGAGAGAGAGAGAGAGAGAGAGAGAGACAGAGAGAGCAGTGCTTCTGTACATGTATGTGGTACTCTTTGTGTCTGTAAAATGTGTAAATGCTCAGTGAATCCACATAAGTGTGGCAACTAGCGGTATACAGGAATGATTTATTATGACGGGTACGATAGTCAGGTGGCCAAACGTCGGACTTCCAGCCGGACTGCCTCGGGTTCAATCCTACCTAGATACCACCGCTTAGGGGATGAAGAGTGTAAAGTTCTCTTTTGTCCCAGGCCAGTGTGTGTACAGGCCAAGTGTTAATGCCTGAGCTCTGGGCCTGTATGTTCGCACACAAAACGTCGAATATTTAACATCAACTATGTCCACAGTCAACATTTATGTGGTGGTGTTAGTGTGTCATAAATCTCTCTCCCTTTATGCGGTGGTGTCTGTTTAGTGTGTTGTAGGTCAATCTCCTTTTATGTGGTGGTGTTTGTTCAGTGTGTTGTAGGTCAATCTCCTTTTATGTGGTGGTGTCAGCTTAATGTGTTATAGGTCAATCTCCATTTATGTGGTTGTGTTAGTGTGTCATTAAGTCTCTCCCTTTATGCGGTGGTGTCAGCTTAGTGTGTTATAGGTCAATCTCCATTTATGTGGTGGTGTCTGTTTAGTGTGTTGTAGGTGCCTCTCCTTTTATGTGGTGGTGTCTGTTTTAGTGTGTTATAGGTCCATCTCCATTTATGTGGTGGTGTTAGTGTGTCATAAGTATCTCGCCTTTTATGTGGTGGTGTTAGGTTAGTGTGTTATAGGTCAATCCCCATTTATGTGGTGGTGTTAGCGTGTCATAAGTCTCTCTCCCTTTATGTGGTGGTGTCAGCTTAGTGTGTTATAGGTCAATCTCCATTTATGTGGTGGTGTTAGCGTGTCATAAGTCTCTCTCCCTTTATTTGGTGGTGTCAGCTTAGTGTGTTATAGGTCAATCTCCTTTTATGTGGTGGTGTTAGTGTGTCATAAGTTTCTCTCCCTTTATGTGGCAGTGTCAGCTTAGTGTGTTGTAGGTCAATCTCCATTTATGTGGTGGTGTTAGTGTGTCATTAGTCTCTCTCCCTTTATGCGGTGGTGTTAGTGTGTCATTAGTCTCTCTCCCTTTATGTGGTTGTGGGCTGTTTAATGTGATATAGGTCAGTCTCCTTTTATGTGGTGGTGTCTGTTTAGTGTGTTATAGGTCCCTTTCCATTTATGTGGTGGTGTCTGTTTAGTGTGTTATAGGTCCTCTCCATTTATGTGGTGGTGTCTGTTTAGTGTGTTATAGGTCAGTCTCCATTTATGTGGTGGTGTCTGTTTAGTGTGTTATAGGTCCCTTTCCATTTATGTGGTGGTGTCTGTTTAGTGTGTTATAGGTCCCTTTCCATTTATGTGGTGGTGTCTGTTTAGTGTGTTATAGGTCCCTTTCCATTTATGTGGTGGTGTCTGTTTAGTGTGTTATAGGTCCCTTTCCATTTATGTGGTGGTGTCTGTTTTAATGTGTTATAGGTCAGTCTCCATTTATGTGGTGGTGTCAGCTAAATGTGTTATAGGTCAATCTCCATTTATGTGGTGGTGTTAGTGTGTCATAAGTCTCTCCTTTTATGTGGTGGTGTCAGCTTAATGTGTTATAGGTCAATCTCCATTTATGTGGTGGTGTCAGCTTAATGTGTTATAGGTCAATCTCCATTTATGTGGTGGTGTTAGTGTGGTTATAGGTCTCTCTCCTTTTATGCGGTGGTGTCTGTTTAGTGTGTCAAAGGTCCTCCTTTTATTATTGATGCGGTGGTGTCTAGTTTTTCATAGGTCACTAATGCAGTAGCGTGAAGGTACCCTCTTGGAAATGGTGAGAAGGGTGTATCAGATAATTCGTTATTGTTCAAAACGTACTCTTGAGACTGATTCATTATTTTCAAAGACTAATTCATTATTGTCATAGACAGATTGATTCATTACTGTTTAATATTGTAATGACTTGTTATGATTACTGTATGATGCGATAATGGTAAAGATTATCATGTGTGTAAGGTTTAACAACAGTTAAGACTGATT
>JAPXFY010000019.1:19373964-19383964 GCA_030674185.1 Monoplex corrugatus
GAAGAAGAAGAAGAAGAAGAAGAAGAAGAAGAAGAAGAAGAAGAAGAAGAAGAAGAGAGAGAGAGAGAGGGGTGGCAGAAGAAGAAGAAGAAGAAGAAGAAGAAGAAGAAGAAGAAGAAGAAGAAGAAGAAGAGAGAGAGAGAGAGAGAGAGAGAGAGAGAGAGAGAGAGAGAGGGGGGGGGGGCAGAGGATATCATTTACTCGTATAAATATTGAGAGAGTGAAGGACTCTCTCTCTCTGTCTCTGTTTCTCTTTGTCTCTCTCTCTCTCTGTCTGTCTGTCTCTGTGTCTATCTGTCTGTCTGTCTGTCTCTGTCTGTCTGTCTCTCTGTCCCTCCCTCCCTCTCTCTGTAGCTGGAAGGGTGGGTGGGGGAATTGCTGTGCTCTTGAGGGTCACACTGATGAGGTCAAATCCGATTCCACTGAACGAAATGACAGAAATCTGCTTGTTGCCTTTGAAGTGCCCCCTCCCCCCCCTCTCTCTCTCTGCGCGCACACACACACACATTCATCTAAAGAAGGAAATATGTTGAGAAATTTGCCATTCTATCCACACAAAGCATTTAAGCTGCGACCTGCAGTCATTTTTTGATGTGTTTGTGATGGTGCGTCCCGGTAAAGCGTCGAAGACTTTGGTTTCTTTGGTGGTTACTCGGTGATTTAGGTAGAGCGTATATGGAATTACCTGACTCCAGTGAATTTTTCTGGAACAAAGTAAACTCTGTCTGCTGGCCAGTCTGTGTCCTATATCTGTGGCTTGTGTCTCACAACCACCCACCTTTTATCAACCAATAGTGTGTGGATTGCTTCTCCATACAGTAATGATTATGATAATAATAATAATGATAATAATAATAATAATAATAAATAATAAGAAATAAGAAATCACATTTATATAGCGCTATTCTCCCACACATAGGTAAGGAGTCACTGCGCTTTACATTAATTAGTTCATACACACACAAACACAAAGATACAAACAAACAAACAAACAAACAAACAAACAAACAAACAAACACCCCACACACACACACGCATACACTCAAAGATGCTGAGGTAGGGTACACTCAAGCCTGTTAGGCGAGAGACCCTTGACCCACGTTGTCATATATATTCAGGGCACGAACTGCAAGATTTACAACAACAACAAAAAAGAAAAAAAAAGAAAAAAAAAAGAAAAGAAGCAGAAAAAGAAGCAGAAGAAGAAAAATCAAATTAAACAAAAACTGATATATACTGTTTGAGTAGAAAGCAAGCTCTCTTCATAACCCCAAACCTGACGTCCAATGCCTTACTTCAGATCAACTGCTCTTAGATGTTCTTCACATGGAAATTAGGTCAGGATCAAAATCATCTTAAGCGATAATAAAAAGAAAGTGAACAAAGGAGGAAACGAAAAGGCACTAGAACACAGTATACACGATTTGGAAGCAGAAGGTAATTTAACAGACGTAATGAAGAAAATAGAAAAATCGATGATGTTATTAAACAGGAGTTATCGAAAATAAGAAAAATATTACTTACGATGTATAGAAACAACACGGTGGATTTTTCATCGTGTGATGACATTAGAGATACTCTTTCGAACGAAAACAATCATCCTGGATCATTCAGCAAATTCTGAGATCTCTTGTTCGCGGATTGTTATAAATCATTATTTGGTTTTGTTATGAATTCTTATTTGGCTTTTTTATAAATTGTTATTTAGTTTTGTTATAAATTGTTATTTGGTTTTGTTGTGGATTGTTATTTGATTTGGTTCTCATCTTCACGACTCTTAAACTTTGCGGAGTCTATAATCACAGTTGTGGAGAGACGTTAAAATAGAAGGTTGCTACCTGCCTTCCTTTCGAAAAGAAGAGAACAAAGTTTGGAAATGACCTTACTGAGGTCAAGGACTAGATGGGTGGCTGAAGGCGAAAAAGTGACAAGAAACTTCTGTAGTTTAGAAAAACGGAACAATATTAGTAAACAGATAAATACACTAGGATGATGGGTCTGAACACATGGTGGTCATACCACTCGTACAGAAGTTGTGCTGTTTTATGAGGAGCTGTGTATGGCAGGAAGAGACGGCAGAATGAGATCAGCGATGATGATACTCGTAACCGATATAGAACCGCTGGAGAATGCTAAATGGAGAGAGGGAGAGAGAGAGGGGGAGGGAGAGAGGGTAGAGAGATGGAGGGAGGGAGAGAGAGAGGGAGGGAAGGAGGGAGATTGAGGGAGAGAGAGGGAGGGAGGGAGAGAGAGGGAGAGAGAGGGAGGGAGAGAGAGAGAGACAGACAGACAGACAGAGAGACAGAGAGAGAGAAAGAGACAGACACAGAGAGACAGACAGACTGACAGAGAGAGAGGAGAGAGAGAGAGAGAGAGAGAGAGAGAGAGAGAGAGAGAGAGAGAGAGAGAGAGTCTCTAAGACTTCACGCTTGACTCACAATGACCCAGGTCCAAGGGATAGCACGTGTGCACGTGCACAGGTGCGGGGAGGGGGAACAGTGGGGGTCAGTGCAAATGACGGAACACCCACAGCGGCAGATGATGAAAGGATGAACTGCCACAGGGTGTGAAAGTTCCAGATTTGGGGCTTCTGTGATGTAGCAGCACCAGCAGTCGTCATCAAAGCAGCAGATTGTTCGCTTATCAGTCTGAATAAATCAGTGCTAGCAGATATTGAAGGCAGTGACGCATAATGCCTGGTGGTACAGACGGTGGCTAAAGCAACCATGTCTAGAGCTTGAGGTCCCGTGTTTGAACCTAAAGTCATTTCAGTTCAAGTCATTGCTGCCTTATTAATCCACATTTGGTTGTTAAAATGCTTACACAGAATGATAGGAGCTTTGATGGACAACGAACAGGCCACTTTTATGTTTCAAGCTAGGGCCTAGGATGAACTCGGGAGACATAAGGTTTAGGATCTACCAACAGAACCAACAAACCTGTTGAAGGCAACCAGTCACCGTGGTGTAGTGGTTAACGCAACGGACTACCGGCTGGAAGGTATTGTAGGTTCGAATCCACATCAGTCCCTTAAAAAATACATCATTGTGGGATTTTTCGGGTCTAACCGGCTCCCACCCAGAGTTGGGCGTGCTATGGGCTCATGGGGAAGACTGGGACCTCACAGCCGAGTCTCATCCACGTCATGGATGGGTCATTGAGGGTGTTGCTTAAATCTTCTGACCAGCATCGCAGGTGTCTGTGTCTCTCGGGCCTGGTTGACGCCAGGATATAGTATGATAGTAAGCGTAGAGTACAGCCCTGTCACGCAGTCTCACTCCTAGATGGAAGTCCATAGCATCATGATTATCATGCTCATCGACGTCATCATCATTGCATTGTAAAAAAACAAAAACAAAACAGAAACAAAAACAAAAACTAAAACTGTGCCAACTTCTGTGGCCGTTAAGGTGGCGTAGAAAATGGGACGAAAAAAAGCTGTTGAAGGCAAGGAAGGCAACAAGCATCAAGGGACAGAACTGTCTGTCATGATGATGAACTCTCCCGTCAATCCGACGGATAGGCAGGCCTACTGGTCCTCATCGCCAGCTGTGGGACTGCTTGGGTGATACAAGAACAGCCCTGGAGGCATGCATATGTTCTAATGCAGGCAGTGAATGGGAAGGAATCCTTCAGCCTTGGGTTCTGGTTCCGCAGGTTTTTCCTGTGTTAACCCTTTGACTCCCGCACCCTATCCACCAACCGCAAAAACTTAACCCTTTGGCTCCCTCACAGATTTGCAAGGTTAACGGTGAGCATGGTTTTTAACTGTTGTCTTTTATCTTAACGGGTTGTCGTTTTTGACGTGGTGTTAGCCCTGATATGGATCTGGTAGTCGGCTGGGCTATAAGCAATATGAACTGAACTGGTTCCCTCACCTTATCCACCAGCTTCCTGCAGGATAAGGTGAGGGAGCCAGTTCAAGAGATTGTCATGTCAGTGGCCAGTGACTGGATCATGGAGACATGAACACACACAGCAAACAATCTACGGCAAGATTGAAAACAAATACCGGCACTTAGCTAATGAATTACTCCGATAAGATCAGGTAGCCAAAGGGTTTAGTTTTTGCTTTGCTAGCATGGTTGACGATGCAGGAAGCTGCTGGACAAGGTGCGGGAGTCAAAGGGTTAAATACCATCTTCTGTGCTGTTCAGTAGTAATTGTGTGCACTTCTGTGGTCAGCTGGCTTTGTTGTGGACAGTGTCTGCCAGTTGGCGGTGCCCCTTCTTCACTTCTCTTACACGGACGTGGTAGCCACGTGAGTAAACATGGGAGTTCCAGTGGGAAGGTTCTGGGTTCAATCCGCCTTGGAACCTTCCCCTTGGTAAGGTAGGGTGGTGGTGGTGGTGGTGATGGTGGTAAAGGATGGAGATGTTTCCGGTCTCCCAGGTCAACAGGCGTGCAGACCCGCTAGTGCCTAACCGCCCTTCGTGTGTATACTCATGCAGAATATCAAAAATGAGCATACAACCCTTTGATCCCCACACCCTATCCATCAACTACAAAAAGTTAACCCTTTGACTCTCTTACCTTATCCGCCAGCATTCTGCAGGAAGCTGGTGGACAGGGTGCTGGAGTCAAAGGGTTTTCGCTTTGCCAGCATGATTGACAATGCAGGAAGCTGGTGGACAGGGTGCTGGAGTCAAAGGGTTAAATTTTCGCTTTGCCAGCATGATTGACAATACAGGATGCTGGTGGACAGGGTGCTGGAGTCAAAGGGTTAAATGACGTCAGTGGCCAGTGACTGGCTCATGGAGACATGAACACACACAGAAAGCAATCTACGGCAAGTTAGAAAACAAAGACCGGCATTTAGCTAATAAATAATTCCGTCGGAAAACAAAGTGTCGTTATCATTACCATTATCATTTGTTTCCGTTCAGGAGCATCTTTGGGATGGAGTTATCTTCCATTTGAACAACATGTCCTGGCCAAGGAAGCTGGCACCTGATGAATAAACGTTACACACATGTTCGTTCATTCTTTGATTTGACGTCTTTTCAGTATGAGTGTTAGACGATTGTATACTTGTCTGTCATGGCGGGGATCTTGCAGTTATAACTGTTTTGTGCTGGCGTTCTTGTGGACTGGAGGCAAAAATCTGGTGCTTGAATGTCTTGACCATTTTTTTCTTTGGCTTATCGTAAGCCGTGACCACTAGTGGAGGTCAGGTCAGTGAGGCGATGTACTGACCTCGGCAAAACCAACCAGGTATAAAGTGCACGCTGCACCCCCATTGGGATGCCGGAGGCTCTTTCAGTACAAATAATATCCCCACCTGTTGGAAATGATGTGCTAGAAATAACTTTCTTGTCACTGTCTTTGTTTCTGCCTGGCTTCTTTGTACCTGCCGTCTCTTCCTATCTCATTTTCTGCCTTGGTGGTCCATTCATGTACGGTGTTCTGTAAAACCTTACACATTCTCTGTTAGGAGTGATGACTGGGTAAATATACTAACTGCAGTTTTGGCTCTAAGGAAATGTAATGTGATTTTAGGTAATTTAGGTCAACTTTTAACATATGTTTCAGTGTATTTGGTTATGTGTGTATACATTTGTACTCCAGTTTATTTTTTAACTCCAAGGTGACAAATTGGGCAGAATGATAAACGCCAATGGCATATCGTTAGATGATGTGCTCGAATGCATTGGCAGTGTACTTAATTTTATTTTCCAGTTTTTTTTTTGGGGGGTGGGGGTGGGGGTGGGGGGAAGGGCAAACGAAGCGCTCTGTTTGTTTGATATGGTTACAGCCCTGATATGGCTCTTCACAGTCGGCTGGGCTTTAATTATGTTATTATATTGATACTATTATTATCATCACTACTACTATACTACTACTACTATACTACCACTGCTACTACCACCACTACTACTACTACAACAACTATTATTATCATTACTACTACTATACTACCACTGCTACTACCACCACCACCACTACCACAACAACAGAACTACTACTACTACGACTACCATTATTGTCATTATTATTGTTAGTATTACTATTTACCTTTACTTCTTACGCCTCTTCTTATTAAGAGGGCAAGTGGAAACAGGCAAGCCGGCCAGAGTGGTTGTTTCACGTTTGTGTTGATGTATGGAGCACTTTAGCAGGCCTCTTAAGCTGACTGCTGGGCCGGTTTTTCCATTAGAAAATGCTTGATGTTCTGACCGCGCTGACACTGATGGTAAGGAATGGTGGACCGGTAATGAATGATGTGGGTGTGGTGGAGACAAGCACGTTCACTGTTTTCTTAATGTTACAGTTGTATTTGTTGATGATACATCAGTAAAGTGTTATCCTCCAAACTCATGTGAAATGATTATGCAGTATACAGTAAAATAAAAGAGTGTTAGACTTACAGACTCACGAGCGAGTGCGCGTACACACATACACGCAGACACACACACACAGACACACACACACAGACACACACACACACATACCACACACCACCACACACACACACACACACACACACACACACACACCACACACACACACACACACACACACACACACACACACACACACTGTCTAATATCATAGTGAAAAGACGTTAAATCAAAGAACGAACGAACACATACACACAGACACACACATACACACCACAAACCACACACACACACACACCACATACACGCACAAACACGCATACACACACACACTGTCTAATATCACTTATAGTGAAAAGACGTTAAATTAAAGAACGAACGAATACACACACACACGCACCTCACGCACGCACACACACCCACACCACACACACCACACACACACACACACACACACCACACACACACACACACACACACACACACACACACACACACACACACACAACACCCACACCCACACACACACCATACACACCACAAACCGCACACACACACAACACCCCAAAACCGCGCCGCCCGCCACACCACACCACACACAACACCACACCACACACACACACACACACAACACCACAACACATACACACAACACAACCACATACAACCCAACAACACACACAGCACACCACACACACACACACACAACACACACACACACACACCACACCACACACAACCACACCACACAACACACACAACACACACACACACACACACACATACACACACATACACACACACACACACTACACACACACACACACACACACACACACACACACACACCACAACACGCACACACACATACTACCCATCACCACACACACACACACACACACACCACACACACAACACAACACACACACGCACACACCCACACACACACACAACACACACACACACACACACAACACGCACACCAACACCGACACACACACAACCACACAACACACACACAACACACACACACACACCTACGCACGCACGCTTTGATAAGACAGACTCGAACTCAGAGACTATTGACGGAAATTCTGACTCTTTGCCCACCAGGTTATGGTGTTGATATGTCTTCCCACCCCCCCCCCCCGCCCCTCATTGTGTGATTTAATACTTCCTTAAGTTTACTTCTGTTCCTTTGATTCTTTATGATACTTTTTTTTAACAACAGAACTGTGCTACATGTAGAAATGTGATAGAGATTTCTCTTTGCTGTCAATCTTTGCTTCCTCTGCCTTATTCCTGTTGTTTTCTGTCACTTCTTCCTTTCTCGTTGTCTGCCCTTTGAAGTTATTGAAGAGGGAGAGTGGGATTGCAGTGAATTAGACACTGCTTTGAACCGGACGACAAATGATGTTATTGCTAGTGTGTGTGTGTGTGTGTGTGTGTGTGTGTGTGTGTGTGTTGTGTGTGTGTGTGTGTGTGTGTGTGTGTGCATGTGTGAGAGTGCGCGCGTGCGTTTTATGTGTGCGTGCGTGCGTGCGTGTGTGTGTATGTGTGTATGTGTGTGAGAGAGAGAGAGAGATACGTAAGATCAATTAGCCCACACGGGAAGAAGTCTGACCTTGACTTCTTACCGGGCCCACCTTCTTCCACACCTGTCGCTGTCTGTCTGACAGACTCCTCGGCATCTTGGGCATGCTGTCTGTCTGTCTGTCTGTCTGCTTGACTGTCTGACTGTCTGTCTGTCTGTCTGTCTGTCTGCTTGACTGTCTGACTGTCTGTCTGCTTGTCTGCTTGACTGTCTGACTGTCTGTCTGTCTGTCTGTCTGCTTGACTGTCTGACTGTCTGACTGTCTGTCTGTCTGTCTGCTTGACTGTCTGACTGTCTGTCTGTCTATGGGTTTCTCTCTATTGGTGTCAGGCTGAATGTGTGAGGCCCAGGTGTTAAACAGTTCTCGTCATCCTTCTTTCTTTTTTTTTCTATCCTTCTTTTACTATTGTTTTCTTCTTTCTCTCCTCTTCCTCCTCCCCCTCCCTTCTTCTGGTTCTTCACCACCCGTGACTAATCAAACGTGTGTGTAGTGCATAAGTAGTTTGTCGATGAGTGTTTTTGTTAAAAAAGAGTTCTGAGAGATTGGCATCTGTGGAGATGAGTTGCTATGATATGGTTATGTGGGGCATTAACCTTTTGACTCCCATGGCACCCTATCCACCAACTACAAAACTTAACCCTTTGACTCCCTCACCCTATCCACCAACTGCAAAAAAAAACTTAACCCTTTGACTCCCTCACCCTATCCACCAACTGCAAAAAAAAACTTAACCCTTTGACTCCCTCACCCTATCCACCGACTGCAAAAAAAATAACCCTTTGACTCCCTCACCCCATCCACCACAAGTTTCCTGCAGCAAAGCAAAAACTTGACCCTTTGACTCCTCACCCTATCCACCAGCTTCATGATGAGGGAGTCAAAGGGTCAAGTCTTCCTGCGGGAAGCTGGTGGATAGGATGAGAGAGTTACAGGGTCGAGTTTTTGCTTTGCTAGCATGGTTGACAATGCAGGATGCTGGTGGACAGGGTGCGGGAGTCAAAGGATTAATACAGCGAGTTCCTGCTGGGAAAAGGGGGAGGGGAGGGCTGTATATTTTTCTACATGTATAGACATAAGATGTTTCTTCATGGAACATTTGCAGATAGAGATAGGAAGATATATATTTCATTGCAATGTAGACTGTTTTTTCAGTGACAGATAGATACAAAAATAGACCAAGAACCCATAAGGTAACTAGGTAGAACCTCCAGACCTTGCCAGTGTGCTGGGTTTGTGTGCAGGTTTAAGGCTTAGTCCATGATTGCCCCCGTTGGGTTGCCGGGGGCTCTTTCAGTATAAATAGTATCCCCACCTTCTGGAAATTCTGTGCTAGAAATGTCCTCTTTTCTGCCACTCGCTTTGTTTCTGCCTTGTTGCCTTGCTTTCTGTCATTTCTACTTATGTTCTGCCTTAATGGTCCATTCACCTGTATTTTTTCGATAAAGTCTTACGTACTTTTTCTTCGGATTGATAATCGGGTACATGTATTGGGTGCATTTTTGGCTCTAAGGAGGTGAGATATGCGGAAGCAATTTTTGGGTAATTTATGCCTGTTTTTATATGTTTTGGTGTCCTTATGTATGCTTATAATTGTATTCAGGTGTTTTTTTAAATCTCCCCTGTGCGATAAATCGGACGGAATGGTCCTACGCCGGGGGCATGTCCTTAGATTATGTGCGCGAATGCATTGATATGTGTACTTAATTTTCTTTCTTTTTATTTCCTGTTGAAGTTTTGTGTGTTTTGAAGCAATTATAGCCCTGATATGGCTCTGCGCAGTCGGCTGGACTTTAAACAACAATAAAAGAAAGAAAGAAAGTCCATGATTGCTTGTTGATCGTCTCCATCACACGGCACACGTGAGTCGGTGTGTGTGGCATTCAGGTCGAGCGTGGAGACGTTACCTTGACAAACCCAAACTGAAATAGTATCTAATTGTAGTGTACAGGTAGAAAGGTAAAAGCTGTCCCTAGCTCCGTACCCATAGGGGAGTGAAGTTGTGGAGACTTCAACTCGTCTGGGGGCCTGCATTATGAGGGCGGTGTCCAGTTCCTCTACCTGACT
>JAPXFY010000019.1:19403964-19406464 GCA_030674185.1 Monoplex corrugatus
GGGTGATGAAGGTGGTGGATAGGGTGATGAAGGTGGTGGATAGGGTGATGAAGGTGTGGATAGGGTGATGAAGCTAATAGATAGGGTGATGAAGGTGGTGGATAGGGTGATGAAGGTGGTGGATAGGGTGATGAAGCTAATAGATAGGGTGATGAAGGTGGTGGATAGGGTGATGAAGGTGTGGATAGGTGATGAAGTATGATAGGGTGATGAAGGTAGTGGATAGGTGATGAAGGTGGTGGATAGGGTGATGAAGTAGTGGATAGGTGATGAAGCTATAGATAGGGTGATGAAGGTGGTGGATAGGGTGATGAAGGTGGTGGATAGGGTGATGAAGGTGAATGATAGCGTGATGAAGGTAGTGGATAGGGTGATGAAGGTGGTGGATAGGGTGATGAAGGTGGTGGATAGGGTGATGAAGTAGTGATGGTGGATGAGGTGTGATAGCGTGATGAAGGTGTGGATAGCGTGATGAAGGTAGGTGTGATAGGGTGATGAAGGTGGTGGATAGGGTGATGAAGGTGGTGGTAGGGTGATGAAGGTGGTGGATAGGTGATGAAGGTGGTGGATAGGGTGATGAAGGTGGTGGATAGCGTGATGAAGGTGGTGGATAGGGTGATGAAGGTAGTGGATAGGGTGATGAAGGTGTGGATAGGGTGATGAAGGTGGTGGATAGCGTGATGAAGGTGGTGGATAGCGTGATGAAGGTAGTGGATAGGGTGATGAAGGTAGTGGATAGGGTGATGAAGGTGGTGGATAGCGTGATGAGGTGGTGATAGGGTGATGAAGCTAATAGATGGGTGATGAAGGTGGTGGATAGCGTGATGAAGGTGGTGGATAGCGTGATGAAGGTGGTGGATAGGTGATGAAGCTAATAGATAGGGTGATGAAGCTAATAGATAGGGTGATGAAGCATAGATAGCGTGATGAAGGTGGTGGATAGCGTGATGAAGGTAGTGGATAGGGTGATGAAGGTGGTGGATAGGGTGATGAAGGTGGTGATAGGGTGATGAAGCTAATAGATAGGGTGATGAAGGTGGTGGATAGCGTGATGAAGGTAGTGGATAGGTGATGAAGCTATAGATAGGTGATGAAGTGGTGGATAGGGTGATGAAGGTGGTGGATGGGTGATGAGGTGGTGGATAGCGTGATGAAGGTAGTGGATAGCGTGATGAAGTGGTGGATAGCGTGATGAAGGTGTGGATGGGTGATGAAGCTATGATAGGTGATGAAGGTGGTGGATAGCGTGATGAGGTGGTGGATAGGGTGATGAAGGTGGTGGTAGGTGATGAAGGTGGTGGATAGGGTGATGAAGGTGGTGGATGGGTGATGAAGGTGTGGATGCGTGATGAGGTGTGGTAGGGTGATGAAGGTAGTGGATAGGGTGATGAAGGTGGTGGATAGCGTGATGAAGGTGGTGGATAGCGTGATGAAGGTGGTGGATAGCGTGATGAAGGTGGTGGATGCGTGATGAAGGTAGTGGTAGGGTGATGAAGGTGGTGGATAGGATGATGAAGGTGGTGGATAGGATGATGAAGGTGGTGGATAGGGTGATGAGGTGGTGGATAGCGTGATGAAGGTGGTGGATAGCGTGATGAAGGTAGTGGATAGGGTGATGAAGGTGGTGGATAGGATGATGAAGGTGGTGGATAGGGTGATGAAGGTGGTGGATAGGGTGATGAAGCTAATAGATAGGGTGATGAAGGTGGTGGATAGCGTGATGAAGGTGGTGGATAGGGTGATGAAGGTAGTGGATAGGGTGATGAAGCTATTAGATAGGGTGATGAAGGTGGGGTGATAGCGTGATGAAGGTAGTGGATAGGTGATGAAGGTGTGGATAGGGTGATGAAGGTAGTGGATAGGGTGATGAAGCTAATAGATAGGGTTGATGAAGTTGGTGGATAGCGTGATGAAGGTGGTGGATAGGGTGATGAAGGTAGTAGATAGGGTGATGAAGGTAGTGGATAGGATGATGAAGGTAGTGGAGTAGAGTGATGAAGGTAGTGGATAGGGTGATGAAGGTGGTGGATAGCGTGATGAAGGTAGTGGATAGGGTGATGAAGCTAATAGATAGGGTGATGAAGGTGGTGGATAGCGTGATGAAGGTGGTGGATAGCGTGATGAAGGTGGTGGATCGCGTGATGAAGGTGGTGGATAGGGTGATGAAGGTGGTGGATAGGGTGATGAAGCTAATAGATAGGGTGATGAAGCTAATAGATAGGGTGATGAAGGTGGTGGATAGGGTGATGAAGGTGGTGGATATGGTGATGAAGGTGGTGGATAGCGTGATGAAGGTGGTGGATAGCGTGATGAAGGTGGTGGGATAGGGTGATGAAGGTAGTGGATAGCGTGATGAAGGTGGTGGATAGGGTGATGAAGGTGGTGGATAGGGTGATGAAGATGGTGGATAGCGTGATGAAGGTGGTGGATAGGGTGATGAAGGTGGTGGATAGGGTGATGAAGGTGGTGGATAGCGTGATGAAGGTGGTGGATAGCGTGA
>JAPXFY010000019.1:19413964-19428964 GCA_030674185.1 Monoplex corrugatus
GTAACAAATGCCTTTTATGGTCAACGTGACCTTAAAAAGTACAAAATCTGGGTTTTCTATAAGAATTTTTTAGTACAGAAAGAGTGATTCGTAGAAAGGCTTGACCATTTCAGTGGGTTTTTGTTTTTTGAAGTGTGGGGGGGGGGGGGGGGGGGAGGGGGCGTCTCTTTAAGGGTTTAGTGGTGTTAAATAGATTGTCTTATTGACTGAATGTTGTACGATTAATAGTTGTACAAATACTTTTGAAAGGCTGGTCTTTTCATGAGTAAAAACGTGTCTGATGTAGTACCGTAAAACTCCTATTCCTTAATTAAAATGACCCTATGTGATGGGTTAGACTGTGGTCAGTATAAGTCCTACCTGCCTGTGTCCTGTCCAGATGGTCTCGCACACACACCCATGGGCATACCTGGGGCGCTTTCGGTATAAATAGTATCCCTCCCTACCTTCTGGAAATTCTGTGCTAGAAATTTCCTCTTTCCTGTCACTCTCTTTGTTTCTGCCTTGTTCCTTTGCTCTCTGCCATCTCTTCCTTTATTTTCTGCCTTGCTGGTCCATTCACCTGTTGTGTGTTCTGTAAGGCCTAGCACACATTCTACTGGGATTGATGATTGGGTACATGTATTAACTTCGTTTTTGGCTTTTGCAATTTTCGGTAATTTAGGCCCGTTTCTATAGGTTTACATTATTATTGTACTTATGTTTTTACATTTGCGTTCAGGTTTGTTTCCTGGTGATAAATTTGGCGGAATGGTCAACGCCAGGGGTATATCCTAAGATTTTGTGTGCAAATGCATTGATATGTGTGCTTAGTTTTCTTTTCCATATGGTTTTTGAGGTGGTTATAGCCCTAGTATGGTTGTACTGTGCGCAGTCGGCTGGGCTTTAAACGATGATAACAACAGTAATAATAATGGTGATGATGACATGATAATATTGATGATAATAATGATGATGATGGTGATGATGATGATGATGATAATAATAATAATGATAATAAAAAGATGATGTGACCACTACATGTTGTTGTACCAGGTCGTGTTTGACGTACGTGAGTACCAGCCAGAAGAGGTGTCAGTGAAGATGGACGCAGGCAAGGTGATGGTGTCAGCACGACACGAGGCCAAGCAGGGAGGGTCTTCCCTCAGCCGGGAGTACAGCCGGGAGGTCAAGATCCCCCACGAGTTAGACCCCCTGACCCTGCAGTGCACCATGGGCCCTGACGGCCTCCTCACTGTAGAAGGCCCTCTCTCAGCTTTTGCGTACGCCGCTATCAAGAAAGCCAGCGCCGCTTTCCTGCCCATCAAGATGGATTCTCCAGACGCTTCCTCCATCAACTCCACCACCACGCCTCTTCAGCAGTCGTCGTCTTCCGTGACTTCCAGCAGCAGCTACCAGAGTTCCTTCCAGCCTCCCTCTTCAAAGCCTGGATCTTCTGCTTTCCACCCTCAGGGGCCGGACTCTGATTTACCGCCTTACGAGAGTCTCCCGTCTGATGATTTACCGCCGTACCAGCCCCGCTGTCCAGATCCTGTCGTGCCTTCTTACCAGCGTCCTGAGCCTATTCCGAGCTCTGTGTTTAAGCCTGTGTCCGCTCCTCTCCACAACTCCACACCCGCTGTGCCTCCTGGTCCAACATCTTTCCAAGGATCGTCACAGCCGATGCAGTATTCACAGCAGCCTCAGTATTCACAGCAGCCCCAGTATTCACAACAGCCCCAGTATTCCCAGCAGCCCCAGAAGATGTCGTCCTCTACGTTCTCTGCACAGACGTACCAGGACAGCAGCAGCAGTCCTGAGCTCTCGGGGTTCTCTGTGCTCAACCCTCCTTTCCACTCTCTGTCTGACCACCAACCAATACCCGAGTACAACAGTCCCCCACTATCAGGACCCACGGTGGCAGGATCGGGTCTCCAGTGCTGTCCTCCTCAGACCGGGCAAGTTCAAGCTGGAGGTGGACATCGAGGACTTCAAGCCTGAGGAGCTGACTGTGAAGACACAGGACAGGCGGGTGGTGGTATGCGCCAGGAGGGAGGAGAAAATAGCCAACAGGTCCAGCACCAAGGAGCTGAGCCGTCAGCACACCCTGCCGGAGTCCGTGGACCCTCTGACCATCAAGGCCTTCTTCACGGACGGGGGCAAGCTGGTCATCGAGGCTCCCTACAGAGAGGCCGGCCTGCTGACCCAGATGACCGGCAGATAAGATGATGTTTAACTGACAATGGACCTGTTTCTGAACCAGCAATAACATGACAACATGGACGGTCAGCATGCTCCTCTGTAGTGTGTGTCTGTAGTTTTGTTTTAACGTCTTTGTGGGGTGCGTGTATGCACGTTGTTTTTGGTCCACACTGTGCAAGCGGCGTATCGATGCACAGTCTGCAGACTGCGTCTTTGGTGGGCGTGCATGCCGGGTATTTGTTTCCAGAAGTTACCGGACGCTGACGTGACTTACAGGATCTTTAACGTGCATATTTGATGTTCTGCACGAAGGAGGTTTAGGCACTAACAGATGTGCAGACATACTGATGTGGGATATTGAATAAATCCCCATCATGTACTGATGTGGAAGATTGAATAAATCCCCATCATGTACTGATGTGGAAGATTGAATAAATCCCCACCATGTACTGATGTGGAAGATTGAATAAATCCCCACCATGTACTGATGTGGAAGATTGAATAAATCCCCACCATGTACTGATGTGGAAGATTGAATAAATCCCCACCATGTACTGATGTGGAAGATTGAATAAATCCCCACCATTTGCCCACTGGGTGGGAGGTACCCTGAAAGAATCGAAACCAGACCTTCCGATCGGAAGTCTAATGTTTTTGCTTGATTATCATGCCGTTGTGATGATTTGTCTGTAGTGTGTGTAGCACAAACACCAGCGACAAGGTCTTTGACATACAATATACAACAAGACCAGTGGAACCGTCTGTATGTCTTCCGCAACAGCACCCAATAACGTGTTTTTTTTAAACGTGACGTTTTGTGACATTTACAGCGTTTGCTGTAAGAAACGGTTTTATTGAGGGCAGTGCAATGAACGAGACAAACCGGACCAGACAAGACGCGCTCGGAATAAATTCCATGCGTGCTGACGACACAGAGGCCATGTGATGGACAAGATCCGGATGACCATGGCATGAGCTATCAGCCTGTGCATAAACCCTAGGCGCTAACAAGGTCTTAAGGTTATATTTAGCATATGGGTTCTGTGTCTGTCCTTATGTAAGCCTGTCATTTAAACAGCTTAGGTTGTATTATAGTGAAATGTATATCTTCATCTGCAATGGCTCTTCAGGTTATGAAGTTTACTGTAGTGAAAAAAAGACAAAAACAAAAACAAACATGCAAACCCCCCCCCAAAAAACCCCCCCAAAAAACCCACCCAAAACCAAGCTGGTAATACAAGGATTGTGGTGTCAACTGTGGGTTGGGCCACATCGTTTGACTACAGCAAGCTGACTGGTTCTTGTAGTGGACTGAAGATCCCATGTCTCGAGTTCCATCCCAACTGGCAACATAAGAAAAAAATTTTTCTCCTGTCATTGAATCATCAGGAAAGTCTTGCTACTGTTGACACTAAGTTTTGTGTGTTTAGTTTGTGTTGTCTTTTGTCTACGCCAGAAAAAGGTCCGAAAATTTATTCGTTTTGTTGTATCAAACACGTGTTCTGATTCTGTTTTTGTGTGTTTTTGGTTCCTGTTTACTTGAATGTTGGCAGTCAGGGTTAGGTTTTATAAACTGTGATATCTGAGTGGGTTAGTGCGCCATGCTGACAATGCAAGGCTTGAGGGCTCGACCCTGGAATGGGCCGCGTGCTTTCTTCAATAAGCTGCCTGACGTTTGTTACAGAGTCATGGACTGAAGAACCGATGTCTCGAGTTCAGTCCCAGCGTGCCACATAAAAACTGACCCAGTTGCTGACCTGATTAATGCTTCGTATTTCATACCTCCTGTTTCTCACCCCCGCCCCAAATTTCAAGACATTGCAAGTGTGTAGGGTTTTCCGCAGACTTAAGGAGTCTGCCAAATAATGGATGGCAGAATGGATGGAGTGTATGTGAAACTATCGGAGTGTCGTCATTCCCTCCTGAATAAACTCAGACTGTAATGTCCAGAGGAAGGTGTGTTTGTGTTCCCGTGACTGGTTCTTTTGTCAGCTATTTCCATTACAACTTTTTTTGTGGTGGTGGTGGTGGTGGTGTGGGGGGGGGGGGTCCCTAGTGTGAAAGTTTTTTTTTGTGTGTAGAAATACATATTGTGTAATTTTCGCCGAAATGAGTGTGGGGTTGTCTTTGTTTTGTTTTTTTCTAGTATTTAGATTATTTTCGGATGTGCGTGTGTGCATGTTGTTGTACCCACACTGTGCAGGCTTTATGTTGCTGTTCAGTCTACATACTCCTTCTTCGGCAGGCATGTATGTATGCTGAGTGTTTTGGTATTGCTATACACTAGACACAAGACATGACATAACAGGCTCTTTAACGTGCATATTTGATATTCTGCATGCCTGTGTGGGTGGGTGGGTAGTCACTAACATGTCTGCATACATCTTGACCTGTGAGATCAGAAAAATCTCTATCCTTTTCCCACCAGGTGGGAGGTACCCAGGTAGGATCGAATCCAGTCCTTCCAACTGGAAGTCTGACGTTTTGACCTCTTAACTGAGATAATTTGGCCACATTGCAGCTACTGAAACGAACACCAACGTTTCATGGAGTGATCATTATGCAGTGGAAGAAGTTTAACTGTCATCATCAGAATGTGGAGACAATTTGGCAACATCTCAGTCACTGAAACAAACAACATTTCATGGAGTAATCATTCAGCAACGGAAAAGATGTAAGTGGCCATCAAAGTTGACATGTTTTCCTGATTGTCCTGGGTCCTCTGAGAGATGGGCAATGTAATCATTGTCACCGTGCCTGCCTGTGAAATGCGATCTTTTTGGGAGGGCAGCAAACAAGACATGATGGGACATGGCTTTCGAGATAGAAAAATAGTGAGAGGAACACAGTCCACCAATATATCAACAAAGAAAGAACCGAGCAGTCCAGACACCTGACTCGTATGCCAGTCTACCTGCCAGTCTTCCGAGCATAGAACACAGGGTTCAAAGCAAGAGGAAGACCAAGGAGGGTACGAAAGGTACGAAGCAGACCTTACAGGCACACAACATCCCACTCCTTGAGACATTCTGGCTAGCTGCTGATCGCCAGCTGTTTTTTCCCGTCACACTTGATGATACAGGTGGATAGATAAAGTAAAATAAAGTAAGTCAAGCTATCTGTGTGCTTGGTGTAATAAAATGCCTGTAAAAGCACTGTCTCTCTCCCCAAAGACATTATAACTGCCCTGAAGGTGGGATAAAGAACGAACATACATGCAGAAATCCGCTCCCTCAGTTTGGTCAGATTTGTATGACTTTATATACTTAAGACAGACGGTGCTGGTAGGAGCTCAAACCTGTATAAGAGGAAGAAAAAATGTTCTTAAAATGTTGTTTTACAGTATCACAGATCTTTTAATGGAATTAGTACAGTTTCCAAGTCCAAGACAACACAAGAAGACAATGTGTTTGACTTCAGTGTAACGTACATCCAACAGAAATAGATGTTCTCTTTCAGTACAACGGACTACAGACTGGGAGGTCATGTTTTTGAATCCTCATCAGTTAAAAAGAATAACTGTCAATGTTTCAGCTTTGACTGGCTCATATCCACAGCTGAGTGTGTCGTGACTCATGAGCTCGTTGGGAAGACTGGGACCACACAGCTGACTCTCATCCACTTTACATATGCGTCATTGAGTATGCTGTTGAAATTTCCTGGTGTGTCTGTAGGCCAATTTCCTGATATATCGTGGTACTGGATATATTATGAAAGCAAGCATAGAGTACAGTTCTGTCACGTAAGTTCTTAGCATCCGAAATGGAGCTCCATAGCATCATCACTATCATCCCCATTCTCATTATCGTGGCATTTTGAAACAATCATCCTGCAATCTGTGCCCCTTCATGCCTTGCCTTCATGGTGACCTCAGCTTCGGTTCGTTTGGATTTGTGTTGGAGAGCCGATAATTATGCTGAGCAGCGTGGGGGTTGTGACATAGGAACGGTATAGCTGACGCAGTAAAACAACAGAAAAAAGTTGTCGTTAGTCATGATGCAAACACATGTTATTTGTTTGTGTGTTACCGAACTATTTCGCATGGCAAGTGTTGATTCTGTTACATACTGTTTTCGTTGTTGCATTGAAGATCACAATAGGTAAGAAAGGGGGAGCGCGTTGTTCTTGGCGAATTTTTTTCGAAGGGAGAAAACTGTGCCTTGATTCATTTAAGTGCTAGAATGTAAGATGGATATTCTCCCTTTGATGTAAATCGACTATTCGTTTTCCAGAGGTTTTGCATCTTTCTTTTCGTGACTAAATTTTAGAATAATATTACTTTTTGTTATTTGATTTTTCCTGATTTTTTTCCCTCTGTGGACGGCTCCCAGGGAATATTAAAGATGTGTCATACATCAACTCTGGGAACCATTTTTTTTCATTGATTCAGCTGTACAGATTAGGCCTTTTTGACCAACAGATTTCTGCCATTGCTGTACCTGCTGATGTGATGAACAAGCATTGAAACATGTGTGGAGAAGAGGCACACATACACACACAAAGCTTGTATAATATATGCAGTGTTCTCCCCTGGGAATAGAAACGATATCCCCATCTCCTGGAAATTCTGGACTAAAAATTTCCTCTTTTCTGTCACTTTGTTTCTGCCTTGCTCCTTTGCTTTTTACTATCTCTTCCTATTATTTTCTTGCTTGTTAGTCCATTTACCGGTATGTGTTCTGTAAAGCCGTTGTGTTAGGATTGATGATAACTGGGTACATGTATTTAACTGCGCTTTAAGCTCAGAGGAAATGTGATGTGCAGACCAGTTTTTATGTATGTGTTAGTGTACTTAGTTATGTTTATACAGTTGTATTCAGGTTTGATTTTTTTAAATCCCTGATGATGAACTGTGCTAGAATGTTAGAGTGCCATAGTCGTCTCTGTTAACCTTGTGTGTTGGTGAAGAGAGCGGGAGAGAGAATTTGAAAATATAAAAAAGACCAGTGAAGATGGGAATGTCACACACACGCACACACACACACACACACACACACACACACACACACACACACACTACACATACACACACACACACACACACACACACACACACACACACACACACACACACACACACACACAACACACACAAACAAACAAACAAACAAACAAAATCATAAACCAAAACAAAACTAAGGGCATATCCAAAGATTATGTGCGCGAATTAATTGATATGTGAACTTTATTTTCTGTTCCTCTTTTTTTTCAGGGTCAGCGAGGTGTTGTGTGTGTTTCGAGATGGTTATAGTCTTGATATGGTGTGTTTCGAGATGGTTATAGTCTTGATATGGTGTGTTTCGAGATGGTTATAGTCTTGATATGGTGTGTTTCAAGATGGTTATAGTCTTGATATGGTGTGTTTCGAGATGGTTATAGTCTTGATATGGTGTGTTTCGAGATGGTTATAGTCTTGATATGGTGTGTTTCGAGATGGTTATAGTCTTGATATGGTGTGTTTCAAGATGGTTATAGTCTTGATATGGTGTGTTTCGAGATGGTTATAGTCTTGATATGGTGTGTTTCGAGATGGTTATAGTCTTGATATGGTGTGTTTCGAGATGGTTATAGTCTTGATATGGTGTGTTTCAAGATGGTTATAGTCTTGATATGGTGTGTTTCGAGATGGTTATAGTCTTGATATGGTGTGTTTCGAGATGGTTATAGTCTTGATATGGTGTGTTTCGAGATGGTTATAGTCTTGATATGGTGTGTTTCGAGATGGTTACAGTCTTGATATGGTGTGTTTCGAGATGGTTATAGTCTTGATATGGTGTGTTTCGAGATGGTTATAGTCTTGATATGGCTCTAAGCGATCGACAGGGCATTGACCACTTATACTAATTCTTTCTTTTTTGTTTTATTTTATAGCTTTTCCTTCTGTTTGTTTCGCAACCTCTTTTCCACAGCATTTCAAGCCATCGTTCATTGTGCGTCTTTTGTTGAATAGACAATTTCAGGATTCTGTTAATGTTTCATTTCAGTGTGATTACACATCCGGGTTGCCGGGGGCTCTTTCAGTATAAATAGTGTCCCCACTTCTGGAAATTCTGTGCTAGAAATTTCCTCTTTTCTGTCACTCTCTTTGTTTCTGCCTTGTTGCCTTGCTTTCTGTCATTTCTACTTATTTTCTGCCTTAATGGTCCATTCACCTGTATTTTTTCTTCGGATTGATAATTGGGTACACGTATTAAGTGCATTTTTGGCTCTAAGGAGGTGAGATATGCGGAAGCAATTTTAGGTAATTTATGCCTGTTCTTATATATGTTTTGGTGTCCTTATGTATGCTTATATTTGTATTCAGATGTGTTTTTTAAATTCCCCTGTGCGATAAATCGGACGGAATGGTCCTACACCGGGGGGGGGGGGGGGGGGGGGGGCAAGTCCTTAGATTATGTGCGCGAATGCATTGATATGTGTACTTAATTTTCTTTTCTTTTTTTTTTTCCTGTTGAAGGTTTGCGTGTTTTGTCGCGGTTATAGCCCTGATATGGCTCTGCGCAGTCGGCTGGGCTTTAAACAACAATAAAAGAAAAAAAAAGATTACACATCTCATCTCAAGTTTAACCCCAGCCCACAACATTGAAAATTGGCCTAGTCACTGCCTGTCTAAATGTATCCATTATTCTGGTGGTGCAAACCTAGTTTTTCATTGGCCTCTTCCCCCCTCCCCCCCTTTCCCTATTTCAAGACGTTGCCAGCAGATTGGGTTTTTCCACACTCAGACTCAGGGTCTGCCAGATCATTGCTGGCCTGTTTGGGTAGAGCGTATATAAAATTGTTTGAATGCGAAGAATTCCTCTTGAAAAAATTCCTCTTGAGCTAGTATGCCATCGTGCCATAGTCGTCTCTGTTAACCTAGTGTGTTGGTAAGAGAGAGGCGGGAGAGGGGATTTAAACAATTAAAACAGCCCAATGAAGATGGGCATGTAACGAAAAACAGTCAAGCAACATCATTAACCAAAACAAACTTCGGGCTTTGTTTATCTGAACGCAACAAAGTCTATCAGAAAAAAAGACCACATGCATTTGAGAATTCAGGACAATCGGTGATACACACGCATGATAGAAAACTGTAAAACTTAAAACACTTTATTGTTCAGGTATGGTAGAATTAGGTCTTTTTGGACCTATCTTACAGCTAACCCTATCTACTCTACAAATATATAAAAGCACATTAAAAACAGATAGGGCTACCTCGTAACACACACAATGTGAAAAACGTTAAGAAAATGAATTGCAATGACCAAGCTAAAAGTCATCTGGAACGACAAGAATATCGCTATCAGCTCCAAGACAGACTGACGCGTTCCCTGTTCATGTCAATATTTTTGTATGCATGCGAAACATGGACCATAACAGCAGACATTGAAAGAAGGATACAGGCAATGGAGATGAGATGCTTCCGCAAACTCCTTGGTATCTCGTACAAAGATCATATAACCAATAAGGAAGTGAAAACCCGAATCGAAATCGCCATCGGGCCGTATGAAGACCTCCTGACTTCAGTGAGAGGACGCAAACTGAGGTGGTAGGGCACGTCACACGATCATCTGGACTGGCCAAGACCGTCTTGCAGGGAACAGTACAGGGAGGGAGACGAAGAGGCAGACAGAGAAAAAGATGGGAAGACAAGATCAGAGAGTGGACTGGCCTTGAATGGAACATCATTCTGCGGAAAGCAGAGGACCGTGAGGAGTGGGGGAAGTTGGTTGCAAAATCTTCAGTGGTGCCCCAACGGTCAACCAGCCTACGGGACTGATGATGTGATGATGATGATGATGATGATTGACTTTTATATGTCAATTGGTCAAGTGCTTTACAAAACCACGAGAGACAAATGCAGACATATGTAGAGTAAATACGTTTCAGCTCGCAACAGTAACAATAAAACCGACAGTAAATTGAGTAATAACATACCAACAGTGGTAGTGGTAGCAGTACTAAACATTTTAATAAAAAAAAACAACAAAATTAAGCGAACAGACGTAGAATCAAAGAGAAAGAAGAAAGTACAGGATGCATTAGGAACAAACGAGAAAGGGGGAGACATGTCCACAAACGCAGTGATGAAAATACACGGACTGTAAGACATGCAAGGTCAAGGAAGTTTTCGTTAAAAATCAACAAACGAAAAGGGGTGTGGGAGAAGGGAGTGAGGGGGAAAGAGTTCAAGGTCATTATTAACTTGGTGATGATGTCTATCGCCCCCAGTGATTTGGCTCTGTGAGCTGAGTGCTTCCGCACTTGTCCTTCACCTTCTCTGATTTTTGTTGACTTTTTTTTTTTTTTAATGTGTGCAAGATTACTTACACTTTTAGAAATGTACTGACGTAAGCTCAATTGTGACTTGCAATGAGTGATGATTCATTCTCAAAAACATTGGAATAAAGCATCTCTACCATTTTTTTAGATGTTTGTGTCTGTCAATCTGTGGGTCTGTCTCTTTCGTCCTTTTGATGTATGTGTGTGTGTGTGTGTGTGCGTGCGTGCGTGCGTGCGTGCGTGCGTGCGTGCGTGCGTGTGTGTGTGTGTGTGTGTGTGTGTTGGACCTTGTTGACGCTAGGATATATTATGATGGTAAGTGTGGAGTACAGCCTTGTCACACACTCTCAGTCCTAGATGGAACTCCACAGCTTCATGATCATCATCCCCATTATCATATCATCAATTATCTCCCTCTCACCTCTCTCCCTCGCCGGGATCGGCGGTAAGATCCACGCTCGACGTCACAAGTCTTCTCCAGATCACACGATTGGGGCATCTGTATGCGACCTGGATCCTCAGACCACAGACATCAGCGATGTTGTTGAAGTAGGAAGTGTGCGGTCGTCCCTTTCTTCTCCTCACCTCAACTTTCCACTGCAGGACCGTTGACACCAAATCTGTTGGTATCATCAATTAACATCGCAAAATTTGTCCAAAATTCTTCGGTCCTTCATGTTCTGAATTCATGGTGACCTAAGTTTCTTTACCGTCTCTAATCTTCAGGTAAATTCACGTTGTGGTCTTGGGTATCAGTGGTTCATGGGGGCTGTCACTGGAGTACCAGGGTTGTAGTCTCCTTACCTGTGGTTTTAAACTCTGGTTGTCTCTGAGACTGGGCGATTACTGTCGACAATAGGAAGGAGGCTTTGTAGACAGTGTCCTTAGTAAATTGGATCAGAACAGGCACTGTTGAAATCCACCAAAGTGGCCCAGCAGCAGTGCAACATCTTTCCTCTGGTAGGTTCCTTACGGTGGCTCGACATCGCCGACTTCTATAGGCTTCCTGGCACATGGATTTTGACGGAATAAATTTAGGATTGCTGCTGTGTTGAGGAACCGGAATGAGCGGTGTGGGACCAACGCCACTCGGGAGAAGCAAAAGTTGTGGCAGGGAAAAAAAAGCTAAAACAAACAAACAAACAAACAAACAAACAAACAAACAAAACCGGGGTGGGGTGGGGATGGTGGAATAGCCTGTTGTCACCGTTGGCCTTAGTAAACCCACCCGCCGTTTTAACACCACTGCCATGGCGACAGGCCACACTGCCCAGCCACGAACGCCTACATTGAAAAAACTGAGCCGGCAGCTGATTGGTTGATGTCAATATTGACCAATCATCTGCCAAACGAGACGCGTGTGCGGACATTGATGTCTGGATCATCTGTCCAGCAGAAGAGCAAAATGATACACAAACGTGATGGCCGCTTATATACAACAGGCTAACCACGAGCGTCGGTTTGTTTCATCACATACTTCTTGAAGTTCACACGTCACAGTGTCAGCCAGGTTGCTTGTTTAAGGCAGAGATGTTAACGGCATTTACTACTATCTACGTTCGTATTTTTATACATCTATTGGGCTAATGTGTTTTAACGAAATGTATTTCTTTTAACATCTATTTGGCCTAACAGATGTGCTTTTAGACGAAATCGTTATTTCTTTTAACTCTATTTGCCTACTGATGTGTTTTAGACGAATTTTTTCATTAACATATTGCTAAGTGTGCTTTTAGACGAATTCGTTATTTCTTTTAACATCTATTTGGCCTAACAGATGTGCTTTTAGACGAATTCGTTATTTCATTTAACATCTATTAGGCCTAACAGATGTGCTTTTAGACGAATTCGTTATTTCATTTAACTCTATTAGACCTAACATATGTGCTTTTAGACGAACATACTATCTATTTATTCCCTACTCATTGTGCGTGTGTTGTGTGCGTGTAAGTATGAGTCCACTCGTGTAAACTTATTATGTGTGTGTATATTTAGTTCAAACCTATCAACACTGTCATTCTTTCACGAATACAACGGTTATACACACAGGATCTCTGCATTGTAAAATATATCAACAATATCAATCGATCAACTGCCGGTGTGGTCGTATGTCCCTGCAGTTTGTGATGCTCCTGTCACTGATGGACAGACAGAAAAGGAGCAAAAGTGCACAGACAGTAACAAAAAGCACTGACAGTAACAAAAGCACAGACAGGAACAGCACAGACAGTAAAAAAAGCACAGACAGGAACAGCACAGACAGGAACAGCACAGACAGGAACAAAAAAGTACAGATAGGAACAAAAAGCACAGACAGGAACAGCACAGACAGTAACAAAAAGCACAGACAGGAACAGCACAGACAGGAACAAAAAGCACAGACAGTAACAAAAAGCACAGACAGGAACAGCACAGACAGGAACAAAAATCACAGACAGGAACAAAAAGCACAGACAGGAACAAAAGGCACTGACAGTAACAAAAAGCACAGACAGGAACAAAAATCACAGACAGGAAACAAAAAGCACAGACAGGAACAAAAGGCACTGACAGTAACAAAAAGCACAGACAGGAACAAAAATCACAGACAGTAACAAAAAGCACAGACAGGAACAAAAGGCATGACAGTAACAAAAAGCACAACAGTAACAAAAAGCACAGACAGGAACAAAAAGCACAGACAGGAACAAAAAGCACAGACAGGAACAAAAGCACAGACAGGAACAAAAAGCACAACAGAACAAAAAGCACAGACAGGAACAAAAGACACAGACAGAACAAAAGGCAACAGCACAGACGGAACAAAAAGCACAAAGAGGAACAAAAGCACAAGACAGGAACAAAAGCACAGACAAACAACACAGGCAAAGCACGACATGAACAAAAAAGCACAGACAGGAACAAAAAGCACAGACAGGAACAAAAAGCACAGACAGGAACAAAAAACACACAGAACAAAAGCACAGAAGGAACAAAAAGCAACAGCAAACAAAAGCACAGACAGGAACAAAAGCAAGACAGGAACAAAAAGCACAGACAGGAACAAAAAGCACAAGGGAACAAAAGACACAGACAGAACAAAACAGACAACACAGACAGGAACAAAAAGCACAGACAGGAACAAAAACACAGACAGGAACAAAACACAAAGAACACAGACAGGAACAAAAAGCAAGAAGAACAAAAGCACAGACAGGAACAAAAAGCAACAGACAAACAAACAAACACAGACAGGAACAAAACACAGACAGGAACAAAAAGCACAGACAGGAACAAAAAGCACAGACAGGAACAAAAAAGACACAGACAGGAACAAAAACACAGACAGAAAAAAAGCACAGAGAACAAAAAGCACAACAGAACAAAAGCACAGACAGGAACAAAAAGCACAGACAGGAACAAAAGCACAGACAGGAACAAAAAGCACAGACAGGAACAAAAAGCACAGACAGGAACAAAAAGCACAGACAGGAAAAGCACAACAGAAAAAACACACAGACAAGCAAGACAGAACAAAAAGCACAGACAGGAACAAAAAGCACAGACAGGAAAAAAAGCACAGACAGGAACAAACAACACAGACAGGAACAAAAAACAACAACACAGACAGGAACAAAAAGCACAGACAGGAACAAAAACAAAGAAAAGCACAGACAGGAACAAAAGCACAGACAGGAACAAAAAGCAACAACAACACAGACAGGAACAAAAAAGAAACAACAAACACAGACAGGAACAAAAAGCACAGACAGGAACAAAAAGCACAGACAGGAACAAAAAGCACAGACAGGAACAAAAAGCAACAACAACACAGACAGGAACAAAAAAAACAACACAACACAGACAGGACAAAAAGCACAGACAGGAACAAAAAGCACAGACAGGAACAAAAAACAACAGGAACAAAAGCACACAGACAGGAACAAAACACAACAACACAAAAGGAACAAAAGCACAGACAGGAACAAAAAGCACAGACAGGAACAAAAAGCACAGACAGGAACAAAAGAACACAGACAGGAACAAAAACACAACACAACACAGACAGGAACAAAAAAAAGCACAGACAGGAACAAAAAACAAAAAAACAACACAGACAGGAACAAAAGCACAGACAGGAACAAAAAGCACAGACAGGAACAAAGCACAGACAGAACAAGAAAGCACAAAGGAACAAAAGCACAGCAGAACAAACACAAACAGGAACAAAAGCACAGACAGGAACAAAAAGCACAGACAGGCACAAAAAGCAAAGACAGGAACAAAAAGCACAGACAGGAACAAAAAAGCACAACAGGAACAGGAACAAAAAACAACAACACAGACAGGAACAAAAAGCACAGACAGGAACAAAAAGCACAGACCAGGAACAAAAAAACAACAAACAACACAGCACGGAACAAAAAGCACAGACAGGAACAAAAAGCACAGACAGGAACAAAAAGCACAGACAGGAACAAAAGCACAGACAGGAACAAACAACACAGACAGGAACAAAAAGAAACAACAAACACAGACAGGAACAAAAAGCACAGACAGGAACAAAAAGCACAG
>JAPXFY010000019.1:19433964-19463964 GCA_030674185.1 Monoplex corrugatus
TGCTTGACAAAGGCCAGATGGTCGAAAATTTGCGCCTGTTTTGTTGTATCAAATGGGCGTCCTGATTCTATTTTTGCGTTTTTCTGTTCAACTTGCTTGAGCGCGGACCGGTTTGGTTTGGATTTCAGAAGTAGGCCACATGTTGTCTGCCGGATTTCATCAGCCAGTTCGATCTACAGCTGTCAAGACAGCCTGAGAGCATTGTTAGGCAGAACGAAAAGAAAGCTCTTTCAGATGAATAGGAAGATGGAATGAGAAGAAAACGCAATGGTAAGTTCATTGCTTCACCATTGTCAAATTAATTCAAAACCCGATAGGGAAAGTCACGATCAGATACGTGGTCTGCTTACAGCTCGTCAGCCAGGCTAAACCGTGCTCTGGTTTGGAACGGGTGGTTTCCGGTTGCTTTTCTCATTGATTATTAGATTGTGTGTGTGATTGTGTGTGTATGTGTGTGGTTTGTGTGTATTTTGTGTGTCTTTATAAGTGTGTCGGATGTGTGTGTATTTTTTTTATGTAGTTTTGTGTGTGTTGTGTATTTTATGTGCTTGTGTAAGCGCGTGTTGTGTGCTGTGTATTCGGTTCTGTATGTGTTACATATGTTTATGTATGTGTGCGTATGTTGTGTGTTCATGTTTGTTGTTATATGTGTTGTGTCTGTTGTATGTGCTTATTGTGTGTTGTGTGCGGTGTGGTATTATTGTGTGTGTGTGTGTGTTATATATGTATATGTGTGTGTGATGTGTGTGTGTGTGTGTGTATGTAATTGTGTGGTTGTGTGACTGTGTGTTGATGTGTGTGTGTGTGTGTGTGGTGTGTGGATTTAGTCGTGTGTGTACCCCCCCCCCCCCGTGGGGATGCCGGGGCTCTTTCAGTATAAATAGTATCCCCACCTAGAAATTTTGTGCTAGAAATTTCCTCTTTTCTGTCACTCTCTTGTTTCTGCCTTGTTCCTTTGCTTTCTGTCATTTCTTCCTTTCATTTTTGCCTTGCTGGTCCATTCACCTGTATGTGTTCGATAAAGTCTTACATACATTTTCTTAGGATTGATAATTGTGGTACATGTATTAAGTGCATTTTGGGCTCTAGGGAAGTGAATATATACGGAAGCAATTTTAGGTAATTTAGACCTGTTTTTATTATGTTTTGGTGTTCTTAGGTGTGTTTAAATTTGTATTCAGATGTGTTTTTTAAACCCCTTGTGTGATAAATTGGACGGAGTGGTCAACGCCAGGGGCAATTCTTTGATTATGTACGCGAATGCATTGTTATGTGTACTTACTTTTCTTTCCCTTTTTTTTCCTGTTGAAGTACTGTGTATTTTTTGAAACGGTTATAGCCCTGATATAGCTCTACGCAATCGGCTGGACTTTAAACAAAAATAACAATAACGTCTCTGTGCGTTTTATGGATGTGTGTGTGTGTGTGTGTGTGTGTGTGTGTGTGTGTGTGTGTGTGTTTTATGGATGTGTGTGTGTGTGTGTGTGTTTTATGGATGTGTTGTGTGTGTGTTTTAAATTGTATTCGGTGTGTTTTTGTTTTTATGATAATTGGACGTGTGTGGTGGGGGCTTCTTATTATGTAGCGGATGATGATGTGTGTTTTTTTTATTTTTTGTTATAGATTGTGTTTTTTTACGGTATGCTGTATGTGCTTACATCGTGGGTGTGTCTTGTGTGTTTTATGGATGTGTGTGTGTGTGTGTGTGTGTGTGTGTGTGTGTGTGTGTGTGTGTATGTGTGCGTCGTGTGTCATATGCTTTTATGCTGTACGTGTGCGCGCGCATATTCACAGGTCTTTTAAGTGTGTCTATATGTGTGGTATCAACCTCCTTTTTCGATTTTAATTTTTAGTCGTCAGTATAATCAAGTTGTATTTTTGTTACACTGAGTCATTTTAAACCCGTTTCTCGACTTTCATTCTTGGTGTGTTTGGTTTAATTATTTCCATGTTGAGTTATGCGTTTTCTGAGACGTTAAGAGAAATCTTATGTTCACCTGACAGTGAATAATCTGGTATGTGGTGATATTTTTGTTTTGAACAGCTCATTCATTGTAATATTTACCATGATTTCTGCTCAATTGTTTCAGTATTGCGGTTGTCTCTTTCAGACTTCTTTGAAAATTCTTTTGGATAAGTGTCTTCATGTTTCTGCATGCCACCAGACACGGACACACTGAATAGCTTACAGGATATTTAGCATGCATACCTGATATTCCATGTGTGTATACACACGAGCGGAATCAAAGCACTAGCAGGTCTGCACACATATTGACCTGACAGATCAGAAACATATCCAGCCTTTACCCACCAGGGTCAGGTTCCCAGGCAGGATTGAACCTAGGACTTCCGATAGGAAATCTGACTCTAACCACACGGTCCATCGAAAGCTAGGTGATTACACTTTGAAATTTCTAAACTTGGACAAATAAAAAAAATGTATTGTATTAAGAGGAACTATTCTGAGGGATTTTACAAATCAGTTCACAGAATCTAGTCTTTGTTTGTTTGTTTGTTTTATTTCTAATATGTATCCAGTGTCACTTACCTGATCTTACAGTGAACTTGTGCAAATTAAAAAATGTTCAGCAGCAAGCTGTATTCAGTATTTATTTATCAAGTGATCTTTAAAACTTGTTGCTTCACCAACTCTTTGTTATCTGGATTGTCAGTTACTGTTTTTGGCATTTATATGATAGGAGTTTTGAGGTTCCACAGTATAGCTAACTGCTTAGCTCTGTCCTGTCCCGTTTGTGGGATGTTCGTGTTTCCTTTGTGTATGTGGTGGAAGGTGGACAGTCCAGTCTTTGTTGTTATTATTTGTTCCATTTCTTTTCGATTTTTTCATCTGTTGTCTTTGTTCACACACACACACACACACACACACACACACACACACACACACGCACCACCACGCACACCACGCACACACACACACACACACTCACTCTCTCTCTCTTCAGACAATAGAAAGAAAAGTTTACAAATAAATGAATATCAATTTAGCAAACTATCTCCACGGTCGCTAAACCAACCAACCAACCAACCAGCCGAGCAACCAACAAACTAACCGACTGACCACCGATCAATAGAACAACCAACCAACCAATCAACCAGCCGAGCAACCAACAAACTAACCGACTGACCACCGATCAATAGAACAACCAACCAACCAACCAACCAGCCGAGCAACCAACAAACTAACCGACTGACCACCGATCAATAGAACAACCAACCAACAAAGGAAAGGACTAACAAACAAACAAACAAACAAACAAGTAGACTAACCGACCAACCAACAGACGGACTAACTGACCCTCAAACAGACTTACCGCCCAACCAACAGACTAAGCAACCGACTAACAGACCAACCAACAAACAAGCCGACTAACAAACAGACCAACTGAACGACAGACCAACCGACAAACAAACAGACCAACAGACAGACTGACCGACCATCAAACGCAATTAACTGACCAACAGGGTAATCAACCAACACACAGACCAACCAACCAACAAAGAAACAGACCGACAAACAGACTAACCGACCAATAGACTGACAGATCAACAAACAAACAGACTAACCAACCAACTATTTAACCAACAACAAACCAATAAGCTAACTTATCAACAAACTAAACGAACCAACATATTTATATTAAAAAATACCTTGTTTGTAAAAGATCCTTGGGAGTATAAAACACAACGTTTTGAGCCCAGGCCTTTTGTCAAACTCATACACTATCTTATACACACACACACGCACACACACACACATTCATAAAACACACACACACATCCATAACACACACACCAACAAACTCACACACTATCTTACACACACACACCAACAAACTAACACACTATCTTATACACACACACACACACACACACACACCCCAATAAAATCACACACTATCTTACACACACACACACCCCAACAAACTCATACACTATCTTATACACACACACACACACACACACACACACCAACAAACTAACACACTATCTTACACACACATATACACACCAACAAACTAACACACTCTCTTACACACACACACACCAACAAACTAACACACTATCTTACACACACACACCAACAAACTACCCAGCCAACACACACACACATATTAATGCACACATCAACAAACACATCAACAAACATACACACCAGCTGACATGCACACCAACAAACTAACACACCAACAAACACGCACACTAATATAAACACATACCAACAAACAAACACACCAATAAACTAACACACCAAGAAACATACACACCAACAACCTACCACACCAACAAACACACACTAGTTAACACACATGCAAACAAACACACACCCAACAAACACACACCCAACACACACACACCCAACAAACACACACCCAACATACACACACCCAACAAACATACACCCAACAAACACACACCAGCCACCAACAAACCAAGCGAGCAAGCAACCAACAAAATGACAACCAACCAATCAACCAACCAACCAACCAAAAATCCAGCCACCAAACCAACAAACTAACAAGCCAAACAACTTAAAAACTAAGCAACTAATCGACCAAGCAATCAACCAGAGCTAGGAACAAGAGAACTAATATTTACAGATTTATGATAATTTATTTTTAGAGCACAGGGATAGGGTAAGACCCAATAACACATGCTTTCCTCGGTCACATCGTCTGTGACAACCGTCCTCTCTTTTATCGACAATCTTGGGAAAAAAACACACAACATCAGCAGTAGCCAGACAAACACACACAACACACACACAAACAAACAACAAAAAAGAAACATACCAACAAATGAACAAACAAACAAGTGTCAGCACGCATTTATCAAAGTACGTTCAACCTCAAAGCAGCAGCAATGGCGTGTTGTACACATGTACACAGAGAACGAGAGCAGCAGTTTGTACAACAGTAGCACATCAATAGTCACAGTACATGTTATCATTATTAGTGTTTTAAGTCCAGCCGACAGCTCACAGCCATCCATACCAGGGCTGTAACCATCTCAAACAAAACATACACACATTTAAACACACTGATGACCTGGAAAAGAGAACCAGGAAAAGAGAATTATGTACACATATCATTGCATCCACACAAAATAATCTAATAATATGCCCCTGTCGTGGGCACCCAGCTTTTACCGGAGGTAGGGGTGGGTGGGAGTAAAAGAAAAACTTGAATACAAATGTATAAACTAAGCTAAGTACACACACACACACACACACACACACCACACACACACACACACACACACACACACACACACTACACACTCTCACACACACACACACACACACACACACACACACACACACACACACACACACACACACACACACACCACACACACACACACACAACGGCCACAACTTACAAACCCTATGGCAACCATTAAGCAGTTCATATTTCCTTAGAGCTGAAAATGCAGTTAATACATGTACCCAGTAGTCAATCCTATAATCAGAAAGTATGTAAGACTTTATAAAAACATAAAGTGACTGGACCAGAAAGACAGAAAAGGAGAAAGGAAGAAATGACAGAAAGCAAAGGAGCAAGGCAAAAACAAAAGACAGAGACAGAAAAGGGGATTTTCTAGCACAGAATTTCCGCAAGGTGGGGACACTATTCATACTGAAAGAGCCCTGGCATCCCCACAAGATGAAGTCACAATACAACAATATTTACGTTTGCACACAAACAATGTAAACTCAACAGTACATCAACAATCACAATACGATAATATTTACAATTGCACACAGACAACATAACTCAAATGTACGTTTCTATTTCCAATTTCTCAACAGTGTGGCAACTGTCAATACAGTAGTATTAACAATACACATAAATGAAAACCTACATTCCAACTTGTTAACAGTAGGCCCAAATCAACGGTTCCAGAACGTTATATGATTGTGTACCACTTTTTTGCTTTTTGTACACCTTAACTTCTCATCAGTACAACTGTCCCAGTATTTACGAATGCACATACACACAAATGTACATCTAAACTTCTGAACAGTACATCAACTGTCACTGTACCACAGTACTCAACAATATACATGACCTACACCTGTATGTCAATCAGCATATGTACAACAGTACACCAGTACATATTGTCCAACATAACACTGTACAGTATATGCAGATAGCGATCCATTCAGTACCACGTACTATCCATCTGTTTAAACTTCATGACCAGAGAAACAGGACAAAATACAAAATACATCAATGCTAGCCCACCACGGACTGCCAACTGGAAGGCTGTGGGTTCGAATTCCATCATCTTGTCACAATCATTGCAGGATTTTTCCATCCCAAACAGATCCTACCTAGTGCTGAGTGTACTATGAGCTCTTTGGGAAGACTGGGACTATGCAGTCGAGTCTCATCCACTTCATGAATGTGTCACTGAGGATATTCCTCAACATTCCTGACCTACACCAGAGGTGTCAGTATCTCTTGGGTCTGGTTAGCGCTAGGACATACTGATAGTAAGCATAGAGTAAAAACCCTGACACACAGTCTCAACCCCGGATAGAACTCCATAGCATAATAATTATCATCACCGTCCTCATCCTCATCACAGCACTGTTTAAAACTGTTCCAGATACTGTGGCCATTAATATGGCGAAGAAAATGTACCAGAACAAAAATTCCAGTCAGAACACAATCTTCAATACCGGAACAAAAAGACAAGAAAATATCAATACAAATGAAATACAAAGAGAAAACATGAATTCTTCACAAATCAAACCAGACAACATTACTACTAGTCAAAAACATTCAGAACACACAAATATCTGTTGAATACTGCTAGAATAGACTGGTACCAGTAAATCAACACCAGAACATATTATGCCAATAACATATTCATCACAAAAATTATGATCTACATTATGAGTCACTTTCATAAGTAAAAAAAAAAACTGAAGAAAAAAAACAAAACACCAAAATTGTCAATCCATTCTAACCAGCTCCCTTTTTAAACAAAAATGTTTACAGAAAATCTATATGTGTATTTCTCCGTGTCACAGTGACCTTGCAGAAATATGGAGGACAATGGTAGACTGTCACAACAGTCAACTCAGATTTGAATTGGAGGGTCACATGCCAGAATGATGTATCTCAAAATGAATAAAGGAGTCAGTGTGTCTCAAAATGAATAAAGGAGTCAGTGTATATCAAAATGAATAAAGGAGTCAGTGTGTCTCAAAATGAATAAAGGAGGCGGACACACAATTCCGTCAGTTAAGCCTTTAAAACATTGTCAGATGTTCCTGAACATGTCATCACAATGTTCATCACAATGTATTAAAATGTAGCCAAGATTGTTGGAAGGACAGACATACAAATAGAAGACACAAAACCATACACTAGGTAGGACCTCAAGACCTTGCCAGCTCGTAGGACTTATGTGCAGGTTTAAGGCTTGTGTTATGATCATTTTGGATCTTCTTCATCACACGACACCAGCGATGCCAGTGCATATGGAATTCATTCTGAGCTTTGTAACATTATTTTGAGAGACTAAAACTTTTAACCATCTACAAGTTCCTGAGGAAATGCTCTTCATGCACCTATTTGGAAAAAGTGCTGATTTTAGGCACCTTTTTTTCTGGACCAAGAAGCTTTTTACCTTCTAAACTTTACGCATTCATGACTCATCAACAGCCCAAAGCGTTGGCCAAAATTTGGTGACAGAAAATCCACCCATAAAACAGAGAAAATATAATTCACGTATTTCCTTTATTATCATACAAAGACACAACTCTGTGTGTACTCACTCACACACACACACACAGATTCACATACACCTCTCTCTGGTCAATACCATATGATCATTAAAAAAAATCAACATCAACTGACTGGTGTTACACTGTGGCAATCTGTCTCTCCAAAAGAATGGGAACCCAACTTTCACACAGAAAAACCCTCTGTGACAAAAATATAATGAAAGGAGTGTACAACAGAACATATTAAGACAAGTTAATGAATTATATATATATATATATGTGTGTGTGTGTGTGTGTATGTGTGTGTGTATACATACTTATACACAGACACAGATATAATGTATAACAAAAAGAAGAATACACACAAATGTATTAATCAATACAAGCCACACACAATCCGAGAAGATCTTCAATGAAATCCTGCTAATACTGAACATTTTGATGACTTAAATAGATGTAAAAAACCCTGAAAAAAATAAGAAAACAAAAATGTTTATAAACCCACAATACTAGGTAGTAAACCACAAAATAATACTAAAAAAAAGGGTTAAAAACTCCAAAACATGGAAATAAGTAGTGAATCAAAAATGGAGACTAAAAAAATAAAAGTTACAAAACATATCAGTAAGTAGGTAGCCAACAAGGAGGGCAAAGCAGTCATAAAAAAGATGGTAGTAGGCAGTAAACCAAACAGTAAAACTATCAGTAAATATCTTTGTTGACAAACAGTCATATACAGGCTGAGATAAGCCAAAAGGATGAACATGACAAGGAGAAGGAGGGAGGGAGGAGAGAAAGGAGAGAGAGAGAGAGGAAGAGAGAGGGGGAGAAGGGAGAGAGAGGGAGAGAGAGAGGGAGGGAGGGAGAAAGACAGACAGAGATAGACAGACAGATCAGACAGACGAAAGCACAGAGTATCTACCGTAGTCAGAGACAGACAGACTCGACAGACAGACAGGCAGACAGACAAAGGCAGAGAGACTGTAACTACAGTATTACTAAACATTATTTTAAAAAACTTAAAACTTTAGCATCAATATACACGGAGTATTAACAATTATCACAAAACATCTTAATATCTTTCAAGCAATCCGTACAAATGACAAATCTGCACATAGCTTCCCCATACATAGCTGCAACATTTAACAAAAATAAAGTGATCACCCATATTAAGCACTTCAAAATGAACAAGCACATAAATACAAACAAACAAGAAAAATTACAAAACATCAGCAAGAAGTACTTTTAAAAGCAATCATGCAAAACATACAGAGCTTGTTACAACTAATTTGTTCCATACAAATCATAGCAGAATGCTCACTAGCAACACAGAAAATGATGTGTCGACGTGTGAAAACAAAGACAAAAACTGTGAATAAGTTTCAGAGATCATGCAATACTTCATAACATACACTCCTACATCACTAGTACATAACTGTCATTAATTTTCCTATTATTAGAAAATCTTGAATGTTTTCACACAGCGCAGAACTATTTACATTGATCCTCTATCATTAAATAACTACCAAACTCATATCAGTTATCTTTCCCCAACTCAACAAAATATCAGGTATGCTAGATGGTCTGTTGTTTTTGTCCTAAAGCTAATGAACTTGTTTCTTTGTCGTCATTTGTGTATGCCTGACTAAGGCCAGTTGACTGAACATTTGCATCAGTTTTGTTTTGTTATGTAACTAAGCATTCTCATTCTATTTTCACATGCTTCAGGATATTATCATAAAACTATCAATAACATTTCTATATCACTACAAAACTATGGGCTGGTTGGTTCTTTGACACAGCTATGAATTCAAAATCTGATATCTTGAGTTCAATCCCAGCCTGCAACATGAATAGTGGCCTGTTCACTGCCCATCTTAATGTTATCATAATACAGGTAGTGTCAGCTTAGTGACACCAATCCTCCCCATTTCAAAACTTTACAAGCACATATGGATTTGCGCAGGCTCAGGGAGTCTGCCAGATAAGCAGATCTGGGATGAGCGCATATGGAGCTGTGAGCTGGGACTGAACTCAAGATATCAGATCTTGAGTCCACAAATCTGTCTACAGTAACCACAAAAAATATGAGAAAAGGATCAGAAAGTGTATTTAATACAACCAGACAAGACAGGCACAAATTTTCGGCAAACTGCCTTTGTCAAGACTAGATCACAAGTGAACAAACACCAAATACAAAAATTAGGAGAAAAAGACTGAAACTTCCCTGCTGCCTCGTCCAGTGTGAGGAAAGGACTAAAATGACATTGGCAGAAACAAAAGAGTTGCCCCTGGCAAAATTCTGTCAAAAATTCCACTTTTATACGTGAAACTAGAAATACATCATCATCATCATCATCATCATGTGCCTTGCCACATGGCATTGGCGATCATGGCCCTCCACACGAATCTATCCCCTGTCGGTGCAAGTACATCTCCCACCCTCTGTGTCCTCAGGCACCCTGCAAGTCCGTCCAATATTTTCTCCCTGGGTCTACCTGGTGTTCTCTCTCCCTCCAGCTTTCCTGTTGTGACCAGGTACTCTAATTCCCCTTTCCTCATAAAGTGTCCTATAAATGTTGCTTGTCTTTTCCTAATCTTCTTTATCAATGATCTTCTTGTGTCTGCTTCTTCAAAGATTGTCTCGTTTGTTTTCTTTGCTGTGCATGGAACTCTCCACATTCTTCTTAGAAACCATATTTCAGTTGCCTCAATTTTGTTCTGATTTGCATGTTGTCTGTCTATGCCTCACAACCGTACAACGGTATTGGTTCTATATAACATTCAAGAACTCCCTTCCTGATGTTAACTGATAGGCATTTAATAGCAAGAACACTTTCCATTGTCTTGAAAAAAAAGATGGCTTTGCATTGTGGAGACACACTCCCCCAGAGAAAGTGGCCCACATTTCACACAGTAAATCCATTGTGACAAAAAAGAATACAATACAAAGCAAACTGCAGTATCCTGAAAATACCCCTATAGACCTGTTTACCGTTTGGTGACATCTCCCTTAACCCTTTGACTCCCGCACCCTGTGCACCTGCATCCTTCATTGTCAACCATGTTAACAAAGCAAAAACTTAACCCTCTGACTCCCTCACCCTATCCACTAGCTTTCTGCAGAAAGCTGGTAGTTAGGATGAGGGAATCAGAGGGTTGCATTTTTCAGTTGGTGGATAGGGTGCCGGAGTCAAAGGGTTAAGCCTTCTTTACTGCATATTCGGGTAATCAACACTACCAACACCGCTATTTAAAAAACCATGACAGAGCTGACAAACACAATCCTGAAGGTATGAACAAAGAACAAATGAACACACAACACATACAGAGACACAGGACTATTTTTCACCCCCACCCACCCTGCCATCAATTTATCACAAACAGGCAGTCAGTCAACAACAGCAAATAATGGCTGGGTGCAATGACATCAAGGATGGGTCACAAAAACCATGATGATGAATATCTGATGAATTCACAGATACAGGTGAAAGACAAAAGTCAAGCCAAAGCTAAATCTATGTGAAATGGCCACATGAGTGCAGTGCATTCCCCATGTGACAACTGTGGAGCATTCTGCACTGTAGTCAAAATTAGGTTTGAATATTCAAGCGACGCCAATGCTGTGTTATTGCACCCGTCCTGTTTAAGACTTTTGATTGGCTTTAGTAATGCATGACATCACACAGAGTGAAACATGACAGACTAAGACACCGCCTCATCCAGCAGCAGAAATAAACTTTAATGGAAACAGAAAAAACACAAAAAAAGAATAAGAATGTGCATTTAATACAACCAGACACAAGACAGGCGCAAATTTTCGGCCAACTGACCTTTGTAAAGCATAAGATCACAAATGAACAAAATCATCATCATCATCATCATAGGTGCCCTGCTGCATGGCGTTGGCGATCATGGACTTCTATCTGTCTCTATCTCTTGTTGCCCCAAGCATCTCCTCCACTCTCCTCGTCTTCAGCCACTCCCCAAGTCTGTCTAGCATTTTCTCTCTGGGTCTCCCTGGTGCTCTCTTTCCCTCCAGCTTTCCGTTGTGACCAGGTACTCCAAATCCCCCTTCCTCATAAAATGGCCTATAAATGTTGCCTGTCTTTTCCTAATCTTCCTTATGAGTGATCTACTTGTGTCTGCCTCCATCAAGACTGTCTCGTTTGTTTTCTTTGCTGTCCATGGAACTCTCAAATTCTTCTTAGAAACCACATCTCGGCTGCCTCAATCTTGTTCTGGCTTTGCTTGTTGACTGTCCATGCCTCACATCCGTACAACAGTATTGGTTCTATATAACATTCAAGAACTCTCTTCCTGATGTTAATTGATAGACATTTGTTGGTAAGAATGCTTGTCATCTTCTTGAATACTGTTTTGGCTTGGCCGATTCTGCCAGCTATTTCCGATGTGCATCTGCCGTCTGATGAAATGACCGTTCCCAGGTAGTTGAACTTATTAACCTGTGTCAAGGTTGTGCCATTTGCTGTTATTTTGCATGAGGGGATTTCATGTTTTTACTGATCACCATGACTTCAGTCTTCCTGCTGTTTAGTTCCAACCCCTTACCTTTGCTTTCTATTTCTAGTATATTCACAAGGTTTTGTAGGTCTCTTTCACTTTCTGCAATTAGCACGGTGTCATCTGTGTATTGAATGTTGTTTATCATTTTCCCTCCAACCTTTAATCCAGGTCTTCTTCTAGGTTTCTCATAATGTTTTCACTGTAAAATGAAAACAGATCTGGTGACAAAACACAACTCTGTCTGACTCCTCTTTTGATGTTTTGGAAAGAGCTTATATTGTTTTCTATTCTCATTGCAGCTGTTTGTTCCCAGTACATATTTCTGATTATTCGTAGATCTTTTCCATCAACATTGAGTCTCTCCAGTTGGTTGATCAATTCTTCATGTCTTACCCGATCGAAAGCCTTGGTATAGTCAACAAAGCATAAATACAAATCCTTATTCATCTCAATTGACCTCTCTATGATAGTTCTTAGGATGTATATATGGCATTAATAGTTCCTTTCCCTTCGACAAATCCACACTGTTCTTCTGCTATTTCTCGTTTGATTTTATTCCTTGTCCTCATCATGATTATTCTTAACAGGATTTTTATTACATGACTCATCAAACTGATTGTGCGATGGAGTTTCACATTCTATAGCCCTTGTCTTCTTTGGAAATGCAATGAAAATTGATTTTGACATATCTTTGGGGATTTTACCAGATACAAAAATTACAAAAAGTCACACTGGGTGAAGCAGCAGGGAAGTTTTCAGTCTTTTGCTCTTGATTTTTGTGTTTGGTGTTTGTTTGTGATCTTACACTTGACAAAGGCCAGTTGGCCGAAAATTTGCACCTGTCTTGTCTGGTTGTATTAAATATGCGTTCTGATTCTTTTCTCATGTTTTTTCTGGTTCCTGTTTGCTTGAACGCGGCAGTCACACTTGTTTTGGATTCTGTAAAATTTTAATGGATTTGTGTCAAGTGGCAAGGTAACACTTCTCTCTGGGACCCAAGAAATATCATTTATAAAAGTGAAGATATCTGACAGTTAGCAGATCACAAGGCAGTGAGTCAGTACTGGACAACGAGTGAGTAGTTGCTAATTTAGTCTACCCATGTGTTAAGGTCAAAACTGAATTTGGAGAATGAAATCTCCGCTGTTCTTATTTAGCACAGAATGATGTGCGCACACTGATCATAATCAACCACATCCAAGTGGCTAGTTAAGCACCAACTTTAGTAACAAATCACCACACACTCTCATATACTGACAGCTATTCTGAGGGTCGATACAGAAACTGCAGACATGAATACAAATTCGATCCTCATCAAATTGAAATCATTCAATAAACGACCCGAAACACATTGACCATTCCCATTCAGTCCAGGAGATAGCTAACGCCACCAACACACTTTTCAAGAAACAAAAACTGGGACATGCTGAAAAGTTAGGCTGCCCACTTAATGTATCACTTCCAGATGAAAAAATAGGTTATTTCTTTAAATCAGGGTCCAAAAAGGTACCGGTACATCAATTTCATAAAAGGAGCCAGGGCCAGTGTAAACACTTTAAGATATGTGACTCTTCATGCCATGCTCTTATGATGGCTTCAAATTTCATGGGTTTGAAGGGCATTGGACAGCCAAAACAAATAGTGCAGTGCCCTGATAATGAAACGGGGCAGAAGATGGGTCAGCAAGCAAAATAACCAATAAACATATTAAAACTTCGGATTCCAAGGGCCCCATGACATCCATGTTACCCCCAAGGCACTCTATCCTACAGTGTTGATGGGCCAGAGAAATACAACAACTGGATTGACTTGACATTTCTGAAAAGTAACAACAACTTGATACTTCTGAAAAATAACAACTTGACACTTCTGAAAAGTAACAACTTGACACTTCTGACAAGTAACAACTGGACTGACCTACACTTTCAGCAATGTGTGACAAGGGTTGGCAGATCAACAAAAATTAAAAACAGTTGGTTGCCTGAATAACAGTTGTCAGTCTACAGTGGGATCCTGTTAAAAGCCAGGGCCCAGATGTACAATATGTCTTGATCCTAGAAGTAGTGTCAATGTTAAAACCATTTCAGAGTCACAGACATTTTCACAAAAAACACTTAAATAATTTTTGATATTTAGAATGCTTATAGGAGATTGAAATGTGTTGTGCAAGTGGGCCCAGGACACTGGTCTCCAAAGACACACCCCTGATGTTGCTTGTAGCACGTAAAACATTGCACTATTCACCAGGAGAACATGACATCAATACCTGCAGCACATCACAACTTGCACAGTAAACATTTTACTTTTAAACTTCAAAATCACTTCAGCATTTATATACAGGAAAACATGAAAATAACGGACATCACGTCAGGACACCACCGAAAGCTGTACACGTTATCAGGCATCACATTAAAAGTTATACAGCTTAACTATATAAAAATATCTTGACAACAACATCGGTCAATATTCATATAGTTCATTGCAGATGAATAACATGAATAGTTTTGTATGGCTCTAATAAACATAATTCTATCATACAAATAGCAGACCAAATGGTTTGGTAACATGACCAGGATATCAGTCAACGCAACAGCCAGCCCTTTGAGCTAACAGCACCAGGTGCTTGGGCTTCACAGCCTGAAGAAGACCATAACAGCGCTGGACAGAAGGAGTAGCAGACACACTCCACATTTACAACATAAATACGCCAGGCTTCATGTCTAGCAAAGGACTGACAGCTTCATCTCCCTGTGACATCTCCTAGTACACATGGAGGGGAAAAAATCAAGCTGAGTAAGTACTAAACACAATTACAGAGAAATGTACTCACACCATTTACATTTTCTTTTTCAGTTCATCTGAGGCAAAACAACATCATCATCTTTGTGAATCGGACATTCCAAGCCATTTCTGAACATAACTCTCACTTGAAAGCAATAACAGTTTTGATTTTCAGGACATTAAGTTTCCAAGTTTGTTGTTCCGGGTTTCAATATTTACAAGAATCAGCACCTTTGGTCACATGAGCATGAAGTGTATACAGACGTTGTAAGACGAGATCTTGTCCCCATAATCTGACGTCATGGTCAGTGATGGTTTCCAGTCTGAAAATTCTTCACACACCTGACATCAGCACATGACCCAAACAATGCAAGCTGCTGCACGTTTTTCAGGCACAGGGTTCTGTTGTGGCTTTTTATTTTGGCACAAAAACTTGTCCCCGGCTGAAATGTCAAAGACTGGTGGCACACACAACACTAATTGTGTTGGCCAGGATCATTTCCTGGTCAGTGACAAGAGTGGTGTGGTAGGTAATCGCAACCACTGCTGTTTGGATTTCACTTGTCATCTTGTTCCTTCCACTCCCACCAAACCTGTGACATTTGTAATGTCAAGTCAAAACTTCTCGTTTCTAACAGTTAATGCCCACCCCCCACCCCAAGAAGAAAAGAGAAGTCACAAAACTCCACCCTTACAAAACACTACATTATGCCACAGTGACACTGGAGGGTGTGTTACACAGCAACAAAATTGGGATCAAAGGGATTCTGTCTCCTGATCTCCCGACCCTCCTCCCCATCACATGCTGATGCAGGAGCGTCCCTGGACTCCCTGAGGGTGGTGTACGCCACAGAGAACTCCCCCATCTCCCTCCTGGCCCCGGACCCTCTCGTGCTCCTGCCATTGATGCGGTCCCACAGGTGAGTGGCGGCCTGCCTGAGTTCAGGGAGTGTGAACCAGGCGACGGGCAGAAGCGCAGCTCGCAGCAGGTAGACTCTGGACAGCGTGACGGACACGATGATGACGGCGTTGCGGGGCATGCGGCGGTAGAACCACCAGCCGATCATCAGCGGCAGGGCACACACCACCGTCACCAGCAAGGGAATCAGCACGTGGCAGGGACGTTCCAGTGGCTCTCCGTCCACCTCCAAATCCCTTCCCAACCCCTGTCTCTCCTCTCCCTCCTCTCTTCCTCCGACCAGGACGACGGTGGGGTCGATGTCCTGCGTGTTGATGGTGCAGTCGTTGGCGGTTGGATGAAAAGCCGTGTCGTTATAAGACGCCACAGAATGTTCCGTGTCTGGGATCTGAGACAGGACGGGGCAGGAGGGATCATCAAATAGGATTTCGCCCTGGTCCGGCAAAGTCTCCACACGAGTAGGGACCAACCCGCCTTCTCTGTAGACCACGTTCCCCTCCAGATGCCCGTTAGCTGTCTCCCTTCCTTCACAATCCACACCCTCCTGGAGTCGGGATGATCCTCCCCCGGCGTGGAGCAAGCCAGAACCATGCTGTGTGGCAGAGCGGCGTGGCTGTGTGGCGTGCACCATGTCCCAGTACATCAGGAGGGCCAGCCCCACACACAGCAGCAGGAGGGCGGCGATGGGCAGGTAGAAGACAAGGACCAGCACCACCATGCGGGAAGGGAACGGGGTGTGCAGGGGGCAGAACGTCTCGTCCCAAAAGGCGTCACGTGTACTCTGGTCCACGGTGGCCATCAGGATGGGGATGGGGATGAGCAGTGTGCCCAGCCAAGGCCAGCCCACCACCAGAGCCTGCAGCACACACAAACAGTTGGTACAATCACTGTACATACAGCATTTTGCACCAGCTGAATAGTGTGTACAAAATAAGTATGAAATATCTATCCTAAGAGATTCAGGCAGATCTCATATCAGTGTGACAGCTATGTGCAAGGTGATATCATTCTGGATACACAGAATCAAACTAAGGCAACCTTGGCAAAAGTATGCACTGATCTGCTCTCGTCAGTCACGAAACACTATCCTGGCTTGTGTTTGTCGAAAATCTACCTATTTCAATAGGATTCTCTCACTATGGGATAACCAAAGCACTTTAAACCGTTTAAACCTTAAGAAGCTTGAACATTCTGTAACAATGAAAGTCTGAGAAAAGAATCTTCAGTTCTAGAATATGATGAGATTGTGCCCTGCGCGTTCTGCCGTCATCAGCTTGCTCTGCTGAGGACAATGTCTTCCAACTTGGTGGTACTGATATCAAAACTGATGAGGCTGGTCTGCAGAGCATCCATATATCGCTTCAGTGGTCGCCCCTGGCCATGGTATCTTTGCTTCAGCTCTCTGTAAAGGAGCACCTTAGGGATGCAAACGTTTTCTACACGGACAATGCATCCTGTCCAATAAAGGTAGCATCTGATAAGTAAAATTGTTTGGTAAGCCCACTTCTTAAAAGCTTGAATGCTGGACACTCAGTCTTGCCACATGATGTTGCAGATCTTACAATAGGTTGAATCTTTCCAAAATTATGAAGAAAAGACCTATGAGATTTCTCTGGTAGATCTTTGATGTTAAAAATCTAGTCAACATTTTTTTTAATAGTTGTCTTTAGTGTGGGCACTGAGCAAATCCGACAACACAGAAAAATATACTTGTCGACTTTATAGCTGTTTTGGGGTGTCCTATTTAATGTCCAAACAAAACAGTAAAGAGAAATCTTGGATGAAATCCATTATATACAAACTCGTGAGTTAGCACAAAAAAATGTTGGTTTCACATACTACAAATGGACCAAAGAGACTCCCTTATAAAGTTTTTAGGGGGTTGATCGAAATAAACAGCATAGCAAAACAGGTGACGGGCATCAAAGGTTAGAGAAGTTGTAAGCACTACAACAAACAGGTTTTGATGTTGTAAGGTATCACCAAACCCGTTGGCGATGGGAGATGTTTTATTCATGTCTTCAAGCAAAGATCAATAGATATGTTTATCCAGTACTGGTCAGGAACAATAAGAGACAGAGACAAGACTCGCTGGCTATCGATATCTAAAACTCTACTTGAAAAAGAAAAGTGTATATACTAAACAGATGTGTACTATTCCTGAGAAGAACTGACACAAGCACGACTTAAATGTTTTATATTTACAGAACACTAGCTATAGATACAGTGTCAATAGTCATGATAGGAACTGCCCTTTTAGCACAAAAATAATTGGAAAATGAATACTATCTATCATCTGACTGCATCTTTGACATGACATTTTGCACAATTCAGCATACCATTCGTCGCTCATTCTCCTTGAAACAAGCAACACTTGACCTAACCTACAGAATGTGCATCACGGTGACTGCTGTGTGCAAGTAAAGAGAAACCAAAACACATCAGAATGGAATGAGAATGAATATCCATTCACAAAACAAGACAGGCGCACATTTTCGGCCAACTGGTCTTTGTCAACAGTACAAAAACAAACAAACAAAAACAAACAAACAAACAAATAAAAAACAAAGAAACAAATTCACTGGACCAGAAGGAAAACGACAGATCAGCTAACTTCCCTGTTATTTCATTCAGCCAGAGGTTTTGCTGTCTTTTGAAAACACTTGACAAAGCAAAATTTGGCCGAAAATGTGCGCCTGTCATGTTCTGTTACTTTAAATACACATAACATTCTATTTTCACGTGTGTCTAGTTTCAGAACATGCAGGTTTCAAAATTTATTTTCCATGCATAGCACAAAGAAAATGTTTTATACAGCTGTTCTCTACAATTACTGTGTTACGTGCAAATGGCTGTAGAAATTCACATATATTTTCAGTGACTGTGGTGAAACAAAAACTATTCAAGTATTTTCGTGAACATCAGTGAACCCAAAAGTGTTTTTTTTATGAATTATTCATCTCTGCTGTTTGTGACTCTTTGCATTTCTGTTTGACTAATGTGTGGAGACGTACAGCTTTGTATTTATAAAGTTTTTCTATCTTGTCACAATGAATTTACCACGTGGAAGTCAGGACGTTCTCACTGCAGAGAGCGCTATGACACAGTGCAGCACCATGTATTTTTTCTGTCTTTTTCTTCTGTATGTGTGTAATCTCCGTCTACCTATGAAAGTACCTTTTTCTACAGGATTTTGCCAGGGACACCTCCTTTGTTGCCATGGCATCTTTAACTGGCACTAAGTACTTGTTGCACATGGAACTCAGTTTATCATCTCAACCAAAAGCCTTGCACTTGGACACAACTTAGGATCTTGTGGGGAGGGAAGAAAAATCACTGTATGATCCATGATCTGAACCCAGGGTTTTCACATCCATGACAGGTGCTGTCATTTCTAGGCCACGTGCTGCAGTTAAGGTGTTACTGCAGTTTAGTGGAGTCATTTGCTACACCCCTCCCTGTCTGAGTGTCTCCTCCTTTGCTTTGAATTACAGCCTATGATGATGATGATGATGATGATGATGATAACGACGATGATGACGACGACGATGATAATGAGGAAGAGGAGGAACAACAAGAAGAAGATGACGACGATGATGATGATGACGACGACAACGACAAAGATGATGATGATGATGGACTCTCCCGCGTATCCGAAGAATGAGTAGGCATATGCATACTGGTCTTTATCCCTCCGTGTAGGTCTTCATGTGGGACAAAAGGTCAATCCTGGAGGCACTTAATCTTCCGAATAAGCTGTACGGAAAGGAGCCCTGCGGCCACAACCGATGAGGATGACTTCAAAAGCATCCCTGTATCATTCCAGTGGTGCTCCCTGGCTGCGGCATCCCTGCCTCAACTCTCTGCACATGAGCATCCCTGGGACACAGCCGTCTTCCAATTGACAATCTGCCCCGTCCAACAAAGCTGACATCTGATAACCAGACACTCTATACTTTCCCCCGTCGGGATGCCGGGACCTTTTTCAGTACAAATAGTATCCCCCACCTTCTGGAAATTCTGTGCTATAAATTTCGTCTTTTCTGTCACTCTTTTTGTTTCTGCCTTGTTCCTTTGTTTTCTGTCATTTCTTCCTATCATTTTCTGCCTTGCTGGTCCGTTCACCTGTATGTGTTCAGTAAAGTCTTACATACTTTTTCGTAGCATTGATAAAAGGGTACATGTATTAAGTGCATTTTTAGCTCTACGGAGGTGAGATATGCGGAAGCAATTCTAAGTAAATTAGGCTCATTTTTATGTATGTTTTTGAGTCCTTACTTACGTTTAAATTTGTATTCAAGTGTGTTTTTTTAAAATCCCCTGTGTAATAAATTGGACGGAGTGGTCAACGCCAGGGGCATCTCCTTAGATTATGTTCACGAATGCACTGATAAATGTACTTAATTTTCTTTTCTGTAGTTTTCCCTGTTGAAGTTTTGTATGTGTTTTGAAACGGTTATAAATCTTGATATGTCTCTACGTAGTCGGCTGGGCTTTAAACCATAATAACAACAACAACTCTATGCTTGGCAAGCCACATTTCTTCAGGACTTGAAGGATGGGCAGTTGATCTTGCCATGGCTTTAAACCACAAACAACAACAACAACAACTCTATGCTTGGCAAGCCACATTTCTTCAGGACTTGAACGATGGGCAGTTGATCTTGCCATGGCTTTAAACCACAACAATAACAACAACAACAACAACAACAACAACTCTATGTTTGGCAAGCCACATTTCTTCAGGACTTGAAGGATGGGCAGTTGATCTTGCCATGGCTTTAAACCACAACAACAACAACAACAACAACAACTCTATGCTTGGCAAGCCACATTTCTTCAGGACTTGAACGATGGGCAGTTGATCTTGCCATGGCTTTAAACCACAACAATAACAACAACAACAACAACAACAACAACTCTATGTTTGGCAAGCCACATTTCTTCAGGACTTGAAGGATGGGCAGTTGATCTTGCCATGGCTTTAAACCACAACAACAACAACAACAACAACTCTATGCTTGGCAAGCCACATTTCTTCAGGACTTGAACGATGGGCAGTTGATCTTGCCATGGCTTTAAACCACAACAACAACAACAACAACAACAACAACAACAACTCTATGCTTGGCAAGCCACATTTCTTCAGGACTTGAAGGATGGGCAGTTGATCTTGCCATGGCTTTAAACCACAACAACAACAACAACAACAACAACTCTATGCTTGGCAAGCCACATTTCTTCAGGACTTGAACGATGGGCAGTTGATCTTGCCATGGCTTTAAACCACAACAACAACAACAACAACAACAACAACAACAACAACAACAACAACAACTCTATGCTTGGCAAGCCACATTTCTTCAGGACTTGAACGATGGGCAGTTAATCTTGCCATGGCTTTAAACCACAACAACAACAACAACAACAACAACAACAACAACAACTCTATGCTTGGCAAGCCACATTTCTTCAGGACTTGAAGGATGGGCAGTTGATCTTGCCATGGCTTTAAACCACAACAACAACAACAACAACAACAACTCTATGCTTGGCAAGCCACATTTCTTCAGGACTTGAACGATGGGCAGTTGATCTTGCCATGGCTTTAAACCACAACAACAACAACAACAACAACAACAACAACAACTCTATGCTTGGCAAGCCACATTTCTTCAGGACTTGAACGATGGGCAGTTGATCTTGCCATGGCTTTAAACCACAACAACAACAACAACAACAACTCTATGCTTGGCAAGCCACATTTCTTCAGGACTTGAACGATGGGCAGTTGATCTTGCCATGTGATGTTAGCCTATGACCCGTGTTTTTTATTTTTTAAGCGGTTCCATTTTTATTGGATGAGTGTATATATACTCTGTCTTTGGTGGATGTGCATTCCAGATAATTTCGAAGGTTGACAGCCAGAACCCAGTATCTCACTTTTTTGTCAATTTTCATTTTTTATACTGAACTGTTGCTTTTGATGTCATCTTGCACTTGGTGGATGTTCTTTTTGCCATGATATTGATTTTTGATCGGTTTTCAGTAAAACCAAAACCAGTATCCCGAAATGTAGATATAGCCTCTCCCCGAAAACCCAGTTAAAAATCATCTCCTGTAAACTATCAGAAAATTGAGATACTTGGTTCTGGTTGTCAACCCTCGATTTCTTCTTTCAACAAGCCACAGGACAATGACATGATTTACAGGATCTTTTATATGCATACTTGGTGTTCCGCATGTGTAGAGGGGATTTAGGCTGGCAGGTCTGCACTCATCTTAACCTGGGAAATGGGGAAAAATCTACACCCTTTATCCTGCAGGCAGAGTTGTCTAGGGACCCAAGACTTTTTTTTAATAGAAATCCAATGTTTACACAGCTGACTACCACACTCATCGTGATGTTGCTGTGAGGTTGCCCTGTGATCGATATTCAATAAAACACGTTCCTATTTGAATCATCCCCCTCTGTAATTCAGTCCCTTACCTTCTTCACAAAGCTCAGAAGGGAGTGGCACCTGGAGGGGGAGGGAGACAGACGACCATAGTGACCGTGGATGGAACTGCCCCACCCCCATCTTCCTGCCGCCAGACGGTAGACATACACTGTACCCAGCGTCACCAGTGTCCAGAAACACACAAAGTCCTGTCACACAACCACACTGTTATGTCAGTTTGTTACAATTCATCTACGATACGATACAATGCAATGCAATGCAATGCAATGCAATGCAATACAATACAATACAATACAATACAACACAACACTACACAACACAAGACAGTGCAAGGCAAGGCAAGGCAAGGCAAGGCAAGGCAATACGATATGATACGATGTGATACCACATGATACGACACGGGGTGATGCGATGCAACGCGACGCGACACGATACGATAGAATGCAATATATTATTATTAGCATTTTATGCCCAGCCATTTACACAGAGTCACACCAGAGTAGAGATGATCTCAAACAAAACTCACACTTCTAAACAAATTGAAAAAAAAAAAAAAGGAAAATCAAATAAAATACACATTACATGCAATCACGCAAATAATCTACAGACATGCCTCCAACATTGGCTTTTCCTTTACAACTCATCATCATCATCATCAGGTGCCCTGCCGCTTGGCGTTGGCGACCATGGACTTCCAACCATCTCTATCTCTCGTTGCCCCTAGCATCTCCCCCACCCTCCTCATCCCCAGCCACTCTGCAAGTCCGTCCAGCATTCTCTCCCTGGGTCTACCTGGCGCTCTCTTTCCCTCCAGCTTTCCCGTTGTGACCAGGTGCTCCAAATCCCCCTTCCTCATAAAATGGCCTATAAATGTTGCCTGTCTTTTCCTAATCTTCCTTATGAGTGATCTACTTGTGTCTGCCTCCATATAGACTGCCTCGTTTGTTTTCTTTGCTGTCCATGGAACTCTCAACATTCTTCTGAGAAACCACATCTCGGCTGCCTCAATCTTGCTCTGGCTTTGCTTGCTGACTGTCCACGCCTCGCATCCGTACAACAGTATTGGTTCTATATAACATTCAAGGACTCTCTTTCTGATGTTAATTGATACCTTTACAACTACCACTACTAATATTACTACTACTAGTTGTACTATTACTGCTGCCACTACTGCTTCTAATGTTACTATTATAAATACTACTACTGGGCATGCCTCTGACATCGGCTATTTCTTTACTACTACTACTACTACTATTACTACTACTACTACTATTGCTACTTTCATTTACGTAGTGGAAACAGTCCAAGTCAAAAGCATACTCACTGCACTAAATATAGTAATGGATCACCATTTACATTCATATGGCGACAGAAGTAGATAATAAGTGTACATACATTAATCTCCCATGCACAGACAGTTCATTAAGAAAAACAACAGACAATAAGATCAACAACAATTCTACTTCTTCTTCTCCCTTAACTTCATGTGGAGTGACTGGGGCGCTGCACAAAAGAACTGTTTACCAGGTTTGTCCAGATATGTCTGTTGTGTGCCAAAACCTGGGTCTCTGCATATGGTTTCTCTGTCCATCCCACAATGCTATCGGTTCACCAAATAAAATACTTCTCTCTTAATCCAAGTGAGGAAATGTCTATGAGCAACCACCTGACCCGAAACACAGATACACAGACACAGACGCATACACAGACACACACATACACACACACACAGACACACACATACACAGAATAACATATAAAGATCGTACTGCACAGATTAATCTCCAGAAACGTAAAGCATCCTACACAGCATATGTGTACATGTGTGCATGCGCGTGCGCGCGCGCACACACACACACACACATGCACGCACACACACACACACCCCTATACGTTCTCAGAGCCAACATCCTCAAAATGAAAATGTCCAGGGCTGGGGTTTTGACCTGCAAAGAGTCCATACACACGCACACACACAATCACCGTCTAATATCACTTATAGTGAAAAGACGTTAAATCAAGCAACGAACGAACACACACAATCCGGGGATGGGCGCTGCCCTCATAATGCTGGCCCCGGAAAAAGTTGGTCTCTGCCACCTCACTCCCCTACGACCCCAGCCAGAGTTATGGAACTATCTAGACAGGACCTCAGGACCTCAGGACCTGGCCAGTTCGTGGGTTTATGTGCAGGCTTAAGGCGTGGGCCGTGATCATTCTGGATTTTCTCCGCCACATGGCACCTGTGACGTTAGCGCATATAGAATTCATTCCGAGTGCGGAGACGTCATCTAAAGAAACTGAAAATGAAATTGCACACACACACACACACACACACACACACACACACACACACACACACACACACACACACACACACACACACACACACACACACACACACACATACACCAGCTCTCACAAAGAACCACCAGCCTTAAAAAAACCCCACAAACAAACAAACAAACAAACAAAAAAACAGAAGTGCCAAGGGCGAGAACTCTGACCTGCGAGTAGTCCCCAATCAGCTGCATGAGGATGTGCATCTCACAGGAGTGGAAGAGAGTTCCAGTGTGGTAGGAGTGGATGTAGATGGGGTGGGTGAAGGCACCCACCAGCAGGTCCGCGATGCACATGCTGACCAGCATGGCGTTGCGCGTGCGCGCACGTGCCTTCTTGGAGCAGAGGATGGAGAGGAGGAGCAGGAAATTGCAGAGGATGATGGCCGCACACAACAAGATGTCCACGGCAATCACGAAGCGGTAGAGAAGTTCAAAGTCAATCTCCATGGCTGCTGGCTGGTTGGCTGGGTTGGCTGGTTGGTTGGGTGAGCGGTAGTTGGTTGGTTGGTTGGTTGATTAGTAGGTCAAGTGGGTAGGTGGGTGGGTGGGTGGTGGTTGGTTGGTTGGGTGGGGATGGTTGATTTCTTGAAGGACTTTGGGAGGAGGGTATATGTGTGTTGTGTGTATGTTAGTGTGTGTGTGGATTAGTACGCGTGTGTGTGTGAAAAAGGGTGTCGGTCAGTACGTGTGTGTATATGTGTGGGGGTGGTGGGGATGGTGGGGTGTGTGTAGTCTGTCTTTTTGAATGTGTGTTTGAAGGAGGGAGTTTACAAGATATATATCTTCTTTCAATAAGATTTGTGTGTGTATTGTGTGCATACGTGCGTGCGTGCGCGCGCGCGTGTGTGTGTGTATGTGTGTGTGTATTAGAATCTAAAGCTGACTGTAAACTAAGGCTTGGGGTGTGGCTAGTGCTGACTCGACGATGTCTTTGCTTCAGGTCGGTCAAAAGCCTGGCATGGGGAACTAAGAAGGCTTCGTGAGATAGGAGAGGGTTGGTGGTCAAAGCTAGGGAACAGGAGCTGATCTATTTCAAACACCGGTTCCTTCAGCTGCCTCCAAGACAGTTGTCAGAGGTCTTTCCCGATCCTCAAGGTCAGTCCATTACCGCAGGAGGTAAGGCTGGATCAGGACTAGGGCTACGGGTTAGTTACCTCAAGGCAAAGGGAGTGGGAACTGGCTGAAGGCTACGGGATGTAGGATTACTTACAGGTCTACGACAAGGATTTCTTAAAGGCTATGGGGAATTAAAGGCTATTGGATTGGGGTTAATTAATGGTATGAAAGGCTACAGGATTAGGTTGTTTATATCAAAGGATATGAGAAATGGGGATAACTGCATCAAAGACTACAGATTGGGGTTAATTAGATCAAAGGGTGTGGGAATTCGGGTTAATGATGTCAAAGGCTATAAGGCCTGGGATAATTATTGAAAGGATACAAACTGGAATAATTATATCAAAGGGTGTGGGAATCTGGGATTAATTATATCAAAGGCAATGGGGTCGAGGTTATGTTTATCAAAGCTCATATGAATGAGTTAACTGTATCAAACAATACAGAATTGAGGTTAATTATGAGTTGGGATCAATTATATCCAAGGCTACAAGACTGGGGTTAACTGCATGAAAGACTACAGAAATAGGTTTACTATATCAAAGACTATGGGACTGAGGTTAATTATATCAAAGGCTGAGCTAAGTATTGCTGTCGGTGATGGGCTAAGGGTTGCTGTCAATTGTAGGCTAAGGGTTAATGTCAGTTATAGGCTACGGATGACGTCAATCACAGGTTAAGGATGTGTTATCAGATACAGGTTAAGGATTAGTGTCAGTTATAGGCTAGGGACTGGACTCACTTTAAGGCAAAGGGTCGGAGGTCAGTTAAAAACATGGGCATAGTTTAAATCTAGAAAACAGTATCGACTGCATGCTTGGGGACAGGTTTCACTTAATCCTGGGGGCTGGGTGTTATGGTTGTTGGAGGTAGGAGTCAGTGAATGACGTGGTTTTGAGAGGGGAGGGTGTGGAGGACTGGGATACAGATTGAGTTGCTCGACCAGGTCTCTCTCCTAGATAGGCAAAGGTGTCAAGGTCATGTCCGTCTGACACATCTGTACACAACGGTTAAAATCTGAAAGCTGCGAGGTGGGGGGAGAGAGGATGAAAACAAGTCGTGTTTGTGATGATGTCTGGTTCTTAGGTTGGTGAGAGGTTGGTGTGGAGGGACTAGGGAGTACTGGTTTTGTTGTTGTTGATGATGATGATGATGATGTTGTTAATAATGATGTTGTTGCTAATGTTGTTGTTGTTGTTGATGTTGTTGTTGTTGATGTTGTTGATGATGCTGTTCGTGTTGATGTTGCCGCGTTTTTGATGATGTCTGGTTCTTAGGTTAGTGAGAGGCAGGTGTGGATGGACAAGGGATAGTAGCTTTACTGCTGTTGCTGTTGACGTTGTTGTTGTTGTTAATATTGTTGTTGATGTTGCTGCTGATGCTGTTGTTGTTGTTGTTTCAATGCTGTAGATGGCTTGCTGTTACGGTTTTCTCGTGTTGTTTGAAGTCTGACGACACACGAAGCAAACAACTGCAACAAAGAAGATCAGACAAGGTAAGCACTGAACTTACACCAGAAACACATACACTAGAACGAGAAAGCGAGCGTATCTATCTAATCAATAAGACAAGTCAGGCGCAACTTTTCTGCCAAGTGGCCTTTGTCAAATGAACACAAAAGACAATACAGAAACAAAACCACTGGCTCTAGGAAAAAACAACAGATCAGGTAACTTCCCTGAAGTTCTGTGCAGATGGAGAATACAACTCAGAGTTAACAGCCTTCAGTACAGAAGACAACCAAAACAAGAGTAACAGCTTTCAGTGCTGAAAGACAACCAAGACAAGAGTTAACAGCTTCAGTACAGAAAGACAACCAAAACAAGAGTTAACAGCTTTCAGTACTGAAAGACAACCAAGACAAAGTTAACAGCTTTCAGTACAGAAAGACAACCAAGACAACAGTTAACAGCTTTCAGTACAGAAAGACAACCAAGACAAAGTTAACAGCTTTCAGTACAGAAAGACAACCAAGACAAGAGTTACGCCTTCAGTACAGAAAGACAACCAAGACAAAGTTAACAGCTTTCAGTACAGAAAGACAACCAAGACAAGAGTTAACAGCTTCAGTACAGAAAGACAACCAAGACAAGAGTTAACAGCCTTCAGTACAGAAAGACAACCAAGACAAGAGTTAACAGCTTTCAGTACAGAAAGACAACCAAGACAAGAGTTAACAGCTTTCAGTACAGAAAGACAACCAAGACAAGAGTTAACAGCTTTCAATACAGAAAGACAACCAAGACAAGAGTTAACAGCTTTCAGTACAGAAAGACAACCAAGAGTTAACAGCTTTCAGTACAGAAAGACAACCAAGACAAGAGTAACAGCTTTCAGTACAGAAAGACAACCAAGACAAGAGTTAACAGCTTCAGTACAGAAAGACAACCAAGACAAGATTAACAGCTTTCAGTACAGAAAGACAACCAAGACAAGAGTTAACAGCTTTCAGTACAGAAAGACAACCAAGACAAAGTTAACAGCCTTCAGTACAGAAAGACAACCAAGACAAGAGTTAACAGCTTTCAGTACAGAAAGACAACCAAGACAAGAGTTAACAGCTTTCAGTACAGAAAGACAACCAAGACAAGAGTTAACAGCTTTCAGTACGAAAGACAACCAAGACAAGAGTTAACAGCCTTCAGTACAGAAAGACAACCAAGACAAGAGTAACAGCTTTCAGTACAGAAAGACAACCAAAACAAGATAAAGCAAGGAAGCCACCAACCAACCAACCAACTGTTCACTTCGCACTGCTTACAGCCCGCCGACCACTAAAGCCATATCAGGACTAACACCATGTTGTAAACAGCTCCGAGTTAATTAGGAAGACAACACCTTAAACCCAAACCACACGATTATCCTTCAGATCTATATGCATCTGAAACGCTTTGACAACCGCACCTGTCCACCAACTGCAAAAGTTGGCCCTCTAATTCCCTCATTTCTGCAGGAAGCTGGTGGATAGAGTGAGTGAATCAAAGGGTTAAGGTTTTGCATTGCTAGCATGGTTGGCAATGCAGGATGCTGCTGGACAGGGTGCGGGAGTCAGAGGGTTAAAAATCTTTCCCATACATATAATCACATAAGATGAAATCTATTGAGCTCTTGTAAAAACTTGAAAATTGTGTTCTGAGAAACATCTCCGGAGAGGTTCTTCAATAAACCGTCTGCTTTCTAATGTTTATGCCTTACATCAAAACAGTCAATTAGAAAGTGCTTATAATACCGAGTGGCTCGTCACACATTATACACCATGGCATTTCTTCAAGTTTTAAAAGACGCGACGGAGTGTAGAATGTTCCGTGTATAACCTGCACAACACTGTCTCTTTCCTAATGTTAACAATTAACAAACCACTTCATATAACAAAGACAGAGCGTGATATTCTTACAGCACTAAAAGCAACACGCAAACACAATGTTCAATGTTTAAAAAATCATTTAGCCCCAGTTGGAGCATGAAGATTAACAGCAAATGGAAAGAAAACCAGACGGGATCAACATATAGCACGAAACAGAAAGAATTCATAATTGTCCAACAGCAAAAAAATACATCTAAAATCATCTTCAGACAGACTACTCAAATAATCAGAAAATACGATACGTCTAGAAAATTTGATACACTTTGCTAATTTCAATTGATCTTTTTTCCCTTCCAGAAACGAAGTTACACAATGAGAACACTGATCTAACTGAAAGACTTTATTTTTTTCTTTTGTGGAATCAACTTCAATCGGTCATCATGGAATTCAGAACATTCGAAAATGAAACTCATCGCCTCAGGCACTGTCATCACAAAACATTCTGCTTTGTCTGTCTACTTCTTTGCGTCTATCCAATTCATTTCAAGCTTGTGAGACACACACACACACACACACACACACACACACACACACACACACACACACACACACACACACACCACACGCACGCACACACACACACACACACATACTCACACACACACACACACATACACACACATACTCACACACACACACACACACACACACACCACACACACACGCACCACACACACGCACGCACACACACCACAACACACACACACACACCACACCGCGCGCACACACAC
>JAPXFY010000019.1:19478964-19481464 GCA_030674185.1 Monoplex corrugatus
GCTGTTCAGCTCCAGCCCTTTATTTTCGCTGTCTATTTCTATTATATCCACAAGGTTTACTAAGGACATTCAAACAAAAAAAAACTGGCCTTAATTACCAAAAAAAAAAAAAAAAAAAAATTGCTTCTGCACATCACATTTCTTACGAGCCAAAAATGCGGTCAATACACGTACTCATTAAAAATCCTAAAAGTAAGTATGAAAGGTTTTACAAAATGTATACAAGTAATGGACCAGCAAGGCTGAAAACGACAGGAAGAAATGACAGAAAGCAAAGAGGCAAGACAGAAACAAAAACGACAGGAAGAAATGACAGAAAGCAAAGAGGCAAGACAGAAACAAAAATGACAGGAAGAAATGACAGAAAGCAAAGAGGCAAGACAAGACAGAAACAAAAATGACAGGAAGAAATGACAGAAAGCAAAGAAGCAAGACAGAAATAAAAATGACAGGAAGAAATGACAGAAAGCAAAGAGGCAAGACAGAAACAAAAATGACAGGAAGAAATGACAGAAAGCAAAGAGGCAAGACAGAAACAAAAATGACAGGAAGAAATGACAGAAAGCAAAGAAGCAAGACAGAAACAAAAATGACAGGAAGAAATGACAGAAAGCAAAGAGGCAAGACAGAAACAAAAATGACAGGAAGAAATGACAGAAAGCAAAGAGACAAGACAGAAACAAAAACGACAGGAAGAAATGACAGAAAGCAAAGAGGCAAGACAGAAACAAAAACGACAGGAAGAATGACAAAAGCAAAGAGGCAAGACAAGACAGAAACAAAAACGACAGGAAGAAATGACAGAAAGCAAAGAGCAAGACAGAAACAAAAATGACAGGAAGAAATGACAGAAAGCAAAGAGGCAAGACAGAAACAAAAACGACAGGAAGAAATGACAGAAAGCAAAGAGGCAAGACAGAAACAAAAACGACAGGAAGAAATGACAGAAAGCAAAGAGGCAAGACAGAAACAAAAACGACAGGAAGAAATGACAGAAAGCAAAGAAGCAAGACAGAAACAAAAACGACAGGAAGAAATGACAGAAAGCAAAGAGGCAAGACAGAAACAAAAACGACAGGAAGAAATGACAGAAAGCAAAGAAGCAAGACAAGACAGAAACAAAAACGACAGGAAGAAATGACAGAAAGCAAAGAGGCAAGACAGAAACAAAAACGACAGGAAGAAATGACAGAAAGCAAAGAGGCAAGACAGAAACAAAAATGACAGGAAGAAATGACAGAAAGCAAAGAGGCAAGACAGAAACAAAAATGACAGGAAGAAATGACAGAAAGCAAAGAAGCAATACAGAAACAAAGAGAGTGACAGGAAGACTTTACAGAACACATACAAGTGAATGGACCAGCAATGCAGAAAATGACAGGACGAAATGACAGGAAAAACAAAAAAATAACAAACAAAAACAAAAACAAAACAAAAAACCCCCGCAAGGCAGAAACAAAACAGAGTGACAGAAACAAGGAAATATCTAGCACAGAATTTCCTCGGCAGCCCCACTAAGGGAGATTTCAAATGACATTTTTTGGACAGCTCAAGGGGATGGGTGGGGGTGTTACCAGAATCCCCGCGCTCCCTCTCCATAATCGGCCCTTATGTATGTATGTATGTATGTATGTATGTATGTATGTGTATGTATGTATGTATGTATGTATGTATGTATGCATATATGTATGTTTGTAAGTGTGTATGCTGTATGCATGTATGTATGTATGCATGGTGTATGTAAACTATGTATGATGTATGTATGTATGTATATATGTATGTATGTATGTATGCATGTTATATGTATGTACGTATGTATGTATGTAGTAATATGTAATATGTATGTATGTATGTATATATGTATGTATGTATGTATGTATATATGTATGTATGTATATGTATGTATGTATGTATATATGTATGTATATATGTATGTATGTATGTATGTATGTATATATGTATGCATGTATGTATGTATATATGTATGTATGTATGTATGTATATATGTATGTATATATGTATATATATATGTATGTATGTATGCATGTATATATGTATGTATGTATGTATGGACAGTTGGATGGATGGATGGATCTATGCAATAATTCATTCATTTACTTATTAAGCATCTGTTTCACTGATATATATATACATTTTTTTTTCGCCAAGCAAACAGGCAAGCATGCCAGAAGTCGAAGTAAATCACTGTTCCTTTTTGTTCTCAGGAAAGATTAAAGTCGTACCGATTGCCTCCCCTACCCAGCAAACGCCGTCCTTATTACTTACTCCCCCTTGCTAACCTCCCAACTCGCACATACATCCTCTGATATACTTCGTCTTTTTTAAATTTCCTGATTTTTGTTTCTAAGAGGATTGGTTCTTCTTTACGAAGCAAATTGATGCTCTCTCTCTCTCTCTCTGTATGCGTGCATGCGTGCGTGTGCGTGCGTGCGTGCGTGCGAGTGTTTGGGTGTGTTTGTAATTCTCTTTAAAGCCTTTT
>JAPXFY010000019.1:19486464-19488964 GCA_030674185.1 Monoplex corrugatus
ACAGGGTGCGGGAGTCAAAGGGTTAACTGGCATCCTGGTCAGGTGGCCAAACCACTTGACCGGCTGTTGCGTGGTGAGAAGTGGTTGACAGGTGTTGTTCCAACAGTCTCTGGCATCTGTTTGTTTCTAACCATGTCTCTTTTGGTCTTTGTCTGCTGCTCTTGTAAGACTTCTTTGTTTAAAAGTCCACGTCTGGAACTGGTAAGTCGGTCAATGTGGGTACAAAGAAAGTGCTGACAAGAGAGTTTGCTTACTCGTTTAGGATTGGTTTGGTCTGGTTCGTTGCTTGGACTATAACCACTGAACAACAACTAGATTGGACGACAACTACAGAACAACAACTACATTGGACTACAACTACTTAACAACAAACTAAATTGGACTACAACCAGTGAACAACAACTAGCCTGAACTACAACTACTGAACAACAACTAGTTTAGACTACAACCACTGAACAACTACTAGACTGGACTACAACTACTGAACAACAACAAGCTTGGACTACAACCACTGAACAACAACAAGCTTGGACTACAACCACTGAACAACTACTAGACTGGACTACAACTACTGAACAACAAGAAGATTGAACTACAACCACTGAACAACAACTACATTTGACTATAACTACTGAACAAGAAGAAGATTGGACTACAACCACTGAACAACAACTAGATTGGACTACAACCACTGAACAACAACTAGATTGGGCTACAACCATTGAACAACAACTAGATTGGGCTATAACCACTGAACAACAACTAGATTGGACTATAACCACTGAACAACAACTAGATTGGGCTACAACCATTGAACAACAACTAGATTGGACTATAACCACTGAACAACAACCAGCATGGACTACAACTACTGAACAACAACTAGATTGGGCTATAACCACTGAACAACAACTAGCTTTGACTATAACCACTGAACAACAACTAGCTTTGACTATAACCACTGAACAACAACTAGCTTGGGCTATAACTACTGAACAACAACAAACTTGAACTACAACTACTGAACAACAACAAACTTGAACTACAACCACTGAGCAACAACAAACTTGAACTACAACTACTGAACAACAACTAGCTTGAACTACAACTACTGAACAACAACTAGCTTGAACTACAACTACTGAACAACAACAAACTTGAACTACAACTACTGAACAACAACTAGCTTGAACTACAACTACTGAACAACAACAAACTTGAACTACAACCACTGAACAACAACTAGCTTGAACTATAACTACTGAACAACAACAAACTTGAACTACAACCACTGAACAACAACAAACTTGAACTATAACTACTGAACAACAACAAACTTGAACTACAACCACTGAACAACAACTAGCTTGAACTATAACTACTGAACAACAACTAGGTTGAACTACAACCACTGAACAACAACAAACTTGAACTACAACCACTGAACAACAACTAGCTCGAACTATAACTACTGAACAACAACTAGGTTGAACTACAACCACTGAACAACAACTAGCTTGAACTACAACTACTGAACAACAACAAACTTGAACTACAACTACTGAACAACAACAAACTTGAACTACAACTACTGAACAACAACTAGCTTGAACTACAACTACTGAACAACAACAAACTTGAACTACAACCACTGAACAACAACAAACTTGAACTACAACCACTGAACAACAACTAATTTGAACTACAACTACTGAACAACAACAAACTTGAACTACAACTACTGAACAACAACAAACTTGAACTACAACTACTGAACAACAACTAGGTTGAACTACAACCACTGAACAACAACTAGCTTGAACTATAACTACTGAACAACAACAAACTTGAACTACAACTACTGAACAACAACAAACTTGAACTACAACTACTGAACAACAACTAACTTGAACTACAACTACTGAACAACAACAAACTTGAACTACAACTACTGAACAACAACAAACTTGAACTACAACTACTGAACAACAACAAACTTGAACTACAACTACTGAACAACAACTAGCTTGAACTACAACCACTGAACAACAACAAACTTGAACTACAACTACTGAACAACAACAAACTTGAACTACAACCACTGAACAACAACAAACTTGAACTATAACCACTGAACAACAACAAACTTGAACTACAACCACTGAACAACAACAAACTTGAACTACAACTACTGAACAACAACTAACTTGAACTACAACTACTGAACAACAACAAACTTGAACTACAACTACTGAACAACAACAAACTTAAACTACAACTACTGAACAACAACAAACTTGAACTACAACTACTGAACAACAACAAACTTGAACTACAACTACTGAACAACAACTAGCTTGAACTACAACCACTGAACAACAACAAACTTGAACTATAACTACTGAACAACAACTAGCTTGAACTACAACTACTGAACAACAACAAACTTGAACTATAACTACTGAACAACAACTAGCTTGAACTACAACCACTGAACAAC
>JAPXFY010000019.1:19496464-19503964 GCA_030674185.1 Monoplex corrugatus
AGTGTTTGAATGTGTATGCTGATGCATATATACAAGCACGCGTTCGTGTATGTGTATTTTCATAGGAGGAAAACTACAGCATGAGTACAAGCTGACAATATATTGGTTCTATTTTGTCTGTACTGTAAAAAGTTTGACGCAATAAAGTATAACGTCATATGCATCGCGTCTTCTCATTCACACATAGGCGCTGGAATAGTCAGATAATGTGTTGTTACTGTGGTCATATTTGCATTGTTCCTGATTATCATCATTATTGTTGTTGTTTAACCCTTTGACTCCCGCACCCTGTCCACCAGCATCCTGCATTGTCAACCATGCTAGCGAAGCAAAAACTTAACCCTTTGACTTCCACACCCTGGTGGATATGGTGAGAGAATCAAGGGTTAAGTTTTTGTAGTTGGTAGATAGGGTGAGGGAATCAAAGGGTTAAGTTTTTGTAGTTGGTAGATGGGGTGCGGGAATCAAAGGGTTAAGTTTTTGTAGTTGGTAGATAGGGTGAGGCATCAAAGGTAAGTTTTTGTAGTTGGTAATAGGGTGGGAATCAAAGGTTAAGTTTTTGTAGTTGGTAGATAGGGTGAGGGAATCAAAGGGTTAACTTTGTGTGTAGATAGGGTGAGGGAATCAAAGGGTTAAATTTTTGTAGATGGTAGATAGGGTGCGGGAGTCAAAGGGTTAAGTTTTTGTAGTTGGTAGATAGGGTGCGGGAGTCAAAGGGTTAAGTTTTGTAGTTGGTAGATAGGGTGCGGGAGTCAAAGGGTTAAGTTTTTGTAGTTGGTAGATATGGTGCGGGAGTAAAGGGTTAAGTTTTTGTAGTTGGTAGATAGAGTGAGGGAATCAAAGGGTTAAATTTTTGTAGTTGGTAGATAGGGTGCGGGAATCAAAGGGTTAAAGCCCCTCCAAGTAGACAGACCCACATCAGGGCTATAACCATAAAAACAAAGCAAAACACAACACCTTGCCGACCCTGAAAAAACTCACCTGGAAAATAAATTATGTACACATAAATGCATTCACGCACACATACTCTAAGGAGATGCCCCAGGTGTGACCATCACGCCCAATCTATCAGCAGAGTATTACAACAAATGAGCCAGGGTCAAACGGTGCTTTGTGGTGACTTTCCTAGTTCAAATCACTGCAACTAATTTTCTAGTCTTTGCACAACCTGAACAATCCTAGATATTGAGCTTTAAATGTCAAATCAAATAGCAGACATGAATTCATGGAGGTTGAACAAATCATTTATTAGCCAGTCAAGTTTATATCAAATTTTACACTTTTACTAAAATTTCAGCCTTCCTTTTACAGATAGGTGTAGTAGGCTGAGAAGAAAGTTTGGTGTTAAACCAATGGTTGAACCTATGTATGTATTTTTTAGTTTTTTATCAAGGTTACTCACTAGTTTATAATTTCATTTGGGTTTTGTTCCTAATTTTTTCATATATTCTGCAATATTAAAGTGTAAATAAAAGGTTTCATTCGTGGCATTTTTGTGTCACAGGCCTACAGTTCTTTGATCAATCACAGTGGAAAAAAAATTAAAAACTGCAATGATATAGGGCTTTTCAAGTTTTATGCATAAAACTGTCTGAATAGAACTCATCAGCATTGCAATCAAATGGATACTTTGGAAACTATTTGACTTTTTAGTGTTCGTGTGACACCTGTCACGGATGAAACTATGCCCTATAAAGTATGAGCTACTGCCTCTGGAAAAGCCAAATGATTTGTTTAACCACCATGAATTCATGATTTGACATTTAAAGCTCAATATCTAGGATTGTTCAGGCTGTGCAAAGGCAAGAAAATTAGTTGCAGTGATTTAAACTAGGAAAGTCACCACAAAGCACCTTTTGACCCTGGCTCAAATATAAACAGCTAGGGACACTAAAACGGATAAAACACGGGTCTAAATTAATTAAAGTTGCATCTTCCTGGTGTAGGCTTAAATATATTGGCATCGTGAATTTTGTTTACGAGACAAGCGCTTACAATGAGGATGAATTCAGAACGTATGTATGTCTGTTTTGCTTTTGCAGACTAGGGAAATATGGGCCCAAGGTTGCTTGTGATAATACTGCCCGTTGTAGTGGTTTCATTCCGCATGTGTTGAACTGAAAACAACTCCAACGGGTTCATGGTTTTGCCCAGATTGTGCAACAACACAAAAAGACTGTAATCACAAGAAGCAGAAAGAGTAATTTGTTGATATGACCAGATACCTAGGCATGTGTGTGTGTGCATGCATCTGTGTATGCATGCATGTGCATGTGTGCGCGCGTGTTTGAGTGTATATATATATATATATATATATCTCTCTCTATATATATATATATCTCTCTCTCTCTCTATATATATGTATATATACATATATGTGTGTGTGTGTGTGTGTGTGTGTGTGTGTGTGCTCTAGATGTTTAACACAAACTCACTCTGTGTGTGTATGTATGTGTGTGTGTGTGTGTGTGTGTGTGTGTGTGTGTGTGTGTGTGTGTGTGTGTGGTGTGTGTGTGTATGTGTGTATGTGTGTGTGTGTGTGTGTGCGTGTGTGTGTGTGTGTGTGTGTGTGTGTGTGTGTGTGTGTGTGTGTGTGTGTGTGTGTGTTTACATTTGTTTCCACACACAATTCAGTGTTTGTGACTGAAGATTATGTTTTGGTCTTACAACAGACAGAGACTGTGCGGAAACACGCTTACAACTGAAAAAAAGTAATACTGGTGACATTTCTTTTTATGAAACAATGGGACACATGTTAACAAGAGCACATAACACTATTACAATCAAGTGATGTTACCTGTTCCTTAGCATCATTAAGCAGTAATTCTAGCTGCTGAGAATTTTGAATTTTTTGCAAACCGTTCCAGTCACATGCTTAACATGAAACTGTAAGCATGCTAGATTTGTTGTTGATTCAGTTTTTAATGCACTCAGTAGAATCTGATTTTTTGTGAAAGCAGGAAGTTTTACTTCAGCACCTTGCATGGCAACTGGTTCAAATATATCCAAACCTGTCTGCCAAAACAATATCATTTGAGAAGCAATTATTTAAATATCCCCACTGACCACATATTTTTGTCACCAATCCTGCTACCGTATCATTTGGATGTAAAACAGATATGTTCCTGTGGTGTAACTGGTATGAGATATTTGATTATGTTATCGTGATTGTAATGTGACCATGTCAGTGAACTTGTGTCTGAACTAGAAGACCTCTCAAAGAATATTTCAAAACAGTCAATTATTGATGTGCCATTGTCATGGATATGCCTTGAACTGAACTGGCAAACTCATACAAATACTAGCTCTATCTGGCCAAAGAACCAGTGGCTTAAGCCCGGATCCGAGTTTTTCTGAGGTAGGTCAGGTGAGAAACAAAAAAATCAAACAAAACTGGCAGTGTTATAAACTCCTGCAAAATACATGTATCATCCTGATAATAAAAAAATTCTAAAGTAAAATCTTTGCAAGCAAGTGCCTGTCTAAATTGCGCATTCTCCTGAGTCAGTCTGTTCAGTTCATCTGTCATTAGTTGTTATTCCTCTGCTGTGAGGTTGCTCATTTGTGGATCATCTGACAAAATGTATAAAACTCATCCCTATCACACAGTAGTGGTGAGACTGTCAGTCATTTCAGCCGGTCTTAGTTCCATCATCACCCTGAACATGTGTTCCAAGATGTACAGGTAGAAAGAAACTCTAGGGAGAGCTAGACAACAGAAGGTCTTCAGAGAAGTAACCCCCTTCAGACAATGTTTCGGCCCTGAATTCCTTACACTCTCGGGGGGCCGGGCCACATCCAGGTCATGACTCCTGGATGCCCTTCTGCTGTTGTCTATTTTTTTTTTTTTTTTTTTCCCACGCCGGGGAGCGAACCTGGGCGATTCTGCGCTTCAGAACTGCGGTACGCGGTTTTACCAATGTGCTAACGGGGCACACATCATCTGTAGGGAATTTAATCCTTATGAAGTTCACTTTTTTGGTTCCTCCTTGCCCAGATCCAGCTTGAGCTCCTTTCTGCTGCCTCTGCCATCGCTTTAAGGGCTCTAGTCCTCTTCTTCCCAGAAATGGCGAGTTGTTTCATGAGATCATGAAACATCACCTTCCACATCACCTTCCACATCAATGATTTCATCACCAGCTCAGGCTGATTTTTTTCTGACTGTTATCATTTCTGTTTGATTTTTTTAAATACCTATTTTCTTTCACATTTCTGGTCCTCATGTCCAGGCTTCAGAGCTGGTTTCCAGCTGGGGTTAGTTATATCCATAATGCAAGATTTCACTCATATGGAAATGAATTACAAGACGTCATTAACAAAATCAAAATCAAGTGTGTATGTAAAATATACTATGATGAACTAAAATATACTAATGATAACCAAGTTCCATGATTCAAAGTGTTCGAATGACTAATATTCACGGGCATTTGAATAAACCAGTATTCAGTGTAATATAGAAAGGCTTGAAAATAAAGTTCTCCACAGAATTCAAACAGAAGGCTATGCATTTATGTATACAAGGTATTGTGCATATGCACATGCGTGCACACACACACACATACACACACACACACACACACTTCAAATGGAAAGCACACAGACACACACAGTGCACACACCCCACACACACACACACACACACACACACACACACACACACACACACACACACACACACACACACACACACACACACCCGGGCACGGACATACACACACTTGAAATGGAAACAAAGCAGTTCAGTGTTCTGTGTCAAAGACAACATTTGTTCACAGAAACTGAAAGCAAAGAAGGAAGCAAAGAAGGAAGCAAAGAAGGAAGCTTACGTCCGCCAATGAAAGTAACTGTTCGTTTACATCAGTAATTTACATGCCAGCAGTGACAGACAACAAGACGTAATTCCAATACACAAATACATTCACATTTCAAACGCTATGCCCGCTGCCATTTATGACAGATGAACCAGGCGGAAGGAGGGGGGGGGGTGAAGAAAGAATGAGAGAGAGAGAGAGAAAGAGAAGAGAGAGAGAGGAATAGAGAGAGAGAGAAAGAGAGAGAGAGAGAGAGAGGGATAGAGAGAGAGAGAAAGAAAGAGAGAGAGAGAGAGAGAGGGATAAGAGAGAGAGAGAGGAAAAGAGAGAGAGAGAGAGAGGGATAGAGAGAGAGAGAGAGAAGAGAGAGAGAGAGGGAATAGAGAGAAGAGAAAGAAAGAGAGAGAGGGATAGAGAGAAGAAGAGAGAGATAGAGAGAGAAAGAGAGAGAGAGAGAAAGAAAGAGAGGGATACAGAGAGAGAGAAAGAGAGGGATACAGAGAGAAAGAAAGAGAGGGATAAGAGAGAGAAAGAGAGAGAGGGATAGAGAGAAAGAAGAGAAGAAGAGAATAGAGAGAGGAGGAAAGAGAGAGAAGAGAAAGAGAGAGAGAGAAGAGAGAGAGAGAAGAGAAGAGAGAGAGAGGGATAGAGAGAAAGAGAAAGAGAGAGAGGGATAAGAGAGAAGAGAGAAAGAAAGAGAAGAGAGGGATAGAGAGAGAGAAGAGAGAGGGATACAGAGAGAAAGAAAGAGAGGGATAGAGAGAGAAAGAGAGAGAGGGATAGAGAGAAAAGAGAGAGAGAGATAGAGAGAGAGAGAAGGGTAGAGAGAGAAGAAAGAGAGAGAGATAGAGAGAGAGAAAGAAAGAGAGAGATGAGAGAGATAGAGAGAGAGAAAGAGAGAGAGGGATACAGAGAGAAGAGAGAGGGATACAGAGAGAGAAAGAGAGAGAGGGATACAGAGAGAGAAAGAGAAAGAAGAGAAGAGAGAGGGATAGAGAAAGAGAAAGAGAAAGAAGAGGGATACAGAGAGAGAAAGAAAGAGAGAGGGATACAGAGAGAAGAGAAGAGAGAAGAGGGATACAGAGAGAAAGAGAAAGAGAGAGGGATACAGAGAGAAAGAGAAAGAGAGAGAGAGAGGGATACAGAGAGAAAGAGAAAGAGAGAGGGATACAGAGAGAGAAAGAGAAAGAGAGAGGGGATACAGAGAGAAAGAGAAAGAGAGAGGGATACAGAAAGAGAAGAGAAAGAGAGAGGGATACAGAGAGAAAGAGAAAGAGAGAGGGATACAGAGAGAAAGAGAAAGAGAGAGGGATACAGAGAGAAAGGAAAGAGGAAAGAGAGAGGGATACAGAGAGAAAGAGAGAGAGAAGAGGGATAAGAGAGAAAGAGAAGAGGGATACAGAGAGAGAGAGAAGAGGAGAGAATACAGAGAGAAAGAGAAGAGAAGAGAGAGGGATACAGAGAGAAAGAGAAAGAGAGAGGGATACAGAGAGAGAGAAGAGAGAGGGATACAGAGAGAGAAAGAGAGAGAGAGGGAAAGAGAGAAAGGAGAAGAGAGAGGGATACAGAGGAGAAAGAGAGAGAGAGGATACGAGAGAGAGAAAGAGGGTACAGAGGAAGAGAAGAGAGAAAGAGAAAGAGAGAGAGGGATACAGAGAGAAAGAGAAGAGGAGAGAGGGATACAGAGAGAAGAGAAAGAGAGAGGGATACGAGAGAGAAGAAAGAGACGAGGATAGAGAGAGAGAAAGAAAGAAGAGAGAGGGATAAGAGAGAGAAGAGAGAAGAAAGAGAGAGGGATACGAGAGAGAAAGAGAAAGAGAGAGGGATACGAGAGAGAAAGAGAAAGAGAGAGGGATACAGAGAGAGAAGAGAAGAGAGGAGAGGGATAGAGAGAGAAAGAAAGAAGAGAGAGGGATAAGAGAGAGAAAGAGAAAGAGAGAGGGATAGAGAGAGAAAGAGAAGAGAGAGAGGGATAGAGAGAGAAAGAGAAGAGAGAGAGGGATCTAGAGAAGAGAAAGAGAGAGGGATAGAGAGAAAGAAAGAGAGAGGGATACAGAGAGAGAAAGAGAAAGAGAAGGGATAGAGAGAGAAAGAGAAAGAGAGAGAGGGATAGAGAGAGAAAGAAAGAGACAGAGGGATAAGAGAGAGAAAGAGAAAGAGAGAGAGGGATACAGAGAGAAAGAGAAGAGAAGGGATACGAGAGAAAGAGAAAGAGAGAAGGATAGAGAGAGAAAGAAAGAGACAGAGGGATACAGAGAGAGAAAGAGAAAGAGAGAGGGATAGAGAGAGAAAGAAAGAGAGAGGGATAGAGAGAGAAAGAAGAGAGAGAGGGATAGAGAGAGAAAGAGAAAGGGATAGAGAGAAAGAGAGAGGGATAGAGAAAGAGAAGAGGGATAGAGAGAGAGAGAGAGAAAGAAAGAGAGAGAGGGATAGAGAGAGAAAGAGAAAGAGAAAGAGAGAGGATAGAGAGAGAAGAAAGAGAAGAGGGATAGAGAGAGAGAGGAAGAGAAGAGAGGGAGAAAGAGAAAGAGAGAGGGATAGAGAGACAGAGAGAAAGAGAGAGGGACAGAGAAAGAGAAAAAGAGAGAGAGGGATAGAGAGAGAGAGAAAGAGAGAGAGGGATAGAGAGAGAGAAAGAGAAAGAGAGAGGATAGAGAGAGAGAGAAAGAAAGAGAGAAAGAGTGATAGA
>JAPXFY010000019.1:19508964-19511464 GCA_030674185.1 Monoplex corrugatus
CAAGTTCGTCCAGCATTTTCTCCCTGGGTCTACCTGGTGCTCTCTTTCCCTCCAGCTTTCCTGTTGTGACCAGGTGCTCCAAATCCCCCTTCCTCATAAAATGGCCTATAAATGTTGCTTTTCTTTTCCTAATCTTCCTTATGAGTGATCTACTTGTGTCTGCCTCCATCAAGACTGTCTCGTTTGTTTTCTTTGCTGTCCATGGAACAGGGAGTTAAAAACAAAACCAGAATACAAATTATAAATATAACTAAGTGCACTAAAACATATTTCACACTGACTTAAATTACTTGAAATTGCTTCTGTACATCACATTTCCTTAGAGCCAAAAAATGCAGTTAATATATGCATCCAATTATCAAACAAAACACACATCCGAGGATTTATAGAACACATACCGGTGAATGCACCTGCACGGCAGAAAATGATAGGGAGAGATGACAGAAAGCAAAGGAGCAAGGCAGAAACAAAGAGAGTGACAGAAAAGAAGGAAACCTCTAGCACAGAATTCCCAGAGGGTGGGGATACTGTTTACACTGAAACAGCTCCCGGCATCCCACGGGGGGAAAGAGTCACACTGACGAGCCCCCCACAGTAAGAAGACAACCACTATGTCTCTCTAACAAGGGCCCCACAAATCATCAACTGCACAGGGTGCCTGACGTAAATATATACCATAGGCGTAAAGCGGAAGAAGAAACCAAAACTGCATAAGGCATCGAGGGTTACAGAATTTGGGAAAAGCTTTCTCAATGTTGTCATGTCACAGATTAACGAACAATCGAGATGATGCTTTAGTGATATAATGTTACAGATTACGGACGACCATGATGATACCAATCAGTGACACAATGTTACAATTACGGATGATCGTGATGATACCAATCAGTGACATAATGTTACAGATTACGGACGACCAGATGATACCAATCAGTGACATAATGTTACAGATTACGGATGATCGTGATGATACCAATCAGTGACAAATGTTACAGAATTACGGACCACCAGTGATGATACCAATCAGTGACATAATGTTACAGATTACGGATGATCGTGATGATACCAATCAGTGACATAATGTTACAGATTACGGACGACCGAGATGATACCAATCAGTGACACAATGTTACAAATTACGGACTATCGTGATGATACCAATCAGTGACATAATGTTACAGATTACGGACGACATGATGATACCAATCAGTGAACAATGTTACAAATTACGGATCGATCGTGATGATACCAATCAGTGATATTATGTTACAGATTACGGACGACCATGATGATACCAATCAGTGACATAATGTTACAGATTACGGACGATCGTGATGATACCAATCAGTGACATAATGTTACAGATTACGGACGATCGTGATGATACCAATCATTGATATAATGTTACAGATTACGGATCGTGATGATACCAATCAGTGATATGTTAAGATTACGACGATCAGTGATGATACCATCAGTGATAAATGTTACAAAATTACGACGATCGTGATGATACCAATCAGTGACATAATGTTACAGATTACGACGACGTGATGATACAATCAGTGATATAAGTTACAAATTACAGATCGTGATGAGCTTACAGTGTTATGTTACAGATTACGATCATGATGATCTCAGTGATAAATGTTACAGATTACGACGATCGTGATGATACCAATCAGTGAATAATGTTACAATTACGGACGATCATGATGATACTCAGTGATATAATGTTACAGATTACGGACGATCGTGATGATCTCAGTGAAAATTTACAATTACGGACGATCGTGATGACTCAGTGATAAATGTTACAGATTACGGACGATCATGTGATCGATCAATATGAAAATGTTACAGATTACGGACGATCGTGGAAGATCCAGTGATATAATGTTACAGATTACGGACGATCATGATGATACTGTATCAGTGATAAATGTTACAATTACGGACGATCTGATGATCGTCAGTGATATAATGTTACAATTACGGACGATCATGATGATGCTGTTCAGTGATATAATGTTACAGATTACAGGACGATCGTGATGATGCTGTTCAGTGATATAATGTTACAGATTACGGACGATCATGATGATGCTGTTCAGTGATATAATGTTACAGATTACGGACGATCATGATGATGCTGTTCAGTGATATAATGTTACAGATTACGACGATCATGATGATGCTGTTCATGATATAATGTTACAGATTACGGACGATCATGATGATGCTGTACAGTGATATAATGTTACAGATTACAGGACGATCATGATGATGCTGTTCAATGATATAATGTTACAGATTACGGACGATCATGATGATGCTGCTCATGATATAATGTTACAGATTACGGACGATCATGATGATGCTGTTCAATGATATAATGTTACAGATTACGGACGATCGTGATGATGCCGATGAGTGATATAATGTTACAAGAGATTACAGACAATCGTGATGCTGCTGTAGAGTTCTATATTGAAATGAA
>JAPXFY010000019.1:19518964-19523964 GCA_030674185.1 Monoplex corrugatus
AATTATCAGACTAATCGCAGATCAGTCATTCATTTACCAAAACAATTGACATTGAGACAATACCAAATGATCATTCAACGCATATTTAGCACTTCGTGCATCTTTTAGTTCAGAGATAACTCAATCTTCGGCGGTCAGCAATGGTTCAGGCCATAGACTGAATTGAAGGTTATGTATAAACGCACATACACACATACACATCTATATACACGCACACATACATAATCACTCATAATATATACACACATAGATATATACATATGTATCCACACATATACATAATGTAGATACTATCACCTATATATGCACATAAGTACACCAACGTCAATGTGAATACACAGGAACCTATGCACATGTGTCTCTATATGAGCACCCCTTTCATATTCAAATAAACATTTTTTTTTCTTACAATTGAAATTAATTATTGTCTGAAATTCTAGTGCTAGTATCTACATAACTATTTACTTTTCTTCTCCTTTTAACAATTTTGTTCTCCTATTCATGGCGTGGAAAACGTATCTGGATACGCTGTGACTTCGGTGGCTATTTGTTGATTGGAGCAGTATGCACATAGGCATGCTGACTAAATCCTTTAAAAATTTCGCCCTGAGATCAGCGTAAGTGGAACATCTAAATAATAAGTGTTCTTCTTTTTCAGATTCTGTCCTGCAAAATGGACACACCTTTTCTTGATCAGATTCACTGTATCTATTTATATTATTGTTTAGTGGTAAAACGTTCAACCTTATTTGTGAAAGGGCAACTCTGAAACAGTATATATCAATAGAGTCAATGTACTTCTCTTTTTCAAAGATAGTCTTAAATGATCTGTAGCTTTCATACCTATCTCTGTCTCTGAGTGACCCAGACCATTCTTGAATATATAAGTCTACAAGTCTCTGTTTAAATAAACGCAAAAAGGCTTTTACATCACCAACACCTTGTTACAGCCACACGATATTAAATCCCGTTTCACACAAAATTTCCCTTATTTTTGAAGCCCAGCATTCTTTCCCAGTCCTGTCAAGTTCCACTAACATTTGGTAAGCCTTATAAGGTAACCTATTTGGATTCATTTCCAGTAATTTAAACCAATATCTAAGACAGGTAGTTGAGGAGTTGACATAAAGAGGATATCTTCCGAAATCCCCATATACCATCTTGTTAGGTGTCCTGACTGGAACACCCAACAGTCTTTTGCACGATACCAAATGTACTTTCTCTATATGCTCGAGTCTGTTAAGTCCCCATATCTCAGAAGAATACAACAAAATAGGTTGAATTTTTGCATCAAACAACTTGAAGAAAGTTTCTATAGTCATGTCTTTATATTTTTGAAAAGTCCTGTTTAATAGCAAAGTTGCTTTTTTACCTTTTGTCACCAAATGTTCTGTGCCGGCCTTGGTGCTAATCATTGTCGTGAAACTGAACCCCAGATAACAATATTTACTAACTACTTCCAATTTTGTCCCTTTGTAAAACCATTGTTCATGTCGTCCTAAGAAGCCCCCTCTTCTGAAAACCATAACCTTAGTTTTTTCAAGATTAACTTCCAGTTTCATGCTGGCACAGTATGTCTGCAAGACTCTTAACTGGTTTTGCAAACCATTTGGTGTTGTTGACAGAAGGGCTACATCATCTGCAAAAAGAAGAATGAATATTTCCATTGAACCTGGCATCAACTGGATGCCATGTCGCCCCTTTTCATCCATACAATTGGCTAATTGATTTATTAATACCGAAAATAAAGTAGGGCTTAAGACACATCCTTGTCTCACGCCTATGGGGTTATCGAATATTTCACATAATTCCCGGTTTGCCCGAATACATGAGCATAATGATTCATACATTGCTTTTAGCGAAACCAAAAACTTCCCTTTTACTCCTTGATTTTGAATACACTTTAAGAGTTTGTCATGCTGAACCGAATCAAAGGCTTTCTTAAAGTCTACAAAAGCAACATATAGTTTCCTACCTTTCTTGCACATAGTTTTCTAACCATAGCGTACAGACTGAAAATTTGATCCACTGTAGAATATTTTTTCCTAAAACCTGCCTGACTTTCTGATATTAAATTATTGTTTTCTAACCAAGCATACAATCTAGTATTCAGTATTGATGTGTAACATTTGAAACAATGCTTAATAACAACACACCCCTGTAATTGTCCACTTTATCAGGATCTCCTTTCTTAAATATTGGTATGATAATAGCTTTTGACCAATCTTGAGGAATCTGGCGAATAAAGTGTTAAACAGCTTCAAAAGAAAATTATGGATATTTGTGTTACCATTTTTTAACATCTCGGCTGTAACACCGTCTATTCCACTGGCTTTACCTATCCTCAATTTTCTGATGGATTCTCTGACTTCTTCTATAGTTATCTTAGAATTTAATGGGTGTTCTGTTGATTCATTTAAATCTACTTCGACAATGCAGCGCTCATCATTTGTTGATCTGTTATCTTGAAATACGTTTTTAAAATGACTGAACCATTCATCAATACCTATATTGTTAGTAAGTTTGTTTTTGGTACCATACCCTATATTTCTTAACTCAGTCCAAAACTGCGATGATTTGAAATATTTCTGGCTAAGCATTCTGCTTTTTGTTTATTATACTGCTGTTTTTTATTCTTTAATAATTTTTTATACTTCTTCCGTGCTTCACAGTACACAACTCTATCATCCTCATCTTTTGTTTTTCTGTAGTGTTTGAGAGTTTTTCTGCTTTCTGCTTTTGCTTTCTCACAGACACAGACAGACACAGATACAGACAGACAGACACACACACACACATAGACACAGACACACACATACACAGACACACATACACAGACACACACACACAGACACAGATACACATACACACACACCCGTCCGGTCGTTACGAAACAATCTTCCATTTTTACATGGAAGACAGAAAAATGCGATAGGTTGCTACGCTTAAAGAGACACAAAGAGAGAGAGAGAGAGAGAGAGAGAGAGAGAGAGAGAGGAGAGGGAGCAGACAGAGAGAGAGAGAGAAGGAGAGAGAGAGAGAGAGAGAGAGAGAGAGAGGAGAGAGAGGAGAAGAGAGAGTGGAACTCGTTACTGAGTTTAAAACCAGAAACAGGAAATTGCTGTATAATATACAACGGCACAAAGCCGTTGCTTATTTCAAGCAAAACTTATTACCATTGTTATCCAATCTAAGCCCAGCCGACTGCGCAGAGCCATATGAGCGCTATAAACATTGCAAAATGCGCATAATACCTCGATCACCCCGAAAAACAGAAACAACAATAAAACCGAAAAGAAAACTTAGTACACGTAACCATGCATTCGCGCACATAACATGACCCTGGTGTTGACCATTCCCTACAATTCTGGCCCTAAAGGAAAGGATGGAACACGATGTTGGGTCCTAAAGGACAAACTAAAAACTGGGACGTTTGAAAGAAAGGGTGTAATTGGCTTTCAAGCCTAAATGGATGCAAAATCCCCCAAACCGCAACAAATCCGATTACAAACGCGGATTTCATTCAGGACAGGGACAGTCAACAGTGTAACTGGTTGTGAAGTCTAAAAACAATGGTAAAGATTGCTTGTTCCACCTGATGAGTTTGAGACAGCAAAGGGGTTTGGCTGGCACACCATCAAGACTCTCAATGGAAAACACTTACACAGACACAGACACACACACACAAACACATACACACACACAGACACACACACACCTCACAGTATGGCGCAGTATAAAAACCCACACACAGAAATACGCACGTACTCTCTCTCTCTCTCTGTCTCACTCGCTCGCTCTCTCTCTCGCTTGCTCTCTCTCCTTCTCTCCGAACTCCAGGACCATAATGTATTTTCTCGTAATTTGTACGTCAGTCAAACACACAGACAATAGACAGACAGACAGACAGACAGACAGACAACACACATATACCCTAACAGTATGCCCATAAAAACCTCACTCACAGAAACACAAGCATGCTCTCTCTCTCTCTCTCTTTCTCCCCGATTTCCAGGACCATAATGTATTTTCTGGTAATTTGTACGTCAGTCAAACACACACACACACACACACACACACACACACACACACACACACACACACACACACACACACACACCTCACAGTATGGTCTCTAAAAACCACACACACAGAAACACAAGCACACGCACAGACACAGACACAGATATAGACAGACATACAGACACACACACATACAGAGAGAGAGAGAGAGAGAGAGAGAGAGAGAGAGAGAGAGAGAGAGAGAGAGAGAGAGAGAGAGAGAGAGAGAGAGAGAGAGAGAGAGAGAGAGAAACGTCTTACAGTGAGGCACACTTAAGTGATAAAAAGTGAATGATTCCAATCTTGAAAGTGAAAGAAGAGAAAAACGGAGATAAAGACAAGACACATTCACAGCAGAAATCTAGAGTTTTCTCTTAGTGTTCTTCTTCCAGGATGTCTTGCATGCAGAACTCTTCCACCACAGTCCCAGCTTTCTCCTGATTCCTCTTTGACTTTTGTCTTCTCTTTTCCTCTTTCTTTTCATCTCCCTTCTCCATCACCATGCAATCCCTTCTCTTACATACCCCCTCAACCTGCCCTCACCCCCTTTTTCCCACACACGCACAAGAGAAAAGAAGGACCGACAAGCTGCAGAAATACGAAGAAGCCATGCCAAATGATCAGGAGGAGGAGAAAGAAAAAGAAACAGAAGAAGATAACGTAAAGAAGAAGAAGAAGAAGAAGAAGAAGAAGAAGAAGAAGAAGGAAGAAGAAGAAGAAGAAGAATGAAAAGTAAGACGAAAAAGAAAATGAAGTGAAAAAAGTACAAGAAGAAAGGAAGAAGAAAGAAAGAAAGAAAGAAAGAAACAAACAACAACAAATTAACAAAAAAGTACACGAACGAACGACCGAATGACTCAATAACTGAATAACTGACTGAGTGACAGATTTACTGACTGACTGACTGAGTGAGTGACTGAATAAATAAATAAAAAGTC
>JAPXFY010000019.1:19533964-19538964 GCA_030674185.1 Monoplex corrugatus
CAGCCATATCATTTGATATTATTGGTATTCATAACATCAATACAAACATAGGAGAGAGACAGACAGACAGACAGAGAGACAGAATGAGAAAGACAGAGAGAGAGAGAAAGAGACAGACAGACAGAAAGACAGACAGACAGAGAGAGAGAGGACAGAGACAGAGAGAGAGACAGAGAGAGAGAGAGAGAGAGAGACAGACACAAACACCAGAGAGAAAGACAGACAGACAGAATAAACAGATAGAATGAAACAGAGACAGACAGACAAGAGGAGAGACAGACATTTTTTCTTCCTTATTTCTTATATACCCTTTATACTAGCAGCAGTAGTATAATGAGAGAGACTGAAATGAGGAGGGAGGGAGGGAGGGGGAGAGAGAGAGAGAGAGAGAGAGAGAGACAGAGAACAGAGAGAGGCAGGGGAAGAGAAAAGGAGAGAGAGAAGGAGGGAGAGAGAGAAAGAGAGAGAGAGAGAGAGAGAGAGAGAGAGAGAGAGAGAGAGAGAGAGAGAGAGAGAAGACAGACAGAGAGGGAGAAAATGCTGGACGGACTTGCAGAGTGGCTGGGGACGAGGAGAGTGGAGAAGATGCTAGGGGCAACGAGAGATAGAGACAGATGGAAGTCTATGATCGCCAACGCCATGCGGCAGGGCACCTGATAATTAGTTTAATCTATTGTTGTTTTTCCCGTTTGTTTAGTAGGACTCCAGACCTTGCCAAATCATAGAGCTTATGTGTAGGCTTGGGGATTATGCCATATCATTTTAGATCTTCTTCCATCGCGTGATATCATACGGAATTCATTCCGAGCGCGGAGATGTTATTTTGAGAACTTGAAACTGAAACAAAAACTACTGTCGCCGTATTAACTGTGGTGACCCTATAACCGCGAGCCCCTTAATGTGCGTGTGTTTGTGAAGTGTCTGTATGTTAGTAAATTATGTTGTTTGCTTTCTTGTGTGTGTGTGTGTGTGTGTGTGTGTGTGTGTGGTGTGTGGTTGTGTGTGTGTGTGGTTGTGTGTGTGTGTGTGTGTGTATGTGGTGTGTGTGTGTGTGTGTGTGTGTGTGTGTTGGTGTGGTGTGTGTGTGTGTGTGTTGTTGAGTTGTGTTGTGTTGTGTTATGTGTGTGGTGTTGTGTGTGTGTGTGTGTGTGGTTGTGTGGTTTGTTGAGTTGTGTTGTGTTGTTTTATGTGTGTGTGTGTGTGTGTGTGTGTGTGTGTGTGGGTGTGTGTGTGGTTGTTGTGGTGTGTTGTGGTGTGTTTTGTGTGTGCGTGTGTGTGTGTGGTTGTTGTGATTGTTAGATCTTATTGCGTGTATATAGGAATTTTCGTGAGTGGTGTGTGTGATTTGGTTGATGTTTTGTGTGTATTTGTGGTGCCTTCGCCAGCCCTCATGTGTGCGTGTGTGTTGTGAAGTGTCGTGTTGTTGTTATTATGTGTTGTTTGCTGTTCTGTGTGTGTGTGTGTGTGTGTGTGTGTGTGTGTGTGTGGTGTGTGTGTGTGTGTGTGTGTGTGTGTGTGTGTGTTGGTTGTGTTGTGTTGTGTTGTGTTGTGTTGTGTTATGTGTGTGTGTGTGTGTGTGTGTGTGTGTTGTGTGTGTGTGTGTGTGGGGGTGTTGTGTGGTGGTTGTTGTGGTGTGTTGTGGTGTTGTTTTGTGTGTGGTGTGTGTGTGTTTGTGTGGTGTGTGTGTGTGGTTGTTGTGGTGTGTTTTGTGTGTGTGTGTGTGTGTGGTGTGCGCGCGCGCGAGTGTGTGTGCGTGTGTGTGTGTGTAAAAGTGTGTGTGTGTGTTGTTGTGTGTGTGTGTGTGTGTATGTGTGCGTGTGTATGTGTATGTGTGTTGTGTGTGTGTGTTATTTGTGTGTGTGTATGTTGTGTGTGTGTGTGGTGTGTGCGTGCGTGCGTGCGTGCGCGCGCGCACGCGCGTGTGTGTAAGACTAATATCACTACCACCTACTTCTAATTTCATTTTATGATGTTATTTTTGATGAACTATGTATATGCCGCATGGATGTAAGAGTGTATATACCCGACTATATCTGTACAGCACCAACAGTATTTTGCCAAGAAACCCTCCCTCCTTCATTCATCTACCACCCCCCCCCCCCCCCGAATTCTATTTTTCCATCTTTTATGTAAAGTGCAACGAGCATTCTCTGATTTGGACTCTTTCCGCTCTGCGCATGGAATTAATCATCATCATCATCATCGTCGTCTCTTCGTCTCGATCGTCTCATCATCATCATCATCATCATCATCATTCATGTTCTCTTTCTATTTTCATGTGTTTCTGGAAGAAAAAATGTCTGTCTGTCTCTCTCTGTCTGTCGCTGTTTCATTCTGTCTGTTTGTCTGTCTGTCTGTCTTTCTCTCTCTGTGTTTGTGTCTGTCTCTCTCTGTCTGTCTCTCTGTGCTGTCATTTTCATTCAGATAAAAAGAAAAAAAAAAAAAAAAGAAACAGAAATAACTGTAAAATCAAACAGAAAAAAAGACCATTAAACGCAAAACACCAATATGATATCAGTAACTCACCATAAATCAAACAAACGATATGCAGGAAGCAACATACACACAAGGCAACGGCAGAAAGAATAAGATAAACTGACAGACACACATAAAAGCCAGCCAGCCAGCCAGCCAGCCAGCTAAGTATCCTGCGGAAGAATGGATTATTTCACGGCAAATCTGTAAAGAGTAGGACAATAAATCAGAAATCCATTAGCGCATTTCCGTCTGTATTCTGTCTGTACAAAAAGTTTTAACATCTCCTTGGGAAAATTTCCTCCGCACAAGATGCGTTTTACACATGGTAATATTTCGCTGTTACAAATCTCTCAGAGAGAGAGAGAGAGAGAGACAGAGAGAGAGAGAGAGAGAGAGAGAGAGAGAGAGAGAGAGAGAGAGAGAGACAGGGCAGAAGACAGACATACAGACACAGACATAGAGACACACACACAGAGACAGACACAGACAGACAAGAGTCACAAAGACAGACAGAGACAGAAGAGACAGACAGAGAAGAGACAGAGAGAGAAGAGACAGAGAGGAGACAGACAGACAGAAAGACAAAGACAGACAGAAAAGACAGACAGACACACACACAAGACAAAGAAAAGAGAAAGAGAGAGAAGAGAAAGACACACACAAAGAGAGAGACACAGAGAGAGTGAATGAGAGATTGTGAATGAGGGAGAGACAGTATATAGGAATGAGTGTATGTTCGTGTGTGTGTGTGTGTGTGTGTGTGTGTGTGTGTGTGTGTGTGTGTGTGTGTGTGTGTGTGTGTGTGTGTGTGTGTGTGTGTGTGTGTGATCTGTGTTGTATGATTCTGTGTGTGATTGATTCTGTGTGCAATTCGTAATGAGTTGTGCGTACGCGCTCACGCACACGGATGCGTACGTAAAGTGCGCAGATCTGCTGTGTGTCAAGAGAGAAAGACAGAGAAAGAAAAAATGAACGAACGAGAGAGAGAGAGAGAGAGAGAGAGAGAGAGAGAGAGAGAGAGAGAGAGAGAGAGAGAGAGAGAGGAGAGAGAGGGGGGGGGGCCAAAAAGAGAAACAGGCGAGACAAACAAGACAGAAAGACAGACAACAGACAGACAAGACGGACTAACAGACAGACTAATAGACACATAAACTGAGAGCAAATTATCCTGAAGAAGCCCCCATGAATAATTCAATACTATTTTCGAGACAGAGAGAGGTCAGTAAGTCAGACTTCGCAGCTACATCTCTACGACTTTGCAACTCCATCACTCTGACTTTGCAACTCCATCCTCTGACTTTGTAGCTACACTCACTCTGACTTTGTAGCTACATCCCTCTGACTTTGTAGCTACATCACTCTGACTTTGTAGCTACATCACTCTTGACTTTGTAGCTACATTCCTCTGACTTTGTAGCTACATCCTCTGACTTTGTAGCATACATCCTCTGACTTTGTAGCTACATCCCTCTGACTTTGTAGCTACATCACCTGACGTTGTAGCAACATCCCTCTGACTTTGTAGCTACATCCCTCTGACTTTGTAGCACATCCCTCTGACTTTGTAGCTACATCACTCTGACTTTGTAGCTACATCACTCTGACTTTGTAGCTACATCACTTGACTTTGTAGCTACATCCCTCTGACTTTGTAGCAACATCCCTCTGACTTTGTAGCTACATCACTGATTTGTAGCAACATCCCTCTGACTTTGTAGCAACATCCCTGTGACTTTGTAGCTACATCCCTCTGACTTTGTAGCTACACCACTCTGACTTTGTAGCTACATCCATCCGACTTTGTAGCTACATCACTCTGACTTTGTAACTACATCCTCTGACTTTGTAGCTACATCCCTCTGACTTTGTAGCTACATCCCTCTGACTTTGTAGCTACATCCCTCTGACTTTGTAGCTACACCACTCTGACTTTGTAACTACATCACTCTGACTTTGTAACTACATCACTCTGACTTTGTAGCTACATCACTCTGACTTTGTAGCTACATCACTCTGACTTTGTAACTACATCACTCTGACTTTGTAGCTACATCACTCTGACTTTGTAGCTACATCCCTCTGACTTTGTAGCTACATCCTCTGACTTTGTAGCTACATCCCTCTGACTTTGTAGCTACATCCCTCTGACTTTGTAGCTACACCACTCTGACTTTGTAGCTACATCACTCTGACTTTGTAGCTACATCACTGACTTTGTAGCTACATCCCTCTGACTTTGTAGCTACATCCCTGTGACTTTGTAGCTACATCACTCTGACTTTGTAGCTACATCCCTCTGACTTTGTAGCTACATCACTGACTTTGTAGCTACATCCCTGTGACTTTGTAGCTACATCACTCTGACTTTGTAGCTACATCCCTCTGACTTTGTAGCTACATCACTGACTTTGTAGCTACATCCCTCTGACTTTGTAGCTACATCACTCTGACTTTGTAGCTACATCACTCTGACTTTGTAGCTACATCACTGACTTTGTAGCTACATCCCTGTGACTTTGTAG
>JAPXFY010000019.1:19541464-19546464 GCA_030674185.1 Monoplex corrugatus
GGATGCTCATGTTAACTACCTAACCAAAATCCTGTTATCTCCGACTTCGCAGAATAAGCAAAATCCGTACACATCTCTCTGCTGAAGCCTCAAAGAAATTGTGTGTGTCTTTCATTCCATCCAGACCAGACCACTGTACCGCTCTCTGTGCTGGACATTCTGATGATTACCTATCCAAACTCCAAGGAATCTAAAACAGTGCAGTTCGACTTGCCCTACGCCAAGAGTAAACGGAGCAACGCAAGAGCTCTCTTGCCAAAACTACACTGGCTACCAGTGTCTGAGTTCGAAGACAATGCCAACATATATATATATATCAAACTCCTCCTGCCATACAAACTTTCCGGACTCTCAGGTCTCATAGAGCTTCTCTCTTAACCGTTATTATACTGTTATTTTTGTTTAAAGCCCAGCCGACTGCGAGAGCCATATCAGGGTTATACTTCAACAGGGGAAAAAAAAAGAAAGAAAATTAAGCACACATATCAATGCATTCGCGTACATAATCTAAAGAAGACGACCCTGGTGTTGACCACTCCGTCCAATTTATCACGCATATCTCAATTCCCTAGAGCCAAAAATGCACTTAATACATGTAACCAAAAATCCACCCCGAGAGAAAGTACGTCAGACTTTATCGAACACATACAGGTGAATGGACCAGCAAGGTAAAACATGACAGGAAGAAATGAACAAAGCAAAAGAGGAAAAAAGAAACAAACAGAGTGACAGAAAAGAAGAAATTTCTAGCACATAATTTCCAGAAGGTGGGGATACTATTAAACTGAAAGAGTCCCCGGCATCCCCATGGGGGGTCTCTCTTTTGGTCCAACTACATGGAACTCCCTCCCAGCATCTGTAAGACAAGCAGTTGTCTGCTTACTTTCAAAAAGCACCTCAAAACACATCTCTGTCAGAAGCATCTCCAAAAATCATAAATTAATGCTTGTAGCTCTTCTACACCCAGCGGCATTGCAATTTGGTGTGTGGTGTGTGTGTGTGTGTGTGTGTGTGTGTGTGTGTGTGTGTGTGTGTGTGTGTGTTGTGTGTGGGTGCGTGGCGGGTGTGCGCGTGCGTGCGTGCGTGCGTGAGAGAGAGAGAAAGAGACAGAGAGAGAATGTGTGTGTGCTGCGTGCGAGAGAGAGAGAGAAAGAGAAGAGAGAGAGAGTGTGTGTGTGTTGGTGCAGTTAGTGAGAGTGGAAGAATAGTGGTGTGTGTGTGTGTGCATGTATATATATATAAATATATAAGATCTAATGATATAGATATGTGTGTGTGTGTGTGTGTGCGTGCGTGTGCGTAGTGCGTGGGTGTGTGTGTGTGGCGTGTGTGTGCAGATTGTGTATGAAAAAGTAGTACCGAGAAGTTAATAAGTACGTATTTCATGCGTGTGATGTATGATATACTGAAACGATGTTGTTATTTCAGAACAGTTTATGTATGGATGTATGGTGTATACATGTAACCCATACGTTTGCACTGCATTAAATGTACTAGCATGGAAAGTTATGTACATTGATGTAATTGTGTATCTGTTCCTACGTTTGCACTGCTTATAGTACTAGCATGGAAATGTTTAGTAATGATGTATTGGTGTTACATGTATCCTAGCGTTGCACTGCATTAAAGACTAGCATGGAAATGTTTATGTGCATTGATGTATGGGTATACATGTATCCTCGTTTGACTGCATTAAGTACTAGCATGGAATGTTAGTGATGAGTATTGTGAACAGATCATACGTTGACTGCATATAATGACTAGCATGGAAATGTTATGTTGCTGATGTATTGGTGTATACATGTATCCATACGTTTGACTGCATTATAATGTACTGCATGGAAATGTTTATGTTGCATTGATGTATTGGTGTATACATGTATCCCATACGTTTACTGCATTATAATGTATAGTATGGAATGTTTATGTTGCATTGATGTATTGGTGTAACATGTATCCATACGTTTGCATGCATTATAATGTACTAGCTGGAATGTTTATGTTGCATGATGTATTGTGTATTAAAGTTCCATACGTTTCACTGCATTATAATGTACTAGTATGGAAATGTTTTAGTTGTGATGTATTGTGATATACTATCCATACGTTTGCACTGCATTATATTTGTATGGAAATGTTTATGTTGCATTGATGTATTGGTGTATACATGTATCCCATACGTTTGCACTGCATTATAATGTACTAGCATGGAAATGTTTATGTTGCATTGATGTATTAATGTATGTATCCGACTGTTGTACCGCATCACTGTATTAACATCGCAATGTTTACATTGTTTGTAAAATGGAACGAGCGTTTTTCGACATGTAAGTTTGAGCTATATAAATGGAATCATCATCATCATCATCATCATCATCATATCATTATTGTTATTATCATTAGTAGTAGTAGTAGTTGAGTAGTAGTAGTAGTAGTAGTAGTAGTAGTAAAGTAGTAGTAGTAGTATCATCAATACCGTTACTCATTACCATTATTATTATTATTATTTGTTATATTAATATCATTAAAAATAATGTGATATTTTTATTTTTTATTATTATTATTTTATTATAATTATTATTATTATTATTATTATTATTATCATTATTATTATTTTGTACCCGTGTACATTAGTTCTGGTTTTCCTTTATTCATTCCAGTTTGACTGCTCTCATCCAGACAGGTATGTTTTCAATTGTGTTTCTGTCTAGCTGTACTCGAGATATCTTTCGGGAAAACTGAGCGGTACAGTAGTGAATTTATCAGCAATGAAATTGTAGAGTGCTCCTGGACTTTTGATAACAGAGCTAAGTGATGGTTGTAAATAGACAGTGAACAGAACAGGGCCCAGTATAGGATCCTACTTCAGCAGAAATGGAGAAGACCTAATGTCCATGCTGATAACAAGATTTGAGTTCGACAAGAAAGACACGACTAAACCAAAGACACGACTAAACCAAAGACACGACTAACCAAGACACGACTAACCAAAGCACGACTAACCAAAGACACGACTAAACCAACCAAAGACATGACTAAACCAAGACACGACTAAACCAAAGACGACTAAACCAAAGACACGACTAAACCAAGACATGACTAAACCAAAGACACGACTAAACCAAAGACACGACTAAACCAAAGACACGACTAAACCAAAGACACGACTAAACCAAAGACGACTAAACCAAAGACATGACTAAACCAAGACATGACTAAACCAAAGACACGACTAAACCAAAGACACGACTAAACCAAAGAACGACTAAACGACTAAACCAAAGACACGACTAAACAAAGACACGACTAAACCAAAGACACGACTAAACCAATCTACAGCAGTTTCAACACAGCCAAATGTGGATGACAATCTTCAGATCATGATATCAAGGTCAGTTATATCAAATGCAGCTGCAAGATCTAGCAGTGACCAGACATGGACACATTTCCTTTATCAGACGCCTGCAGAAGATCATTAACAAGTTTTAACAAGCAGTTTCTGTACTGTGGGCTTCATGATAGGCGGACAGAAAAGATTCAAGCAAATTATTGGCTTCTAGGTGATTCATGAGTTCGAGAAGACGATATGCTCAAGGACTTCAGAGCAGAATGGAAGATTGGACACAGGCCGACAATTTTTAGACTGTTGGGATCGAGATTTGACTTTCTAAGCAGGGGTTTAACCAAGGCATGTTTAAAGCTCTGTGACACGACACCTGTGTTTGCAGATATATTCATGATTTCAGTTACAATTGGAAAAATTTCCTCAATACAGTCAAAAAAAAAAAAAAAAAAAAAAAAAGAGAGAGGCAGGGATGAGGGGTCAAGATAGAAGGATGTTTTAGGCATTGTAAGGACAACTCTTTTCACTTGATCCAAACTGACCGGTTGAAATGATCTAAATGGGATGCCAGTAAAATGGGCAAACACTGGATGATCGGACCTGGAGCTGAAATTTCTTGTTTTTTTTCTTCTATTTTCTTTTTGAAGAAGCCACTCAAATTGTCGGGGAGCCATTTGGGTGGCTCAGTGTTTGGAAGGACAGTTTTAGTTGTTGATCCATCATCTGGAAAGTCAAATGGAAAAGTTTTTAGAAGAATCTGAATTACTGATTATGTTGTCTGGGCTTTGATGTTTGGATTTAAAAATCATCCTATTGACTAAGTTTATGTGTTTGGCATATATCTGTCTGTAGATAGTCAATTTTACGAAAACTCGCATCAAAATAGAGCGTGGCAGTTAATGTAATGCACGGGGCAAGACAAAGGCAACATTTGACACAAGTTCCACTCTTTTTCGTTTTCTTCACCCTTAGCTCTGCGAAGAGTGATTGAGTTGCCGCACTAAAGAATTGTCATCAGATTCTTCCATCTCTGTTAGTTGCGTGCCAACACCTGGGTCTCTGCAAATGATTTCTCTATCCATTCCGCAATTTTGCCAGTCTATTTTTTGTCCTTCCCTTCCTCAACCAATTCCCTGATTAATTTAGCAAAGCCACTGGATCTTGTTACATGGCCATACCAACGTAGTTTTCTTTCCTTAACTAAAATCACCAGACTCTCATATGGCCCAATGCGCTGATGGTTTGGCCTACTCGTTCATATGTGATATTATCAGTGTATCTGATGTTTTAAGATTTTGCTTCGTTTCTATCGCTTGGATTCGTCTTTCCAAAACCGCTGTGAGGGTCTATGTCTCGCGTGCATACAGGAAGAAAGACTATACCCGTGCACGTAGATGACTGATCTTATGTTTCTTGGAGATGTTTTTGTCATGGTTAAACACGAGGAGAAACTGAGAAAAGAAGATCTCTACATAAAATGAAAAACACTGACATAAATTGAAAAAAGAAAGATCTACACATAAGGAGAAACACAAACTGTGAAAAGAACAGATCTACACATAAGGAGAAACATAAACTGAGAAAAGAACAGATCTACACATTAGGAGAAACACACAAACTGAGAAAAGAATAGATCTACATATAAGGAGAAACACAA
>JAPXFY010000019.1:19556464-19591464 GCA_030674185.1 Monoplex corrugatus
TGTTGTTTTTGTTGTTGTTGTTGTTGTTTAATCTCATTTTCCACGCTGCCTACATGCCACCGAGTCAGGGAGCATTTTTCTCATCATGCTATTATGTATGATGCACGAAAATGGATGTGAGAATGACAGCGCTATGGAGTTATGTCGGTCCAGACTGTGTCACAGGGCTGTGCTCTACGCTTCCTGTCATAATATATCCTGGAGTTAGTCAGACCACAGATTCAGACACCTGCAGTGTTGGCCAGGAAATTTGAGCAACATCCTGAATGACACTAACCATTAAGTAGATGACCCTCGGTTTCTCCAACCCAGTCGTGCCAACGAGAACAACAGCACGATCAAACATAGGTACGAACCGGTAGAGGCCGAAAAAAATCTCGCGTTCATTTCAACTACGAGGATTTGAACAGCAACCCCCAATCGTTAGTTCGTTGCGCTGACCACTTTGCCACGGCGACTGATCAGCCAGCGCACTTCGGGGAGGGAGTGGCGAAAGATGACTGAAGGACTTTCTGCGCTGGTATGCAGAGTAGACAGTCTGAAGGGTCTGATGATGACTAATGAGAAAAAAAAAAAAAGAGAGAGAGAGAGAGAGAGAGAAGAGAAAGAGAGAGACAGAGATACAGAGAGAGACAGAGAGAGAGAGCAACAGACAGGGACAGAGAGAAACAGAGAGAGAGAGGCAGACAAGCAGAGAAAGAGACAGAGACAGAGATACAGAGAGAGAGACACACACAGAAAGAGAGAAACAGAGACAGAGACAGAGAGAAACAGAGAGAGAGAGACAGCTACAGACAGAGATAGAGACAGACAGAAAGAGAGAGAGAGAGAGAGCAGACAGACAGAGAAAGAGACAGAGATAGACAGAGAGAGAGAGAGGCAGACAGACAGAGAAAGAGACAGAAAGATAAAGAGGTGAAGAGTGAGGGATAGAGATACAGAAAGACAAACAGAAGGACAGAGCGAAAAAGAAGAGACAGAGAGACAGAGAGATAAGGAAAGGGGGAGGGAGAGAGAGGAAAAGAAAGACAGAGAAAGAGAGCAACAGTGAGAGAGAGAGAGAGACAGAGACAGAGAGATAGAGATATAGCGAGACAGAGATAGAGAGAGACAGACAGAGACAGAGACAGACAGAGAGAAAGGACAGACAGACAGACAGAGAGACAGACACAGAGAGAGGCATACGAGAAAAAGTTCGATCAATCTTTTCTAACCCCTGCTGTGGTAATCATTCCAACTGTTCAAAAACAATATTTATGTCTATCGATAATAGTCAGAGATGTAGATTTCCCTTCCAGACGACTGGCACCCTCCCCCTCCCTCCCTCCCTTCCCTTCCCTTCCCTTCCCTACCATGTCTCCTGTGGCACTCACAAAATGTCATCACCTTCATCTGTCATGGAATAGACGACTGCCTGATTTTTCAGAAAACTACCCCACCCACCCCCCAGTCTCACTTGAACTTTAATCTGTTTTTACGACTACGGGTCTGTTTTGACGATTTGGACCACGCAGTCGCCTCACACCCACTTCACAGATGCGTCGCTGAGGGTGTTGCTAAAATTTTTTGCCCAACACCATAGGTGTCTGTAGAAGACTTCCCTGACGTTTCTCCCGCTCGACGAAACGTCAGGGAAGTCGTCTGATGTTGTTTTTTTTTCCACAAAGTTTTGTGCATCTATGTTTTGTTGTATTCAAAGTACGCATGACTAAGGCCAGTTGAAATCCAAAACAAGTGTGACTGCCCGCGTTCAAGCAAGCAGGAATCAGAAAAAAATAAACTCGAAAAAAAGAATAAGAACGTGTATTTAATACAACAAGACAAGACAGGCGCAAATCTTCGCGGGGTTTGTCAAGCGTAAGATCACAAATAAACAAACACCAGATACAAAAATTAGGAGAAAAAGACTGAAACTTCCCTGCTGCTCTGTCATGTCCAGAGTGAGGAAAGGCCAACTGGCCCAATAATTTGCCAGTCATTATTTTGTTATATTCAACACATGTTCTGATTCTATTTTTGTGAGTTTGTCTGTTTCTGTTTGTTCGAACGCTTTCAGTCATTTTGATTTAATGAGAATCAGAATTTGTTTTTTTACTGAGTCAAACTATGGTAAAGGGTTAAACTGACTCTGTGAATGAGTTGTTATTGTGGATTATTTTTCTGTTCGTTTGTTTGCACGTCTGATATTAGTTTGTCTAATGTGTGTTTATTGAGCTGTATCCTCTCAAACCTTGAACAAATGTCATAATGCCCTCACCTCCATGTTTTCTGAGATAACAGTGCATTTATTTGGAATATTTCTTAATTCCGTTTGGGAGTGTGCAGTATTTTGTCACATCCGAAGTGTGCCACATGGCATAATTTGTATCTAAAAATGCACATGCATATACATTGGTTTTCAAGCTAAAAAGGCACATGCAAATACAAACAGGCACATATACTAATTTTCCATTGCTTTTATTCTTGCTTTTATTGCTTTTATTCTTTCTCCCCATTTATAGCCATGCGTGTGTGTGTGTGTGTGTGTGTGTGTGTGTGTGTGTGTGCGTGCGTGCGTGCGTGCGTGCGTGCGTGCGTGCGTGCTGTGCGTGCTGCATGTGTGTCTGTTTCAGCGCTTAGATTTGATTTTGTCGAGATTTTGCGCTATATAAATATTGTAATTATTATTATAATTATTATTATTATTATTATTAAACGACCAACTTTCTATGGTGTAATTATCTTTTGTAGGAGATTACGTGTTATTCCTCTGTGTCAGTATTTAGATTTTCATTTCAAATCAGTCTTGTATCTATAATACATGTAGATTTAAAGAATTAATACAAGTAGTCGTCATGGTTCCAGCATGTTTTAACACTGTCTCTCTATATCTATCTATCTATCTGTCTTTCTGTCTGTCTGTCTGTCTACCTATCTATCTATCTGTCTGTCTGTCTGTCTGTCTATCTATCTATTTATCTATCTGTCTGTCTATCTATCTATCTATCTATCTCAGAATAAATATTCTGAAGTTCTGAAGCTCTCTTTGTCTCTGAATAAATATTCTGAATCTCACACACACACACACACACACACACACACACACACACACACACACACACACACACACACACACACACACACGCGCGCACACACACACACAACACACACACACACACAACACACACACAAAACACACACACACAACACACACACACACACACACACAAAACACACACACACACACACACACACACACACACACACACACACACACACACACACACACACACACAAACTCACCCACTCACGCACTCACTCAGAACAAATATTCCTATGTTCCGAAGAGCGCTCTTTCTCCCTCTCTCTCTCTCTCTCACACACACACACTCACTCACTCACCAACGCACTCACTCAGAATAAATATTCCCATGTTCTGAAGAGCGCGCTCTCTCTCTCTCTCCTTCTCTCTCTCCCTCCCTGTCTCTCTCTCTCTCTCTCTCTCTCTCCACACACACACACACACACACACACACACACACACACACACACACACACACACACACACACACACACACACCACACCACTCACTCACTCAGAATATATATTCCGAAGTTCTGAAACAGCTCTCTCTCTCTCTCTCTCTCTCTCTCTCCCCTCCGTCCGCCCCTCCACTCTCTCTCCTCTGTCTGCACGCTCTCCCGCTCTGTCTGAATCTCTCAGATCTCAGATCATCATGAAGTCTGAGACACCAGAACATGCTGATATGAAGATGTGGTCTGGTCACAACGGTGTTTGTCTGGGCCCATAGTAAATGGAGTCTTCATGTCGAGCTCGTTGCTCTAGGGGTATGGTTCTCGCTCAGGGTGCAACAAGTCCCGAGTTCAAATCCTGGTCGAGCCTTTTACTTTTTCTTCCTCCTCTTCATTTCCTGAAGTCCCCAAAACGCAGTGGACAACGCGCTGAACGTCTAAACCAGGGTTTGAATCCTGCCGGATACAATTTTTATTTGCAAGTTGGATGGCTCTTGTGACAGAACCGTTGATATGACGACTGGAGTTCAATTCCAGCCCGTGACTAGGAAAACTGACTCGTTCTCTTACCATGTTAATACCATGTCCCTCATCCCTTCAAAACCATTCATGCATCAATCGGTCGAGAATGCCCCCCCCCCTCCACCCTCTGACCCGTTCTCTCAACATATTAATGCAACGATCACTCGTCTTTGTCCTCCCCCCCCCCCCATCCCCTCAAAACCATTAATGCACCAATCACTTGCCTATGCCCCCACCTCTCCAAAGTGACCAACTCTCTCACCATATTAACACAACGATCACTCGCCTATGTCCCCCCCCCCCCCTTCAAAACTAACCCGTTTTCTTACCATATTAATCCATCAGTCACTCGCCTATGCCCCCATCCCCCCAAACTGACCCGTTCTCTCATCATTTTAATGCACCAATCACTCGGCCATGCCCCCCACCCCCTCTTCCCAAATCAAGAACTTGCCAGAGTATAATTAATCAAGGATTATAACTCTTGAGAATCACGTAGGAGTTATCTCCCATGTTGTAGAATTTCTCAAAATCCAACATAGCTTGCGCTACCCATTCAGCTAGCATAGAAGCAGCCACAAAGCACAAAAACTGTAAGCTCAGAACATTCCTCCAAAAAGGAATGCCCAAGCCTACCTTTATACCCCGCAACTATACCTACACACAACTATGAGGGAGGAGAGAAATGCACACAACATATTGGTCTCATATTCAAGATTGACATAGTCTTTTATTCTTTAACTGACCAAACACACACAAACATACGAGACAATATATACAGGGTTGCTTCAAAGGCATATAACACTAAAGGAAATAAGAGGGAAGCAGGGAGAATTTTTTTTAAGATTAATCAAGAGTTATAACCTTGATTAAGTTTTCAAAAATTCTCCCTGCTTCCCTCTTACTTCCTTTAGTGTTGCCAGCGTAGAGTTTTGCACAGGCTCAAGAATTTTGCCAGATAACTGCAGGTGTATTTTGGGTGGAGCGCATAAGGACTGTCCGAGAGAGACGACTTCCATCTTAAACAAACTTCACTCTGCAAAGTTGGTCTCTCGTTCTCGCCACAGTCCTCCTTCCCGCCGTTCACCCCCACCCCCACCCTCCGTCCACCCCACCCCCACCTTTCTCCCCTGAACACACATTCTCAAAATACAGACACGGCATTCGCCAGTCTATGACGTCACCACACAATAAACATTGTTGGATCCATCCCTCGTTCTCATCTTGGCCGCTCGGGGGAAAAAAAAATGTCGTTACACAATAAATGCTGCTTTCAAGAGTGCCCGTCTTCTCTTGCCAAGACCAATATTTCATCACACAACAAAGACGGCAGCCTCAGACCCATTTCTTTGTGCCAACCCAAGATTCGGGCATACCAAATGTATTGGTGTGTCATTCTTGTTCTTCTGTGTCACTCCAAGGTTTCCTGACACAATAAGTATACCAGCTTCAGCCCAACACAATTTTTTTTCACCACAAAATTTCCTGACACAATAAGTATTGCAGCCTCAGACAAAACCAATCTTCCGTTTTACACTCCAAGATTTCCCTTACACAATCATCACTGCCGTCTCGGCCCAGCACAATCTTTTACCAGTACAAGAATTCCTGACACTACAAGTTTTGTCGTCTCAGACGAAACCAATCTTTTTTTGACCCCAACATTTCCTAACACTTCTGGCATTGCTGTCTCGTCCAACAAAATCTTTCTTTTTTCTCACTCCAAGGTTTCATAACACGATAAGTATCGCTGTCTCAGCCTACATTTTTTTTTTACTCCAAGTTTTCCTGACAAATTGCAAAGTCGAACATTTTTTTTTTCACTCCAAGGTTTCCTGACAGTATTGCTATTTCCGTCCAACCTAATTTCTTTTTTGTTTGTCTTTATTCCAAGAGTTACAGAAATGATAAATATTGCTGTCTCTTATGACACCAATTTTTTCTCACTCCAAGATTTTCTGACACAATATCTCCTGCCGCTTCAGACAAATCCAATCTTTTTTCTCAATTTAACGGCACAACAGGAGGGGGGGGGGGGCTATAAGGCGGTCGACAATGGGTGGGGGGGGGGGGGGGGGGCTATAAGGCTCGACGGTCGACAATGTGGAATCCAGTCAACGTTTACAGAAGTAACACTGGCTGACAGCTATAAATTATTCAAAGATCTCTAAATTTGCCAGGAAGCTAGACAGCTAAAATTTGGTGATGAGTACAATCCCCGTTTTTAAGTCGAAGAGTACAATATCAATTCCCGTTTTTAACTATTATAGTCTTTCAACAAACAGCTGGGAACAAACAGCTGCAATGAGAATAGAAAACGATATAAGCTCTTTCCAAAACATCAAAAGAGGAGTCAGACAGGGTTGTGTTTTGTCACCAGATCTGTTTTCACTTTACAGCGAAAACATCATGAGAAACCTAGAGGAAGACCCTGGATTAAAGATTGGAGGAAAAATGATAAACAACATTCGATACGCAGATGACACCATGCTGATTGCAGAAAATGAAAGGGACCTACAAAACCTTGTGAACATACTAGAAATAGAAAGCAAAGGTAAGGGGTTGGAACTAATCAGCAGAAAGACTGAAGTCATGGTGATTAGTAAAAAACATGAAATCCCCTCATGCAAAATAACAGCAAACGGCACAACCTTGAGACAGGTTTGATAAGTTTAAATACCTGGGAACGATCATTTCACCAGACGGCAGATGCACATCAGAAATAGCCAGCAGAATCGGCCACGCCAAAACAGCATTCAAGAAGATGAAAAGCATTATTACCAACAAATGCCTATCAATTAACATCAGGAAGAGAGTTCTTGAATGTTATATAGAACCAACTCTGTTATATGGTTGTGAGGCGTGGACAGTCAACAAGCAAAGCCAGAACAAGATTGAGGCAGCCGAGATGTGGTTTCTAAGAAGAATGTTGAGAGTTCCATGGACAGCAAAGAAAACAAACGAGACAGTCTTGATGGAGGCAGACACAAGAAGATCATTCATAAGGAAGATAAGGAAAAGACAGGCAAAATTTGTAGGCCATTTTATGAGGAGGAGGGAATGGAGCACCTGGTCACGTCGGGAAAGCTGGAGGAAGAGAGCACCAGGTAGACCCAGGGAGAAGATACTAGACGGACTTGCAGAGTGGCTGAAGACAAAGAGGGTGGAAGAGATGCTTGAGGCAACAAGAGATAGAGACAGATGGAAGTCATGATCGCCAACGCCACGCGGCAAGGCACCTGATGTTGAGTCTTTCAACCACGGCAGCAAAGACAAAACAGCACTATCCAGGCTGAAACCTGTATGAAAGGACAAGAACATCTCCATGAAACACAAGATGAGACTCTTACCTGCACTGGTATATTCATCTTCCTGTAAGCTTTAAGACATGGACTCTCATATCGGATTTAGGAAGGATCGATCCAGGCCAGGAAATGTGGTGTTATCACAAGATACTAAACATCAGATACACGGGTCGTGGCATCAATGAACAAGTGCGCCAAACTATCAATCAGCACACTGGACCATATGAAGATCTGATGACTTAAGGAAAGAAAACTACGTTGGTGTTAACATTATAACAACATCCACTGGCCTTGCTGATTCAACCTTCCTGAAAATTATGGAAGGAGACGACGGGGAGGGAAGACAAGAGAAAACGATGAATCGGCGATACTGCAGGGTGGAAAGAGAAACAATATGTCGAGACCCAGGCTTTGGCACACGGCCAGTATGGCTGAAGATTCTGGTGAGCAGCTCTTTAGTGCGGCGACCCACGAAATTAAAGAAGAAAAAGAACAAGAAAAAGAAGAATCTTACAAACCAAGTACAAGAATATAAGCATTAATAGTTAGGAAAAAAATTATCGGATGAAGTGCGAGGTTGAGCAAAATCCATGACGACACGTCTGACAGGGGCGTCACCCGCCAAAACAGAACAGTGTGGATACCGATCCACTGGATGGGGTGTTGGAGGGTTAAGGTTCGAACACACAACAATACTGCCCCATCAGTCACTTTCTTTCCGTGCCAACCCAATATTTCCTTTCACACACACACACACACACACACACACACACACACACACACACACACACACACACACACACACACACACACACACACACACACACACAACACACACACACACACACTCACAACACGTACACACACTCAACACGTACACATTTCTGCCTCCAATCTCGACTAATATTGCCAATGCAAAATATCGTAACACACACATACTCGTACACACACTAAGACCATACACACATATACACACATGTGCACACACACAGAAGAGACAGAACAGACCAGAGAGAGAAGAGAGAGAGAGAGAGAGAGAGAGAGAGAGAGAGAGAGACAGACAGACAGACAGACAGACAGAGAAACACACACACACACAGATGGACAGACAGACAGACAGGCAGGCAGACAGACAGATTATGCTCATCCATTTAAATGAACTGACTGGTTTATTGAACGTTTTTGACTTTTGACTTCTAACACACACGCATGGACGCACCCTCACTGACCCAACGCACGCACAAGTTCATACACACACACACACACACACACACACACACACACACACACACACACACACACACACACACATACACACACACACAAACACAGATACGCATGCTTGCACACACTAATGCAGGCAGCATCATCCAGCCCATGTACTCCCCACTGCCCGTGTCGTAAGGCAGCCAATGCATAAACACTGTTGCACCAGTGCCAGCGGTCTGTGCCAATCCAAGCTTCAGGCACACACAAACCATTAGTGTATCACACGCCATATTTCACATCAACGTGCTGCTTCAGAGATGAATGGATACAACGAGTTTTATCTTCCGACAGAAATCCAAATTGTGTCAGCGACTGTCTGGCTATATCGATATACATACTTATGTGCCAATATAAATACATACTGGATTGAAAAGAAGAAGAAGAAGAAGAAGAAGAAGAAGAAGAAGAAGAAATTAAAACAAATTTTTGATGGATTGAAAAGAAGATTAAGAAAAAGAAGATGAAATAAAGACAAATTTTAGATGGATTGAAAAGAAGAAGAAGAAGTAGAAGAAGAATTAACAAACAAACAAAAATTGAAGATGTGGTATGTCAGAAATCATTCTGCATTCCAAAGGATATGTAATGTTTGAAAGGACGTGAGACTTATGTTACTATGACACCGAGGAATGTATGTCCTGATCTGTCATAATGAGCAATGACCTAAATGAATAAATCATCTGAAATCTGAAGTCTGAAGAATGGGAAAGAAAGAAAATATTCGTAGAATTTTCTATAAAACCAGTAACGAAAAAGACTGACTAAGTCACTAAACTAGCTTAACTAACTGAACTGACTGACTGACTAACTCAGCCTGTTTGACTTTATCAGTACTAAGTATACAGTATGTGCCTGCACACACACACACCACACACACCACCAACACAAGTTCACACAACCCAACACATCACACACACACATGCATCATGCACACACTATCAGCACATCATCAGCCATGTATCCACTCACACACACACACACACACACACACACACACACACAACACACACACACACACACACACATACACACACATCCGAGGAAGGAACATACCGCTTTCATCACCTGGGAAGTAAGAACACTCAGGCATGTTTGAAAACTGACAGAACTGATCCATGGGATAAACAGATGCTTGTGGCACATTATCCATCTCTGCAAAAGTTTGATAGCAGAACAAGGGAGAAACAAAGACAGAAGAAGGGCATGTCCTTTACTACAGTGGAGGGCAAATATACACAAGGAGTGGAGTTTTTGGTCAAATCAAAAATGATATATTACCGTTTGTTTTTCGTTTAAGAGTTACAAAATATTTCTCAGTGACAAATGGAAATCAAGATGACATACCAAATTGATAGGTTTTCTATATCTAAACATTCCATTACACGTTTTCACTATTAATATTACATAGTTCGTGTGCAACTCTGCAGAACCTGACATCTTCTTTTTACTGTTACAAATAAGTAGTACATCATCTGCGCTAAATTTCACATCAACACTAAATTCTGCATTAATATTTTCTTCGACATATGACCAACTGGCAGCTTTTCTTTCTTTTTCTTTTTTTTTTAAACAATGCAAGTAAAAACGTTCGATATAATCCGTTTCATCCGCGCAATAACTGTTTTCGAACTTTTTTATGTTTGATTTTCTTAACAAAATGTAAAGTTGGGTAAATGTTATGAAAATCAGGAAGAGAAAGTCCTGATTCAAATCATGAACCGCATTCTTGCCGTTACCAGGCCAAGACTCCATTTCACCTCGACACAACACGCTCTGCCTCAAGGCTGTAACAAATCCGCGGCTTCCAAACCACCTCCAAAACCTCTTCCAACCAAGGAGCTAATTACGGAGTGCAGTGTGGTTGACAGTGTCTGCCCTATTGATTGGCCTTCAGGGGCCCAGAGGTGGTCACACTGACGGCTGAAAAGTCACTGTTTGCTTCACACTGCTCTTTGCTCTGACCCATGACACAGGGCTGTGATGGTTGTGGGGGGAATGAACTGGTGTGGGCTTTGTGATGTTTGCTTGCTGGTGGCTGGAGAAGATTAAAAAAACGTATGAATGGTGACTGGTTAGATGAGGTTCATAGACAGACGAATGGATACATTGTAGATGGATGGGTGAACAGACAGAAGGATGAATGATATACAGATGGATGGTTACATATAGATGTGGGTGTACATATAGATGGATGTAACAAGATGGATGGGTCTACATATAGATGGATGGGTGTACATATAGATGGATGGGTGTACAATAGATGGATGGGTGTATAGATAGATGGATGATGGTGTACATATAGATGGATGGGTGTACATATAGATGGATGGTGTACAATAGATGGATGGTGTACATATAGATGGATGGGTGTATAGATAGATGGACGATGGGTGTACATATAGACGGATGGATGTACACATAGATGGATGGGTGTACATATAGATGGATGGGTGTACATATAGATGGATGGGTGTATAGATAGATGGATGGATGTACAGATAGATGGATGGGTGTACATACAGATGGATGGGTGTACATACAGATGGATGGGTGTACATATAGATGGATGGATGTACAGATAGATGGATGGGTGTACATACAGATGGATGGGTGTATAGATGATGGATGGATGTACAGATAGATGGATAGGTGTACAGATAGATGGATGGGTGTACATATAGATGGATGGGTGTACATATAGATGGATGGGTGTACAATAGATGGATGGGTGTACATATAGATGGATGGGTGTACAGATAGATGGATGGTGTACAGATGGATGGGTGTACAGATAGATGGATGGGTGTACAGATAGATGGATGGGTGTACAGATAGATGATGGGTGTACATATAGATGGATGGGTGTACAGATATATGGATGGGTGTACAGATAGATGGATGGGTGTACAGATAGATGGATGGGTGTACAGATAGATGGATGGGTAAACAGATAGATGGATGGGTAAACAGATGAGGATGTATAGTATTGGTGTCATAATATGGATGGGTGTACAGATATATGGATGGGTGTACAGATAGATGGATGGGTGTACAGATAGATGGATGGGTGTACAGATAGATGGATGGGTGTACAGATAGATGGATGGGTGTACAGATAGATGGATGGGTAAACAGATGGATGGATGGGTAAACAGATGGATGGGTGTATAGATAGATGGATGGGTGTACATATAGATGGATGGGTGTACATACAGATGGATGGGTGTACAGACAGATGGATGGGTGTACACATAGATGGATGGGTGTACAGATAGATGGATGGGTAAACAGATGGATGGTTGTACAGATAGATGGATGGGTAAACAGATGGATGGGTGTACAGATAGATGGATGGGTAAACAGATGGATGGGTGTACAAATAGATGGATGGGTAAACAGATGGATGGGTGTACAGATAGATGGATGGGTGTACAGATGGATGGGTAAACAGATGGATGGGTGTACAGATAGATGGATGGGTAAAACGGATGGATGGGTGTACAAATAGATGGATGGGTAAACAGATGGATGGGTGTACAAATAGATGGATGGGGTAAATAGATGGATGGGTAAAAGGATGGATGGGTGTACAATAGATGATGGTAAAAGATGGATGGGTGTACAGATAGATGGATGGGTGTACAGATAGATGGATGGGTGTACAGATAGATGGATGGGTGTACAGATAGATGGATGGGTGTACAGATAGATGGATGGGTGTACATGTACATACAGATGGGTGGGTGTACAGATGGATGGGTGTACAGATAGATGGATGGGTGTACAGATAGATGGATGGGTGTACATGTACATACAGATGGGTGGGTGTACAGATGGATGGGTGTACAGATAGATGGATGGGTGTACATATAGATGGATGGTGTACAGATAGATGGATGGGTGTACATATAGATGGATGGGTGTACATACGATGGGTGTACATATAGATGGATGGGTGTACAGATTGGATGTGTGTATATAGATGGATGGGTGTACATACAGATGGTGGGTGTATATGTAGATGGATGGGTGTACATAAGATGGATGGGTGTACAGATGGTGGGTGTATATTAGATGGATGGTGTACAGAGATGGATGGGTGTACATACAGATGGTGGGTGTATATGAGATGGATGGGTGTACATATAGATGGATGGGTGTATAAGATGGATGAGTGTACATACAGATGGATGGGTGTACATATAGACTGATGGGTGTACAGATAGATGGATGGATGGGTGTACGTGTACATAGAGATGGATGGGTGTACATAGAGATGGATGGGTGTACAATAGATGGATGGGTGTACATACAGATGGATGGGTGTACATATAGACTGATGAGTGTACAGATAGATGGATGGGCGTACATAGAGACTGATGGGTGTACAGATAGATGGATAATTGGATGGGGGGTAGATGCGATGGATCAATGAGGAGTGGATGCGTGGATGGGCGGGCAGAGAGACAGAGAGAAAGTAAATTGTTGAGGAAAAGGGAACAACAGGGATGGTTGGGTTTGTGGATGGGTGGATGGGCGGACGGTCAGATCGACAAGCGGATGCAGAATGAAACATGGATAAAAGGAGCACATGGACAAGAGGATGGAAAAATGAATGAATGAATGTGCTGATGATGGATGATGGATGGATGGAATGGACGACGGACAGATGGACACGGAGACGGACGGATGGATGGATAGATAGCTGGTTATTTGTTGGACTCTAATCTTCACTGTGATAAATGGCAGACTTTGTGTGATAACAGAATAGTACGGAAGACGTGTTTCTGTCTGCTTGATAAAATCGTTGTCTGCAGAGAAAGGGGACGGGCGGTTGGATGGATGGACCAAAAACAAAAACATGCGTGGAGTAACGATCCAATGTTTAAAACGACCATGTGGGAAACAAAGAAAGTCCCAGGTTCAATTATACATGGATTAATCCTTTGACTCCTGCACCCTATCCACCAACTGCAAAAACTTAACCCTTTGACTTCCTCACCCTATCCCACCAGCTTTCCCGCAGGAAGCTGGTGAATATGGGTGAGAGAATCAAAGGGTTAAGTTTTTGCTTGCTAGCACGGTTGACAATGCAGGATGCTGGTGGACAGGGTGGGGGAAATCAAAGGACTAAATACCATTCAAGTCATAAGGATGGAGAACGGCGGGGTAGTGGAGGTAGAGAAGAAACAAAATACCTGCTCCAGGTGGGTAATAAAGTATAAGTCTTAGTTACGCTTTGATTCTGAACAAGGCTTCACTTAACCTTTCACATCACGCCTCACCCCAGGGCTGTAACAAGTCAGCCCCTTCCAACAACCCCCCACCCCCACCAACTTGATTGATTGATTGGTTTGGTTCAGTTTTTACGTCAGCACCCACCTCAGGTGATATGGCCGACAGGGATAACCATCCCAGGAAAGTGGGGGAAGGGGACTTATCTAATCCTATACTGACACCACCAGAACAACAATGACATTAAGATGGGACAGTGAGAAGGCCAGTTTTAATGTAGCGCACCACAGGATTCCAACCTACCAACTTCCGAACAAGGAGCTAATTACGGAGTGCAGTGTGGTTGACAATGTCTGCCCTATTGATTGGCCTTTTAGGGGCCCAGAGGTGGACACACTGACGGCTGTACAAGTCACTGTTTGCTTCCCACTGTCTTTGCTCTGACCCATGACACACAGAGGTGTGATGGAATGGAGTGGTGCAGGCACTGCGCTGTCAGCTTGGCAAACTGCCCTCATCAACCCCTTCCTTTACCAGCAGCGTTCTGAGAATTTTATGGCGTTTGCTGTGAGAAACTGGTGGTTTGCTGCAGCAATCTGAACGTCACACAACAGGTGCAATAATCAGGTGGGTAAGATGAACTTTCAGTACAAAGGTCTGGGTTTGATCCTGACTGGGTACCTCCGATCTGATGGACAAAGGTGGGGATTTTTTATTTTCTATTATCTCCCAGGTCAACGATGTGTTCATACCTGCAAGTGTCTAAACCCTCTTCGGGTGTAATACCAAAGGAAATAAGAGGGAAGCAGGGAGAATTTTAAATATCAACTAAGTAACATAACTCTTGAGAGTCACGGAGTTATCTCCCATGTAGAATTTCTCAAACCCAACACAGTTTGCGTTACCCATTCAGCTAGCATAGACGCAGCCACAAAGCATAAAGTGGTAAGCTCAGAACATTCCAGTGTAGACACCTCTTCGGGTGTATAAGCGCAAAGAACATCAAATATGCACGTTAAAGATCCTGTGGGTGACGTCAGCATCTGGTAGCCGATGGAAACATGAAAACACTCGGCGTGTACACCCATAGCTTGTGCAGCAACATGCCCCCCCCCCCCCCCCACAAAGTGTAGGCAAACACAACGTGCATACATGTACAGGATCCAAGAAAACTGGAACAAGATACTAAAATTTAAAGAAAAAAGTCATAGACGAAAAAGAAACTAGAATCACATGAAAACTGAATCAGATTGCACACCTTACTGACAAAACGAGACAGGCGTACATTTTCATCCAATTGGTCTTTATTCACAGTTTGTTCAGCAAGATTTCATAACACGCGGTCAATTCCATATGCGCTCCACCCAATCTGCGAGCAATTATCCGGTAAACGCCTTGAGCTTGCACAAAACCCTATCCGCCAACAAGATCTTCAGAATGGGGAAAAGAACTTATGAAGCATTACGCTAACTCCAACAGAACGAAGGAAACTTTAACCCTTCGACTCCTGCACCCTATCCACCAACTGCAAAAAATTAACTCTTTAGACTCCCTCACCCTATCCACCAGCTTCCTGCAGGAAGCAGGAAACTGATGGATAGGTAAGGGAGTCAAAGGATTAAGTTTTTGTTTTGCTAGCATGCATGGTTGACAAAGCAGGATGCTGGTGAACAGAATGCGGGAGTCAAAGGGTTAAGACAGATTACCGGGCCAGTTTGTAATGTTGCAGGCAGCGACTGAACAGAGCACTGTGTTGAACGCCCGGAACGGGCTGACCCAGGGGATGTGCTGCTTCACGGTGAATTACACTCTGATGTCTACAGAGACCGACAGATGATGGATTGGTGAACAGATGGATGGATGGATAAAGTAAGCAGATGGGTGGGTGGGTGAGTTTGAATGGACTGATGAACAGATGAGTGGGTGAGTGGGTGGTCGTTTGGCTGCCTGACTGGTTGGCCAGAAGGGTGGGTGGATAGACAGGTGGGTGGATGGATAGACAGGTGGGTGGATGGATGGATGGGTGGATAAGTAAGCAGATGGGTGGTGGGTTGAGTTTGATGGATGTGACAGATGAGTGGTGAGTGGTGTCGTTTGGTTCTGATGTTGGCCGAAGGTGGGTGGATAACAGTGGGTGGAGGTACGTGGATGGATGGAGAGGGTGGATAAGTAAGCGAGGTAGGGGTTATCGAGTGGATGATGGGTGGTTGTTGGTGGCTGATGGTGGCAGAAGGGGGTGGACGGCGGAGGTGGATGGATGGATGATGGAGAGAGAGAGAGATGGTAGCAACACAGATGGCGAACTTTGCTCTATCGGACAGATGTGTGGAGCTGTTGGTAAAGTGAGAGCTCTGTGTCGGCTTGCTATCTATTGTCAGTTGCCATTCTCTCTTTGTTTGCCCTCAGCTAACTGTGACATTTTCCTGTTCTGTTACAGAACACACACACACACACACACACACACACACACACACACACACACACACACATACACACACACAAATACACACAGACACACACACACACAATACACACAACACACACACACACACATACAGAGAGAGAGAAAGATACAGACAGAGAAAGTCACGAGACAGAGGAGAGATAGACATTCAGACAGAGAGAAGAGAGAGGCAGAGACATTTCGACAGACGGGGAGGAGAAAGAGAGTGAGTGAGAGAGAGAGAGAGAGAGAGAGAGAGAGAGAGAGAGAGAGACAGACAGACAGAAAGAGGGAGACAAGCAGGCAGATAGACAGATAGAGGCAGGGAGATAGAAAGAGAGGAAACATGTAAAGATATTTAGACAGACACTGAGAGAGAGAGAGAGAGAGAGAGAGAGAGAGAGAGAGACAGAGAGAGAGACAGAGAGAGACAGAGTGATGGACGCACAGAAGCACAGAGAGACACAGAGAGAAGAGACAGCGAGAGACATTCAGAGAGTGAAACGCAAAGGTTAAATAAAGTCATTTCATAACCTCGAGGTCGGATGGGAGTATGACGATAGAGGCCTGCATTCGAGGGCGGCGCCCATCTCCTCTCCCTTGCTATTTTTACCATCTACAACCCACAACAGGCTCACGGTACCCAGAACAATCTACCCAGAAAAATCTACCCAAACAATCTCAGGGCATCCAGAACACGTCTCAAAGTGACCAGAACATGCTGAGTACATTCATTACATGCTCAGAGTATTCGAAGTAGGCTCAAAGTACCCACATCGGTGTACACAGAAAAGGCTCAGGATGCCAAGAACAATTCATATATCCAAAACAAGCTCGTGGTACCCAATACAGTCCCACATTAATCACACCAGGCTCAGGGTATCCATAGCAAGCTCACCGTACCAACAACATGGTCGGGTGCCCAAGACATGTTCAGGGTAACCTGACAAATTAGTGGTAGGCAAAGAAAAGCTGGAGTACCCAGAACAGACTTACAGTAACCAAAACAGATTAGAGTACCCAGAACAGACTTACAGTAACCAAAACAGATTAGAGTACCAGAACAGACTTACAGTAACCAAACAGATTAGAGTACCCAGAACAGACTTACAGTAATCAAACAGACTAGAGTACCAGAACAGACTTACAGTAACAAAAACAGACTAGAGTACCAGAACAGACTTACAGATACCAAAACAGACTAGAGTACCCAGAACAGACTTACAGTAACCAAACCAGACTAGGTACCAGAACAGATTTACAGACCCAAACAGATAGAGTACCCAGAAAAACTTACAGTAACCAAACAGATAGAGTACCCAGACAGACTTACAGAACCAAAACAGACTAGAGTACCCAGAACAGACTACAGTAACCAAAACAGACTAGAGTACCCAGAACAGATTTACAGTAACCAAAACAGACTAGATTACCCAGAACAGACTTACAGTAATCAAACAGATTAGAGTACCCAGAACAGACTTACAGTAACCAAAACAGATTAGAATACCCAGAACAGTTTACAGTAACCAAAACAGACCAGAGTACCCAGAACAGACTTACAGTAACAAACAGATAGAGTACCCAGAACAGACTTACAGTAACCAAAACAGATTAGTACAAAGCTAAGTAACAAAGATACCCAGAACAGACTTACAGTAACCAAAACAGACTAGAGTACCCAGAACAGACTTACAGTAACCAAACAGACTAGAGTACCCAGAACAGACTTACAGTAACCAAAACAGACTAGAGTACCCAGAACAGACTTACAGAACCCAAAACAGACTAGAGTACCAGAACAGACTTACAGTACCAAACAGACTAGATTACAGAACAGACTACAGACCCAAACAGGTTAGCATACCGAACAGGCTAGATACATAAAACAGGATGACCATCATCATCATGTGCCTTGCCGCATGGCGTTGGCGATCATGCCCATCCATACAATCTATCTTTTGTCACTGCAAGTATATCTCCTACCTTCTTGTCCTCACCCACTCTGCAACTAATAGTTTCTCCCTGGGTCTACCTGGTGCTCTTTTGCCTCCATCTTCCTGCTCTGACCAGGTGTTCAAATTTTCTTGCCAAACAAGATGTCCTATAAATGTGGCTCGACTTTTCCTAATCTTCTTCATTAATGTCCTTTTTGTGTTTGTTTCTGTCAAGACTGTCGCGACTGTTTTCTTTGCTGTCCATGGAACTCTCAATGCTATTCTTAGAAATCACATTTCGGCTGTCTCAGTTTTGTTTTGACTATGCTTCAGTTGCGAGCTCTGGACAATCAACAATCAATAATGAACAAAACAGACTCATCATCATCATCATCATCATCATCATCATCATCATCATCATCATCGTGTGCCCTGCCGCGTGGCGTTGGCGATCATGGCGCTCCATACGAATCTATCCCTTGTTGCTGCAAGTACATCTTCCAGCCTATCTGTCCTCAGCCACCCTGCAAGTCCGTCCAATACTTTCTCCCTGGGTCTACCTAGCATCCTCTTTCCTTTCAACTTTCCTGTTGTGGCCAGATGCTGTAACTCCCCTTTCCTGATAATATGTCCTATAAATGCTGCTTGTCTTTTCCTAATCTTCTTTAGCAATGATCTTCTGGTGGCTGCCTCCATCAAGACTGTCTCGTTTGTTTTCTTTACTGTCCATGGAACTCAAGACTAGAGTACCTAAAACAAGCTGGCGATACCAGAAGTCTCAAAGTAACCAGATCAGACTCAGGGTACACAGAACAGGGTCAGGGTATCCCAGGAAAGGCTCAGGGTACCCAGAACAAGCTAAGGATACCTAGAACGAGGGAACCCAAAACAGGCTCAAGATGCCCAAAAGAAAGCTGACAGAATGGTTCAGACGTTCACCTGCCAATAACTAAACTCGAAGTTCCAGGGTTCGTTTCCCGAGACTTCGACTTTTCTCTTCAGTTTCACTGCAAAATCAAACTGGACGTCTAGTTCTTCGGAAGGGAACAACAACAACAACAACAACAAAACCGAGTTGGGTTCGTATGCCTTTTGACTGCGCACCCTAGAAGATCCCATGGCAGTTGAAAATCGTGAAGAGCAAGGCAAGCTGCTTTGGCAAAAAAACAAAAAAAAAAACAAAACAAAACAAAACAAAACAACAGAAATTGGAGAGATAGGTTTATTTTCCAGTCCCTCCATGAAAACCAATCAGCCTTCTGACCTTTCTGAAAAGAATTGATAGAATCGAGACAAGGGAAGGCGATGGAGATGAGAGAAAGAGAGAATATGTTGGACAGTGAGGTAGTGTGTATATTATATATATTATATTTTATATATTGATGTGTGTGTGTGTGTGTGTGGTGTGAGTGTGTGTGTGTGTGTGTGTGTGTGTGTGTGTGTGTGTGTGTGTGTGTGTGTGTATGTGTGTGTGTGTTTGAGTGTGTTTTAGAGTGTGTGTGCATTGTGTGTGTGTGTGTGTGTGTATGTTGTGTGTGTAAGTGAGAGAGAGAGAGAGACAGACAGACAGACTGACAGACAGACTGTGTGTAAGTGAGTGAGAGAGAGAGACAGAGACAGACAGAGAGAGACAGACAGACACAGACAGACTGTGTGTGAGTGAGTGAGAGAGAGAGAGAGAGAGACAGACAGACAGAGAGAGAGAGAGAGAGAGAGAGAGAGAGACAGACAGACAGACAGACAGACAGACAAAGGGAAGATGGCTTGGATTAGGGGAGTTTTGCTCATTGATGGCTGATCGCTTTGATGAATGATAAGAATGCGCATCTTGGTTTGATTTTAGAATCAAGATTTGGCGCCTTATAAATGTCATTATTATTATCACAATTGTTGATTATCATTATTACTATTATTATCATAATTATTATTATTGCTACTAGTATTATTATCATAATTATTATTATCATTATTACTATTATTATCACAATTACTATTACTACTATTACTAGTATTAAAACAGGTTCAGTACCCAAAACAGGCTCAGAGCACCCCTTCACATCTGCGGACTAGAAGCTGCATATAGTGTGTGGTGTGTGGTGTGTGTGTGTGTGTGTGTGTGTGTGTGTGTGTGTGTGTGTGTGTGTGTGTGTGTTGTGTGTGTGTGTGTTGGGTGGAAGCGGGAGGGTGGGGTGTGTGATGTGTGAGTGTGTGTGTGTGTGTGTGTGTGTGAGTGTGAGTGTGAGTGTGTGTGTGTGTGTGTGTGTGTGTGTGTGTGTGTGTGTGTGGAGTGTGAGTGTGTGTGTTGTGTGTGTGTGTGTGTTGTGTGTGTGTGTGTGTGTGTGTGTGGTGTGTGTGTGTGTGTGTGTGATGTGTGTTGTTTTTGTAACGAGACTCAAACCTGTGCAATCAGATAGGAAGCTGGAAGCTCACCACTACGCCAAACAAACCTGTAACAGACTGACATATAGAGACAGTAAAGACAAGAAAATAAACACAGAAACAAAGAGGCTGTGTTTAGTTTTCAAAAGGAGAATGCCATTACAGTGGTGTTGAATTTCACCCGCTGCTTCTCTCGGCATCATCATCAGAACAATGTGTCTATCAGAGTCAATCAACATAAGAATTAATGGTCGCAAACATAGAACACAAATGGATGGATGGATGGATGGATGGATGGATGAATGGAGGGAGGGAGGGAGGGAGGGAGGGTATGGATAGAAGGGTGGGTGGATGAATGGATGGAGGCAGGGAGAGAGGGAGGGACGGAGGGAGGGAGAGAGGGAGGGATGGAGGGAAGGAGGGTATGGATAGAAGGGTGGGTGGATGAATGGATGGTGGATACGTGTACCGATGGATGAATAGGTGGATGAATGGATAAATAGAGGCATGTATGTATGTGTGATGGACAGATGGATAAGGCATACATTCACAGATAAATGGATGGATAGATGCATAGATTAATGCATAATGGGTGGATGGATAGACAGAAACATGGATGGATGCAGGCCCAGATGGATGGACAAAAACATGGATGGACTGATAGACGCGTGTTTCTGTGCATCATGAACTTTGATTTATTCCACTTGTGCAGACATGGCGGTAAATGGAACCTTCTGTCCCTGTCTCCCCAGTTATCGTGTTTGTGTTATATGTCGTCAGCTAACATTGACTGTCTTCTCGGTTAAACAAAACACAAACACACAGACAGAGACACAGATTCATGAGAGAGAGAGAGAGAGAGAGAGAGAGACAGACAGACAGACAGACAGACAGGAGAGAGAGACAGACAGACAGACAGGAGAGAGAGAGAGAGAGACAGACAGACAGGAGAGAGAGAGGGAGAGAGAGAGACAGACAGGATAGAAAGACAGACAGGAGACAGACAGACAGGAGGGGGAGAGAGCGAGAGACAGACAGACAGACAGGAGAGAGAGAGAGAGAGGACAGACGACAGACAGGAGAGAGAGGAGACAGACAGACAGACATGAGAGAGAGAGACAGACAGGAGAGAGAGAGAGACGACAGACAGACAGGAGAGAGAGACAGACAGACAGGAGAGAGACAGACAGACAGACGGAGGGGGAGAGAGACAGACAGACAGACAGACAGGGAGAGAGAGAGAGAGAGGAGAGAGAGAGAGAGAGAGAGAGAGAGACAGAAAACAGACAGACAGAAGACAGAAGACAGACAGAGACAGAAATAATGAGAGCGGGCGACTGACACAGACACAATATTAAACAGACAAAATGATATATCGGATAAAAACGAAAATGCTGAACTACGCACTAAACAAAACCCGTTCCCATCACAAAGAAACAAAGGATGCTGTACTCCTGCAGAAACAACTACCATGTTTAGACAGAACAAGAAAACAAGAACAAACATTTATTTTGGAGAATAGTGACACACGACCATGAACGCTTTTTAAGTTTTGTTTACATTCGATTTTCAACCGTATTATATATTGATTCAGTATAATCCTTTATACAGAGAGAAGAAGAAAGACATTCATAAAACAGCAGAGAACAGAGGAAGTCAAACAAAACAGAGAAGAGAGAGAGAGAGAGAGAGAGAGAGAGAGAGAGAGAGAGAGAGAGAACAGAAGAGACGAGAGGCAATCAGAGAGAGAGAGACAGACAGACAGACAGACCAAAGAGATGGGAGCAGACACACAGAAACAGAGAGCAGAGACAGAAGAATGAGTGTGGGCGATCGACACAGACACATATTAAACAGACAAAATGATATATCGGATAAAAAGGACGAATGCTGAATTGTGCCTAAACAAAACCCATTCCCCTCACAAAGAAGCAAAGAATGTTGTACTCCTGCAAAAAACAACTACCCATGTTCAGACAACAAGAAAAACAGAACAAATATTTATTTTGGAGAATAGTGACACACGACCATGAATGCTTTTTAAGTTTTGTTTACATTCGATTTTCAACCGTATTACAGATTGATTCAGTATGATCCTTTAAACAGAGAGAAAGAAAGAAAGAAAACAGACAGACAGACCAACAGAAGGATAGTCAAACAAACAGAGAGAGAGAGAGAGAGAAATGGAGAGAGAGAGAGAAAAAAAACAGAGAAAGAGACACAGGGAGAGACACACAGCCAGAGAGAGAGAGAGAGAGAGAGAGAGAGAGAGAGAGAGAGAGAGACAGAGAGAGAGAGACAGACAAAGAGAGTGAGCGAGACAGACACACAGAAACAGAGAGACAGAGACAGAAAGAATGAGTGTGGGTGATCGACACAGACACATATTAAACAGACAAAATGATATATCGGATAAAAAGGACGAATGCTGAATTGTGCCCTAAACAAAACCCATTCCCTCACAAAGAATGTTGTTCTCTTGCAGAAACAACTACATGTTCAGACAGAACAAGAAAACAAAGAACAAATATTTATTTTGGAGAATAGTGACAAACGACCATGAACGCTTTTAAGTTTTGTTTACATTCGATTTTCAACCGTATTATAGACTGATTCAGTATAATCCTTTATACAGAGAGAAAGAAAGAAAGACAGTCATAAAGACAGACAGACGAACAGAGGGATAGTCAAACAAACAGACAGAGAGAGAAAGGAGAGAGAGAGAGAGAGAGAGAGAGAGAGAGAGAGAGAGAGAGAAACAGAGAAAGAGACAGAGGAGAGACACACATCCAGAGAGAGAGAGAGAGAGAGAGAGAAACAGAGAAAGAGACAGAGGGAGAGACACACATCCAGAGAGAGAGAGAGGAGAGAGAGAGAGAGACAGACAGACAGACAGACAGACAGACACACAGAGAGAGAGAGACAGACACACAGAAACAGAGAGACAGAGACAGAAAGAATGAGTGTGGGCGATCGACACAGACAACATTAATTTAAACAGACAAAATGATATATCGGATAAAAAGGACGAATGCTGAATTGTGCTCTAAACAAAACCCATTCCCCTCACAAAGAAGCAAAGAATGTTGTTCTCCTGCAAAAAAAAAACAACTACATGTTTAGACAGAACAAGAAAAAAGAACAAATATTTATTTTGGAGAATAGTGACAAACGACCATGAATGCTTTTTAAGTTTTGTTTACATTCGATTTTCAACCGTATTATATATTGACTCAGTATAATCCTTTATACAGAGAGAAAGAAAGAAAGACAGACAGACAGACAGTCAGACAGACGGACAGAGGGATAGTCAAACAGAGAGAGAGGGGGAGGGAGGGAGAGTGCGAGAGAGAGAGAGAGAGAGAGAGAGAGAAACAGAGAAAGAGACAGAGCAACACACACACACACACACACACACAAGCAGAGAGAGAGAGAGAGAGAGAGAAGAGACAGAGACAGAGACAGAGAGACAGACAGACAAAGAGAGAGAGAGAGAGAGAGAGAGAGAGAGAGAGAGAGAGAGAGACAGAGACACAGAAACAGAGACAAAAACAGAAAAAAAATGAGAGTAGGCGATCGACACAGACACAATATTAAACATACAAAATGGCATAAAAAGGATAAAAACGAAAAACGCTGAATTGTGCACTAAACAAGACTCACTCTTCTCACAAAGAAACAAAGGATTTTACGCTTCTGCAGAAACAACAACCCACGTTCAGAGAGAACAAAGACAAACAATAACAAATATTTATTTTCCAGAGTAATGGCACACGACGAGGAGTGCACTTTTTTTTAAAGTTCTGTTTACATCCATCTCTCGTCCATGAACGCACTAATACACTAATGCAGGTACACTACAACGACCACAGACAGTCTACGTTGATATATAACAATAATGGCACAAAAACATCAAATTCTAATAATGAGACAGAGAAGGAAGGGAAGCGGGGGAGGACAAAATGTTACAACATGAAGGAACCATGACGACCACGCTGTATCCCACTGCGTTTGTGCTGCACCGATATGTGTTGACATGGCAACCCCCCCCCCCTCCCCAATCCTCCTATCTTTTTTTGTTTGTTTGTTATACGCATCAAGCATTCTTTGAAATGCACTGTTGCGCTGTATAAACGGAACTATTATTATTGTTATGTTAATACCAACTCTGTTAATAGTACAAGGTTAATTTTCGTGACATTACAAATACTGATGAAACAAATGATTTCTTCCATAAATAAAAGACAGTTGTATTATAGAACATTCGACTTTCAACCGTATTACTGATTCAGTATAATCTTTTATACAGACAGAAAGACAGGCAGACAGTCAGATAGTCAGAGAGAGAGAGAGAGGGGGGGAGAGAGAGAGAGAGAGAATCGAGAGAGAGTAGAGACAGAGAGAGACAGAGAAAATACAGAAGAGAGAATCAAGAGAGAGAGAGTAGAGAAGATAGAGAGAGAATAGAGAGAGAGCAGAGAGAGAGAGAGAGAGAGAATGTGTGTGAACAGAGAGAGAGACAGAGATAGAGAGAGACAGACAGAGAGCAGAGGGAGGAGGAGAGAGAGACAGAGACAGAGATACAGAGAGAGAGACAGACAGAGAAAGACACCCAGAGAGACAGAGAGAAAGAAGGAGAGAGAGTGAGAGAGAGAGAGAGAGCAGGGAGAGAGAGCATGAGGAGAGAGGAGAGAGAGAGAGAAAGAGAGAAACAGACAAAAAGACAGGCAGACAGAGATACAGACAGACAGACAGTCAGTGAGAGAGAGACAGACACAGATAGCAGAGATGAGAGAGAGAGAGAGAGAGAAACAGAGAGAGAGAGAAGAAGAGAGAGAGAGAAGGAGAAAAGAAGAGAGAGAGAGAGAGAGAGAGAGAAATGACAGAGAGAGAGAGAGAGACAGAGAGATAAACAGAGACATCGACAGAGAGAAACACAAACAGCCAGCGAGAAAAAGACAGAAAGAGAGCGCAAGAGATCAACACAAAGGCACACAAACAGACAAAATTCCATGTGGAATAAAAACGACAATGGCTGAACTCTGTGGTGTGATGGCAGCCCACTTCCCTGAACAAATAAATGATACAAGTGGCGCTCCCTTGGAAACAAATGACACACTTTGAAAAGAGAGAGAGAGAAGAGAGAGAGAGAGAGAGAGACAGAGAGAGAAAAGAGAGAGCGAAGAGAGACAGAGAGCAAAACGAGAGACAGAGACAAAGACAGACAGAAAAATGAGGGAAAGAGAATTGTCTGAGAAGAGAGAGAGAGAGAGACAGAGAGCAAAACAGAGAGACAGAGACAAGACAGATAAAAATGAGAAAGAAATTGTCTGAGAGAGAGAAAGAGAGAGAAGAGAGAGAGAGAGAGACAGGCACACAGAAGACAGACAGAGAGTAGAGAGAAGAGAGAGACAGGAATGAAGACAGAAAATTATAGAGAGCCAGAGAGAACGAAAAAGAGAAAGAGAGTGAAAGGGAGACAGTAAAAATAAAGAAAAAGAGACCCCCCCCCCCCAAAAAAAGTGACAGACAGAAAGAGAGAGACACACACACATACACATACAGAGACAGAGAAAGAATTAGAAAGAAAGAAGCAGGAAGAGTAAGAGAGAACGACAGAGAGAAGGAGAGACTTACAGACCGACAAACAGAAAAGAGAGTGAAAGAGAACGACGGAGAGAGAGAAAGAGAAAGAGAAAAGAGGGAAAGAGTGCGCAAAGTGCACAATCACATACAGAGTAACCGAAGAGAGAGAGGAGAGAGAGAGAGAGAGAGAAACGAGAAAACAGAGTACGAGAGAGAGAGAGAGAGAGAGAGAGAGAGAGAGAGAGAGACAGACAGACAGGTAGAGAAAGAGAAGAGAAAGAGAGAGAGAGAGGAGAGAGAGACAGCCAGACAGAAAGAGAGAGAGACAGAGAGATAAACAGACAGACAGACAGACAGATAGACATACACCCACACAGAAAAACAGACAAAGAAACAAAAGAATTATGTCAGATAAAACTAACAGTAAACAAACACTCAATGGTGCGAAATGAACGCGGCCCATTTTCATGAAAAAAAAAAAGAAACGATGAAAGCTGTGTTCCTTCAGAAACTAATCAAATCCTTTGGAAACTGATCAAATATTTTCAGCCAGCCAGCAGCCAGCCAGCCAGCCAGCCAGCCAGCCAGTCAGCCAGCGGGACAGCCAGCCAGCCAGCCAGACAGACAGTCAGCTAGCCAGCCAGACAGACGGACGGACAGACACAAAAACAGTATTATCTGTTAGACAAAACCGCCAAACGCTGTATTGTGCGCCATGAATACAGCCCATTTCCTTGAAAAAGAAGCGACGCCAATGGACCTTTTTTTCCGGCCAGAGAGAACGGCAGGCAATGAAAGAGTGTTGAATTCCACAAGATTGCGTCTCTCGCAATCACATTTCATCCCCCTACCACATCACCACCTCCACGCCTCTCGCATTCCCATCGCCACGACACCCCATCCCCACTTGTTCAGAGGCACAGAGGAGAGAGAGAGAGAGAGAGAGAGAGAGAGAGAGAGAGAGAGACAGAGAGAGAGAAGAGAAGAGAGACAGAGAGAGAAATGAGAGAAGAGGAGAGAAGAGAGAGAAAGAGAAAGAGAGAGAGAAGAGAGAGGAGAGAGAAAGAGAGAGAGAAAGGAGAAGGAGAGAGAGAGAAGAGAGAGAAAGGAGAAAGGAGAGAGAAGAGAGGAGAGAGAGAAAGGAGAGAGAAAGGAGAGAGGAAAGGAGAGAGAGAGAGAGGAGAGAGAGAGAGAAGAGAGAGAGAAGAGAGAGGAGAGAGAAGAGTGAAGAGAGAGAGAAAGGAGAGAGAAAGAAGAGAGAGAGAAGGAGAGAGAGAGAGAAAGGAGAGAGAGAGAAAGGAGAGAGAAAGGAGAGAGAGAGAAGAGGAGAGAGAAGAGAAGAGAGGAGAGAGAAAGAAGAGAGAGAGGAGAGAAGAGAGAGAGAGAGAGAGAAAGAGAGAGAGGAAAGGAGAGAGAGAGAGAGAGAGAGGAGAGAGAGAAAAGAGAGAGAAGAGGAGAGAGAGAAAGGAGAGAGAGAGAAAGGAGAGAGAGAGAGAGAGAGGAGAGGAGAAAGGAAGAGGAGAGAGAGAAAGAGAGAGAGGAGAGAAAAGAGAGAGAAAGGAGAGAGAGAAAGGAGAGAGAGAGAGAGAGAGAAGAGAGAGAGAGAGAGAAAGGAGAGGAGAGAGAGGAGGAGAGAGAGAAAGGAGAGAGAGAGAGGAGAGGAGAGAAAGAGAAAGGAGAGGGAGAGAAAGGAGAGAGAGGAGAGAGAGAAGAGAGAGAGAAAGGAGAGAGAGAGAGAGGAGAGAAGAAGGAAGAAAGGAGAGAGAGAAGGAGAGAAGGGAGGAAAGAGGAGAGAGGAGAGAGAGAGAAGGAGAGAAGAGAGAAGAAAGAGAGAGAGAGAGAGAAAGGAGAGAAAGAGAGAGAGAGAGAAAGGAGAGAGTAGAGAAAGAAGGAAAGAGAGAGAGAGAAAGGAGAGAAGAGGAGAGAGAGAGAAAGGACAGAGACAAAGGGAGAGAAGAGAGAGGAGGAAGAGAAAAGAGAAGAGAAAGGAGAGAAAGAGACACAGAGGAGAGAAAAGAGAGAGAGACAGAAAGGAGAGAGAGAGAGAGAGAGAGAGAAAGAGAGAGAGAGAAAGGAGAGAAAGAGAGATACAGAGAGAGAGAGAGAGAGAGACAACGAGCCAGCCAGCCAGAAAGAAATCAATACATAATGATAAAGGAAAAAAAGGAGAGAGAGAGAGATACAGAAGAGAAAAAGATACAAAGAGATGGTGGGAGAGAGGGAGACACGAGAGAGAGAGTGAGAGAGAGAGAGAGAGAGAAAGAAAGAGAGAGAGAGAGAGAGAGACAGACAGAGACACAGAGAGAAAGAGACAGAGACAGAGAGACAGAGAGAAGAGAGAGAGAGAAGAGAGACAGAGACAGAGACAGACAGACAGAGAGAGAGGGAGAGCGGGAGGGAGGGAGTGAGCAAATGAAAAAGAGCGAGGAAGAGAGAGAGAGAGAGACAGACAGACAGAAAGAGACAGAGGCATAAAACTGTACTAGCGTAAACAGATAAAAAAAAAATCCACAATGATAAAATGAATTATAATATCAGTATACTGAAAGAGAGAGATAGAACGTGAAAGAGAGAGAGAGAGAGGAGACAGAGGAGAGACAGGAGAGAGAGAGTGACAGAGAGAGAAGAGAGAGAGAGAGAGCGAGAGTGACGAGAGAGAGAGAGAGCGAGAGAGAGCGAGAGAGACAGAGTGAGAGAGAGAGAGAGTGACAGAGAGAGAGAGAGAGAGAGTGACAGAGAGAGAGAGAGAGCGAGAGAGACAGGCAGACAGAGAGACAGAGAGATAAAGACAGGCAGACAGAGAGAGAGAGACAGACAGACAGAGACAGAAAGAAAGATAGACAGAGAGAGAGAGAGCGAGAGAGAGACAGACAGACAGAGAGAGGTGACAGACAGACATACACAACATGACAGACAGAATGACAGCGTGACAGACAGACATAACAGCATGATAGCATGACAGACAGAATGACAGCGTGACAGACAGAATGACAGCGTGACAGACAGACATACACAGCATGATAGCATGACAGACAGACATACACAGCATGATAGCATGACAGACAGAATGACAGCGTGACAGACAGAATGACAGCGTGACAGACAGACATACACAGCATGATAGCATGACAGACAGAATGACAGCGTGACAGACAGAATGACAGCGTGACAGACAGACACGGACAGAACAAGACAGTGACATACCTCATCATCAAACCGAAATAGCCTGCATGCTGTGCGGCGACAAGGAATAAATACAGACAGAAACAGTAAACTAGGACTATCGATTTTTTTACGTTCTGTCCTCCTTCCGATACTTTTTAACAAGTATGACCAGATGAAAACAAGGAAGACGACGTATCAGCCACACCAAGCATGCAGCAACTTTCCAACCACAAACACAGCGCCGCGCGTGGCCTGGCAGTTCAAAGCACCGATCGAAGATGCGAGACGCCTCAGTTCGAATCACAAATTGGACTCTTTGTTTCTGTTCCTTTTCTCTCATTGAAGACAGCAAGCAGGGAAGTTTCAGTCTTTTTCTCAATTTTTTTTTTATCTAGTGTTTGTTTGTTTGTTTGTTTGTAATCTTACGCTTGACAAAGGCCAGTTGGCCGAAAATTTGCGCCTGTCTTGTTTTGTTGTATTAAATACGCGTTCATATTCTTCTTTCGTGTTTTTTTCCTGGTTTTTGTTTGTTTGTTTGTTTGTTTGTTTAACCCTTTGACTTCCGCACTCTATCCACCAAATGCAAAAACTTAACCTTTTGTCTCCCTCACCCTATCCGTCAGCTTCCTGCATGAAGATGGTGGACAAGGTGAGGGACTGAAAGGGTTAACTTTTTGCTTTGCTGGTATGGTTGACAATACAGGATGCTGGCGGACAGCGTGTGGGAGTCTGAGGGTTAAAGCCCAGCCGACTGCGTAGAGCCATATCAGGGCTATAACTGTTTCAAAACATACACAATACTTCAACAGGAAAAACACAAGGAAAAGAAAATTATAAAATACACACATCAATGCATTTCAATGCATTGGCGCACACAATCTAAAGAGATGCCCCTGGTGTTGACCATTCCGTCCAATTTATCACACATATCATCATCATCATCAGGTGCCCTACCGCATGGTGTTGGCGATCATGGGCTTCCATCTGTCTCTATCTCTCGTTGCCCCCAGCATCTCCCCCACCCTCCTCGTCCGCAGCCACTCTGCAAGTCCGTCCAGCATTTTCTCCCTGGGTCTACCCGGTGCTCTCTTTCCCTCCAGCTTTCCCGTTGTGACCAGGTGCTCCAAATCCCCCTTCCTCATAAAATGGCCCATAAATGTTGCCTGTCTTTTCCTAATCTTCCTTCTGAGTGATCTACTTGTGTCTGCCTCCATCAAGACTGTCTCGTTTGTTTTCTTTGCTGTCCATGGAACTCTCAACATTCTTCTTAGAAACCACATCTCGGCTGCCTCAATCTTGTTCTGGCTTTGTTTGTTGACTCTCCACGCCTCGCATCCGTACAACAGTATTGGTTCTATATAACATTCAAGAACTCTCTTCCTGATGTTAATTGACAGGCATTTGTAAGGCTAGCGGAGAGACCGTACACAAACCGATGGAAGGCAACGGGAAACCACCATCGTAATTTTTCCAGGGTTATCATGTACAGAAACCAAAAAAAAAAAAAAAAAATTTATCGCACAGGGGATTTAAAAAACATACCTGAATAAAAATTTAAACATAACTGAAGACAATGAAACATAAATTACCTAAAATTGTTTCCGCATATCTCATTTCCCTAAAACCCAAAATGCACTTAATGCATCTATCTAATTTTATCAATCCTAAGAGAAAATACGTAAGACTTTATCGAACACATAGAGGTGAATGGAGCAGCAAAACAGAAAAAGATAGGAAGAAATGACAGAAAGCAAAGAAACAAGTCAGAAACAAAGAGAGTGAAAGAAAAGAGGAAACTTCTAGGACAGAATTCGAGAAGGTGGGGATACTATTTATACTGACAGAACCCCCGCATACCCACGGGGGAGAGCCGACACCAGCACCACAACGACCAACACATTCAGATGGGGAGTAAACACGCCAGTCTTTCTACTTGCAGGCTGGAACCGAACTCGAGACACAAACAAAAGCTGGAGAACAAGGTTCTTTCCACTGAATGCTGAAAGGGTTTCATACTCTTCTGTCTTCACACTGTCTGTTCTGTCTTCCTGCAAAGTCTAACGTGAAGACGTACTTGTTTTGTTCAGCAATTATTTCTTTCTCTGCACACCCACCTTTTTGTCACACTCCACTCGTGTCTTCTTCCTTCCGCTGTGCGTGTGGTTCGTATCCTTATGCCTTTCTTTCTTTTTTTCTTTCTTTCTTTCTGCCTTTCACCTTTTTTCTTTTCTTTCTTCCTGTTTAAATTTTTTTTTGGTCATTGTGAGTGAATGTTTGAGTGATTGCTGAGAGCATGACTGTGCTTTCATTTAGTTTATACAACAATATGTAGCGCCTTACAAGTATTATTATCATTATTGTTGTTATTGCTACTGTTATCATCATCATCATCATCATCATCATCATCGTCGTCGTCGTTATCAATTCTACTGCTGATAGCTAGATTTCTCTCCTTCATTACGACAAAGAGCATTCTGAAATAAGGCGCAACTGTAGTTATTCGTGTGGGGGCAGTTATTCTGGTTGTTGTTACTGTTATTGTTTCTTTTTTTTTCTTTTTTTTTTCTCTCCAATTCAATTCCATCCATAAGCCAATCAATTCCATCGTCGTTCCCACTTCGTTCTAACACTCACTCACCAGTATCAAACCAAGACCCTGACCAAGTTTCGTGAACGTAGAAACACAACCTGCGCGATGCTCTGCCCGAGGAAAGTCGTCAACAAGAGATGATCCGTCACACAGAGATCAGAAAACTGATGGGGACAACAGTTATCCACCATTACGTTCGACAGCAGTCAAATGGTTCAGGCACCACACACGACGGCCATATTACCACCCAGCCCACCTTCCTTACAACACAACGACGGCTGGCTTCAAGGGTCAGAAGCCGATAAGGGAAGTCCTGGACTGATGGTGTCAAAGAGACTTTGACCTCACACGGACTCCCATGTGTCCAGGATTTCCAGCTCAGCGAAGTCCGACAGCTCTTTCTCCTCGTGACACATCCAGCGGTTTAAGCAGCAAGATATTAGGGATTAACCCTTTCACTCCGCACTCTATCCAACAGCTGCAAAACGTTAACCCTTTCATTCCCTCACCCTATCCGCCATCTTCCTGCAGGAAGCTGGTGGATAGGGTGAAGGAGTGAAAGGATTATAGGGTAAAGGAGTGATAGGATTAAGTTTCTGCTTCTTTATCATGGCTGACAATGCAAGATGCTGGCGAACAGGGTGAGGGAGTTAAAGGCTAAAATATAAACAAACAAACAAAACAAAACAAAACAAACATACAAACAAACAGAAAGCCTAGGATCCCCATAAAATATAAAAGGTATGTATGAAATATAAAAGATGTGTGCGTGTATGTGTGTGTGTGTGTGTGTGTGTGTGTTTGTGTTTGTGTCTCTGTGTATGTGTCTGTGTGTAGGTGTGGGTGTGTTGTATTTCAGTGTTATTTTGTTTTTGTGGACTTCATCGCTGTGGCCGGTAACTTCTCTTTTTGAGATAACAAAAAATATTTTGAACTGAATTGAGTTCATATCAGACACATCTGACTTGATTTCTGGTCACAAGATTTGATATCTCGAGTTCAATCCCAGCTCGCAACATTAACAACTGGCTTACTGGCTGCTCAACTTCATGTTTCCCTCATTCTGGTGGCGTCAAAATAATGTTTCACAGGTCTCTCTACCCTCCTTCCCATTTCACGACCTTACCAAGATCATTGATAAGGAAGATTAGGAAAAGACAGACAGCATTTTTAGGCCATCTTATAAGGAAAGGGGAATTAGAGCACCTAGACACAACAGGAAAGCTGGAGGGAAAGAGAGCACCAGGTAGACCCAAGGAAAAATACTGGACGGACTTGCAGAGTGGCTGAGGACAGAGAGGGCGGAAGATATGCTTGCAGCAACAAGGGATAGATACATATGGAGGGCTATGATCGCCAACGCCATGCGGCAGGGCACTTGATGATGATGATGACCAACGGATAGAATTTTGCACAAGCTCGGGGACTGTGCCAGATATCTGTTGGCAGATTTGGGTGCAACGCATATGGAATTGTCCGAGTGCGATTAATCCTACTTGGAAAAGAACTCCAAAACTCCACACTCTGAGTAGGTCATGGCAAATCCATGTAGCTGGAGCTGTTTGACAAATCCAGGGCTAATCTGACCTGTCGCCTTGCCATCACGAAGCACTCGTTCACATTCCCTGCAATATTTCTCCTTCCCTCTCTCCCTCCCTCTCTCCCTCATACTGAAACTGATCACAACGGTTCCAGACCTGATCGATACCAGTGATGGCAGGCACCGCACGCGCCATGTGAGGAGACACTCGACACGTGTTTCCTTCTTGTTGCTAAGCGACCCCCATGACTCTGTCTCACCCCCCCCCCCTACCCCAGTCTATAAAGCACCGCCCCCTCCGTGGGTAACCCTTGGCTTTCCCTCACCCTATCGTCTTCTCCTCTTCTTCTTCCCCCTTATCAACTCTCTCCGTGAAGAGTCATTGATGTGCCACACTAAGGAAATGTTCAACAGATTTTTCCAGCTATGTCAGTTGTGCGCCAAAGCCTGGGTCTCTCCCTGTGGCTTCACTATCCATTCCGCAATGTTGTCAGTCCATCGTTTTCACTGTCTTCTCCACCGTCTCCTTCCTTCAACAGTTCTGGAGGACCGCTTAGAAAGCCACTGGATCTAGCTATATGGCCATACCAACACTGTTTTCTTTTCTTGACTGAAGTAATCCTATCCACCAGCTTGTAATCTCTCAACTTTATCCCATCCGCAAGCTTTTTTTTAAAAATTCGGTTTATTCTTCCTTTCCTCCGCATCCTTGTACCAACTTTCATCAGTTTATTAACTCTTTTGCTCCTTTACCCTATCATTATCATCACCAAGTGCCTTGCCACATGGTGTTGGCGATCATGGCCTTCCATCTGTTTCTATCCCTTGTTGCCGCAAGCACCTCTTCCACCCTCTCTGTCTTCAGCCTTTACCCTACCCACCTTTTACACCTTTACCCAATGACATACTGATTTGCCACTTTCTATCTCACCACATGCCAAACATATTACGTTTATCAGTTGAGTCCCCCTTGGGGATGCCGGGGACTCTTTCAGTATAAACAGTATCCCCACCTTCTGGAAATTCTGTGCTAGAAATTTCCTCTTTTCTGTCACTCTCTTTGTCTCTTTCTTGTTCCTTTGCTTTCTGTCATTTCTTCCTATCAGTTTCTGCCTTGTCCATTCACCTGTATGTGTTCGATAACGTCTTGCGTACTTTTTCTTAGGATTGATAATTGGGTACATGTATTGAGAGCATTTTTGATTCTAGGGAGGTGAGATATGCGGAAACAAATTAAGGTAATTTAGGCTCGTTTTTATATATGTTTTGATGTCCTCAGGTATGCTTACATTTGTATTCAGGTGTGTTTTTTAAATCCCCAGTGCGATGAATTGGACAGAGCGGTCAACGGCGGGGGCATGTCCTTAGATTATCTGCGCGAATGCATTGATACGCGTACTTAATTTTCTTTTCTTTTTTTCCCTTTTGAAGTTTAGTATGTTTTGAAGCGGTTATAGCCCTGATACGACTCTATGCATTCGGCTGGGTTTTAAACAACAATAACAATAAATAACAA
>JAPXFY010000019.1:19593964-19613964 GCA_030674185.1 Monoplex corrugatus
ATCCACCAGCTTTTAACTCTTTCACTCCCTCACCCTATCCACCAGCTTCCCACGGTTTCCTGTATGATGTATAACAATAATACCACCACCACCACCACCACCACCACCACCAACAACAACAACCAATAATAATACTAATAATACTACTACTAATAATAATAATAATAATGATGATGATGATGATGATGATGATTTCAAATTCATAGGGCTTATAGCCCAGCAGACTACTACAGCCATATCAGGGCTAACACCACATCAAAAACGACAACCAGGTTAAGATAAAAGACAACAGTTAAAAACCATGCTCACCGTTAGATGTTGATGATGATGATGATGATGATGATGATGATGATGATGATGATGATGACGATGACAATAATAACAACAGAAACAATAATAATAATAACAATAATATAAAAAATAATGATAACAACAACAACAATAACACTACAACTTCATTCATATAGCACAAAAGCATGCTCGTTGCACTTTACATTAACCATTTCATGCCAGGGTAGACAGGCAGAAGCAGTGAAAGTGTTCACCAGATACGAGGTGACTGTGTTGGAGTGCAGTAGGGGCAACAATATCCTAGTAGGTCAGTGGGGTGAGGGGGGGGGGGGGGAAGTGGGGGAGTGTGCGGGAGGAATGCGGCCAGAACTATGGTTGTATTATCAGACCCTTCCATGCCTGTATTGTCTTGTCGTCTGTTCCCAGCAAACCGTTTTGGTTTGTTTTGACTCTTTTTTGTTGCTGTTATTGTATTTTTGTTGTTCATGTATTGTTTTGTTGTTGCTGTTCTATTGTTGCTGTTGTTATATCGTTGTTGTTGTATTGTTGCTGTTGTTCTATTGCGTTGTTGTTGTTACTGTGTTTGTTGTTTTTGTTGCTAATGGTATTGTAGTAGTTGTTGTTGTTGCTTTGCTGCTGCTGCTGCTACTGTTGTTGTTGTTGTTGCTGCTGCTGTTGTTGTTGTTACTGGTGCTGTTGCTGATGTTGTCACCGTTAGTGTTGTTCCTGTCGTTGTTGTTGTTATTACTCTTCCTGTTGTTGTTGTTGTTGTTGCTGTTATTGCTCTTGTCGTTCTTGTTGTTTCCGATATGAAAATGCACGTTGTTCTAATCGTTTGGCCCACAGTGTGCAGGCATTATGATGCTGCACAGTCCTGCATATTCCGCCTTCGGTGGGTTACCTACCGTGTAGGCAATCATACTCTGTTTTCGGGGATATAGTGCTGATTGTTTTTGAGCTTTCATAAGCCACCGAACAATGATATGGCACACAAGACCTTTTATATACGGCAGACTGGATGGAGCGTACATGGACTTGTCCGATTGCAGTGTTTCCCTCTTGAATACACCCTTAACTAACATTATTTGTATCATTATCATTTTTATTACTATTCATCATCATCATCATCATTATTATTCTTATTTATCATCATCATCATCATCATCATCATCATTCTTCTCTTTTTCTTCTTCTTCTCATCAACATCATCATCATCATTATTATTATCATTATCATCATATTATTATCATCATATTATTATTATTATTATTACTATTTTGATGTGTTGCGTTCCCATACACATGGAAAAGGATTCCGGCACTAGCAATTTAATTCTGCAGATGCTAACCGAACAGGGTCAAACTCAAACCTACCGACTGAAAGTTCACATCCTTACCACTGGGTTCTCTCTCTCTGTGCTGTCTTCTCTCCATCTCTCTCTCATCCTCCCTCTCTCTCTCCTCTCTCTCTCTCTCTCTCTCTCCTCTCTCTCTCTCTCTCACTCTCTCTCCTCTCTTCATCTCTCTCTCTCTCTCTTCTCTCTCACTCTCTTCTCTCCTCTCTCCTTCATCTCTCACTCTCTCTCTCTCCTCTCTCTCTCCTCTCTCCTCTCTCTCTCCTCTCTCCTCTCTCTCTCCTCTCTCTCTCTCACTCTCTTCTCTCTCCTCTCCTCTCCCCTCTCACTCTCTCTCTCTCACTCTCCTCTCTCTCTCACTCCTCCTCTCTCTCTCTCCTCTCTCTCTCTCTCTCACTCCTCTCTCTCTCACTCTCTCTCTCTCTCACTCTCTCATTCTCCTCTCTCTCTCTCTCTCTCACTCTCTCTCTCTCTACTCTCTCTCTTCTCTCACTCCTCTCTCTCTCACTCTCTGCTCTCTCTCTCCTCTCTCACTCCTCTCTCTCTCACTCCTCTCTCTCTCACTCCTCTCTCTCTCTCATCTCTCACTCCTCTCTCTCTCTCACTCTCACTCTCTCCTCCTCTCTCTCTCACTCTCTCACTCCTCTCTCTCCCTCACTCCTCCTCTCTCTCTTCACTCTCACTCCTCTCACTCCTCCTCTCTCTCTCACTCTCTCCTTTTTTCTCTCTCTTACTCTCTCTCACTCACTCTCTCAATATCTCTCTCACTCACTCTCTCTCACACACACACTCTCTCTCTTCTCGCTTTCTCTCTCTGTCTCTCTCACTCTTTCACCCTCTCTCTCTCTCTTTCTCACGCTCTCTCTCTCTCTCTCTCACTCACTCTCTCTCTCTTTCTCACTGTCTCTCACTTTCTCCTCTTTCTCACTTTCTCTCTCACTCTCTCATTGCCTCTCTCACTCACTCTCTCTCTCTTTCTCGCTGTCTCTCTCTCACTCTCTCTCTCTTTCTCGTTCTCTCTCTCTCACTCACTCTCTCTCTCTCTCACTCTCTCTCCACTCACTCTCTCTCACTCTCTCTCTCACTCACTCTCTCTATCACTCTCTCTCTCTCTCTCTCACACACACTCTCTAACTCTCTCTCACACTCACTCACTTACTCAATATGTCACTCTCTCTCACTCTCTCTCTCTCTCTGTCACTCTCATTTTCTGTCTCTCTCCCCCCTCACTTCTCTCTCTCCCCCTCTCTCCTCTTTCTCTCTTTCGTTCGTTCTTTCTTTTCATATAAGATAACAGTAGGGAGGCTGGTTCAGATTATCATTTCTGCCTCTCGTGTTTGAAGTATAATGGGCTGTGGTGCCAGACAAAAAGGGAAGGTGGGGATAGTGCACAGGCGGGAAATAGTTAATGTAATTATATATTCTTCACCTTCCCACGACACTTCTCCCCCCCCCCCAACCCTCCCCCCGGATAAAAACTTTTTTATTCTTCGGTGAGCTGTTTTTTTACTTTTTTTTTCTTTTTTTCTTTTCCTTTTTCAAAAATTTAAGCCTACCTTTTTATTTTGATAGATGTATGTACCCTACATTATTTTGCCCTCAGCTTGCTGGCGGTAAGTTGCTGCATAGTTGCATATTCCGTCTTCGAAGAGTGCGCATAGTGGGTGTTTTCTCATTTCCATAAGCCAGCCACTGACACGATTTACGGAATCTTTAACGTGCGTATTTGATATTCCGCATGCATATACACGTGGAGGGGGGGGGGGGACATTAGATACTGACCGGTCTACACACATGATGACCTGGGAGACTGGACAAATGTCCACTCTTTACCCACCACGTCTCACAACCGTATAACATTATCTGTTCTATATAACACTCAAGAACACTCTTCCTGATGTTAATTGATAGGCATTTGTTGATAAGAACGCTTTTCGTCTTCTTCAATGCTGTTCTGGCTTGGCCGATTCTGCTGGCTATTTCTGATGTGCACATCTGACGTCTGGTGAGATGACCGTTCCCAGAATTTAAACTTATCAACCTGTCTCAAAGTTGTGCCATTTGCTGTTATTTTGCATGACACGATTTCTTTTTTGTTGTTGTTGTTTTTGTTTTACTGATTACCAACACGCAAAGTCAACTGAGGCAACTGAAATGTGGTTTCTAAGAAGAATGTTGAGAGTTCCATGGACAGTAAAGAAAACAAACGAGACAGTCTTGAAGGAGGCAGACACAAGAAGATCATTAATAAAGAAGATTAGGAAAAGACAAGCAACATTTATAGGACATTTTATGAGGAAAGAGAAATTAGAGCACCTAGTCACAACAGGAAAGCTGGAGGGAAAGAAAACACCAGGTAGAAGACCCAGAGAGAAAATATTGGACGGACTTGCAGGGTGGCTGAGGACGGAGAGGGTGAGAGATGAACTTGCAGCGACAAGGGACAGATTCGTATGGAGGGCCATGATCGCCAACGCCTTGCGGCAGGGCACATGATGATGATGATGATGATGATGATGATGATGATGATGATGATGATCATCATCATCATCATCATCATCATCATCATCGTCATCATCATCATGAACCACCAGGTGGAGGTGTCCCGGCGGATCGAACCCAAGACCTTCTGATTGGAGGTCCTATATTTACCCACTTGGCTCCTGTGCCCATCATATTTTTTTTTCATAGATCTTTTTTTCTGTTTACGAAAAACAGTGTCATTTACAATATAAACATCGAACACATTTCAATCCAAAGGAAGAATAAAAATCTTCAAGAAATACCATAAAAATTTTTTTTTTTAAAATGGCAGGTGGGTCGGGCGCTTGGGTGTGCAACCTGTAATCAGTAATTTCTATAAAACTCATGTACTAATAAAAGACGGCTAACACATGGCTAACTCGACTATGTCATAAAAGAAACAATCAAAAGAGTGAAATACAGACCAAATGATCAGTAATAACAGTATTAAAGTCAATACATAATGCATACAGGTTGTCAGAGTCAGTCATACAATACAAACAGACAAAAGAGTGAAATACAGACCAAATGATCAGTAATAACAGTATTAAAGTCAATACAAAATGCATACAGGTTGTCAGAGTCAGTCATACAATACAAACAGACGAAAGAGCGAAATATAGACCAAATGATCAGTAATAACAGTATTAAAGTCAATACATAATGCATACAGGTTGTCAGAGTCAGTCATACAATACAAACAGACGAAAGAGTGAAATACAGACCAAATGATCAGTAATAACAGTATTAAAGTCAATACATAATGCATACAGGTTGTCAGAGTCAGTCATACAATACAAACAAACAAAAGAGCGAAATACAGACCAAATGATCAGTAATAACAGTATTAAAGTCAATACATAATGCATACAGGTTGTCAGAGTCAGTCATACAATACAAACAAACAAAAGAGCGAAATACAGACCAAATGATCAGTAATAACAGTATTAAAGTCAATACATAATGCATACAGGTTGTCAGAGTCAGTCATACAATACAAACAAACAAAAGAGCGAAATACAGACCAAATGATCAGTAATAACAGTATTAAAGTCAATACATAATGCATACAGGTTGTCAGAGTCAGTCATACAATACAAACAGACGAAAGAGCGAAATACAGACCAAATGATCAGTAATAACAGTATTAAAGTCAATAAATAATGCATACAGGTTGTCAGAGTCAGTCATACAATACAAACAGACAAAAGAGTGAAATATAGACCAAATGATCAGTAATAACAATATCAAAGTCAATACATAATGCATACAGGTTGTCAGAGTCAGTCATACAATACAAACAGACAAAAGAGTGAAATATAGACCAAATGATCAGTAATAACAATATCAAAGTCAATACAAAATGCATACAGGTTGTCAGAGTCAGTCATACAATACAAACAGACGAAAGAGTGAAATATAGACCAAATGATCAGTAGTAACAGTATTAAAGTCAATACAAAATGCATACAGGTTGTCAGAGTCAGTGACACAATACAAACAGAAACCTTACATCATCATGCTACCAACAAATTCTACGTAGCAGGCAAATAAGAGTCACAACTGATCAATTTGCTATGGAGGAATCAATAATGGCAGATTTACTGAGACTGACCACCAGCCAGGTTGTGTGGGAAAGTAGGGAGGAGAAGGGAGGACGACAAACTGTGACAGACGATTACAACATGGACTGTGGGGCCAGTGGTTACGGCTTCTGCCTAATACTCGAGAATTCCGGGTTCGGAATCATGGATAAGACAGCGATTTTTCTCTTCCTTTTTTTTCCCGCCCCCTTCAACTAGATTTTTAAGTGAGGGTTTAGGTGCTAGTCTTTGGGACGAGACGTTAACCCTCTGACTCCCACACCCTATCCATCAACTGCAAAAACTTGAGGGGGTCAAAGGGTTATGTTTTTTGCTTTGGTTGCGTGGTTGACAATGCAGGATGCTGGTGGACGGGGTGTGGGAATCAAAGGGTCCCGTGTGCTGACAGCACGCCCTCAGCGCACATGGAAATTCCCACGGCAACAGAGGTAGTAGTGTCCCTGTCATTGTTCTTTTTGTTTAAGGCCCAGCCGACTGCGTAGAGCCACATCAAGGCTATAATCATTTTAACACAAACACAACACTTCAACAAGGAAAAAAAAAAAGGAACAGAAAATAAAGTACACATATCAATGCATTCGCGCACATAATCCAAGGAGACGCTCCTGGCGTTGACCCCCTCAGGGGGTTTAAAAAACATAACGGAATGCAAACTTAAACATAACAAAGAATACCAAAGCATGTATAAACACGGGCCTAAATTACCTAAAATTGTTTCGCATATCTCATATCCCAAGAGCCAAAAAGGCACTTAACACATGTACTCAATTATCAATCCTAAGAGAAAGTACGTAAGACTTTACCGAACACATACAGGTGAATGGACCAGCAAGGCAGAAAATGATAGGAACAAATGACAGAAAGCAAAGGAGGAAGAAAGAAACAAACAGAGTGACAGAAAAGAGGAAATTTCTAGCACAGAATTTCCAGAAGGTGGGGGATACTATTTACAATAAAAGAGCCCCCAGCATCCCAACGGGGAGAGCATACACAACAGGAAAAAAAAAAAGAAAAGAAAAGAAAAGAAAATTAAGTGCACGTATCAAGGCATTCGCGCACATAATCCAAGGGGATGTCCCTGACGTTGACCACTCCGTCTAATATCAATTCCATTGAAAAATCCTTTCACAAGTAAACGTACACAATACATAAAGAAAAACAGGTTGTGCTACATTATGCTTACACGCTCTCCTCATCCGATGTGATCAAAATCAAAACAAAACAGAAAAAAAGAAGATGCCTTATTTGCTCTCTCTCTCTCTCTCCCCTTGTTCTTTGCGTCAGTGTGTGTGTGTGTTGTGTTGGTACCTTCATGTGTATGCGCGCGCGTGTGTTTCGTGTATACGGGCGCGTGCATGTACGTGTGTGTGCGTGCGTGTATGTGTACACATATTCGTGCATAAGTTGCGCGTGCGCGTGGATGTGAGTGCGTGCGTGCGTGCGCGTGCGCGTGCATGCGTGTCTCGGCATGCTGTAAACAATCCTACAAAAACCACAACAAAATTGCAGCAGCAGGGAGAGGCCGTGGCGACGAAAGAAAATGTAAATGCTGTGGAAGAGTTTAAAAAAAACAAACAACATCCCCAGAAAAATCACTTCGTCAACTAAGTAGGTTTGCTTCTCGCATCATCACCGCTCACGCCACAGGAAAGAGAAGACACAAAAACAAACAAACAAACAAACAAAGAGTAAACAACAAACAAAGAAGTAAACAAACAAAGAAAGGGTTTCTCGCTCTCAGTCACGCGCGTGCACGTGCACAAACACACGCCCGCGCGCGCACACACAGAGAGAAAGAGAGAAAGAGAGAAGAAAGAGAGACAGACAGACAGAGAGAGACAGACAGACAGACAGAGAGAGACACACAGACAGCAGAGAGAGAGACAAAGACACAGAGAGTGAGATGGAGAGGCAGAGGCAGATAGGACAGAGAAACAGATAGAGAGATGGAGAGACAGAGTCAGAAACAGAGAGAGACAAATACAGGGAGAGACAGACAAGGAGAAACAGACAGAAACAGAAACACACAGACAGACAGACAGACAGACAGAGACGCAAGCCTAGCACTACGAACAAATATAAACCAGTAAACGGGAGAGAGAAAAAAAAAAAACAACAAAAAAACAAACACATGCTCGCCTGTACACACATAAACACGCACACAGACACTACAGTTACACACAAACGTCAAATTCTAATACTTTACATAAACTTGAAAACAACTCTTTCTGATGAATTACTCCGCTCTATGGAAATTTCGAGGGGTCAGCTTTGACGATATTCTATGTGGATGAAATTTCGAGTTGCTACTCTTCAAGCTAAAGTTCTGCCATAGCTACAGGTTTCCTTAATCCCTTTACCCCCCCCCCCTCCCCCACTCCTCACATCAACTTGAGTAGAGCGTAAGACTACGAGCCCTGAAACTGTGCCAGCCCCTGCCAGGAATACATAGCACTTTTAGCACGCTCTGGCACTGCGCACGTGCTTTCGGACTGCCCTAAGAAAATGCCTTATTTTTTTTAGGAGGCTTGGTGGGAGGAGGGGGGGGGGGGGAGGCGGCAGAGCGGAGGCGGGGAAATTGTGTGGAGCAGTTGAGTAAGGTGGTGGTGGTGGGGAGGAGAGCTGACATATTTTTAAGACGTGATCTACATCCCGTTCCATTGAAAACACGGGGGGAAAAAAAAACAAGAAGAAAAAACAAACCAAAACAAAACAAAACAAAACAAAAACATGGCTATGGTTTGGTTTGGTTTCGTTTTGTTTTGTTTTTCGCATTCCGCTTTTTCTCGGACGCTTGTGTGTGCATGTTGTTTTTGCCCACACTGCGCAAGCGGTATGCTGCTGCACAGTGTGCATACTCTGTCTTCAGTGGGCGTGCAGCATTTCCAGAATGTCTTCCTGTTTTCCTGAAGACATGACATACAGGATCTTTGACGTTTGTATTTCATTATTTCATGTTCTGCATGCGTATACAAACGAGAGAAAGAGAAGAGAGAGAGAGAGAGAGAGAGAGGAGAGAGAGAGAGAGAGAGGAGGAGAGGAGGGGGGGGTGGCATTACAGTCTGTGACTATGACCTAGAGTTCAGAAGAATATCTCCATCGTTTTCCACCAGACGGGAAGCACTCAAGCAGGATCGAACACAGACCTCCCGACTGAAAGCCAGATGTCTTCCCCATATGACTATCACACCGGGGTTTTGACACATGTGCAAGACTAGCTCTACGACTCATTCCACTGAAAACATGCATATAACAAACTGGTATACAAAGATCTGTCAATAAGGGTGCCTTTGTCATTATAATTATATAAACCATAAAAAATGACGCGGGAACAGAATGAACTGAAAACAAAATCATTCAATAAAACAAACCAGGCGCACATTTTTTGTCCACTGGCCTTTGTCAAGCATGCACAAAACCCCCACAAAAAACAAAAACATAAACAAACAAACAAACAAAAAAACAACAACCAAGAAACAAAATCACTAGGTTTAGGACAAAAACAACAACACATCAGCAAACTTTCCTAAACTTTTGCTGGGCTGAAAAAAAAAGTTCATAACATTAAGGACAAAAACATCAACATATCCGTCAGCTTCTCTTACGTTTCGTTCAGCTGGCGAAACAAAGTCACAAGATTTAGGACAACAACAACATACTGACAGCAAACTTCCCCAAAGTTTTGAAGAAGATGGAGAACATCAACATGATTTAGAAGAAACAAATTCAATAGATTTAGAAGAAGTACGTTCACAATATTTAGAATTATACATTCACAATATTTAGAAGATACACATTCACAAGATTCAGAAGAAACACATTTATAATATTTAGAAGAAACACATTCACAAGATTCAGAAGAAACACATTCACAAGATTCAGAAGATACACATTCACAAGATTTAGAAGAAACACATTCACAAGATTTAGAAAAAACACACTGACACATTCACAAGATACAGAAAAAACACACTGACAAGATTTAGAAGAAACACATTCACAAGATTTAGAAGAAACACATTCACAAGATTTAGAAGAAACACATTCACAAGATTTAAAAGAAAGACATTCACAAGATTTAGAAGAAACACATTCCTAAGACTTAGAAGAAACACATTCATAAGACTTAGAAGAAACACATATTCACAAGATTTGTAAGAAACAAAGTCACAAGAGGTCGGAGAAACAAATTCGCAAGTTAGGACAAAAACAGCTACAACAACAAAACAGCTAACAGTCCTGATGTATCGTTCATGAAGAACATCAGCGAAATTATCTGATCTGTTGCCTTTTTGTCCTGCTTCTCGTGATATATGTGTGTGTGTTGTGTGTGTGTGTGTGTGTGTGTGTGTGTGTGTGTGTGTGTGTGTGTGTGTGTGTGTGTGTTTGTGTCTGTGTGTGTGTGTGTGTGTGTTTGTGTCTGTGTGTGTGTGTGTGTGTGTGTGTTTGTGTGTGTTTGTGTGTGTGTGTGGTGTGTGTGTGTGTGTGTGTGTTGTGTGTGTTTGTGTGTGTTTGTGTGTGTTGTGTGTGTTGTGTGGTGTGTTTGTGTCTGTGTGTGTTTGTGTCTGTGTGTGTTTGTGTCTGTGTGTGTGTTTGTGTCTCTGTGTGTGTGTGTGTGTGTTTGTGTCTGTGTGTGTGTGTGTTTTGTGTCTCTCTGTGTGTGGTGTGTGTGTGTGTGTGTGTTTGTGTCTCTGTGTGTGTGTATGTGTGTGTTTGTGTGTGTGGTGTGTGTGTGTGTGTGTGTGTGTGTGTGTGTGTTTGTGTCTGTGTGTGTGTGTATGTGTGTGTTGTGTGTGTGTGTGTGTGTGTGTGTGTGTGTGTGTGTGTTGTGTGGTGTTGTGTGTGTGTTTGTGTCTGTGTGTGTGTGTGTGTGGTGTTGTGTGTGTGTGTTGTGTGTGTGTTTGTGTGTTGTGTTGTTGTGTGTGTGTGTGTGTGTGTGTGTGTGTGTGTGTGTGTTGTGTGTGTGTGTGTGTGTGTGTGTGTGTGTGTGTGTGTGCGTGCGTGTGTGTGTGTGTGTGTGTGTGGTGTTTCTGCCAACGCTCGACAACGTCCAGATGGCGGAAATTTTCGCGTCTGTCTTGTTTGGTTAACCAAATACAATTCTCGTTCACTTTTCACATTTCTGGTTTCTGCTTGCTTTAAACACCGGACAGTTACTCTGACTCAGATAGTTCATTCTGTTTGTTACCGATTTCACTGTTTGTCACTGGTTTTGCTGTTTTGTCACTGATTTCATTTTGTTTGTGACTGACTTCATTCTGTTTGTCACTGACTTCATTCTGTTTGTCACTGACTGACTTCATTCTGTTTGTCACTGACTGACTTCATTCTGTTTGTCACTGACTGACTTCATTCTGTTTGTCACTGATTTCATTTTGTTTGTCACTGACTTCATTCTGTTTGTCACTGATTTCATTTTGTTTGCCACTGACTTCATTCTGTTTGTCACTGACTTCATTCTGTTTGTCATTGATTTCATTTTGTTTGTCACTGACTTCATTCTGTTTGTCATTGATTTCATTTTGTTTGTCACTGACTTCATTCTGTTTGTCACTGATTTCATTTTGTTTGTCACTGGCGACTTCATTCTGTTTGTCACTGACTGACTTCATTTTGTTTGTCACTGACTTCATTCTGTTTGTCACTGACTGACTTCATTCTGTTTGTCACTGACTGATTTCATTCTGTTTGTCACTGACTTCATTCTGTTTGTCTCTGACTGACTTCATTCTGTTTGTCACTGACTGACTTCATTCTGTTTGTCACTGACTGACTTCATTCTGTTTGTCACTGACTGATTTCATTCTGTTTGTCTCTGACTGACTTCATTCTGTTTGTCTCTGACTGACTTCATTCTGTTTGTCACTGACTGACTTCATTCTGTTTGTCACTACTGACTTCATTCTGTTTGTCTCTGACTGACTTCATTCTGTTTGTCTCTGACTGACTTCATTCTGTTTGTCACTACTGACTTCATTCTGTTTGTCTCTGACTGACTTCATTCTGTTTGTCACTGACTGACTTCATTTTGTTTGTCACTGACTTCATTCTGTTTGTATCTGACTGACTTCATTCTGTTTGTCTCTGACTGACTTCATTCTGTTTGTCTCTGACTGACTTCATTCTGTTTGCCACTACTGACTTCATTCTGTTTGTCTCTGACTGACTTCATTCTGTTTGTCTCTGACTGACTTCATTCTGTTTGTCACTGACTGACTTCATTCTGTTTGTCACTGACTGACTTCATTCTGTTTGTCACTGACTGACTTCATTTTGTTTGTCACTGACTGACTTCATTCTGTTTGTCTCTGACTGACTTCATTCTGTTTGTCTCTGACTGACTTCATTCTGTTTGTCACTGACTGACTTCATTCTGTTTGTCTCTGACTGACTTCATTCTGTTTGTCTCTGACTGACTTCATTCTGTTTGTCACTGACTGACTTCATTTTGTTTGTCACTGACTTCATTCTGTTTGTCACTGACTGACTTCATTCTGTTTGTCACTGACTTCATTCTGTTTGTCACTGACTGACTTCATTCTGTTTGTCTCTGACTGACTTATTTCTGTTTGTCTCTGACTTCATTTTGTTTGTCACTGACTTCATTTTGTTTGTCACTGACTTCATCCTGTTTGTCACTAAACTTTATTCTGTTTGTCACTAAACTTCATTCTGTTTATCACTAAACTTCATTCTGTTTGTCACTAGCTTCATCCTGTTTGTCACTGACTTCATCCTGTTTGTCACTGACTTCATCCTGTTTGTCACTGACTTCATCCTGTTTGTCACTGACTTCATCTGTTTGTCACTGACTTCATTCTGTTTGTCACTGACTTCATCTGTTTGTCACTGACTTCATTCTGTTTGTCACTGACTTCATTCTGTTTGTCACTGACTTCATCTGTTTGTCACTGACTTCATCTGTTTGTCACTGACTTCATCTGTTTGTCACTGACTTCATCTGTTTGTCACCTGACTTCATCTGTTTGTCACTGACTTCATCTGTTTGTCACTTACTTCATCTGTTTGTCACTGACTTCATCTGTTTGTCACTGACTTGTCTACTTCATGTTTGTCACTGACTTCATCTGTTTGTCACTGACTTCATTTTGTTTGTCACTGACTTCATCTGTTTGTCACTCTGACTTCATCTATGTTTGTCACTGACTTCATCTGTTTGTCACTGACTTCATTGTTTGTCACTGACTTCATCTGTTTGTCACTGACTTCATCTGTTTGTCACTGACTTCATTCTGTTTGTCACTGACTTCATTGTTTGTCACTGAACTTCATCTGTTTGTCACTGACTTCATTCTGTTTGTCACACCTGCTTCACTTCTGTTTGTCACTGACTTCATCTGTTTGTCACTGACTTCATTCTGTTTGTCACTGACTTCATCTGTTTGTCACATTCATTGTTTGTCACACTACTATCTGTTGTCATGTCATCTGTTTGTCACTGACTTCATTCCTGTTTGTCACTAACTTCATCTGTTTGTCACTGACTTCATCTGTTTGTCACTGACTTCATCTGTTTGTCACTAACTTCATCTGTTTGTCACTGACTTCATTCTGTTTGTCACTGACTTCATCCTGTTTGTCACTAACTTCATCTGTTTGTCACTGACTTCATTCTGTTTGTCACTGACTTCACTCTGTTTGTCACTAACTTCATCTGTTTGTCACTGACTTCATTCTGTTTGTCACTACTTCATCTGTTTGTCACTGACTTCATCTGTTTGTCACTGACTTCATTCTGTTTGTCATGACTTCACTCTGTTTGTCACTGACTTCATTCTGTTTGTCACTGACTTCATTCTGTTTGTCACTAACTTCATTCTGTTTGTCACTGACTTCATCTGTTTGTCACTGACTTCATTCTGTTTGTCACTGACTTCATTTCTTGTTTGTCACTGACTTCATTCTGTTTGTCACTGACTTCATCTGTTTGTCACACTTCATCCTGTTTGTCACTGACTTCATTCTGTTTGTCACTGACTTCATCTGTTTGTCACTGACTTCATTGTTTGTCACTGACTTCATCCTGTTTGTCACTGACTTCATCTGTTTGTCACTAGACTTCATCTGTTTGTCACTGACTTCATTCTGTTTGTCACTACTTCATCCTGTTTGTCACTGACTTCATCTGTTTGTCACTGACTTCATTCTGTTTGTCACTAACTTCATCTGTTTGTCACTACTTCATCTGTTTGTCACTGACTTCATCTGTTTGTCACTAACTTCATCTGTTTGTCACTGACTACATCCTGTTTGTCACCACTTCATCCTGTTTGTCACCACTTCATCCTGTTTGTCACTGACTTCACTCTGTTTGTCACCACTTCATCCTGTTTGTCACTGACTTCACTCTGTTTGTCACCACTTCATCCTGTTTGTCACTGACTTCACTGTTTGTCACCACTTCATCCTGTTTGTCATCACTTCATCCTGTTTGTCACTGACTTCACTCTGTTTGTCACCACTTCATCCTGTTTGTCACTGACTTCACTCTGTTTGTCACCACTTCATCCTGTTTGTCACTGACTTCACTCTGTTTGTCACCACTTCATCCTGTTTGTCACTGACTTCACTCTGTTTGTCACCACTTCATCCTGTTTGTCACTGACTTCACTCTGTTTGTCACCACTTCATCCTGTTTGTCACCACTTCATCCTGTTTGTCACTGACTTATAATAATAATAATGTTTATTTGTATAGCGCATATTCCATATAAAACCATGCTCACCAGCGCTTTACATTTCGCAAGAAAGGCAAAAGGTGATAAAAAATGTTCACAATTACATACACAATAAGATAACAACAAACATTAAAGCTATACAAGTAAGAAGACACATAAGAAACCACAGAATATTAAAATTTAAACACTGACTTATGTAATGAAGAAAGATTAACAGATTTTTCATATGAATAAAGAGGCATACTGTGTTTATATATTGCTGCGTGTGTGTGCTTGCGTACGTGTGTGTGTACATTGTGTGTGTGCGTGCGTGTGCGTTGCTGTGCGCGTGTGTTTGTAAGAATGTGTGTGTGTGTGTGAGAGAGAGAGAGAGTGTGTGTGTGTGTGTGTGTGCGTGTGCTATGTTTGCATGCGTGTGTGTGTGTTTATGCATGCAATAGTTGTACATAAAATTATAATCAATATTTTGAATGAAGATAAAAACAGAAAAATTCTAATCCATATACAGGAAAAACATTACAACTTCAGTATTACAGCATTAATACCTTGACAATCAAAATTCCTCACAAATTATGAACTATTCGCATATCATACATCACAATTTACATACAAACAAAGATTTGAAAAAGTTTCTTAAAGTATTTCAGTCTCTTTCCCACTCAATTTCTCCCCTATCCCTTCCTCAGCTGTACACATACAGTGATACACACACATGCTCACTCAAGCACACACACACACACACACACACACACACACACACACACACACACACACACACACACACACACACACACACACACACACACACACACACATACACACATGCACGCACACACACACCTTGCTCTATAGGCCCTTATACAAAATACTGTTATACAGGCAGGAGAGATTAGTCTGATGACAGACTTGCAAACTAAGGCTCTTCAGGTTAGATGAGTTTGAAAGAGGTGGGTTTTCAGGTGCCGTTTGAAGGTTGAGAAACACTTAGTTTTTCTGAGAGACAGTGGTAGAGAGTTCCATACATTTGGGCCAAAGACAGAGAAAGATTTTTTACCAAAGGTGTCTAGAGAGAAGCGAGGAACAGTCAACAGTGAGGTGTCAGAAGAGCGGAGCGTTCGAGAAGGTTTGTAACCCTGCAGGAGGTTGGCAAGATAGGATGGCATGTTCTCATGGTAGATACACTGAAAGCAGAGACAGGCAACTTTATATTGAATCCTAGCCTTTACCGGGAGCCAATGAAGTGTTCTAAGCAGAGATTTTGCACTCTCACGCCTGGGCTTGCGGAGAACAAGGCGAGCCGCGTAGTTCTGTATGCGCTGAAGTTTAGATAGTTGATTGTCATGGAGACCTGCGAATAGAGAGTTACAATAGTCCAGTCTAGATAGTATGAAAGAGACAGCAAGCTTGTTGGTAGCATCAGTGGAAAGGAAGGAGCGAATCTTACCAATTCTGCGTAGCTGATAGTACAGAGTACGGCACAACTGTTTGACATGGGCTTCCATAGACACTCTGTCACCACTTCATCCTGTTTGTCACTGACTTCACTCTGTTTGTCACCACTTCATCCTGTTTGTCACTGACTTCACTCTGTTTGTCACCACTTCATCCTGTTTGTCACTGACTTCACTGTTTGTCACCACTTCATCCTGTTTGTCATCACTTCATCCTGTTTGTCACTGACTTCACAGTGTTTGTCACCACTTCATCCTGTTTGTCACTGACGTCACTCTGTTTGTCACCACTTCATCCTGTTTGTCACCACTTCATCCTGTTTGTCACCACTTCATCCTGTTTGTCACTGACTTCACTCTGTTTGTCACCACTTCATTCTGTTTGTCACCACTTCATCCTGTTTGTCACTGACTTCACTCTGTTTGTCACCACTTCATCTTCTTTGTCACTGACTTCACTCTGTTTGTCACCACTTCATCCTGTTTGTCACTGACTTCACTGTTTGTCACCACTTCATCCTGTTTGTCACTGACTTCATTCTGTTTGTCACCACTTCATCCTGTTAGTCACTGACTTCACTCTGTTTGTCACCACTTCATCTTGTTTGTCACTAACTTCACTGTTTGTCACTGACTTCATCCTGTTTGTCACCACTTCATCCTGTTTGTCACCACTTCATCCTGTTTGTCACCACTTCATCCTGTTTGTCACTGACTTCACTCTGTCACTGACTTCATCCTGTTTGTCACCACTTCATCCTGTTTGTCACCACTTCATCCTGTTTGTCACTGACTTCACACTGTTTGTCACCACTTCATCCTGTTTGTCATCACTTCATCCTGTTTGTCACTGACTTCACTCTGTTTGTCACCACTTCATCCTGTTTGTCACTAACTTCTCTGTTTGTCACCACTTCATCCTGTTTGTCACCACTTCATCCTGTTTGTCATCAATTTCGTTCTGTTTGTCAATGACTATTGTATTGTTGATGTTAATCATAATCGTAACCTGATTCTATTCGTCTCAATAATGACCTTAGGCTATTCATTATTCGTATTCTTAAAAATTACTACTACTACTACTACTATTACTACTACTGCTGCTGCTGCTGCTACTACTACTACTAGTACTACTACTACTGCTGCTGCTGCTGCTGCTGCTGCTGCTACTACTGCTGCTACTACTACTTCTTCTTCTTCTTCTTTCTTCTTCTTCCTCCCCTTCTTCTTCTTCTTTTTTCTTCTTCGTCCTCCTCCTCTTCTTCTTCTTCCTCTTCTTCTTCCTCTTCTTCTTCTAGTACTACTTCTTTTTTTCTCTTTCTTCTGCCGGCTAGACCTCCTGCGAACATTCCCTATTGAAACATATAAATTCATACAAATCTACCTACCAAGCAGAGGGGTGGGGGCGGATTTTTACGTGTATGACGGTTCTTTACACTACGTAAATGACAGTCCTACTCCCGTTTTGTGGAACGAAGGAGTACATTTAGAAGGAATGGAGGTGAACGATCTGGAAGGCAGAAATAAGAAAGTGCTGAGGCAAGGAGAACATGACAGCAAAGAGGAATCCCCAAGTACCTAAAAGCCAACTGGACAGCTCCTGTGATTCTCAAACAAGAGAGGACCTTTAATTTCTGCTTCCGCTGCGAGATTAAAGTTGCCTTGGGGTCATTCTCCACCACTCCACACTTCTTTTACTCTGTGTGTGTGTGTGTGTGTGTGTGTGTGTGTGTGTGTGTGTGTGTGTGTGTGTGTGTGTGTGTGTGTGTGTGTGTGTGTGTGTGTGTGTGTGTGTGTGTGCGTATGTCAACAGATTAATTTCACACATACAAACATGACACACACAAACTCGTACACCACACACACACACACACACACACACACACACACCACAACACAACACGCGCACACACACACACACACACACACACACACAAAACACACACATATACACCCACACCTACACACAACACACAACACAACACGCGCACACACACACATACATCACACACACATACTTACACACATATACACCTAACCACACACACACACACACACACACACACACCACACACACACACACACACACACACACACACACACACACACACAACACACACACACACACAAACACACACTCACACTTACACACATCACACACTCACAACACACACAAACACACACGCACAAACACACACACACCCACACACACACACACACACACACCTCCTCTTTCTCATTAATTTGCTTTTTTTTTCTTTTTCTTTCTTTCTTTTCTCCCCAATTACTGAGCTAATGATCTGATTTTGTTCATCATTTCTATACGCACGCATTTACGTCACTTAATCAGTTGACCTTGTACTGTTTCCCGTCTGTTATATTGCGTTTGTTTACCAGTTGGCTTTCATCTTTTGGTAATTATAGAGATAATGATGTCAACGGATTAATTTCACACACTCACACACACACACACACACACACACACACACACACACACACACACACACACACACACACACACACACACACACACAGACATGCGCGCGCACACACACACACACGATGTCAACATTAATTTCACACATACAAACATCACACACACACTCGTACACCAAACACACACACACACACACACACACACACACACATACACTGCACCACATCAAACACAACAAACACACACACACACACAACACCACACACACACACACACACACACACACACGTACATCACACACAACACAAACACACACACACACACACACACACACACACGTGCACAATACAACACACACACACACTACATCACACACACACACACACACACACACACACACACACACACACACTCACACACACATAAACAAACAAATACACACGATGTCAACAGATTTATTTCACACATACAGACATCACACACGCAGACGTACACCAAACACACACGCACGCACGCAACACACACACACACACACACACTCACCACATACACAAACACACACACACACACACACACACACCACACACACACAACACACACACACACACACACACACTACATCACACACAAACACAAACACACACACACACACACACACACACGCACACTACAAACACACACACACACACACACACACACACAACACACGTACATCAACACACACACACACAACACACAACACACACACACACACACACACACACACAACATACACACACACAAACAAATACACACGATGTCACAGTTTATTTCACACATACAACTTTCACACCGCGCGTACACCAACACGCACGCACGCATACACTACCACAACAACACACGACCCACACACACAACACAACACAATCACAACACCACAAACACAAACACGCAACACAAACACAACACAACACACAAACAAACAGACACAACAAACACACACACCCTCCTCTTTCTCCACCCCTCTTCTACCCCGTTTTATGCCTGGCTCTCGACTCTAACAAGCCTGGACCAAGATACAAAGACTTGATTCATCCCATCCCACAACATATAACTGAGTGGCCACTCATCATACACACAGGTGCCATGCCGCATGCGATTGGCGCCCAATCTCTATCTCTCGTTACCCAGCATCTCCCACACACTCCTCATCCCCAGCCACTCTGCAAGTCCGTCCAGCATTTTCTCCCTGGGTCTACCTGTTGCTCTCTTTCCTCCAGCTTTCCCGTTGTGACCAGGTGCTCCAAATTCCCCTTCCTCATAAAATGGCCTATAAATGTTGCCTGCCTTTTCCTAATCTTCCTTATGAGTGATCTACTTGTGTCTGCCACCATCAAGACTGTCTCGTTTGTTTTCTTTGCTGTCCATGTGGAACTCTCAACATTCTTCTGAGAAACCACATCTCGACTGCCTCAATCTGGAGTGTCCACTGCCCAACTAATGCTCCAATCATTCTGGTGGTGTCCGTGTTTCACAGGTCTTGCTCCATTCCACACTTTAACACCTTGCCAACGTACAGGGTTTTGAACACAATTAACCCTTTCACTCCTGCACCTTATTCCACCAGCATCCTGCAGTGTCAACCGTGCTAGCGAAGCAAAAC
>JAPXFY010000019.1:19621464-19623964 GCA_030674185.1 Monoplex corrugatus
GAAACCAGAGCCACTCAGTTCAACGTATTCGTTCTCTTCTTAGTAATGGTTTACAAAACACACTGGTGTATCACGTAAAATGTAGTCCCCCTCAAAATGAAACAAGGACACAATCTGTAGGCTATTCAGAAAGCTTTCGTTCATAAAATAACGTCTAACCTCATGAAACGTAGGCTCACTCAAAATTAAAACAACGACACAATCTGTGTTCAGAAGACCTTCATCCACTAAATTGTCGTCTGGTCATCTGAAACTTAGTCCCTCCCAAAATGAAAACAAGAACTTCCAGTGATTTCTTCTTTGTGTTCAAGAGGTCTTCTGTCTTATACAAAAAATATACACAGATCTCGTGAAGCGACGCAGTAAGTTTAACGCCTACCTTAGGTCTAACAACAAAAAACTGTCAGTTCACTCACTAAGCAGTCCAAATCAGCTTTCACAGTCTGTGCCATTTTCCTCCGCACTCCCACACGCAAAAAGGCACTTTAACAAGAAGAAGAATAAACTACAGAACGACACAACTGTCTGGTCAGTCCTATTCTCGTAGACTTGCGCTTTTTTTTTTCACAGTGGAATTGTTCCGTGTCTTCGGCTAGCAGTTTGCCTGCTTGATTCTTTGGGTATGCACTACAGACAGAAAGAGTGGAGACTGAGAGAGAGAGAGAGCCAGAGAGCACCGTGGGGAATAACAACAACACACTTGCACCGTGTTTAGTTCGCACACGCTCACTCACACAAACTCTTTTGACTCTGTCTCGCACTCACACACGCACAAACAGTCTCTCTCTACCTCTCTCTCTCTCTGACATCCACCTTTTCCAGTAGACAGATAGAAACAGACATTGGAAGCCAGTGAAGGAAGGAAGTTAGTAGCCAACGACGCACGAACGAACAGAAATTCCTCGCGCAGTGTTTTCCTTGCATACACATGCGAGAGCAGACGAACCTCGCAGACGGGAAACAAGGTCAAGGTCAATGTGCCTTCTGCGTGGTGTGTGTGTGTGTGTCGGTGTGTATGTGTGCCCGCTATCATCTTCGTTATGAAGAACGCTTCTGCTTCTCGTCCTTGACCGAGTTATAAAGTTTATGAATTAAATTACTCATATCTCCCCCCCCCCCCTCTCTCTCTCACACACACATCCCATCCAAATACACGAATGTTCGCGTCCTATGCCTTGGTGTGATTTCTTCCGAGTGTAAAAGTTTATTTCGTTTGTATAATTCCCATATGGCTTCACTTACATTGTAACGAACGCGCATTGTAATTTTCGAATATGTCAGTATCGCATTTATCGATGTAATCGTAACAATCATATGCAGAAGTAATCATTTATGTGTGTATAAGTATATGCCCAAAAGACGTTGTTAGTACTGTGTTCGTGTCTGAATCGTCTGTATTTTGGTTGTGTGTGTGTGTGTGTGTGTGTGTGTGTGTGTGTGTTGTGTGTGTATGTGTGTGTGTGTGTGTGTGTGTGTGTGTATGTGTTGTGTGTTGTTGTGCGTGCGTGCGTGCGTGTGTGTATGTGTTGTGTGTGTATGTGTGTGTGTGTTTGTGCTTGCATGCGTGCGTGCGTGTGTGTGTGTGTGTGTGGTGGTCATTGGTTTAATGTCTATTCACTTCAGTGATTTTAGAAAATAATAATAATGATGATGATGATGATGATAAATTAAATAAATACATAAAAAGGAAAAGAAAACAGCGATGTGGGGAAGGGGGGTGTAGATGCAGGGAGAGCTCACGATTATCAGAGCCATATTCAGGCCAATATCATGTTAAAAAAACAAGAAAGAAGGAAAGAAAAGGCAAATGGAAGAGGGGAGCGAAAAGATAAATGAAGCAACGAACTACAACAACTACTTAAACAATAAACCAGCTAAGTGTAACAATGAACAGAGAGTGTAATAAATTATAAAGACTGAGCGAAAAGATAACAAATGAAGCAGAGTACTACAACTATTTAAACAATAAACTAGCTAACTCTAATTATGAACAGAGAATGAATGAAATGTAAATATCGATGGAAAAGAAAAAAATGAAGCAGCGAATTATAACAACCATTTAAACAATAAACTAATTAACTGTAAACTATGACCAGAGTGTGTAACGAATTATGCTAAATATTTAGCTATTGGACATTTTCATAGGCTGACAAAAAATCAGTATGTTAAAAATGTTGATCCAAATATGTTGGATATTGTGTTCTTCGATAATAACAGAATGTGTTGTTGTTGTTTTCTTAAACAAGAAAGTAAATGACTAGTTCTTATTTTCTGTTCACAAAGACAGATGATAATTCTGGTGTACTTTGTTTTTAAAGCATCGAGTTTCCACCTATACATAAGGGACTGTAGAGATCTACTAACATTAAACTGCTTACTTGTTATGCTGATGATAAAAATCATACTATCAGTCTTGTATTTGTACTGATTATCTTGAAACAGCTTCCAAACAGAAGCGCCAACTAAGTTATAAGATTCATTCAAGGCGAGAGAAAGTTGG
>JAPXFY010000019.1:19628964-19638964 GCA_030674185.1 Monoplex corrugatus
TTTCAAAATGTGTTCATTAGTTCAAGAAGCCGCCTGTAGAACCACATCTCTGCTACTTCGATCTTATTTTCTCCTGCATTTCTGCATATCCATCTTCATAGCCACAAAGGATTATTTGCCACATCAGACATCTTAGAATTTTTCATATTAACCCTTTGACTCATGCACCCAATCCACCAACTGCAAAAACTTAACCCATTGTCTCCCTCACCCTACCCACCAGCTTCCTGCAGGAAGCTGGTGGATAGGGTGAGGGAATTAAAGGGTAAAGTTTTTGCTTTGCTAGTACGGTTGACAATGCAGGATGCTGGTGGACAGAGTGCGGTAGTCAAATGGTTAAGGGCTGTCGGTATGCTGACATATTTCTACATGCCACCGAGCTGGATGATACTCTGCCTTGTCACCCCTACTCTCACCCCGCCTCCAGCACAGACGCTGTCAAGGGTTTTAACGGAGGCTGAAGTATTTAACATCACATTTCTTTTAAATGCAGTCTTGTTGATTTGAATATCTCAGAGTGCTTGACTTTTTCTTCTACTCCAAGGTGCATTACTTTTGTCATCCTAGATTTAGGCCTGCCTTTTTGCCTGCTGTATCTACTCTGTACAGAATTCTTTTCATGCTAGCGATGCTGTCGGACATACGAACAGTATCATCCGCATATCGTAGTGATATTTCGACTTTTATTCCCATGTCTTCGATATGTGCTTTGACAACCTGCTCCGTATACATGCTGAAGAGATAAGTGAGAGGGCTCATAATTATATTCGGAAAAACTGAAACTGTTCGACGTGTATCCCCGGAAATGTAGTCCTGGGATCAACCCAACCAACGTAATCTTATGCAAACTGGACTTGGAGAAAAGAAAAAGTGTCAGAACATTAATTTTATGTTTAGATTTATTCATGAGACCAGTCCATGGACAATAACCTGTTGCAGACTTGAATTTTAGAACAGGAAAACGAGACGATCATGTCATTCTAACAATCTCCCTTTTATACACATGCTGTATTACAAGAAGTCCATGTTTTGTATTTTTTACGGTCCCTGTGTCGTCATGACTTAAACATAACGTACGCTGTGCACCGTGGGAATGCCGGGGGCTCTTACAGTATAAATAGCATCACCCGCCTTGTGGACATTCTGTGCTAGAAATGTCCTCTTTTCTGTCACTGTCTTTGTTTCCGCTTTCTCCTTTTCATTCTGTCATCTCTTTATAATTTTCTACCATGCCGGTCCATTCACCTGTGTGTTTTCTATAAAGCCTTACATACTATTAGGATTGATACATTTGTGCATTCTGTATAGTTTTGATATCTTTATGTTTAGATTTGTGTTCAAGTTTGCTTTTTTTGTTTTAACCCTCCTGGTGATAAATTGGGTGGAATGATCAACGCCAGGTGTATATCCTGCAACGAATCCAGTAATATGTGTAATTTTCTTTTCCATTTTTTTGGTATGGTCAACGAGGTGTTGAGTTCGTTTTAAGACAGTTACAGCCCTGATATGGCTCTGTGCTGTTTGCTGGGTTTTAAAGAAATACTAATAATGACTTTTAATCCAAATTTGATAAAGATTCATTCAGAAACGGCCGAGAAAATCTTGCTGACACATTTTTCTCACACTGTGACGTAAACAGGGTCCTTTCTCCGGTCGTTACACCCCCACCCACCCCTGTTTATATATATATATTTTTAGGGAGATTGAGAAATTAATCTTCCACAGCATGTCTCTGTAAATGTGTGTGTGTATGGTCAGCTCGTCTACCGTAACCTCCCTACTTGGCTTTGCCAGTGGTAGCCTCGCCAACTTCTGGACCAGGCTGCTGTACTAAAAATTAGTGTGCATCACTAAAAGACTTGTATGACAACACTAGCAAGTCTGACCAGCCAGGTAAGATGCATGATCATGCTTCAGATATCCATAAACATGTGAGAACACACGAAACTGGAGAAGTGCTTTGGTAGGAGTATACCTGTACCTGGTTTAAAGGGAAGTAAGCGTGGAACGAGATATCTCCTACCAGGGGTACAATGAATTAAAGAACCTCTTCAGAGGTTTTTCTCCAGAGGTAATTTTCAAGTTTTCACGAAAGATCAATAGAATTTATCTTACAGGATCTTGCGTATAGGAAATATATCTGAATGTATTTTAGACTTGAAAAGCTTACGATGTGTTTGTTTGCTTGTTTTACTGGTTTCGTTCGAACTAAACATGGAGATTTTAACGTGGTGTTAACTCTGATGTGGCTTTAGAAGTCAGCTAGGCTATACTATACAGGGCTCCCATTTTTCCGCGCCGATTTCCGCGAAAACCGAGAGTGAGAATCCGCGAAAAAAAAAATTTCCGCGAAAAAAAAAATATATAAAAAAACTGTAAATTAAGCTCAGATATGTGTCAGACTGCGCCATTTTAAACGTAAATTTTCAAAATTTTCTAGGTGGGCAAGTCCCCCCCTCCCGGAACCCCCCCCCCCCCCCTGATTTTCAGGGATTTTTGCTTTTCCTCCCTTAGTGGGAGCCCTGACTATAAGCAACATGAACTAACCTGAACTGAAGGAAATGGGTCATGCAGTGACCTCTCTCCGCCTTGTGTTGGGTAGCGACATGGTTACCATGTGGCGTCAGAAGTTGGGAGGTGATTAATTTGTTCGGCTGTGTTGAGGCATTGGTGCTCTGAGTCCCAGCCAGCACTGTTGAGTGTTTCTTGTCGACTGTCACCTATGGCCTGCCATCTTGTCACGTAAGTTTCCCCTGTGGGGATGCCGGGGGCTCTTTCAGTATAAATAGTATCCCCACCTCTTGGAAATTCTGTACTAAAAATTTCCTCTTTTCTGTTACTCTCTTTGTTTCTTTCTTCCTCCTTTGCTTTCTGTCATTTCGTCCTATCATTTTCTGCCTTGCCGGTCCATTCACCTGTATGTGTTCGATAAAAGTCTTGCGTACTTTCTCTTAGGATTGATAATTGGGTACATGTATTAAGTGCATTTTTTTGCGGAAGCAATTTTAAGTAATTTTGGCCTGTTTTGATATGTTTTAGTGTCCTTAGTTATGTTTAAATTTGTATTCAGGTATGTTTTTTAAAACCCCCTGTGGGATAAATTGGACGGAGTGGTCAACGTCAGGGACAATTCCGTAGATTATATGCACGAATGCATTGACATTTGTACTGAATTTTCTTTTTCTTTTTTTTTTTCTTGTTGAAGTATTGTGTATGTTTTGAACTGGTTATAGCCCTGACGTGGCTCTACGCAGTCGGCTGGGCTTTAAACAACAATAATAATAACAATAACAATCACATGAGTTGTCCCTGGCGTTGACCATTCCGTCCAATTTAGTTGATCCATATTTGGTAAAGATCCATCAATAAGCAGCTGAGAAAACCTTCACTAACAGCTCTCTTTGAAACACACAAGCATACACACACGCAGCACGCACGCACGCACGTACGCACGCACGCACGCACGCGCACACACATTCATAAATACACACACATAAACACACACACACATTAACACACACACACATTCTATCTCTCACTCACACACACACACTTACACACACACACACACTCACACACACACACACAACACACACACACACACACACACACACACACACACACACACACACACACACACAAAAGCACACACACATACATACTTACAGTGTAATATCACTTACAGTGAAAAGTCGTTAAATCAAAGAACGAACGAACGAACACACACACACACACTCCTCTCTCTCTCTCTCTCTCACACACACACACACACACACACACACACACACACACACACACCACACACACCAAACTCGTTCAGACGTGGTCGTGTCTTGTTTTTTTTTTGTAGTGAAGACAATAGATGGGTGCCTTCTATCCTTCAGTCGTCCCTTAGCCCCTTAGCTCCGTAATCCCCGGCCACTGGAGTCATGCATTATTCACTGCCCGACTTGCAATCAGACGGCTGGTTGGTTGCAGTCTGTGATTTCAAGTCTCGCCTTCATGTGACAGTATGACTGAGTGTCTTGCTGATGTAAGCCGACAGGGGGAGGGGATGGGGAGGCTGGTTGGGACAGTGTGTATGTGTATGTGTGTGTGTGTGTGTGTGTGTGTGTGAGAGAGAGAGAGAGAGAGAGAGAGAGAGAGAAAGAGAAAGAGAGAGAGAGAGAGAGAGAGAGAGAGAGAGAATCACGAATTTTATTCAATATAAGGCCATAGCCCCTTTTTGAAGGGGTGTGAACATACAAAGAACAGCAATCAATATAATTTCTATACACTCAGTTTCAAGAAAAATGTTTATAATTGTCATCTCGACCTTACAATCTCACATTAATCGTGTAAGCAATACCGTGTAACCAATATATTTATAACATTATCAGAATTATTGGTTCCTATCATAGATTTACAATGTGTAAAATGAAAAAAAATAGAACAGTTTTGATCAAATACTATGTCTCAGATATGTATTATGATAGTGCTATTTCCCTTCTATTGAGTGCTTTAAATATAAAAATGGCTAAGTTCTTCATTACAAGTTCATTTTTTGATGCAAGTAACAATGTCAAAGAAAAGTCACATGGTTTGTTACAATATTTTGATGGGATCAGACTTTGCCTTAAATCATCAAAAGCAGGGCACTGTAATACAAAATGGACATCGTTTTCCAAAACAAGATTACACATTGGACAATCTAGGTCATTCAAATCAATCCTTTTATGCCTTAGTCGATGATTATATAAACTAGACATTCCAAATCTAAATTGAGTTACCACATATCGTATAAATCTATTCAAATCTAGAAGAAGATATGACTCAAGACCATATATTGTCTTAAATTTTCGATATTGACTGAATCTATCACTATTGTTTATATGCTCATTCCATTTCTGCCATCTACAATCAACGAGTCTCTGTTTAAATTCATTTAAAAAGGCACGAGTACAACCAACACCTTGATTTTCCCAGACATACTGAAATCCATGTACACTCAAAATATCACGTACTTTTGATACCCAGTTTATTTTCCCTCTATTTGATAGATTCAAAAGCATTTTGTAGGCCTTATATGGTAATCTGTACTCATCCATACTAATTAATTTTAACCAATATCTAACACAACATACACAGGCACTAACTGTCAAAGGAAATCGACCTAATTCTCCATAAACAAGATCGTTTGGTGTTTTAATGCTTACCCCTAAACATTTTTTCAGCATGTACAAATGTACTCTTTCAATTTCCAATGATGCTCCATCCAACCCCCAAATTTCAGCACCATATAACAGTATCGGTTGAACTTGTTTATCAAATAATTTCAAAAACAATTTAAGAGAATTACAATTTAATCGATATAATTTACTAAGGATAATAACAGTAGCCCGTTTCCCTTTACTTGCTAAATCCCAACAAGTATGACTAAAACTAAGTTTTGTAGAAAAATACAAACCGAGATACTTATATGTGTTAACAACACTCATCTCCTTACCATTGTAAACCCATTTCTCACTACTAGACAAAAATCCACCTTTTCTAAAAACCACAATATTACTCTTATTCATGTTAACTTTAAGTTGCAGTCGACAAGCAGCTTTACAAAGGTTATTCAACTGGTTCTGCAGCCCAATGACAGTTTCTGATAACAAAATTATGTCATCGGCAAACAACAAAATAAATAGTTCAACAAAATCAACATTTAAGTGTGCCCCATGTCTACCGTTATTGATTACCTCCAAAGCAAGCTCATTGATAAATAGAGAAAAAAGTATGGGACTACAAACGTCCCCTTGTTTAACCCCCTTAATACAGTCTATATGTCCCGTAAATTCTGTACCACATCTTACTCTGGCTTTCACTACATCATACATACTTTTAATACATCTATATATTTTTCCCTGGATATCATTCTTCAGTAAGACAGGCCATAATAGATTCCTTGAAACAGTATCAAAGGCCTTTTCAAAATCTATAAATGCTACATACAATTTTCTATTCAATGAGAACTGTTTCTGAATCATTGCCAGCAAAGTAAATATATGATCTACTGTTGAATACTTTTCTTTAAAACCAGCTTGATGTTCACCAGTAATGTTATTTATATTAATCCATTTTTGTAGTCTGGCATTAATTATAGAACCATACATCTTACTACTAATATCTGTTAATGATATTCCTCTATAGTTATTCGGATCATTTACACCTCCCTTTTTAAAAAGTGGAATGATTATAGATTCTTTCCAATTGTCAGGATATTGTCCAGTGTCAAACAGCTTATTGAAATATTTTAACCAAAAATCAATTACATCATCACCAGCATTTTTTAAAAGTTCACCAATAATACCATCTGGTCCAGACGACTTACCGTTCTTTAGTTTTCTTATTGAAAACAAAACTTCTTCCTTTGAGATAGGAGAGTTCAAAAAACAATCATCAGAAACACTTTCTCCATTCACACGTAAGGAATGCTGACCTTCCTTCGTAAGATTATCAGCAGCACTATCAGAATCATTATTTAGCTCTGGTAAAGGGTCATCACTGCTGTCAATAGAACGTTTCCCAAGTACACTTTTGAAATGGCTAAACCAATCATTAACTGTAATATCATTAGACTGATACACTCTTTTTCTACATATCTTATTCATGTTTAACCAGAATTCTTTTTGATCATTGACAGACGAGTTCAATTTTTCTAACATGGCATTATTATACTCTTTTTTCTTTCTTAGTAATAAGTTTTTGTATTCTCTTCTAGCTTTACAGTACCTACAGCCATCTGTCTTCTTATCTTTTGACTTATAGAACACCCTGAGAAGCTTTCTGACATTACGTTTAGCAGTTTTGCATTCCACATCAAACCATTCTTCAGAGCGTCTTTTATTCATATAGATTTTCTTTTTCATACAGTTAGCCTGTTGCTGTACACAATCAACAAATGCAAGTAACGCACTGTTTATATCCTCATCTATCAGGTTTTTAGCATAGCTGATTCTCTCTCTGGTCTCTATAGAAAGCATGTTGTCAAAATATTGTTGCGCATACCCATCATTCCAAACAAATTTCTCAATAAACATTTGTTTGTTGTTTGTTTCATTGTGTTTTGTGCCTATGACATTACTATCTACATCAAAACAATATTCTAAAGGTTGGTGGTCAGATTCAATCCGCTCTGAAACAGTAAAAAGACAGCAATCTTGAATAGTAGAAAAAAGATCTTCTGAGACTAAAAAATAGTCATTGACGCTATTTCCATTATCTGATATGTATGTGAAACGACCATAAGGGTCACCATTACATACACCATTCATAATCAACAATCGAAAAGCGCCACAAAAATCCAAAATCAATTTTCCAAATGCATTCAGAACTGAATCTTCTGATTTTCTTGTAATATTTACATCATCGTGATCATTTCTAAAACTAGCAATGTCATAATCATCATCAGTAACTGGACATAGATCTGCTGTTCTGCCATTCAAATCTCCACACAGAATAATATTTACATTTTCGTCAGCCAGCACTTTGTCAGCCACAGCATCTTCAAGATATATAATTCCATTTTCAACTTCATTTGTTAAATAATATGGAGAATTGACAGGAGGAACATATACACAAATATAAAGAACATCTTTTTCAAAACCAAAAAGAGTTTTATCAAGAAGAAAACAAAGAATATTGTCATGGTCACATGTGAGTTCAGAAACAAAAGGAACCAACTCCTTTCTAATCAAACATATCACCCCACCCGATCTCCTTCCTTGCTTTGAAAGCTTTAATGCTGGTTTACAAAAAACTGCATGAGAAGGAAACACACTTATGTCTACATTTTCCATAAATGTTTCGACCAGACAAACAAAATCAAAGGGGCAAACATATGATAAAAAATCTTTATCTGTCAGTTTGTACAAAAGACCTTCTACATTCCAGTGAAGAAAAGAAACAGAACCGACATTACTTTTTAATTTATCACCCTTGCCAGGCATACTCTTATCATTAATACTACGTTCACCCTCACCCTCACCTCCACCCTCACACACAGACCCCCTACCTCTATTCTCACTTTCATTCACACTCCCATTCTGGACATCACCACTGTCATTCATATTTTCCCCACCCTCCCTCTCACAACCAGAGTACAGCGCACACTTTCCAGGCCTAACTGCTAACGCCAAATCACGGACTTCACACTCTGTCCTAGATACATCTATCTCGGCACGTGCAGTTACCAGATTAGAAGTTGGTGTTATGGACAAGGAATAACCCCTCTTAAAAAATGACCGTGGGTACGAATTATCAGAGGTTGACTGTATACATTTCTTTCTTAGAGGCCGGCCATACCACTATTTTATCTCCTGCAGCTGATCTTCGTCATTGAGAAAAAACTTCTTCCCTTCAATGAGCAGGTGATCAAACACCATGGTAGCCCTTTTACCACTGTCTCTAGCTGCCTTTAGATGCGGTCCCAGTTTCTTGCGGACATCACGAACTCTTTGGGTAAAGTCCTGGCCGATGAAAATGGTGCTATCTTTCAGGTTCTTTTTGGCTTTCATAATACCTTCCTTGTCTTTGTAAAATGTGCATCTACCAATAATTGGTGAGTTAGGTTTGTTATTTAATCTATGGAGTCTATCAAATTCCACAGTGCGTGGCAGATCCAGATCGGTTAGTATTTCCTTTACAGCATTCTCACACTCATCTCTCGTCTCTCCCTCTCTCCTAGGCACACCATAGAAAATCAAGTTATTTCTCTTAGAACGCCCCTCCAGATCATCAACCTTTCTTTCCATAAACATCAACCGTTCATTCAGTTTAGAGTTCTCTTTTCTAAGTGCATCATTTTCCGCATGAAGGTCACAAACAGATTCTTTTAACTCTTGGACATCCTCTTTGAGACCGCTTACAGAGTCCTTCACATCTGCAAGATCATTTTTCATGCCATCAAACTTACTGTCCAGGTTTGTCAACATCTGCGTAATATTCTGGAGTACAGGATTGTTACAGTCCAAACCTGGTGAGGACGAGCTTGGGTCATGGTCATGCGTCACAGAGCGGTCTGAACTTGCACGGCGGCAGGAACTGTCACTATTGATGCGAGTCTGCCTCAGGGGATTTGCTTTTGAAGGCCCAGGGTTCGCCTCAATGTCCCCTGACCTCAGCAGGAGATCACCGTAGAAAAACGTCAGGAGGACAAAACCGACCATGATACCGGCAGCCCGAGTCCGAACTCTTAGCACACGAATTCTCATGGATAGCTTAAATTTGGCACGTTTGGTCATGAAACCAATGAAGACCCACAAAAAGGAACCACAACGGCCACGAAACTCCAGTGCAGCAGAAGGCATCCTTAGTAGAAGTCACTACTTTTTGAAGTCTCTAAGTTGGTTACTAATGGTAACTAGCAAAATTTGGTGTGTTTTTTCTCTGTGGGTACTTTTTGACGTGGGGTAGGAACAGACTACATATATACATATACACCGCCTATCACAACAGTCACTTGCAGCCTTGCAAACAAAAGTACTTTGACTGGTACACTGAAACCAGGGCACACCAAATCACAAATTCACATCAGCACATCGCCACCAACATCACACAAGTACTTGTCGATCCACACCTCCACAAAGTCCACCAAAACAAAGATATCCAAGAAAAAGCCGACAGAGAAAACTTCCGGCAGCCACTCCAACTTTCGACATCAGCTCACCCCCGAGAGAGAGAGAGAGAGAGAGAGAGAGAATCGAATTCAAATCTTGAGAAATTGAAAGTGAAACTGAAAACTGAGGTTTCCGGTCATCATCATCATCATCATCAGGTGCCTTGCCGCATGGCGTTGGCGATCATGGACTTCCATCTGCCTCTAACTCTCGTTGCCCCTCGCATCTCCCCCACCCTCCTCATCCCCAGCCACTCTGCAAGTCCGTCCAGCATTATTTTTCTCCCTGGGTCTACCCGGTGCTCTCTTTCTCTCCAGCTTTCCCGTTGTGACCAGGTGCTCCAAATCCCCCTTCCT
>JAPXFY010000019.1:19648964-19656464 GCA_030674185.1 Monoplex corrugatus
CAAACACCAAATTAAGAAGACAGTTCTCAGCAATTATTTACGTAGTACATATTTTATCGAAAGTTTATTTTAATGCAGGAGTGTAAATCACTGTATACATCTGTATGTAGTTTTCAATGTATGTTTTGTCCTTTGTATCACTTTGTTTGTAATAATAAATAATAATAATAAAGAGCATTTATATAGCGCCTAATCTGATGAAAACAAGAGCCCTAAGCGCTTACAGGTATCACGCAGACACAACCAAACACACACACACACACACACACACACACACACACACACACACACACACACACACACACACAACACACACACACACACACACGCACACACACACCAGCCGACATTCAAGGCTCAAAAGACAACAAGGGGGGATTTGGGAAGTTAGGTGGTAGAGTCTTTATAAGTATCATGAGAGGGACTGGAAGAGATGGGTTTTCAGAGAGGACTTGAAAGAAGTGAGAGTTGCAGAGTGGCGAACAGAGACAGGGAGCTGATTCCAGATTACAGGGCCTGATAGGAAAAGGAGCGTTGACCATAAGTTTTAGTGCGACAGAATGGTATGCGGAAGGTACGAGTATCAGCCGAGGAACGAAGTTGACGAGAGGGGGTGTACAGATGGAGGAGGTCAGAGATGTAAGGGGGTGCAAGACCGTTGAGAGACTTAAAACATAACAAAGCAATCTTGTAGCGAATTCTCTTTTCAACAGGTAACCAGTGAAGAGATTTGAGAAGAGGAGTGACATGAGAGGAACGAGATTTTCTGAAGATGAGCCTAGCAGCATTGTTTTGAACTTTTTGAAGCTTTTGAATGAGAGAGAAAGGACAGCCCGAGAGGAGGGAGTTGCAGTAGTCGAGACGAGAGAGAACAAAGGCACAGAGGAGAGTTTTGGTGGCTTCGACAGAGAGGATATTGCGAATAGAAGAAATTCTGCGTATCTCAAGATAGCATAATCTGCAAACATTCTGGACGTGTTTTTCAAAGGACAGGGTGTTATCAAGAGTGACTCCAAGATTGCGGACAGTGGAAGATAGTGGAATGTCAGATCCAAGCAGAGAGACAGACAGAGGAAGGGAAGAACACTTAGCCAATGTGGTGGGAGAGATAAGGCTAAGTTCAGTTTTAATGGGGTTGAGTTGAAGTTTGTTTACAGTCATCCAGGAGTGAACATCAGAAATACAGCCTTGGGTTTGTCTGATTATAGAGGGCAGTTGTGGGAGGGAACCAGAAAGTATAGAGTTGGTTGTCATCAGAAAAGCTATGATGGGACATAGAGTGAAGTCGCATAATTTCAGAGAGGGTTGTGTGTACAGCACAAATAGGATGGGACCTAAAACAGAGCCTTGGGGCACACCAAACTGGAGGGTAGCGGGTGCAGAGGATGAACAACAGACAGAGACTGTTTGAGTGCGATTGGAAAGATCTGTAGATCTGTCATTCTCTCTCTGTTTTTATTTGTGGCCCTGGAAAGGTTTTAATCTGTAATTTTATGAAAGTTTTAAACTATCTAATCTAAAAATAAACATAACTAAGCATTATCTTAAAGCTTGATCAAACATTTTTATTTGCTAGTCCTCGCATACACTATGTGTGGTAGGACTTTAAACCTCAATTTAGTCAGTCAGTCAGTCTATTCTTTTGCCTCAGTAGCTCACAGGTGGTTGAGCGTCGGATTCACATGCTAATGGTTGAGTTCGAATCCCGGGATGCACTACATTAAAACTGGCCTTCTGACTGTCCTGTCTTAACGTCATTGTTGTTCTGGTGGTGTCAGTATAGGATTAGATAAGCCCCCCCCCCTTCATCCACTTCCCTGGGATGATTGTCCCCATCGGCCAAATCACCTGAGGTGGGTGCCGACGGAAAAATGAAGCAAATCAGTCAAAAGATTCTTTTGCACAACTTAATGTTTGCATTATTCTGGTGGCCCGGTTAGCTCAGTTGGTTAAGAACACCATGCTGATGACACGGAGGTCGTGTGTTCGATCCTCAGGGTGTCCACAGTTTTCATGGCACCTGTGACATCAGTGCATATGGAATTCGTTCTCGTCTTGAGAAACTGAAACTGAAACACTGAATCTGGTGGTGTCAGTTTAGTGTTTCAAGGTCTCTCCCCCCTCCCCCCTCATCTCCATTTGAAAACTTTGCCAGCGCAGAGGATTTTGCACAGGCTCAAGGAGTCTGCCAGATCATTGCTGGCAGATTTGGATGGGGGGTATATGGAATTGTCAGAGTGTGATGAGTGCCTCTTGAACAAACTCCAGACATCAGACTGTGTATAATACACAGGCCTCTGTTTATATGGTAGCTAGCTTTCTAGCTTTCATCCCTGTATTTTGCAATACACAATGCACACGCATACGCATGAGCGCGCGCATACACGTGCACACACACAAACTAAAACACACAAACACTCGTGCGCGCGCGCACACACACACCACACACACACACACACACACACACTCACACACTCGCACACACACACACACACACACACACACACACACACACACACACTCTCTCTCTCTCTCTCTCTCTCTCTCTCTGTCTTCTCTCTACTCGCTCACTCACCCACTATCATACACACACACCCTGCCTGCACCATCAGCTTGTTATCCATGGTTACACACACACACACACACACACACACACACACACACATACACACACACACACACACACACACACACACACACACACACCCTGCCTGCACCATCAGCTTGTTATCCATGGTTACACACACACATACACACACACAAACACACACACACATACACACACACACACACACACACACACACACACACACACACACACACACACACACACACACACACACATACGCACACACACTTGCACAGAGCCCTATTTTGGGTTCTTAGGGCAAATAAATGTGGTCCGAGTTCTTCACGCACGCACGTACACACACACACACAAACACACACACGCACACAAATACACACATTCACTTTCTCATTATCTCTCTCTCTCTCTGTCTCTCTCTCACACACACACACACACACACACACACACACACACACACACACACACACACAAACACACACACACACACACACACACACACACACACACACACACACACACACACACACACACACACACCCCTACCTGCACCATCAGTCTATTGTCCATGGTTTTCACAGTGATCTCCTCAGGCTTGTAGTCCTTGCAGTCAAAGCGTAGTGACAGACGTTTGTTCCCGTCCTTGTCCTGCACGATGGGCCGGTCCACCTTTAGGAATGACGATCCCAGGTCGCCGAAATCCAGGGGCTGTGTACACAAGAGTACAGATAAATAAAACACCAGTTGATCGATAGATTGATCAGCGAATCATTCTGGAAATGTTATAGCTCTGATGTTGCTTCTACGCAGTCGGCTGGGCTTTAAACAAAAATTACAACAACAACAAATAATAACAATAACAGCCAACCATTCACTGAAATTTGTCTAATAAATCCATTTCTGTGTCCATGTGTTTATTTGTGTGTCAGCAATATCATCGTCATTAGCTTCAGTAGCATTGACAGCAATATTGTCATCACTGCCGTCGTCATTATCAACGACAGCAGCAGCAGCAGCAATATTATTATTATCGTCATCACCATCATTGTCTGCAGCAGCAGCAGTTGCAGTAATTGTAATCTTAATCATCATCATCATTATCAGGAACAGCGGCAGTATCGTCGTCGTCGTCATCATCATTGTCATGGTCGTTGTCTGCAGCAGCAGTATTCAGGTGGGTGCAAAAGTAGGTCACAGTTATGAAAAAAGAAAACACGAACAATATTCATTGCATTTATTATACAAACAAATGAATATTGCATATACATGTAATAACAAGCACAGCCCTAATCCCTCAGATACTCAAACCGCTTTCCGTCGGTATTCACACACTTCTCTAATCGATAGCGGAATTAAGCATTATAGTAATGATGTGATACTTACTGTATACCTACTTTTGCACCCCCCTGTATATCTATAATTTGTGAAAGTTAAAATGACTTTGACAGAATGTAATGACTATATTAAAGACGGCGCAAACTGCATGGAAATAATTTTTAAAAAGTGACGGGGCACTCCAAAACAAGAAAGGAATGGTTTAATGAAGAACGTGTTATGGCAAGAAGAAATGTTAGAAATTTACTTAGAATTGCTTACAAGTCCAGCAAGAAATGTAAGTCTGACGCCCGTCTACACGGCCAAGGTTTTTTTTTGTTTTTTTTTGTGTTGTATTCTTCAAAAGATTGTTTTGTTTCGTTTTGCGTTTTAAACCTGACAGTTTATTCTGTCAAGTAAAATGCTTCTTTTGTTTTTTGCTTCCTTTTTTTCTTTACCTGTTTCTTTTTGCCTCTTTTTTTTTTAACCTCTTTATTGCCTCCTGTTTGTTTTTTTAACCTCTTTATTGCCTCCTGTTTGTTTTTTTAACCTCTTTATTGCCTCCTGTTTGTTTTTTTAACCTCTTTATTGCCTCCTGTTTGTTTTTTTAACCTCTTTATTGCCTCCTGTTTGTTTTTTTGACCTCTTTATTGCCTCCTGTTTGTTTTTTTAACCTCTTTATTGCCTCCTGTTTGTTTTTTTAACCTCTTTATTGCCTCCTGTTTGTTTTTTTAACCTCTTTATTGCCTCCTGTTTGTTTTTTTAACCTCTTTATTGCCTCCTGTTTGTTTTTTTGACCTCTTTATTGCCTCCTGTTTGTTTTTTTGACCTCTTTATTGTCTCCTGTTTGTTTTTTTGACCTCTTTATTGTCTCCTGTTTGTTTTTTTAACCTCTTTATTGTCTCCTGTTTGTTTTTTTTACCTCTTTATTGCCTCCTGTTTGTTTTTTTGACCTCTTTTTTTCCTCCTGTTTTTTTTTTTTTACCTCTTTATTGTCTCCTGTTTGTTTTTTTTGACCTCTTTTTTTTCCTCCTGTTTGTTTTTTTTGACCTCTTTATTGTCTCCTGTTTTTTTTTTTTTACCTCTTTATTGCCTCCTGTTTGTTTTTTTTGACCTCTTTATTGTCTCCTGTTTGTTTTTTTGACCTCTTTATTGCCTCCTGTTTGTTTTTTTGACCTCTTTATTGTCTCCTGTTTGTTTTTTTTTGACCTCTTTATTGCCTCCTGTTTGTTTTTTTTGACCTCTTTATTGCCTCCTGTTTGTTTTTTTGACCTCTTTTTTTCCTCCTGTTTGTTTTTTTGACCTCTTTATTGTCTCCTGTTTGTTTTTTTGACCTCTTTATTGTCTCCTGTTTGTTTTTTTGACCTCTTTATTGTCTCCTGTTTGTTTTTTTGACCTCTTTATTGTCTCCTGTTTTTTTTTTTTTACCTCTTTATTGTCTCCTGTTTGTTTTTTTGACCTCTTTATTGTCTCCTGTTTTCTTTACCTCTTGATTTTGCTTTACCTTTGCGAGGGAAATAATTCTTTCGCTATCTTAGGGCTGTGACAGTCTGCCTGCATCTGTCTTACTGTGTAGTCGCTCCCTCTCAGTCATTCTCTTTCTGTGAATATTGAGCCAATCATTCTTAGCAAAAAGCCACAAAAACACAAAACTACGAGGAACCACACAGTCGATATTTGCTGTAGAAGCCACAGCAGTTGAAGATAGAAAAATTGCGGTTCGTGGAGTAGCTGACTCATTTGACACTTTGTATGGAACAGCTAGGAAATATGAGTGTTCGGAGGGATGATTGGGGCATGCGATAGGTATGTGCGAGGTGAGTGTCCTGGTTATTACTGGCAGAGCAACCTTGGGTTAGGATGAATATTTGCCAAGAACTTCTGAACGAAAGAGATAGGAATCGCAGTAAAATCATTACATGTGATGAAAGGTGGGTGTAGTTTTCTGAATCGGAAAGTAAACAGCCAGATTCTGTTTGGAAGTACCCATCATCACTATCTTTGAAAAAAAACCCTGTGAAAGCCTGCGATATAGTCAAACCATCGTTCTCTGTGACATTAAAAGAATCGTTTTATAAGCATTTTATTCTCGACAAAACTAAGATAAATGGTGACTATTATTCACATTTATTTTGTACACTGCACTGTCGAGACGTGCTGTTCAGGTATTCGGACGTAATGTCTATTGTCATTATAATGTAGGTGAGACTGTTCCAACGACACAATAATACAATTATAATGTACCTGAGACTATACCAACGACACACTAATACAATTATAATGTACCTGAGACTATACCAACGACACACTAATACAATTATAATGTACCTGAGACTATACCAACGACACACTAATACAATTATAATGTACCTGAGTCTATACCAACGACACACTAATACAATTATAATGTACCTGAGACTATACCAACGACACACTAATACAATTATAATGTACCTGAGACTATACCAACGACACACTAATACAATTATAATGTACCTGAGACTATACCAACGACACACTAATACAATTATAATGTACCTGAGACTATACCAACGACACACTAATACAATTATAATGTACCTGAGACTATACCAACGACACACTAATACAATTATAATGTACCTGAGACTATACCAACGACATACTAATACAATTATAATGTACCTGAGATTATACCAACGACACACTAATACAATTATAATGTACCTGAGACTATACCATGACACACTAATACAATTATAATGTACCTGAGACTATACCAACGACACACTAATACAATTATAATGTACCTGAGACTATACCAACGACACACTAATACAATTATAATGTACCTGAGACTATACCAACGACACACTAATACAATTATAATGTACCTGAGACTATTCCAACGACACACTAATACAAATGCAAGATAGAAATTCCATACGCTGGATAGGACCTCAAGACATCACCAACACATAAAGCTTGTTTGCAGGCTTAATCCTTTGACTCCTGCACCCTATCTACCTACTGCAAAAACTTAACCCTTTGACTCCTGCACCCTATCCACCAACTGCAAAAACTTAACCCTTTGGCTCCTGCACCCTATCTACCTACTGCAAAAACATAACCCTTTGGCTCCTGCACCTATCCACCAACTGCAAAAACTTAACCCTTTGGCTCCTGCACCCTATCTACCTACTGCAAAAACATAACCCTTTGACTCCTGCACCCTATCTACCTACTGCAAAAACTTAACCCTTTGACTCCTGCACCCTATCTACCTACTGCAAAAACTTAACCCTTTGACTCCTGCACCCTATCTACCTACTGCAAAAACTTAACCCTTTGACTCCTGCACCCTATCCACCAACTGCAAAAACTTAACCCTTTGGCTCCTGCACCCTATCCACCAACTGCAAAAACATAACCCTTTGGCTCCTGCACCTATCCACCAACTGCAAAAACTTAACCCTTTGGCTCCTGCACCCTATCCACCAACTGTAAAAACTTAACCCTTTGACTCCCTCACCCTGTCCACCAACTGCAAAAACTTAATCCTTTGACTCCTGCACCCTATCCGCCAACTGCAAAAACTTAACCCTTTGACTCCTGCACCC
>JAPXFY010000019.1:19661464-19673964 GCA_030674185.1 Monoplex corrugatus
GCAGCAAACAGTCCAGTTCTTTAATCCTTTGACGCCTGCACCCTGTCCACCAACTGCAAAAACTTAACCCTTCTATTCTCTCACCCTATCAACCAGCTCTCTGCAGGAAGCTGGTGGATAGGGTGAGGGAATCAAAGGGTTAAGTTATTGCTTTGCTAGTGTCGTTGACAATGCAGGATGCTGGTAGACAGGGTGCAGGAGTCAAAGGGTTAATGTTGGGGGCTGGGATTGAACAGGAAATAACGGATCTTGAATCGTTTTCCAACGATAAAGGTCACTGGCTAAAAGTCATATCATATTTCAAACTTGCCGTTACTAAGCTACGTAGAGAGAGAGAGGATAGCATAACGTTACACGAAAGTCATGTTTGTTCTGATATTTGAGTTATATTTATAATGCATTGATATACAGGGGGGTGCAAAAGTAGGTATACAGTTATGAGAAAAGAAAACACGTACAGTACTCATTGCATTTATTATACAAACAAATGAATATTGCATATACATGTAATAACAAGCACAGCCTTAATCCCTCATATACTCAAACTGCTTGCCGTCGGTATTCACACACTCCTCTAATCGAGAGCGGACACTCATGCACGCTCTAGCACAAAGATCTTTATCAGCATCAATTTCTTGACAAACCTGCAAGATGAACTGAATCATGTCATTAACAGTGCGCGGCTTGCGTGCGAAAACCCTTACCTTTACATATCCCCCCCAAAAGAAGTCCATAGGGGTTAGATCAGGTGAACTAACTTAATGTGCTAATAATTTTAATGAATTAAGCATTATAATAATGATGTGATACTTACTGTATACCTACTTTTGCAACACCCCCCCCCCCCCCCCCCTGTATATCCGACTGTGTGTGCTGCATTGATGTATCGACATGGCAACTCCCTCCTTGTGTGTGTGTGTGTGTGTGTGTGTGTGTGTGTGTGTGTGTGTGTGTGTGTGTGTGTGTGTGTGTATGTGTGTGTGTGTGTGTGTATGTGTGTGTGTGTGTGTGTGTATGTGTGTGTGTGTGTGTGTATGTACACAGTGCAGTGAGCATTTTCTTTTACTGATTTTTTGTGCTGTTTAAATGGAATTATTATTATGACTGGTTTACGAGGGTGATTGAGACACATTTGTATATTACATTTATTGATTTAGCCCTCGCCCAACACGTACGACTAAACTCAACGATAGAAGGATAACGACTGAAGCATCCTGAACAAATGGAGAGAGAAGTGGGGGGGGGGGGGGCGAGGAAGGGATGGAGATATAGACTGTATTTTGTCAATTGGAGGGGTGAGAGATGTCGCAGGTCAATACGAATCAGTCCTCAGTCAGTCAGAAGACGGTAGAAAATTAATCAAGACACCAGCCACCTCCCTATCTCTGTCTGCCCATCTCCCTAGGTCAATCTGTCCATCTCCCTAAATTTGTCTGTCCATCTCTGTCAGTCTGTGTCTGTCCATCTCTGTCAATCTATGTCTGTCCATCTCTGTCAATCTGTGTCTGTCCATCTCTGTCAGTCTGTGTCTGTCCATCTCTGTCAATCTGTGTCTGTCCGTCTCTGTCAATCTGTGTCTGTCCATCTCTGTCAATCTGTGTCTGTCCATCTCTGTCAATCTGTGTCTGTCCATCTCTGTCTGTCCATCTCTGTCTGTCCATCTCTGTCAGTCTGTGTCTGTCCATCTCTCTCAATCTGTGTCTGTCCATCTCTGTCAATATGTGTCTGTCCATCTCTGTCTGTCCATCTCTGTCGGTCTGTGTCTGTCCATCTCTGTCAATCTGTGTCTGTCCATCTCTGTCAATCTCTGTCTGTCCATCTCTGTCAATCTGTGTCTGTCCATCTCTGTCAATCTGTGTCTGTCTATCTCTGTCAATCTGTGTCTGTCCATCTCTGTCAATCTCTGTCTGTCCATCTCTGTCTGTCCATCTCTGTCTGTCCATCTCTGTCTGTCCATCTCTGTCTGTCCATCTCTGTCAGTCTGTGTCTGTCCATCTCTGTCAATCTGTGTCTGTCCATCTCTGTCAATCTGTGTCTGTCCATCTCTGTCTGTCCATCTCTGTCAGTCTGTGTCTGTCCATCTCTGTCAATCTGTGTCTGTCCATCTCTGTCAATCTGTGTCTGTCCATCTCTGTCAATCTGTGTCTGTCCATCTCTGTCAATCTGTGTCTGTCCATCTCTGTCAATCTGTGTCTGTCCATCTCTGTCAATCTGTGTCTGTCAATCTCTGTCAATCTATGTCTGTCCATCTCTGTCAATCTGTGTCTGTCCATCTCTGTCAATCTGTGTCTGTCCATCTCTGTCAATCTGTGTCTGTCCATCTCTGTCAATCTGTGTCTGTCCATCTCTGTCAATCTGTGTTTGTCCATCTCTGTCAATTTGTGTCTGTCCATCTCTGTCAATCTGTGTCTGTCCATCTCTGTCAATCTGTGTCTGTCCATCTCTGTCAATCTGTGTCTGTCCATCTCTGTCAATCTGTGTCTGTCCATCTCTGTCAATCTCTGTCTGTCCATCTCTGTCAATCTGTGTCTGTCCATCTCTGTCAATCTGTGTCTGTCCATCTCTCTCAATCTGTGTCTGTCCGTCTCTGTCAATCTGTGTCTGTCCATCTCTGTCAATCTATGTCTGTCCATCTCTGTCAATCTGTGTCTGTTCATCTCTCTCAATCTGTGTCTGTCCGTCTCTGTCAATCTGTGTCTGTCCATCCATTTCAGGAAGTCCGTCTTTATATATCCATCTCTCTCAGCCTCTCTGTCTCTGTCTGTCTGTCTGCCTGTCTGTCTCTCTTTCAGTGCATGTCTGTCTCTCAGTCTCTCTGTCTCTGTCTGTCTCTGTCTGTCTCTCTATCTGTCTGTCTGTCTCTGTCTGTCTGTCTCTCTATATCTGTCTGTCTGTCTGTCTGTCTGTGTGTGTGTGTGTGTCTCTCTCTGTCTCTCTGTCTCTGTCTGTCTCTCTCTCTCTCGTTCCTGCTTAAAGCAGCTAAAATCAGGGAAATTGCTTTATCGTAATGTACAGTTCATTTTGATGTTGATTGTTAATCCTACATGATATGCTATCTGATTATTTCATTATACTTACAAGCACCCCTTCAGTAGGGGCTATGGCTTTTCTTGAATAAAAATTCTGAAGTGTGAAGTCTCTCTCTCTCTCTCTCTCTCTCTCTCTCTCTCTCTCTCTCTCTCTCTCTCTCTCTCTCTCTCGTGTGCATCTCTGTCCATCTTAATTATATGAAAGGGGACGAAAACCGAATTGGACCCGTGTGCTTTCTGGCCTGTGCACGCGAAAGATCCCACGGGAGGTGGAAATCACGAAGAGCAGGGCATTCGTCCGGCTGCCCACGTATAAAAATATTGGAGAAAGAGGTTGATTTCCAAGGTCCCTCCCCTTGAGGGCCAATTAGCCTTCTTGCCTGGCTAAAGTCTTGGTAAAAAAAGTTGGGTGGCGCTGGACTGCGGCGACGTGCTGTCAAAGGAGAGAGCAGCCCGAGTTTTACACGGTGAATCTACTGTGACAAAAGAAAGAAATAAATAGGAATAAATATGAGTATCTCTGTTGACTTTAGTCTGTGTCTGTCTGTCTGTCCATCTCTCTGTCCATTTCTTCCGGTATGTCTGTCTTGTGAGTCTGGCCATCTCTCTAGTGTCAGTCTGTCTGTCCATCTCTGTCATTCTCTCTCTGTGTTGATTTCTGTCAGTCTCCTTCTCTCTATACCTGTCTGTCTCTCCCTATCGGTCTCTGTCCATCTCTGTCATTCTCTCTCTGTGCTGATTTCTGTCAATCTCCTTCTCTCTATATCTGTCTGTCTCCCCCAATCAGTCTCTGTCCATCTCTGTCATTCTCTCTCTGTGTTGATTTCTGTCAGTCTCCTTCTCTCTATACCTGTCTGTCTGTCCCTATCGGTCTCTGTCCATCTCTGTCATTCTCTCTCTGTGTTGATTTCTGTCAGTCTCCTTCTCTCTATACCTGTCTGTCTCTCCCTATCGGTCTCTGTCCATCTCTGTCATTCTCTCTCTGTGCTGATTTCTGTCAGTCTCCTTCTCTCTATACCTGTCTGTCTCTCCCTATCGGTCTCTGTCCATCTCTGTCATTCTCTCTCTGTGCTGATTTCTGTCAGTCTCCTTCTCTCTATACCTGTCTGTCTCTCCCTATCGGTCTCTGTCCATCTCTGTCATTCTCTCTCTGTGTTGATTTCTGTCAGTCTCATTCTCTCTATACCTGTCTGTCTCTCCCTATCGGTCTCTGTCCATCTCTGTCATTCTCTCTCTGTGTTGATTTCTGTCAGTCTCCTTCTCTCTATACCTGTCTGTCTCTCCCAATCAGTCTCTGTCCATCTCTGTCATTCTCTCTCTGTGTTGATTTCTGTCAATCTCCTTCTCTCTATACCTGTCTGTCTCTCCCAATCAGTCTCTGTCCATCTCTGTCATTCTCTCTCTCTGTTGATTTCTGTCAATCTCCTTCTCTCTATATCTGTCTGTCTCTCCCTATCGGTCTCTGTCCATCTCTCTCGAGCTCTGCTACAAAACGAATCAGAAACGTTACATTTAACTCGATGGTTTGGAAATGGAAAAGGCAGCATTCCATTTTCTTTGGGATTTTTTCCATTTTTAGATCGCTGAGATGTCTCTGGAATGGTCGTTATTTCATTACATTTTCTTTTCGAAATGTCCGATTTTTCTCAGATGCATTCAAGCACGTTGTTTTACGCACACTTCAGACGATATGTTGCTGCGTTGTCTGCATCTGCATGGTCCATTTTGGATGGGCGTGCATACTGGGTATTTTCATGTTTCTATAAGCCACCTGTCCCAAACAACACTGTCCTGGAAAGACCTGGGTGCACCAGCATGTACACGCTGCTGAAACAGAGACGTATGCGCTGGCTCGGCCATGCCGTGCGCATGGACGACGGACAGATCTCTAAAGACCTCCTCTACGGAGAACTTGTGCAGGGAAAACGTCCCACAGGCAGACCACAGCTGCGATTCAAAGACGTGTACAAGAGGGACCTAAAAGCCTTGAACATCGACAGGAACAACTGGGAAGCAACAGCCCTCGAACGGTCAGACAGACTGTGCAGAAAGGTCTCTCCAAGTTCGAAAAGACACTCGCTCAGCAGCACGAGGAAAAGAGAATGAGAAGAAAGGCTGCAGCCCAGGCAGACAGACCAGCGTCAGACTTCATCTGTGCCCTCTGCCACAGGGACTGTAGTTCCCGCGTCGGACTGGCCAGCCACACCCGACACTGCACCAGAATTAACACCAAGAGCGCAACTCCATAGTCTTCCGAGACTGAAGGATGCCTACATAAGCCACCTGACTTTTTTTTTTAGGATCATTGCACTTAGGGAGGTTACGTTTGTGCTCTCCTGTTTTTTAAAGTCCCATTTCTACGCTATCTTAATGGCCAAAGAAGCTGGAACAGTTTTTTGTTTTTACAATGCGACGGTGATGTCAATAAAGATGATAATCATGATACTATGGAGTTCCATCTAGGATTGAGACTGCTTGACAGAGCTGCACTCTAAGCTTACTGTCATAATCTATCCTGGCTTCAACCAGACCCGAGAGATACAGACACCTGCAGTGCTCGTCAGAAGATTTGAGCAACACCCTCAATGACGCATCCGTAAAGTGGATGAGACTCGACAGTGTGGTCTCAGTTTTCCCAATAAGCCCATACCACACTCAACTCTGGGTAGGAGCCGATTAGAGCCAAAACGTCCCGCAATGATTTTGAAGGGACTGATGGAGATTCGAATTCACAATCTTCCAGTCGGTAGTCTGTTGTGCTAACCACTACACCACAGCGACTGGTCAAGCCACCGGACTTTGACTTACAAGGTCTTAAATTAAAGTGCATGTTTAATGTTTATGTGGGTTAGGCATTAGCTAACATGCCAGTGCATGTGTTGACCTTTGAGATCCGAAAAATCTCCACTCTATTATTCACAAGGCGGGAGGCATTAAGATAAGATCGAACCCAGACCTTGAGGTTGGAAGTCTGACGCCTTATCCACTTGACTGTTGCACCCGACAACTTTTGCTGGATGAAATGACGTTGATATGTGATTTTTGTGGTTTAAAGCTAGGTTAATGCGTTATTCTTTCGTCTCTCTTCCATGTCCTGTGAAGATTACAGAATGAAGGGAATCACATGTTGAATAAATGACCCATCCTGTTGACGTGTTAAGCTGTGCTCAATACGAGCCGTGGTCTTTCCATGAGAATGTAGAAAATACAACAGTGTATACACTGTCCACGAGTCACACTGTAGTTCAGTACAATCTGTTTTGGGCTTTGTTGTTCTGTTCAGACTGTAGTATGAAATAATACATAATTAATACACGTTGTTCACTTGTTCTGTTAAGACTGTAGTATGAAATAATACATAATTAATACACGTTGTTCACTTGTTCTGTTAAGACTGTAGTATGAAATAATACATAATTAATACACGTTGTTCACTTGTTCTGTTCAGACTGTAGTATGAAATAATACATAATTAATACACGTTGTTTACTTGTTCTGTTCAGACTGTAGTATGAAATAATACATAATTAATACACGTTGTTCAGTAAGCTTCTATTCTGTTCTGGGTTACGTTCTTGTGCAAGATTCTTCCACCAACTGATTTACGTTTACGTTTTACACTGTCACGGAGTTAGGATATTTTTTTTTCAGGATTCATGGCACTCAGATAATTCCATATGCGCTCCACCCAAATTCGTCACAATTATCGCGCAGACTCCCTGAGCTTGTGCAAAACTGTATGTTGGCAAAGTTTTGAAATGACGATTGTGTAATTGACTTCCTGCTGTTTTGCTTGTGAGTGAAGTATTGTGTAAGTTTTGACAAGTTTGTAACCATGATGTTACACTACGCAGTCGGCTGGACTTTGGACGGAAGGAACAACAATGTTGAAGTATTATGTACGTTTTGAAACGGTGATAGCCTTGATGTGGCTCTACGCAGTCGGCTGGGCTTTAAGCAAGAATAACAGTAAGTAAATTTGGTGTTCAGCTCCCCGTTATCATCGTGTCCTAGTTTGGAGGTGAGCAGAGAAATCCAAAGAAGTTTGTCAACAGGTGTACCACCTTCCACATGCATTGAGCAGAAGACCTTTTGTGACACATGGAGGCTAAGCCGAGGTCTCCGAACAGCGGACTAGAGATTGCAGCCAGTATATCTCAGGGTTTAAAACGTTCCGCGTCTGGGCGGAATTCCGCGATTTCGGTTTGTTAAAAAAAAAAAAAAAAAAAAAAAGAAAAGGAAAAAGAAAGGAGCAAGGCAACTCTTGAATGACTTGCACACAGACTTCAAGTGGTCAACTCATACCAAAAGTTCACTGGAAAAGCTTTGCATTGCTTTAGAGATAGTTCCATCTGCTCCAAAGCAGTATAGTGTGTGATCATTTAAACCTGAAAAGTGAAACTTATTGAGCAACCCAAGAAGTGAAATTTCATCCAAAGACTACAGTTGGTGAACACCTGTAAAACAGTCAAGTTAAAGGGTGAGTGTTCATTTTATTATTATGTTTTTAACCCCTTCTCCCCTTTTCCCAAATATATCTTCCTGTAATAATTATGTGTTTACAGCAATTTTTATGCACTAAATATCTCATGAAATTATGTCCAGAAAGCGCGAAATGGCATAGATTTACACTTGGTTTTTAAAAAATTTCCCGGGGGAGCATGCCCCCGGATCCCCCTAGTTTCAGTGGGTTTTTTTCCTCCTCCTGTTTTAAGCCCTGATATCTGTCTGCGTTCACCTTCATGACGTAGCTGACGTCCAAGTGTGAAACGACGATCATGGAGGGCTACGTCAAGGCAGGGAAAGAATTCGGCCTCCAAGGGAAAAAAATTGATGGGAGTTCTCCACGGATTTGATGAAAAGGGAAGTCTGTGTCATTCTGTCTGTCTGCCCCTCTCTCTGTCTCTGTCTCTGTCTGTGTCTCCCTTCCTCTCTGTCTCTGACGTATCCGCTTGCCCGATCCTCTCTGTCTCTGTCTCTGTCTCTGTCTGTCTGTCTGTCTGTCTCTGTCTCTGTCTCTGTCTCTGTCTCTGTCTCTGTCTCTGTCTCTGTCTCTGTCTCTCTGTCTCTGTCTCTCTCTCTCTGTCTCTCTGCCAGTCTGTTTGTCTCTCCGTTTGCCTGCCCCCTTTCGTCGGTATGCCGACCTATTTCTGTTTGTGTCTTTCTGCCTGTCTTTCTTTGTCTCCGGTTGTGTGTACATCTGCCTGTCTTTCAGTATCTACGTCAGTCTGTGTGTCTGCCTATCTCTCTGTGTCCCTATCTGTGTCCCTGTCTCTCTGTCTGTGTGTCTGCCTATCTCTCTGTGTCCCTATCTCTGTCTGTGTGTGTGCCAGTCTGTGTGTCTGCCTATCTCTCTGTGTCCCTATCTCTGTCCCTGTCTCTCTGTCTGTGTGTGTGCCAGTCTGTGTGTCTGCCTATCTCTCTGTGTCCCTATCTCTGTCCCTGTCTCTCTGTCTGTGTGTGTGCCAGTCTGTGTGTCTGCCTATCTCTCTGTGTCCCTATCTCTGTCCCTGTCTCTCTGTCTGTGTGTGTGCCAGTCTGTGTGTCTGCCTATCTCTCTGTGTCCCTATCTCTGTCCCTGTCTCTCTGTCGGTGTGTGTGCCAGTCTGTGTGTCTGCCTATCTCTCTGTGTCCCTATCTCTGTCCCTGTCTCTCTGTCTGTGTGTGTGCCAGTCTGTGTGTCTGCCTATCTCTCTGTGTCCCTATCTCTGTCCCTGTCTCTCTGTCGGTGTGTGTGCCAGTCTGTGTGTCTGCCTATCTCTCTGTGTCCCTATCTCTGTCCCTGTCTCTCTGTCTGTGTGTGTGCCAGTCTGTGTGTCTGCCTATCTCTCTGTGTCCCTATCTCTGTCCCTGTCTCTCTGTCTGTGTGTGTGCCAGTCTGTGTGTCTGCCTATCTCTCTGTGTCCCTATCTCTGTCCCTGTCTCTCTGTCTGTGTGTGTGCCTGTCTGCTTGTTTCTCTGTCATCATGTGTGTCTGTCTGCTTGTTTCTATGTCATCATGTGTGTCTGTCTGCTTGTCTCTGTCATCATGTGTGTCTGTCTGCTTGTCTCTCTGTCATCATGTGTGTCTGTCTGCTTGTTTCTCTGTCATCATGTGTGTTCTGTCTGCTTGTCTCTCTGTCATCATGTGTGTCTGTCTGCTTGTCTCTCTGTCATCATGTGTGTCTGTCTGCTTGTCTCTCTGTCATCATGTGTGTCTGTCTGCTTGTCTCTCTGTCATCATGTGTGCCTGTCTGCTTGTCTCTCTGTCATCATGTGTGCCTGTCTGCTTGTTTCTCTGTCATCATGTGTGTCTGTCTGCTTGTCTCTCTATCATCATGTGTGTCTGTCTGCTTGTCTCTCTGTCATCATGTGTGTCTGTCTGCTTGTTTCTCTGTCATCATGTGTGTCTGTCTGCTTGTCTCTCTGTCATCATGTGTGTCTGTCTGCTTGTCTCTCTGTCATCATGTGTGTCTGTCTGCTTGTCTCTCTGTCATCATGCGTGTCTGTCTGCTTGTCTCTCTGTCATCATGTGTGTCTGTCTGCTTGTTTCTATGTCATCATGTGTGTCTGTCTGCTTGTTTCTCTGTCATCATGTGTGTCTGTCTGCTTGTCTCTCTGTCATCATGTGTGTCTGTCTGCTTGTCTCTCTGTCATCATGTGTGTCTGTCTGCTTGTCTCTCTGTCATCATGTGTGTCTGTCTGCTTGTTTCTATGTCATCATGTGTGTCTCTCTGCTTGTCTCTCTGTCATCATGTGTGTCTGTCTGCTTGTCTCTCTGTCATCATGTGTGTCTGTCTGCTTGTTTCTCTGTCATCATGTGTGTCTGTCTGCTTGTTTCTCTGTCATCATGTGTGTCTGTCTGCTTGTTTCTCTGTCATCATGTGTGTCTGTCTGCTTGTCTCTCTGTCATCATGTGTGTCTGTCTGCTTGTTTCTCTGTCATCATGTGTGTCTGTCTGCTTGTTTCTCTGTCATCATGTGTGTCTGTCTGCTTGTTTCTCTGTCATCATGTGTGTCTGTCTGCTTGTTTCTCTGTCATCATGTGTGTCTGTCTGCTTGTTTCTATGTCATCATGTGTGTCTGTCTGCTTGTCTCTCTGTCATCATGTGTGTTTGTCTGCTTGTTTCTATGTCATCATGTGTGTCTGTCTGCTTGTCTCTCTGTCATCATGTGTGTCTGTCTGCTTGTTTCTATGTCATCATGTGTGTCTGTCTGCTTGTCTCTCTGTCATCATGTGTGTCTGTCTGCTTGTTTCTATGTCATCATGTGTGTCTGTCTGCTTGTTTCTATGTCATCATGTGTGTCTGTCTGCTTGTCTCTCTGTCATCATGTGTGTCTGTCTGCTTGTTTCTCTGTCATCATGTGTGTCTGTCTGCTTGTCTCTCTGTCATCATGTGTGTCTGTCTGCTTGTCTCTATGTCATCATGTGTGTCTGTCTGCTTGTTTCTCTGTCATCATGTGTGTCTGTCTGCTTGTCTCTCTGTCATCATGTGTGTCTGTCTGCTTGTCTCTATGTCATCATGTGTGTCTGTCTGCTTGTTTCTATGTCATCATGTGTGTCTGTCTGCTTGTCTCTCTGTCATCATGTGTGTTGTCTGCTTGTTTCTCTGTCATCATGTGTGCCTGTCTGCTTGTCTCTCTGTCATCATGTGTGTCTGTCTGCTTGTCTCTGCTCATGTGTGTCTGTCTCTGCTTGTTTCTCTGTCATCATGTGTGTCTGTCTGCTTGTCTCTCTGTCATCATGTGTGTCTGTCTGCTTGTTTCTCTGTCATCTGTGTGTCTGTCTGCTTGTCTCTATGTCATCATGTGTGCCTGTCTGCTTGTCTCTATGTCATCATGTGTGTCTGTCTGCTTGTTTCTCTGTCATCATGTGTGTCTGTCTGCTTGTCTCTGTCATCATGTGTGTCTGTCTGCTTGTCTCTCTGTCATCATGTGTGTCTGTCTGCTTGTCTCTATGTCATCATGTGTGCCTGTCTGCTTGTCTCTCTGTCATCATGTGTGTCTGTCTGCTTGTCTCTCTGTCATCATGTGTGTGTCTGTCTGCTTGTTTCTCTGTCATCATGTGTGTCTGTCTGCTTGTTTCTCTGTCATCATGTGTGTCTGTCTGCTTGTCTCTATGTCATCATGTGTGTCTGTCTGCTTGTTTCTCTGTCATCATGTGTGTCTGTCTGCTTGTTTCTCTGTCATCATGTGTGTCTGTCTGCTTGTTTCTGTCATCATGTGTGTTCGTCTGCTTGTTTCTATGTCATCATGTGTGTCTGTCTGCTTGTTTCTATGTCATCATGTGTGTCTGTCTGCTTGTTTCTCTGTCATCATGTGTGTCTGTCTGCTTGTTTCTATGTCATCATGTGTGTCTGTCTGCTTGTTTCTCTGTCATCATGTGTGTCTGTCTGCTCATCTCTGTCATCATGTGTGTCTGTCTGCTTGTTTCTATGTCATCATGTGTGTCTGTCTGCTTGTTTCTCTGTCATCATGTGTGTCTGTCTGCTTGTTTCTATGTCATCATGTGTGTCTGTCTGCTTGTTTCTCTGTCATCATGTGTGTCTGTCTGCTTGTCTCTCTGTCATCATGTGTGTCTGTCTGCTTGTCTCTCTGTCATCATGTGTGTCTGTCTGCTCGTCTCTGTCATCATGTGTGTCTGTCTGCTTGTCTCTCTGTCATCATGTGTGTCTGTCTGCTTGTCTTTCTGTCATCATGTGTGTCTGTCTGCTTGTCTCTCTGTCATCATGTGTGTCTGTCTGCTTGTCTCTCTGTCATCATGTGTGTCTGTCTGCTTGTCTCTCTGTCATCATGTGTGTCTGTCTGCTTGTCTCTCTGTCATCAAGTGTGTCTGTCTGCTCATCTCTGTCATCATGTGTGTCTGTCTGCTTGTCTCTCTGTCATCATGTGTGTCTGTCTGCTTGTCTCTCTGTCATCATGTGTGTCTGTCTGCTTGTCTCTGTCATCATGTGTGTCTGTCTGCTTGTCTCTCTGTCATCATGTGTGTCTGTCTGCTTGTCTCTCTGTCATCATGTGTGTCTGTCTGCTTGTCTCTCTGTCATCAAGTGTGTCTGTCTGCTCATCTCTGTCGGTCTGTCGTTGTCTCTTGATTTCATTTAGTCCTTTTCTCCCACTGGACCAAGCAGCAGGAAGTTTCAGTCTTTTCTCATAATTTTGTATTTGGTGTTTGTTTGTCATCTTACATTCACGCGTGACAAAGGCCAGTTTGCTGAAAATTGCACTGTCTTGTCTTGTTTATTAAATACCCGTTCTGATTCCATTTTCGTGTTTTTTGGTTTTTGTTGTCTCTGGTTGTTGAGAAGAATTTACACCAATAACCTGATTCACCCTCTGGGGCTCTTTCAGTATAAATAGTATCCCCACCTTCTGGAAAATTCCTCTTTTTGTCACTCTCTGTTTCTGCCTTACTCCTTTACTTTCTCGTCATTTCTTCCTTCATGTTCTGCCTTACTGGCTCATTCACTTGTAAGTGTTCTATAAAACATTACGT
>JAPXFY010000019.1:19683964-19686464 GCA_030674185.1 Monoplex corrugatus
GTTGTCATTTTTGACGTGGTGTTAGCCCTGATATGGCTCTAGTAGTCGGTTGGGCTACAAGCAGTATGAACTTGAACTTGAATCCGAAACTTCTTCCAGATCACAGTGACCTCGAAAAGTACAAAATCTGGATTTAGGTGTGAATTTTCACCATCGTACATTTTCGTGAGAAGAAAAGAATCTTTCATAAACCCTCTTACATCTCCCCATTCCTCTTTGTTAAAAAAAATTCTGTAATGATTTTGTTCTAAAAAAAGGAGATTGTTAGAGTGACTTGACCATCTTGTTCTTTTGCTGTTTATGGATGAATCTGTCCTACATTCTGCACAAAACCACAGCTGCTCAAGAAGCCTGACCAATTTGGAACTGTCACATTTTGTAAAATCTTCAGGGTCCTGGAAGGGGGACAACCCAGAGAAAGAAGACTGCACAGATCAATATGAATCAATTTCGCCTGATTAAAGGAAGACATACTGGAAAATTCATCACTCACTACCACCGCTTTCTGTCTGTCTGTCTGTCTGTCTCTGTCTCTCTCTCTCTCTCTCTTGTCTGCCTGTCTTCTCTGCTTGTCTGTTTCTGTCTCTCTGGCACTCCTTCTCTCTCTCTCTCTCTCTCTCTCTCTCTCTCTCCGTGGCAAAAATAAAGTGCGACCTGTTTGAATAAAACATATTTTCTTTCTGTCTGTCTGTCTGTCTCTCCCCCCCCCCCCCAAGAGTAAAGTATGGCCCCCTTGAACAAAATATCCACCCACCTACTCACCCACATCTTTCTCTCAATCTCTCTCTGTCTCTGTATCTCTCTGTCTCTGTCTCTCTCTCTTTGTGTTGTCTGCCTGTCTCTCTGGCACACCCCTTCTCTCTCTCTCTTTGTCTTGTCTGCCTGTCTCTTTGGCACCCCTTCTCTCTCTCTCTTTGTCTTGTCTGCCTGTCTCTCTGGCACACCTTCTCTCTCTCTCTCTTTGTCTTGTCTGCCTGTCTCTCTGGCACCCCTTCTCTCTCTCTCTCTCTGTGTCTTGTCTGCCTGTCTCTTTGGCACACCCCTTCTCTCTCTCTCTTTGTCTTGTCTGCCTGTCTCTCTGGCACCCACCCTTTCTCTCTCGCTCTCTCTGTGTCTTGTCTGCCTGTCTCTTTGGCACCCCTTCTTTCTCTCTCTTTGTCTTGTCTACCTGTCTCTTTGGCACACCTTCTCTCTCTCTTTGTCTTGTCTGCCTGTCTCTCTGGCACCCCTTCTCTCTCTCTCTTTGTCTTGTCTGCCTGTCTCTCTGGCACACCTTCTCTCTCTCTCTTTGTCTTGTCTGCCTGTCTCTCTGGCACACCTTCTCTCTCTCTCTTTGTCTTGTCTGCCTGTCTCTTTGGCACCCCTTCTCTCTCTCTCTCTCTCTCTCTTTGTCTTGTCTGCCTGTCTCTCTGGCACACCTTCTCTCTCTCTCTCTCTCTTTGTCTTGTCTGCCTGTCTCTCTGGCACCCCTTCTCTCTCTCTCTTTGTCTTGTCTGCCTGTCTCTTTGGCACCCCTTCTCTCTCTCTCTCTTTGTCTTGTCTGTCTGTCTCTCTGGCACCCCTTCTCTCTCTCTCTCTTTGTCTTGTCTGCCTGTCTCTCTGGCACACCCCTTTTCTCTCTCTCTTTGTCTTGTCTGCCTGTCTCTCTGGCACACCCCTTTTCTCTCTCTCTTTGTCTTGTCTGCCTGTCTCTCTGGCACACCCCTTTTCTCTCTCTCTTTGTCTTGTCTGCCTGTCTCTCTGGCACCCCTTCTCTCTCTCTTTGTCTTGTCTGCCTGTCTCTCTGGCACACCTTCTCTCTCTCTGTGTGTGTCTTGTCTGCCTGTCTCTCTGGCACCCCTTCTCTCTCTCTCTCTTTGTCTTGTCTGCCTGTCTCTCTGGCACCCCTTCTCTCTCTCTCTGTGTCTTGTCTGCCTGTCTCTCTGGCACCCCTTCTCTCTCTCTGTGTGTGTCTTGTCTGCCTGTCTCTCTGGCACCCCTTCTCTCTCTCTCTTTGTCTTGTCTGCCTGTCTCTCTGGCACCCCCCTCTCTCTCTCTCTTTGTCTTGTCTGCCTGTCTCTCTGGCACCCTCTCTCTCTCTCTGTGTCTTGTCTGCCTGTCTCTCTGGCACCCCTTCTCTCTCTCTGTGTCTTGTCTGCCTGTCTCTCTGGCACCCCCCTCTCTCTCTCTCTCTTTGTCTTGTCTGCCTGTCTCTCTGGCACACCCTTCTCTCTCTCTCTCTCTCTTTGTCTTGTCTGCCTGTCTCTCTGGCACCACCCTCTCTCTCTTTGTCTTGTCTGCCTGTCTCTTTGGCACCCCTTCTCTCTCTCTTTGTCTTGTCTGCCTGTCTCTCTGGCACCCCTTTTCTCTCTCTCTCTTGTCTTGTCTGCCTGTGTCTCTGGCACCCCTTTTCTCTCTCTCTTTGTCTTGTCTGCCTGTCTCTCTGGCACCCCTTTTCTCTCTCTCTTTGTCTTGTCTGCCTGTCTCTCTGGCACCCCTTCTCTCTCTCTCTCTTTGTCTT
>JAPXFY010000019.1:19693964-19696464 GCA_030674185.1 Monoplex corrugatus
GATAGAGAGAGAGGAGGGAGGTAGGTAGATAGAGAGAGAGGGAGGGTAGGTAGATAGAAAGAGAGGAGGTAGGTAGATAGAGAGAGAGGAGGAGAGGAGGTAGAGAGAGAGGGAGGGAGGCAGGTAGAGAGGAGAGGAGGGGAGGAGGTAGGTAGAGAGAGAGAGAGGAGGTAGAGAGAGAGAGGAGGGAGGTAGGTAGTAGAGAGAGAGGAGGGAGGTAGATAGAGAGAGAGGAGGGAGGTAGGTAGAGAAGAGAGAGGAGGGAGGGTAGGTAGAGAGAGAGGAGGGAGGTAGGTAGAAAGAGAGGAGGGAGGTAGGAAGATAGAGAGAGGAGGGAGGAAGGTAAGGTAGAGAGAGAGGAGGGAGGTAGGTAGGTAGAGAGAGAGGAAGGAGGTAGAGAGAGAGAGGAGGGAGGTAGGTAGATAGAGAGAGGAAGGAGGGAGGTAGATAGAGAGAGAGGAGGGAGGTAGGTAGAGAGAGAGGAGGGAGGAGGTAGAGAGAGAGGAGGGAGGAGGTAGAGAGAGGAAGGAGGGAGGGAGGTAGAGAGAGAGGAGGGAGGTAGGCAGAAAGAGAGGAGGTAGGTAGGTAGAGAGAGAGGAGGGAGGTAGGTAGAGAGAGAGGAGGGAGGTAGGTAGAGAGAGAGGAGGGAGGTAGGTAGAGTGAGAGGAGGGAGGTAGGTAGAGAGAGAGAGAGGGAGGGAGGAGGTAGAGAGAGGAGGGAGGGAGGGAGGTAGAGAGAGGAAGAGAGAGAGAGAAGAGAGAGGAGAGAGAGATAAGAGAGAGAGAAAGAGGAGAAAGAGAGAGAGAGGAGGGAGGGAGGTAGGTAGAGAGAGAAAGAGAGAGAAAGAGAAAGAGAGAAGAGAAGGAGAGAGAAAGAGAGAGAGAGAAAGAGAGAAGAGGAGAAAGAGAGAGAGAGAAGAGAGAAGGAGAGAAAGAGAGAAAGAGAGAGAGAGAAGAGAGAGGAGAGAGAGAAAGAGAGAAAGAGAGAAAGAGGAGAGAGAAGAGAGAGAGAGAAAGAGAGAAAGAGAGAAGAGAGAGAGAGAGGAGGGAGGGAGGTAGGTAGAGCGAGAAAGAGAGAAGAGAGAGAGAGAAAGAGGAGGAGAGAAGAAAGAGAGAGAGAAGAGAGGAGAGTAGTAGAGAGAAGAAAGAGAGAGAGAGAAAGAGAGAGAGAGAGAAGAGAGAGAGAGAAGGAGAGAGAAGAGAGAGAGAAGAAAGAGAGAGAGAGAGAGGCACCAAGCAGGTCGGCACACATGTTGACCAGGAAGATCGGGAAGATCTCCACTCTTTTCCCGCCAAACCCAGACCTCCCAGTTCAGACTGATGTCCTGACCACCCGACCATCACGCCTGTCAAAATTCCATCTTTTGCCAGACCTAAAGTAGCAACGAGGGGTCCGAACCAGGAATCCTGTCGAAGGCAGCAAAAGACAACGTCAGCACCATCCAGGCTGAAACTTGTATGGAAGGACAAGAACATCCCCATAAACGTACGCTGGTTATCTGTCTCCTATTTGCACACGAGACATGGACCTCGCATATTCTTGAATGGCGCCCCAGTGACATCACAAATTTAAGGGGAAGTAGTAGTAGTTGAGTAGTAGTAATAGTAGTAGTAGTAGTAGAGATTCCATCTTCCAGTTTGATTGCCTCCAGTCTATCCAGCTATCAGTGAGTGCCTGACCCTATTTGTGGGTACTAGAAGGTCAAGCAGCAAGGGAGATGAGATGGGGTACCGCCCTCATTTAATGCTGACCCAGAGAAACGTTCAGGTCTCTACCACTTCACTCCTCTACGACCGTAGCAGTCCCATTAGCATCCCACTTAGGGATGCTGGGGGTTCTTTCAGTATATAATTTGGTACATGTATCTGCTGTTATATAGAACCAATATTGTTGTACGGATGCGAGGCGTAGACAGTCAGCAAGCAAAGCCAGAGCAAGATTGAGACAGCCGAGATGTGGTTTCTCAGAAGAATGTTGAGAGTTCCATGGACAGCAAAAAAACAAACAAACAAACAAAAAACAAACAAACGAGACAGTCTTGATAGAGGCAGACACAAGTAGATCACTCATAAGGAAGATTAGGAAAAGACAAGCAACATTTATAGGCCATTTTATGAGAAAGGGGGATTTGGAACACCTGGTCACAACGGGAAAGCTGGAGGGAAAGAGAGCACCAGGTAGACCCAGGGAGAGAATGCTGGACGGACTTGCAGAGTGGCTGGGGACGAGGAGGGTGGGGGAGATGCTAAGGGCAACGAGAGATAGAGATGGTTGGAAGTCCATGGTCGCCAACGCCATGCGGCAGGGACCTGATGATGATGATGATGACATGTATCTGCAGGCTCACTGCACATGCAAAGCAGATAATGATTCAGTTTTAGCAGACCATCTGCGGAGTGATACTGACCGGGGCGTATGCAGTTGGTGTCTTGCTGCCTGCTGTCTTTAAAACATCCGTTGAATTCGAATCCGTCCTTCGCGGGGGTGCTCGGGGATCTTT
>JAPXFY010000019.1:19701464-19706464 GCA_030674185.1 Monoplex corrugatus
TCTGGGTTTCGATCCTGTCTGGGTACTTATCGACTGGTGGGTAAAGTGTGTTGTTGTTCTTGTTATTGTTGTTTAGAGCCCAACCGACTGCGTAGAGCCATATCAGGGCTCTAACCAGTTCAGAACATGCACAATACTTCAACAGGAAAAGAAAATTAAGTACTCGTATCAACGCATTCGCACACATAATCTACGATGTCCCTGGCGTTGACCACTCCGTCCAATTCATCACACAGGAAATGTAAAAAACATACCTGAATACAAATTTAAACATAACTAAGGACACTAAAACATATATAAAAACGGGCCTATAAACACGGGCCTAAGTTGCTTAAAATTGCTTTCGCATATCTCATATCCCTAGAGCCAAAAATGCACTTAATACATGTACCCAATTATCAATTCTAAGAGAAAGTACGTAAGACTTTATCGAACACATACAAATGAATGGATCAGCAAGACAGAAAGTGATAGGAAGAAATGACAGAAAGCAAAGGAGGAAGAAAGAAACAAAGAGAGGGACGGAAAAGAGGAAATTTCTGGCAGAGAATTTCCAGAAGGTGGGGATATTATTTATACTGAAAGAGCCCCCGGCATCCCCATGGGGAGGGGTGGGATAACGTGTGTAGATAAACATGTATGCAGACTTATCAGTGCTTAAACCCCCCTCGTGTGTGTACGCTCGCAGCATATCAAGTTTGCTCGTTCAAGATTCTGCGAGTCACGTCAGTGTCTGGTGGCTTTTGGAAACATGAAAAGCACCCGTTAGGCACACCCACCGAAGACAGTATGCAGACTGTGCAGCAACATATCGCCTGCACAGTGTGGGCAAAAACAACGTGCATATACATTATCATCATCATCAGGTGTCCTGCCGCATGGCGTTGGCGATCATGGACTTCCATCTGTCTCTATCTCTCGTTGCCCCTAGCATCTCCCCCACCCTCATCGTCCCCAGCCACTCTGTAAGTCCGTCAGCATTTTCTCCCTGGGTCTACCCGGTGCTCTCTTTCCCTCCAGCTTTCCCGTTGTGACCAGGCGCTCCAAATTCCCCTTCCTCATAAAATGGCCTATAAATGTTGCTTGTCTTTTTCTAATCTTCCTTATGAGTGATCTACTTGTGTCTGCCTCCATCAAGACTGTCTCGTTTGTTTTCTTTGCTGTCCATGGAACTCTCAACATTCTTCTTAGAAACCACATCTCGGTTGCCTCAATCTTGTTCTGGCTTTGTTTGTTGCATACACACATACAAAAAAGGAAAATCAGAATGCTTAAAAGAATGTTGAAATATACTGGAAGAGCCTCGAGCATTCCCATGGGAGAGAGGGAAAAGAAGCGAAATTGTGGAAGAACAAAAGAATGGATGTCTAGCTGGCACCTCTTCAACGTGGGACTGGCCCTGCACGATTTTAACCCTTTGACTCCCGCCCCCTCTCCACCAACAACAAAAACGTAACCTTTTGATTCTCTCACCCTCTCCACCGACAACAAAAACTTAACCCTTTGGTTCACTCACCCTATCCACCAGCTTCCTGCAGGAAGCTGGTGGATAGGGTGAGTGAATCAAAGGGTTAAGTTTTTTGTTTTGCTAGCATGGTTGACTATGCAGGATGCTGATGGACAGGGTGCAGGAGTCAAAGGGTTAAATGTGGGACTTGCCTTGCACAGTTTTAAACAACCAGGAGAGTGTGGTGGTTATCAGTTGACACTTGGGCACCAGGCGTGTTGTACCCGACACAGCCATGCAGTGTATTTCTGTCCTCGTCTCTCCATTAGCTGATGATTAACTCTCTCACGTCTTTATCCCCTAACTGCTGTAGAAACTTAACCCTTTCACTCCTTCATCCTATTCATCAGCTTCGTTCAGAAACTTAACCCTTTCTATTCCTTCACCCTATCCACCAGCGTCGTTCAGAAACTTAACCCTTTCTATTCCTTCACCCTTTCCACCAACTTCCTTCAGAAGCTTAACCATTTCACTTCCTCGTCTCATCCATCAGCTTCCTGCATAAACTTAACCTTTTCACTCCTTCACCCTACCAACCAGCTTCCTACATGAAAACTTAACCCTTTCACACCTCAGCTTCCTGCATGAAAACTTAACCCTCTCTCTCCTTCACCCTATCCACCAGCTTCCTTCAGAAAATTAACTCTTTCACTCCCTCGTCTCATCCATTAGCTACCTGCAGAAACTTGACCATTTCACACTCCCCAACCCAGTCCGTTAGCTACCTGCAGAAACTTGACCATTTCACTCCCTCACCCTATCCACAGCTTCCTGCATGAAAAGTTACAATCCTTTCACTCCCTCACCCTACCCAGCAGCATCCTGTATGAAAATTTAAGCCTTTCAGTCCCTCACCCTATCTACCAATTTCCTGAAAAAAATTAACCCTTTCACTCCCTCACCCTATTCATCAGCTTTCTGCATAAAAAGTTACCCCTTTCACTCCTTCATTCTACCCACAAGCTTCTTCCACGAGCTTCTTGCAAGAATCTGATGAATATGATGAGGGAATGAAAGATTACATTTTCACTGTGCTATCATGACTCGTAATACAGAAAGTGGTGGGTAGAGTTGGCAGTAAAAAGATTGTTTTCGTTTTGCTACAATGGTTGATGGTGTAAGAAGCTGGTGGATAGGGGTGAAATTATTGTTATTGTTATTGTTGTTTAAAGCCCAGCCGACTGCATAGAACCATATCAGGGCGTTAACTGTCTCAAAACATACACAATACTACAACAGGAAAAAAGAAAAGAAAATTAAGTACACATATCAATGCATTCGCGCACATAACCTAAGGACATGCCCCTGGCGTTGACCACTCCGTCCAATTTATCGCACAAGGGGAATAAAAAAACAAAGCTGAAAACAAATTTAAACACAAATAAGGACACTAAAACATATATATAAAAGGGCATAAATTACCTAAAATTGCTTTCGGATATCTCACTTCCCTAGAGCCCAAAATGCACTTAACACATGTACCCAATTATCAATCCTAAGAAAAAATACGTAAGACTTCATCGAACACTTACTGGTGAATGGACCAGCAAGGCAGATAATGATAGGAAGAAATGAGAGAAAGCAAAGAAAGACGGCAGAAATAAAGAGAGTGACAGAAAAGAGGAAATTTCTAGCACAGAATTTCCAGAAGGTGGGGATACTATTTATACTGAAAGAGCCCCCCGGCATCTCCACAAGGGAGGTGAGGGGTGGGGGATCAAAAAGGGTTAAGTTTTCGTTTTCCTGTCATGGCTGATAATATAAGAAGCTCGTGGACTGGGGGACGGAATGAAAGGGTTAAATTTTCAATTTCCTGTATTGGATGATAAAACTGAAAGCTGGAGGTTAAGGTGAAAGGGTAAATTTGCGCTTTGCCGTGATGGCTTAACATGCAGGACCCTGGTCGATGTGGTGAGAGAGTGAAAAGGTTAAATTTTTGATTTGCTGTCAAGACTGATGATGTAGAAAGCTGGTGGATAGGGTGAAGAAGTCACAGGTTTAAAGAGAAGTGACGTGTTTTGTATTTGGTTCTTTTCCTCTCTGACTGTTCTCCTTCTCTCTCTGTCTCTCTCTCTCTTCTGTCTCTCTCTCTCTGTCTCTCTCTCTCTGTCTCTCTTTGTCTCTCTCTGTCTCTCAGCTGGTCTAGATGGAGTCATCGGTGAATTGTTGAAAAATGCTGTTGGATGCGATCATGTTGTTGGTTTTCTAGTGACATTCTATAACTTTTTGTTTGATAACGGCATCTTCCCAAAGAACTGATCCGAATCCATTGTTATTCCTCTCTATAAAAAAGGTAATGTTAATGATCCTAATAACTATAGAGGCATATCTATTTGTGACATAACCAGTAAAGTGTATAGCACAATAATTAACAGTAGACTGCAAAAATGGGTCGAGGCAAATAATATAACTGAGGAATTTCAGGCTGGTTTCAAGAGAGATTATTCTACTATAGATCATATGTTTACACTGATGGCACTTGTTCAGAAGCAATTTACATTAAATCGCAAACTTTATGTTGCCTTTATTGATTTTGAGAAAGCCTTTGATTCAATCAACAGAAGTTTATTATGGCCTATTTTGTTAAAAAATGACGTTAATGGAAAACTGTTTAAATGTGTTATGAGTATGTATGAAAGTGTTAAGGCAAGAGTGAGATGTGGAAGTGCTTTGTCTGATTGTATCAACTGTACAGCTGGTGTGAAGCAAGGGGATGTATGTAGTCCTATTTTATTTTCTTTATTCATTAATGAGGTTACTAGAGAAGTTACTGAAAACGGTCGTCATGGAGCCTGTTTTTTGAATGATGCTTTAGAATTATTTATTTTGCTTTTTGCAGACGACATTGTGCTATTAGCGGAAACAGTGATAGGTCTTCAACGACAGTTGGATAGCTTAGACAGATCTGCTTCTCGGCTTCAGTTAAAAGTTAATATGTCTAAAAGCAACATCATTGTCTTCAGAAAAGGTGGATATCTGGCTGCAAGGGAAAGATGGTTTTTCAGTGGTGTTATGATGTCTGTTGTTAATGTGTACAAATATTTAGGTATTTATTTTTCGACTCGTCTAAGTTTCACTTTTGCCTGTAAAGATATTGCAGATAAGGGTAAAAGAGGTTTATTATCTATTATGCAGAATTTGAGGAGGTTAAACAATAGCTCTTTCCACTTGTTTATTAAACTTTTTGATTCTCAAATCCAACCGATAATATTGTATGGTGCAGAAATATGGGGTCTAGATGCTGCAGTTACGCATTGTGAAAAAATACATTTATTTGCGCTCAAAAAATTTCTGGGAGTATCTTTAAGAACACCAAATAATCTTGTTTATGCTGAGACTAACAGATATCCCTTGCATATTCTTTCAGCAGTTAGATGCATTCGCTATTGGATAAAACTAACTCAAATGAACCGATCTAGGTTACCCAAAAAGGCTTATAACATGCTTTGCTTATTAGATGAAAGAGGAAAGGCAAACTGGGTATCAACAGTCA
>JAPXFY010000019.1:19721464-19766464 GCA_030674185.1 Monoplex corrugatus
CTGATTTCCAGTATGCACTCTAGAAGTGCGTTATAGTCTGCTGATTTCCATCATGCACTCTAGAAGTGCGTTATAGTCTGCTGATTTCCATCATGCACTCTAGTAGTGCGTTATAGTCTGCTGATTTCCAGCATGCACTCTAGAAGTGCGTTATAGTCTGCTGATTTCCAACATGCACTCTAGAAGTGCGTTATAGTCTGCTGATTTCCAACATGCACTCTAGTAGTGCGTTATAGTCTGCTGATTTCCATCATGCACTCTAGTAGTGCGTTATAGTCTGCTGATTTCCAGCATGCACTCTAGAAGTGCGTTATAGTCTGCTGATTTCCAACATGCACTCTAGAAGTGCGTTATAGTCTGCTGATTTCCAACATGCACTCTAGAAGTGCGTTATAGTCTGCTGATTTCCAACATGCACTCTAGTAGTGCGTTATAGTCTGCTGATTTCCAGCATGCACTCTAGAAGTGCGTTATAGTCTGCTGATTTCCAGTATGCACTCTAGAAGTGCGTTATAGTCTGCTGATTTCCAGTATGCACTCTAGAAGTGCGTTATAGTCTGCTGATTTCCAGTATGCACTCTAGAAGTGCGTTATAGTCTGCTGATTTCCATCATGCACTCTAGAAGTGCGTTATAGTCTGCTGATTTCCAGTATGCACTCTAGAAGTGCGTTATAGTCTGCTGATTTCCAGTATGCACTCTAGAAGTGCGTTATAGTCTGCTGATTTCCAGCATGCACTCTAGAAGTGCGTTATAGTCTGCTGATTTCCAGTATGCACTCTAGAAGTGCGTTATAGTCTGCTGATTTCCAGCATGCACTCTAGAAGTGCGTTATAGTCTGCTGATTTCCAGTATGCACTCTAGAAGTGCGTTATAGTCTGCTGATTTCCATCATGCACTCTAGAAGTGCGTTATAGTCTGCTGATTTCCAGTATGCACTCTAGAAGTGTGTTATAGTCTGCTGATTTCCAGTATGCACTCTAGTAGTGCGTTATAGTCTGCTGATTTCCAGCATATTACCCCTAGACCCTCCTTACAATAAAAGAACAATAATATGGCATGACCATTTTTACATCGTAGATTTCATCTCACTTCTCCGACAACATCGCATTTGTCTCCCCTGCTTCCCAGTTACCATAATTCACAAACGCTTTATGTCATATCAGTCTTTTTTTTTTTTTCCCTCTGCTTGACGAAAACACCACAGAAGTTTTGCTGTTTTTCTCGAAACTTTTGTATATTTGTTTTTTGATGTCTTTTGCATACACTTGGCAAAGGTCAGTTGGCCAGAAAATTTGCGCCTGTCTTGTTTTGATAGTCTGAATACGCGTTTTGATTCTATTTTGTGTTTTTCTGGGTTTTGTTGATTTTTTTTTTGGGGGGGGGGGTGCAGGTTTTGTTAGATTGAATACGCATTTTGATTCTGTTTTGTGGTTTTCTATGTTTTGTTGATTTGGGGGGGGGGGGGGGGCATGGGAGGAGCTTGTTCCCCCGGAGACGGCCCTACTTGTATGTAAGCCTTATAGACAACGGTGCTGACAAAGGCACTAGAGATACAAGCACTGACGTGTCCATAGTATACAGCAAACCATGCACACAACTCTATCAAAGCAAGCCGCAGTGTTATCCGTCTGGAGGTGACTTTTCCAGGCACGCAGGAAAAAGCTTGTACAGATTGTGCGTGTTTCAAGCAGGTGTCTGTTGTTTGGGGCCGACAACACGCACGCACGCGGCATACAGGTGAGAGTATTACCGTCCACCTGCATTAGGAATGTGTTCGTTTCCTGCATGCAGAGCAGAGACAGGTAAGACAGGGTGACATGGTGCGTACTGGGTCAGCGGACGTGGAACTCACTGCACGAGGGAAACTAATGGTGTAACGCGCTTTATTAACGCTGATCTCCCCCCTTGGGGATGCCGGGGACTCTTTCAGTATAAATAGTATCCCCACCGTCTGGAAATTGTGTGCTAGAAATTTCCTCTTTTCTGTCACTCTCTTTGTTTTTTTCTTCCTCATTTGCTTTGTGTCATTTCTTGCTTTCATTTTCCGCCTTGCTGGTCCATTCACCTGTATGTCTTCAATAAAGTCTTACGTACTTTTTTCTTAGGAGTTATAATTGGGTAAATGTATTATGTGCATTTTTGACTCTAGGGAAATGAGATTTGCGGAAGCAATTTTAGGTAATTTAGGTCTATTTTTTCAATATGTTTTAGTGTCCTTAGTTATGTTTAAATTTGTATTCAGGTACTTTTTTTTAAATCCCCTGTGCGATAAATTGGACAGAGTGATCAACACCAGGGTCATCTCCTTAGATTATGTGCCCAGATACAGTGATATGTGTAGGCCCTACTTAATTTTCTTTTCCTTTTTTTCCTGTTGAAGTATTGTGTATGTTTTGAAACGGTTATTGTCCTGATATGGCTCTACATAGTCGGTTGGGCTTTAAATAAAACGAACAATAACAATTAATGCTGACCTTTCCACTGATTCACACCAACGTACTGAGTTTGTTAAAAGGGATTCATTGCGCCCTCACAATTCCATATGAGCTCCACCCATACCTGCCAGCTGTTGCCTGGCATAGGTCTTGAGCTTGCGCAAAACCCTATGCCCTGGCAAGGTGTGGAGATGGGAATGGGGTCAGGAAGGGGACCTTTAGAACTCTGACATCACCACAATTATTGGAGCGTTAAGATAGACAGTGAACACACCAACTTTTCTGTTGTGGAGTGGAACTGAATTGGAGAGGGGACATTTTCAGATTGCGGCTCTATCAAAAGGAGCAGCCCAGACAACGTTGTTGTTTGTTGTTTTGTTAGATTGAATACTTCTTGAATACTCGTTTTGATTCTCTATTTTATGTTTTTCTGGGGTTTCTTTTTTTTTGGGGGGAGGGGGGGGGGCAAGAGAGGAGCTTGTTCCCCCGAGACTGCCTTATTTGTATGTAAACCCTATAGGCAACGGTGCTGACAAAGATGACAGCGAACACGCCAACTTTTATGTTATGGAGTGGAACTGAACTGTAGAGGTGACACCTTGAATCTGTGGCTCTGTCAAAAGGGACTGCCCGGGCAGTATGGTCAGAGGAGGGGGAAAGTAGAAATCCAACACACAGTCCATCACTTTGGTGGGAGCCTTAAGACCTCACAGAAAAGACAAAACAAAAAAACAAAACAAAAATCGTACGACCAGTCGCCGTGGTGTAGTGATTAACCCAACGGACTACTGACTGGAAGGTTGTGGGTTCGAATCCCCATCAGTACCTTCAAAAATCATTGTGGGATTTTTCGGCTCTAACCGGCTCCTACCCAGAGCTGGGCGTGCTATGGGCTCAGTGGGAAGACTGGAACCACACAGTCGTGTCTCATCCACTTCGTGGATGCGTCATTGAAGGTGTTGCTCAAATCTTCTGACCAACACCGCAGGTGTCTGTACCTCTCGAGCCTGGTTGACGCCAGGATATATTATGATAGTAAGCGTAGAGTACAGCCCTGTCACGTAGTCTCAATCCTAGATGGAACTCCATAGCATCATGATTATCATCCACGTCGACATCATCATCATCGCATAATAAAAACTGTTTCAGCTTCTATAGCCATTAAAGTGGCGTAGAAAATGAGACGGGGAAAATTAAAAGATGAGCACTAAGGCAACCTCCCTGAGTGCAATGATCCTAAAAAAAAAAATTTTAAAAAAAAAAGAATCGTACGAATCTTCTGGCCCTACATCATCTCCAGCCATCAGCTACTTGCCCATTGCCATCAAAAGAATACGAGCGTTAACATCATGAGAAAACGATGGTGATGGATTGGACACATCATTGGAAGACAGCAGGATAACATCACCTGGACTGCCACTTATATCACTTATAGTGAAAAGACGTTAAATCAAAGAACGAACGAACCTGGACTGCCCTTCACTGGACATCAGAAGGGAAACATAAAGAGAGAAAGACCCAAAAACACGTGGCGCCGAACAGTAGAAGTCCACAAAGCCCAGAAACACAGGGTACTATACAGAGAGGCTGGTCAAGAATAGACGGGAATGAAGGATTTTCGTCGTTAGACTGCATGCCAATGACATAATGAGCAGTCAATCAATCAGTTAAAATCTCACATAGGGTGTATGCGTGGACTTCTGCCATGGTTATTTTGGATTCTTCCATCACTTTGTGCCATACGTGGTGTTAGCGCATGAGGAAAATCATTCCAGATCTACAAGCTGCATAGAAATAATAGATTAGCACACGGTTAGGTTTCAACTAAGTAACATAACTCTTGAGAGTCACGGAGTTATCTCCCATGTAGAATTTCTCAAACCCAACACAGTTTGCCCTACCCATTCAGCTAGCATAGACGCAGCCACAAAGCATAAAGTGGTAAGCTCAGAACATTCCTTATTCTCCCTGCTTCCCTCTTATTTCCTTTGGTATTACATGGTTAGGTTGTTTAAAATAACTTACACAATGGAAGCATATATCGATATCAAAATGAACATAACTCTAAATCAAAGTGACCGCCAGCGTGCCAGCAAATGATAACCAGAAATATAGAAAAACAGAATCAGAACGTGTATTTGACACAGCGTGACCAGACAAGACGGGAGCAAATTTTCGGCCAACTGACCTTTGTCGAGCGTACACACAAAAAAACAAAGAATAGATACCAGCGGACACAAAAAACAAAAAAATGATATACGCAAGCGTACACCCTCCCCCCCCCCCCCCAAAAAAAAAAGAAAAAAAAAGAAAAAGAAAAAACGAAGAATAAATGCAAGCAAGGAAGCAAGCAAGCGCGCACACACACACACACACACACACACACACACACACACACACACACATACACACACACACACACACACACACACACACACACACACACACACACACACACACACACAAGAAACAACAAAGAATAAATGCAAGCGGACACACACACACACACACACACACACACACACACACACACACACACACACACACACACACACACACACACACACACAAACTACTAAGAATAAATACACAAAACGTAATGAAAAAAGTACTCGACCAGCTGGACTTTGTCAAACCCTGCAAAAGTCAACAAAAGGTAATGGTAAATGCATAAAACATAACTCAAGGATTTAAACAAACAGTACTAGACAACAAAGAATAAATGCACAAAACGTAATGGAGAAACACAATATTGAAGAGTCCTGTCTTTCTCCATCAACTTTTATGTATTCGCTTCTTGTTGTAGTTTGAATTCACTTGACAAAAGCCATGTGGGTGAACATTTGCGCCTGTTCTGTCCTGTCTTCTTATATCAAATACAAGTTCCGATTCTTGTGTGTGTGTGTGTGTGTGTGTGTGTGTGTGTGTGTGTGTGTGTGTGTGTGTGTGTGTGTGTGTGTGTGTGTGTGTGTGTGTGTGTGTGTGTGTGTGTGTGTGTGTGTGTGTGTGTGTGTGTGTGTATTTCTTGTTTAAAATGATGAGGTTTATTAAAAGTGCGTTGACCAAATTCAGAGTTGGTGTCTCTGGCGTTGCTTCTTGTCAAGATATAGAAGAAGAAGGAAAACTGAATCTGTGTGTCGTTTATTCAATACACATCAAGAGGATGAATTCATTTCTTTCTTAAGTGTCTTGTATTACATAGTTACAGGTTGAATGCACTTAAGTATTACCGTGATACCTTCAATATAGATTTAACATATTGATGTTGACACGTAATGAGGCCATTCTATTTCACCTTAGTATGTATTTTCTTGATTCATTGTAGATATTGGGTACTATTACACGACAGTCTTGTTCTTAGTTGAATGGTTATGTTTTCTTTTCTGTGCACAACAGTCACATACTCTGTCTTCCTTCTGACTTGAAGACATACCTGTCCTACGTGCCCACCCTTCATACACTCCTGTCGTCCCCTTCCTGGTGTGCATTTGTTTTGTGCCTTAGAGTTTTTGTCATTGTGTGTGAAAGTTTAATGGAACAATCAGAGGGTGCACTTGATTTGCATGTCAAATTGTGGCGCCTTTTAGATGTCATCATCATCATCATCACCATTACCACTATCATCATCACCATCATCGTAATGTTATGATTTAATGCGTTTTACGTAATCCCTCTTCAATAAAGGGTCTGTGTCTATACTGAATAAATCGTATTAGTATTCGTACTCCACTATCCAAGGAGGATGTGCAGGGGGGTGAGCTACCATAATGTGAATGTGTGGAGCGTTGATGCGGTCACTTCGCACTGGAGGGCTGGATATGTCTTCGTGCATGTCCACTGAATTTTTGTGTAACTTCGTGGAACGCTGCAAATGGAGCTGGACATTTTCACTACGCAGAATCAGGAAGGGACAAAAACAGCACAAAGAACATGACCATTATCAGTTACGTCATTAAGCTTACAAAATCACTACGTCCAAAACAAGTGTGACTGCCCGCTTTCAAGCTTACAGGAACAAAAATATGAATAAATAAATAGAATAAAATAGACGTCTGGTTGTATTAGATACAAGTTTTTATTCTTTTTTCGTGTTTTTTTCTGGTTCTTATGGAATCATCGATTTCGATAAATGATGGGTTGCTTGCTTACTTCTCTGTCTGTCTGTCTATCTCCCCCCCCCCCTTCTCTCCCCCTTCTCCCCCCCCCCCTTCTCTCCCTCTCTCTTCGTGTCTTTTCTTACGCTGCTTCCTTGTAACTTCGTGGAGGGACTGTGTGGCCAAGTAGGGATGCCCTGGACCAGGCCAGCATGCCCAACATGTTTCCCCTCTTCACAAAACCATGACTGCGCTGGATCGGCCCTGTCTGCCACATACAGGATGGTCACATCCTGAAAGATACAATAAATGTTCGAAGAACTTGCTGTGGGATCCAGGATCACAGAGCGCCCACTGCTCCGATAAAGGGACGTCTGCAAATGTGACCTGAAGTCTGTTGATCTCAGAGTGGACAATTGGGAACAGACAGCTACAGATGGCTGTGCCTGCCGACAGGCTGTACATGCAGGCATCGCCATTGTAGTGAAGAACTGAACTCGACTGATCAGACAAAAGAGAGAGACGGAAAGCTGCGGCAACAACCAACCAGCCACAGCCGTCAGCTTTCACGTTCCTCTGCTGTGCCAAGGACTGCCACTCAAGAATTGGCCTGTTAGCCACTGCCGGCACTGTTTTCACGTTCCTCTGCTGTGCCAAGGACTGCCACTCAAGAATTGGCCTGTTAGCCACTGCCGGCACTGTTTTCACGTTCCTCTGCTGTGCCAAGGACTGCCACTCAAGAATTGGTCTGTTAGCCACTGCCGGCACTGTTTTCACGTTCCTCTGCTGTGCCAAGGACTGCCACTCAAGAATTGGTCTGTTAGCCACAGCCGTCAGCTTTCACGTTCCTCTGCTGTGCCAAGGACTGCCACTCAAGAATTGGTCTGTTAGCCACAGCCGTCAGCTTTCACGTTCCTCTGCTGTGCCAAGGACTGCCACTCAAGAATTGGCCTGTTAGCCACTGCCAGCACTGTTCCATATCCACATAGTCCTCAATGGGGCGCATCCATTTGTCTCATCAACCAGACGGAGTTCATATCAGCGGTGCTGATAAAGAATCGTCATGACATTGACAATGCCTGTGACTGTCACGGTGAGAAAATCAACACGACACACGTCTAGCTCACTCAGGCTTTCTTCAGGCTTGGTTCAGTCCCAAATATCTCCTCAAAGATGACGTACTTTGCAATACAATACAGTACAGTACAACACAACACAACACAACACAACACATTGCAATGCAATAAATACCAATACAATAAATACCAGTACAATCAATACAATACAGTACAATACAATAAAATGAAATAGTTCTTTATCAATCCGAGTTTGGAAATTTCAGTGTCCATCCACTTGGCTCAAAACACACCCGCATCATTCACATAAAAGCATAAAACACAATTACAGTGAATCATAATTTAGCGCTAGGAATAAGTAGTAAAGTATTAAGGTTATGAAAGGTCCCCAGTTGAGATACGGCTGTTCCCTCCCACTGATCCCGTGTCCTCAGTTGGTCAGATAGCCATGCTGATAAACCAGGAGTTTGACCCTCAGGTGGGCCACGTTCTTATCTTAAGGAAATATGTGACCTCACACCACGAAATCAGTCTTAACTAGCAATTTGGGCATTTTGAGATATATATATCACTGGAAAGTGTACATTCTGGTGATTATTTTGGTACTTGAATAAAGCTTGTACTCAAAAAAAATGTAGAAGTTATGTATGTTTAAAGTCATTAAGTTGCATGACGGCCATTTTGAGAAAACGGCCTCTAAAGTTTTTGTGTGCTCTACTAGACATTTTCCTTGAATTTCTTTATTTGGTGGATTTGACCCAGTTTGTTTCTAATTTTCGCTGTAATTATCTGAAAGGTGCACCAAAGAGCTTTCCGTCAGTATATTACATGTGCGGGTACTGCACAGGTTACGGTTTATAATAAGAGACAAAAATAGGTACTTTGGTTGGAAATTGCGTTCTTTCTGCTGTGATCAGTGCATTAAAATACTATTTTAAATTGATAGATTATAGTCTACAGAAATCAATTTTGAGAAAAAATCAAAACACCCCAGATAGACCCTCAGTCACCTTTTTAGTTCCTAGTGCTGTTCGACTGAGTGCCAGTTAAGACTGATTTCGTGATTGGAGGTCACATATTATTCTCATATTGCTGACAGCCAGCTAAGGAAATATTATTCTCATATTACTGACAGCCAGCTAAGGAAATATTATTCTCATATTGTTGACAGGCGGCTAAGGAAATATTATTCTCATATTGTTGACAGGCGGATAAGGAAATATTATTCTCATATTGCTGACAGGCGGCTAAGGAAATATTATTCTCATATTGTTGACAGGCGGATAAGGAAATATTATTCTCATATTGTTGACAGGCGGTTACGGAAATATTATTCTCATATTGTTGACAGGCGGTTACGGAAATATTATTCTCATATTGCTGACAGGCGGTTACGGAAATATTATTCTCATATTGCTGACAGGCGGCTAAGGAAATATTATTCTCATATTGCTGACAGGCGGTTACGGAAATATTATTCTCATATTACTGACAGGTGGCTAAGGAAATATTATTCTCATATTGCTGACAGGCAGCTAAGGAAATATTATTCTCATATTGCTGACAGGTAGCTAAGGAAATATTATTCTCATATTGCTGACAGATGGCTAAGGAAATATTATTCTCATATTGCTGACAGGCAGCTAAGGAAATGTTATTCTCATATTGTTGACAGGCGGCTAAGGAAATGTTATTCTCATATTGTTGACAGGCGGCTAAGGAAATGTTATTCTCATATTGCTGACAGATGGCTAAGGAAATATTATTCTCATATTGCTGACAGATGGCTAAGGAAATATTATTCTCATATTGCTGACAGATGGCTAAGGAAATATTATTCTCATATTGTTGACAGGCGGCTAAGGAAATGTTATTCTCATATTGCTGACAGGCGGCTAAGGAAATATATTATTCTCATATTGCTGACAGGCAGCTAAGGAAATGTTATTCTCATATTGCTGACAGGCGGCTAAGGAAATATTATTCTCATATTGTTGACAGGCGGCTAAGGAAATGTTATTCTCATATTGTTGACAGGCGGCTAAGGAAATGTTATTCTCATATTGCTGACAGCCAGCTAAGGAAATGTTATTCTCATATTGCTGACAGGCGGCTAAGGAAATGTTATTCTCATATTGCTGACAGGCGGCTAAGGAAATGTTATTCTCATATTGCTGACAGGCAGCTAAGGAAATATATTATTCTCATATTGCTGACAGGCGGCGAAGGCTTTGTGTATTGATTGAGGGGTCTGTGATATGAGACAAGTTTATACTTAGTGGCTAGTCGTGTATTGATTCAGCCCTTACATAATTTATTGATTTTGTTTGTTTATTCTCTTGTTTGAAGAGAAGGCATTCAGATGTGTGTCTGTGTTTACAACTGAAATGGTGTTGGGATGTCAGTGGTCGTGGTATTGGGATGTCCGTGGTGTTGGGATGTCCGTGGTGTTGGGATGTCCGTGGTGTTGGGATGTCTGTGGTGTTAAAATGTCCGTGGTGTTGGGATGTCCGTGGTGTTGGGATGTCCGTGGTGTTGGGATGTCCGTGGTGTTGGGATGTCCGTGGTGTTGGGATGTCCGTGGTATTGGGATGTCCGTGGTGTTGGGATGTCCGTGGTACTTAGGCTTTTGCAGTAGTCACAGACGTGTTGCTCTTTGTACTCTTTCTGCCGAACAGAGCCCAGAAGGTGTGTCTGTAGCGAGAGCCCATGGTGTAGTAGATAATAATGTTGAAGGCAGCGTTGATGTAGGAGATGATGTGGATCAACATCATTATTAAGACAAACAGGTTCTGATATCGTCGTCCTGCATTCATGTCTGGTACAAACAGCTGAGTCAACCTGAAATAATGAGACAGAAACAGACATGTAGAAAGACAAGGAAACCAACAATCAGTCCATTGCAGTTCGGTACAGTGCAGCTCACTACAGTACAATAAAGTTTATTTCATATCATATAGTGTTTAATATATCTTTCCATTCGGTACATGTGGTGTGATGATGGAATCTCCCGTCGGTCCGACAGACGAGTCCGCATGCTGGTCTTTTAACGCCAGGTATGAGTCTTCATGTGGGATGCTAGACTGATCCTGGAGGCCCATGTTCTTTCACAAGAGTTGTGTGTAAGGTGTTCAGCAGCCTTCAGTTCTGTCTCAGCATGTCCTTTTTCTGTTAAATGCCAACTGTGCTGTACTGCTCAAATGTGGTTTTGCCCTGCGTGTACCGCTGTCGCCAGCTTAATCTGTCGTAGGCAAGTCTTCCCAGTTTGTGGTGTTGAAGCCACAGCTCTTGATGTTGACATTCAGAGTATCCCTGTATCACTTCAGTGGTCTTCACTGTCTCGGTATCCTTGCTTCAGCTCTACAAACAGAAGTGTCGTGTCTTTAAGATTCGGTTGTCTTCCATCAGTACAACTTGCCCTGTCCAACGAAAAGGAACCAGAAAAAAAAAACCACGAAAGAAGAATATGAACGCGTATTTAATACAAACTGTTTGTTCCTTTTCTCTCATTGAAGACAGCAGCAGGGAAGTTTCAGTCTTTTTCTCAAATTTTTTTGTATCTAGTGTTTGTTTGTTTGTAATCTTACGCTTGACAAAGGCCAGTTGGCCGAAAATTTGCGCCTGTCTCGTTTTGTTGTATTAAATACGCGTTCATATTCTTCTTTCGTGTTTTTTCTGGTTCCTGTTTACTTGAACGCGGGCAGTCACACTTGTTTTGAATTCTGTCTAACGAAGCCTGCATTTGATGAGTAGTAACTCTAAATCTAGCGAACCACACTTTCTCAGAACGTAAAGGTTGGGTGCTCGATATCGCCACAGGATGTTACAATACATCTTCCACAGACATCTTTGGTGGAACCGTTTCAGCTGTTGGATGTGCCGCCCGTAGTACCGTTCTGTACGAAGCAATCTTTGTGGCAAACTGATGTCATAGTCATGCCACAACCTGTTGGTCACCTTTCCAAAGGCAGAGCTATCCTCAGAGATGGACAGCACCAAGACATCCATTACTGCTCACTGTACTGCCCAAGTGGCAGAATATGTCTGCAGTCTTGACCTTCTGGCCGTTGATGACAAGCAGAGACGGTGAAACGCCAGAAACCTGAGATGATGCTGACTGAAACATTGATTTTATTTAGGTGTTTGGCCATTTAATCCATGTCATTTGGAGTGGTTTTACATTGTTTCTCTATATTGGGAACACCCATGTCTCTGTTGTCAGTTTTATGCACTGTCAGTCTTTTCTCTTATTTTTTTTAAATTTCATACAAAACTGTAGCACTTTTTTTTTTTTTGGCAAATGTGTATCGTTCATGTCGGGAGGAGTTAGTAGAAGATTCCACATAGAAATGAGTTTGGAAAGTATGAGGGACTTCAGTATTCCTGTTCTACTTGGTGGTGAACATACTCATCGTGGTGAACATACTCATCATGGTGAACATACTCATCATGGTGAACATACTCATCATGGTGAACATACTCATCATGGTGAACATACTCATCATGGTGAACATACTCATCATGGTGAACATACTCATCATAGTGAACATACTCATCATGGTGAACATACTCATCATGGTCAACATACTCATCATGGTCAACATACTCATCATGGTCAACATACTCATCATGGTCAACATACTCATCATGGTCAACATACTCATCATAGTGAACATACTCATCATGGTCAACATACTCATCATGGTGAACATACTCATCATGGTGAACATACTCATCATGGTGAACATACTCATCATAGTGAACATACTCATCTGAACATACATAGGTGAACATACTCATCATGGTGAACATACTCACATGTGAACATACTCATCATGTTTAACATACTCATCATGGTGAACATACTCATCATGGTGAACATACTCATCATGGTGAACATACTCATCATGGTGAACATACTCACCATAGTGAACATACTCATCATGGTGAACATACTCATCATGGTGAACATACTCATCATGGTGAACATATTCATAAACAAACTGATTTCTGTCTGTCACCTTTATCCACTGTGTTGATTTTTGTCATGTTTGAATGGTCATTCGGGCGCGTCTGTGTGTGTATGTATGCATGTATGTGTGTGCGTGTGTCTTTCTGTGTGTGTGTGTGTGTCATGTGTGTGCACGAGCATTGCTTAGTCCAGTCAAGTGCAGACAGCGTACTTTTAACGTGGACTGATTGTGTTATATAGTTGTTGTTTTCATCATCGTCGTCGTCATCATCATCATCATCATCATCATCAGTATTATTGTTATTATTATTATAATTATTATTGTATTCTTCTTATCATTATCATTATCATCATCAACATCATCATCATCACTGTTATTATTACTATTATTATTATTATTGTCATTATTGTTGTTCTTATATTGTTACTATTATCATTGTTACTATGATTGTTATTATTATTGCTGCTGCTGCTACTGTTGTTGCTGTTGTTGTTGTTGTTGGAATCCAAACCTGACAACTCCGACCAAGATTGCAATATACAACTCCTCATTATCAGCACTCTACAGTATTGGCAGCAAAACATGGACAACATAATCCAGACAAGAGCGAAAACTGAACATCTTTCACTTGCGCTGCATTCGCCACGTCCTAGGCGTAAAGTGGAGTGGCTAAGCACCAGAGGCCCAGGTCCTTACATGCGCTGGTCTGCCCACCATGCACACACTGCTCAGACAACGCAGGCTGCGCTGGCTTGGCCATATGTGCTGGATGGCAGAGGGCCAAATCCCAAAGATCATCCTTTATGGCGAACTAGTCGGCCGCCCCCAGCTGGGATACAAAGACGTCTGCAAGCGCGATATGAAAGCTCTGGACATCAACATAGAGAACTGTGTGCGCTGGTCTGCCACCATACACACACTGCTCAGACAACGCAGGCTGCGCTGGCTTGGCCATATGTGGCGTATGACAGAGGGCCATATCCCAGAGAATATCCTTTATGGAGAACTAGTCTCAAGAGATCTGTTGGCCGCCTCCAGCTGGGATACAAAGACGTCTGCAAGCGCGATATGAAAGCTCTGGACATCAACAGAGAACTGGGAAGACACAGCAGCTGACCGCAACAGATGGCGCAGTGAGCTCCAGAAACAACTCAGATCAGGGAAAAAGAAGATCCAGTCTTTAGCATAGGATAACAGAGTCAGGCAGAAAGCAAGCTCCTGTGAAGGCGATTCCACGGCCAGCATCCATACATACATCCAAAGTCGCAGAGATGTCTTTTCTGCATCGGCCTTACCAGCCACACCTGACGCTGTTCCAGAGGCGGCAATTCGACTCAATATGACACTAGGGCGCATCATCCATAGTCGACGCCAACTGACAGAGGCCTATACTACTACTACTACTATTACTACTACTATTACTACTACTACAATTACTGTCGTCATTGTTTCCATTGTAATTATTAATATTATTATTGTTGTTATCTTTGTCCTCATTAATGAACATATACCTCATCTTTATTACTATTTATCCATATTTTCTCGTTGATGCCGAAACAGATTTTGCTTTTATTTCCACTGTTAAAACATCAAGAAATAAAAATTCATCTATTGTTATTCTAAGTTCATTTTCAAGAACATTGCTTGAATTTTCTCTGGAATATGGCAGTGCTGCATATTGTTCTTTGACATAGATTGTGTTTCATTCTTTTCACACACTCGTGATTTCTAAATAATATTATGCAAGGGTTAAACTTACAGAAGGCCTTTGTATGATGCTGCATGTTAAATCAACCAACAACCAACCAACCAACCAACCAACCAATCAAACCAAACCAAACCAGACCAAACCCAACCAAACCTGACCCAACCAAACCCAATCCAACCAAACCCAACCCACCCAACCAACCAAACTGACCCAACCAAACCCAATCCAACCAAACCCAACCCAGCCAAATCAAACCCAACCAAACCAAACCAAACCTGACCAGACTCAAACCAGCCAAGCCAAGCCAACCCAACCCAACCCAACCAAATCAAACCAAAGTAAACCAGACTAATCAAACTAAACCAAATCAAACCAAACCAAACCAAATCAAACCAACCCAACCAAACCCAACCAAACCCCAAATCAAACCAAACCAACCAACCCAAACCAACCCAACTCAAGCCAACCCAACCCAACCCAACCAACCGGACCAAAAATCAACTAGACTGCCACTCAAGTTCTAATGAAGTTCGGGGGGGGGGGGGGGGCAGGGGTGATAAGAATCGTTGTGCACTGTGTAGATCTGGTTTAGTTGGCAGTACAGGCTTACGTAACTATAAACCACTCCTACAATTTAGTCTTTGTTTCATGTGTACCTGTGCCCTGTGTGAATGTTAGTGTGAACATTTTGTATGTTAACTGTGTCACCGTGTTACTGTGTGTTACTCTGTGTGTTACTCTGTGTGTGTGTGTGTGTGTGTGTGTGTGTGTGTGTGTGTGTGTGTGTGTGTGTGTGTGTGTGTGTGTGTTGTGTGTGTGTGTGTGTGTGTGTGTGTGTGTGTGTGTGGTGTGTGTGTGTGTGTGTGTGTGTGTGTGTGACCATGATACTCTATGTGTGTGTGTTTGTGTGTGTGTGTGTTTGTCACTATGTTGATTTTCATCAAATTTTTATCTGTAGTATCAATAGATTCTCCACTCAGTGTGGAATCACATTGTAATGTATATTTGTATATGATATGTTCTCTATAATTTTCCCCCATTTATAGCCATGTGTGTGCGGTGTGTGTGTGTGTGCGTGAGTGTGCATGCGTGTGTATGTGTATGTTCAGCGCTTAGATTTGATTTCTATCAAGATTTTGCGCTATACAAATACTGTATTTAAATATTACGTTTATTCTAATCAGGAAATAATCACTTCTATGTTCCCTCACGTACCCTCCGCTCTGCCTCCGATCCTCTCACTTTTCGCTTTCCACGCACTAAGCTCAATACCTATGGTCCACAGCCTTCTCTGTTTCTGGCCCACTCTCCTGGAACAAACTTCCTCTCTCAGTCCGTCAGCAACCTACTTTTGTCTCCTTCAAGTCCGCTCTCAAAACTCACCTTTTCTCCTCTGCATAAAATCCTGACCTCACTCAACCCCCACTGCAGCCTGTCTCCACTCGGTGTGGAATCACATTGTAATATATATTTGTATGTAATATGTTTTCTATAATTTTCCATTGCTTTTCTTCTTTTCCCCCATTTATAGCCATGTCTATGTGTGTGTGTGCGTGTGTGTGTGCATGCATGCGTATGTGTATGTTCAGCGCTTAGATTTGATTCCTATCAAAATTTTGCGCTATATAAATATTGTAATTATTATCAATTATTACTTCTATAACTAGAAAGTATATCTCCATCCTTTCTGCATCTTAAGAAATGAACGACTCTTTTGACATGAGGGTGGGGGTGGATGTCTTTTCGGTGTGAATCTCAGTGTTTCAGGATTTAATTCTCTTCGAATGATAACTAATTCTTATTCAGACATCATAATCAAGAACAGCTGTCTTGGTACATGCTAAATCTTATGATGGTCCAAACCAGGGTTAATGACAGGATTCCACTCTCCAACGAATATTCTGTTGGTAATGTGCATCTCTTCAACCTTTTCTTTTTTTCGGTAGTTCTTTTTTGTTTGTTTTATGTTTTTTTTTTGTTTTTTTGTTTTTTAATTAAGACGTAGAAAATATAACATCATCTTTAATTGGTAAATACATATTTAGCAGTTTTATTTCTATGCCTACAACAAGAATTCTGTAATCTACTGTGTTTTTATCCTTAAATCAAAGTTATTCTTTAGGAGAAAAGCCACTTCTGTCATTCTAAGGTTATTTGACAGAAATATGCATGAAGCCCCAATTTGCTCTTTCATTTTCTACGAAATACAAATACTTTTTTTTTAAAGTCATATTGTTTATACCGAAATCCATAAACCTAATTCACCATAATGTCATAATCAATGAACAAATGACTAATAATCAATTGAAAATATGGCAAAAGGTTATGACTATGGAAAACGTATTTGGTAGTTTATCAATCTAAAAAAAAAAGTTTTATCAACTAAAAATAAAGTTTTTAACATTTTTTTGTAAATTGAGCAAGCAATCGTTTTTCATTTAGTTGATAACTATAATTATCAGACAAACACCCACTGAACTGATTACATTTTTGACATAGCCATTTAATTCACTAGGTCATCTATTCAAACTTTAAATCGGTTTTTCAAATAAGTAATCAATCAGACAAGTAATCAACGAATCAATTAATCCACTGATCGATCAATGATCTAACCTCAAATGTCACTCAATACCATATTATATTGAATCAAGGAATCCAGGCTATTAAGGAATCAATCAGATATAACAGATTGCTATAGCATATCCGTTATTCAATCATGACCAATCAGATATAACAGGCTGCTATAGCATATCCAATCTACCAGACAACCTGAAAAGGAACTTCTTCCGAGCAGCAGTAGAGCTCAATCTCTTGGACCCTAACAACGACATTGGAGGAGACGATTGATGGAGCATATACGCGAATGCTGCGTGCAGCCCTGAACAAATCCTGGAGAGAACATCCAACTAACAAAGAGTTATATGGTAAGATCCCACCAATCAGTAAATCAATACGTCAACAAAGACTGCGCTTCGTGGGACACTGCTGGAGTAGCAAAGAAGAACTGGTGGGGGATGTTCTACTATGGAGACCCAGCCATGGCAAACAAAGACCAGGACGTCCAAAGAAGACTTTCATCGACAACTGATGGATGATACGGGCTGTCAGTATGATGAACTACCTACTGCAATGTCTGACAGAGAAGGATGGAAGAAACGTGTCATAGATAGCCGAGCAAGCTCGACATGATGATGATGATGCTTATAGCATATCCGTTATTCAATCATGACCAAACAGATATAACAGGTTGTTTATAGCATATCCGTCATTCAATCATGACCAATCAGATATAACAGGTTGCTTATAGCATATCCGTTATTCAATCATGACCAATCAGATATAACAGGTTGCTTATAGCATATCCGTTATTCAATCATGACCAATCAGATATAACAGGTTGCTTATAGCATATCCGTTATTCAATCATGACCAATCAGATATAACAGGTTGCTTATAGCATATCCGTTATTCAATAATGACCAATCAGATATAACAGGTTGCTTATAGCATATCCGTTATTCAATCATGACCAAACAGATATAACAGGTGGCTTATAGCATATCCGTTATTCAATCATGACCAATCAGATATAACAGGTGGCTTATAGCATATCCGTTATTCAATCATGACCAAACAGATATAACAGGTGGCTTATAGCATATCCGTTATTCAATCATGACCAAACAGATATAACAGGTGGCTTATAGCATATCCGTTATTCAATCATGACCAATCAGATATAACAGGTGGCTATAGCATATCCGTTATTCAATAATGACCAATCAGATATAACAGGTGGCTATAGCATATCCGTTATTCAATCATGACCAATCAGATATAACAGGTGGCTATAGCATATCCGTTATTCAATAATGACCAATCAGATATAACAGGTGGCTATAGCATATCCGTTATTCAATCATGACCAAACAGATATAACAGGTGGCTTATAGCATATCCGTTATTCAATCATGACCAAACAGATATAACAGGTGGCTATAGCATATCCGTTATTCAATCATGACCAATCAGATATAACAGGTGGCTATAGCATATCCGTTATTCAATCATGACCAATCAGATATAACAGGTTGCTATAGCATATCCGTTATTCAATAATGACCAAACAGATATAACAGGTGGCTATAGCATATCCGTTATTTAATCATGACCAATCAGATATAACAGGTTGCTATAGCATATCCGTTATTCAATCATGACCAATCAGATATAACAGGCGGCTATAGCATATCCGTTATTCAATAATGACCAAACAGATATAACAGGCGGCTATAGCATATCCGTTATTCAATCATGACCAATCAGATATAACAGGTGGCTATAGCATATCCGTTATTCAATAATGACCAATCAGATATAACAGGTGGCTATAGCATATCCGTTATTTAATCATGACCAAACAGATATAACAGGTGGCTATAGCATATCCGTTATTTAATCATGACCAATCAGATATAACAGGTTGCTATAGCATATCCGTTATTTAATCATGACCAATCAGATATAACAGGTTGCTATAGCATATCCGTTATTCAATCATGACCAATCAGATATAACAGGTGGCTATAGCATATCCGTTATTCAATAATGACCAAACATAACAAACTCACCTGTACAAACCAACAGGAAAAACGCAGACAAGAAAGAAGATGGAGTTTCCAACCAACATCCGGGTCAAAGCAATGTCTTGTGCAGACACATACCCAGCACTTGAGGACTTTCCTGCCCGCCACTCAGCAGCCTGACGTAATTTGACCACTGTGATGATCGTTGTTACTACTATCACGACAATCGTGATCCAAGGAAGGCCCAGACCGTACATGAACACGTCCAGAAGTTCCACAAACTGTCGGTTCTTTACGTAAAATTCTCTATTGGCAGGTAAAATGACAACCTTGTCTTTGACAGGATCATAAAAACAGCTCAAGTAATACCTGGTGACCACAATAAAGCGTCCCCCAATCACCACAACAAATACAGCAACAATGATTGCCGTCATGGTGGAGGTACGAAGAACAGTCTTGGACTTGAGGGGCTGCAGGACACAGAAACATCTTTCGCTGGCTAAGATGGCTGTCAGGACTTGGGAGACCCATGTTAACCCATACAACCCCACTATGCAGGAGTTTGTCATCCACTGGACGACAGGGCCGTACCTACAAGACAATCAGTTAAAGAATTACCATGGTGAAGGGTTAAAGAATTACCATGGTGAAGGGTTAAAGAATTACCATGGTGAAGGGAAGTGGCATTCAGTGATGGTCTTAAAATAATTTGAGAAGCGATTTTCCCTAAATTTACGGCAGTCAGTCTTTTGAATTTTGGTAAATTTGAATGCTGGATTCGAGCAAATTTGGGTTGTCAATACGCAATGCATTTCAATGATATCATATTTAAAATGTTGCTGTACTAATGAACGTGACATTTGAATTCATGTTTTAAGAAAACGCAATAAGAGATAGGGTAATGATATTGTTTCGATCTTGAATAACTAGGTATGAATATATCGCATGAATGTATAAAGGCTAAGGGCAGCCACTTCATTGTTTTCACTGATCTGAAATAAAAATGAGAATATCTGAAGTTTCAATTCTGGTCACACATAGAAATACACACAGAGAAGAATATATCTAAAAAAGACTGGGGGTCTATTTGATTAGGCAATATTGGATGGAAATCAGAATAAATGATGAGAGTAATAAGAGAGACTGGACGTATACTACGGCAAAACTTACAATTCTTCGGTTGTAAAGTACGTACGAAGTCGTTCACTATACACCACCATGTGAGTTACCAGAAACAGACCATCAGACAGGGACAGAGCAAACAGACAGACGTTGATACGTTCCTTCAACCCTTGCTTGTGGAATACCACCATGTTGATGATGTTAGCAGGCACACCAATCAGAAACAAGATGGGCAGGACAACCACACTTTTCACTTTACTTACAGTTTCTGTTGTTTCAGAGCTGATAATGTTTTCTGAATTATTCCAGGGGACGACATTTCTGGGTTGTAGAATGGGACACTCTGAAGGATTTAGTATTGTAAAAGGTGTCAAATCCGTTGTATTGCTGGCCATACTTTGAAGTGAAATAGTCTTCACGTATTGCTGGTAAAGTACAAACGTTTTTAAAATCATCAAAATCAGTAACAGAAAACAAAATGAGACATATTAGTTTGAAGGGGGAAAAAAGGAGTTTGAAATGTTCTGAAAACAATAGTATTTTACTGTGTCTCATATATATATATTATATATAATATATATATATGTATATTATATAATATATATATATATGTATATTATGTATGTATATGTCTGTGTTTGTGTTTGTGTTTGTGTTTGTGTTTGTGTGTGTGTGTGTGTGTGTGTGTGTGTGTGTGTGTGTGTGTGTGTGTGTGTGTGTGTGTGTGTGTGTGTGTGTGTGTGTGTTCTTTTCTGAGGATCTTAGGTTGTCGATCTTTACCCACAGTTTCTGTTTCTTGTTATTTAGTTATGTATGCCAGATTTTTTTTCATTGGCAGACGATAACGTAAAATAAGAAATCATTAAACACCGAAATAGTTATGTCAAACGATTAGAACTCTGTATTTCATCACCCTGTACTGGGTTCTTATGACAAATGAACAAGTTCTGAGTTGAGAAAACTTTGCAACTCAATGTTAAAGCGCCTTTGCATCTCCATTTAGTGACCAGCACTAGTGTCCTATTTTGAAATGTGTCTTCATAAAGTATGGGCATCTTTGCAGGGTCAGTGCCACTCATAACATACCTTCTTCACGAAAAAGATTCCAAAGTTGACAAAAAGAAATATGTTTACTCTCTTTCGTTTTATTTGATTTTAGCTGCTCACTTGCCTGTCAAATAATTACAACTTACTACATTTTAGATTCCAGTTTTTCTAGTAGCATCTCCATTTTCGGAATAATTTCAGAATGCACTAACGCCACAGATGCCATAAGCTGGACAAGATCAGAGTGATCGTGGCATAAGCTGTAAACCTTTTCCCACACTGGACACAGCAGCAGGGAAGTTTCTGTCTTTTTCTTCTAATTTGTGTATCTAATGTTTGTTTATTTGTAATCTTACGCTTGACAAAGGCCAGTTGGCCGAAAATTTGCGCCTGTCTTGTCTTGTTGTATTAAATACGCGTTCTGATTCTTCTTTTGTGTGTTTTTTTTTCTCGTTCCTGTTTGCTTGAACGCGGGTAGTCACATTTGTTTTGGACTGTGCATAAACCCTATGACCTTGCAAGATCTTGGTGGTCTGTTGGACATTATCATGGATTCTGTGTCTGTCCTTGTATTATTCTGTCACTGATACTACCAAGAGTATTTTGCGGTAAAACGTATCTCTCTGTCAGGAATATATCCCATAGTAGAATACTGCAAGTGCAGAAGTAAAGTTCCCGCCTATTCTGAAAGCACAGCTTGCTTTTAGGTAACTAGGGGTCCTTTATTCCTGCTCTCTTTTTCTCATAAAACTCTTTCTTGTTTCTGCCTTCAAGATCATTCACCTCTATTTCCTGCAAATTTGTCCTTAGTTTCCAAAGATGGATTATACATGCAACACTCTACACTTTAACACTCTACACTTTAACACTCTACACTTTAACACTCTACACTTTAACACTCTACACTTTAACACTCTACACTTTAACACTCTACACTTTAACACTCTACACTTTAACACTCCACACTTTAACACTCTACACTTTAACATGCTACACTTTAACACTCTACACTTTAACACTCTACACTTTAACACTCTACACTTTAACACTCTACATTTTAGCACTACACTTTAACACTCTACACTTTAACACTCTACACTTTAACACTACACTTTAACACTCTACACTTTAACACTCCACACTTTCACAACAAGATGTGTTTTTGCTGTGCATTTAGATAGTGCAGCTCTCCACTTTAACAACCTAACCTTTAGAACTCACAACTATGGTGTACTTAATGTACGTTTACAATGTACTGCTGTACTCTTTTATATTCACAACAAACAAAATATATTATTGTACATCTATAATTTTACTGCTCTACTTTTTAACACACAACAAGAATGTATTTCCTGTGCGTTTATAATGTGCTGCTCTGCTGTGCACCATCCACAACAAAAATGTTTTGAATGTTCATTCAGAATACATTGCTCTACTCTTCAACACTCACAACAATAACATGTATGTAATAAACATTTATAAAGCGATGCTCTACTATTTAACACTCGTAGCAACAGTCTATTTATCGTCCAGTGCGAAAATCAAGTGTATGACTAACCACAGTCTACAGCGCTGTCACTGAAGTCAATACTTTTGTTTTATTAATTAGGTAGACAAATGGCTGCAGAAAACACTGATGTTGTCTAATCGATTGTGTCATTACGTTACTTGTTGTGTGCATGAGCGTTGTGTGCATGCGTGCGTGCGTGCGTGCGTGCGTGCGTGCGGTGTGTTTGTTAATCACACACCTCTTATAACAGGTCTGTGGTGCGTATGTGTGTGTGTGTGTGTGTGTGTGTGTGTGTGTGTGTGTGTGTGTGTGTGTGTGTGTTTGTGTGTGCGTGAGTATGTGTGTCTGCGTGCGTGCGTGTGTGTGTGTGTGTGTACGTGTGTGTACGTGTGTGTGTGTGTGTGTGTGTGTGTGTGTGTGTGTGTGTGTGTGTCTGTCTGTCTGTCTGTCTGTGGGTGTTTGGCTCTGTATGCGCATGTGTATGCTTGAGGGCGCGCATGCGCATGTGTGTGTAGCATGTGTGCGTGTGAGCGTGCATGTGTCTGAGAGAGAGAGAGAGAGAGAAAAGAGAGAGAGAGAGAGAGATGTTAAGCTCGGTTTATGAGCCTGTGTGTGTGTGTGGCTGTACTTGTCGGGCTGTGCGCTCACGCGTGAGTTCATTCGTGCCTGCATATACACATGCGAGTGCGAGCACATACAAAGGAGTTTATATATGTTTGAGTCAGAATCTTTGAATAGTTAAAGAAAGAGGGGGGTGGAAGGCATAGAAAGTCGGGGGGAGGGGGGGGGGCAGGAGGAAGAAGGAGACAAAAGAATGAGAGAGAAGAGGGAGAGAAAGAAAGAAAGAAAAAAAAAATTCCAAAGTAAAGAGCTATTTAATACTATAGGATTATAGCATTCAGTCTCACTGGACCTGTCTTACAGCTAGTTCTTTCTGTTCTGCAAATGTGTATGAACACAGTCATAGAAGCGACATGCATTAATTAGAACTAGAGAAATTACGTAGGTGTTGCAAAAGAATTACAAACATACAAACGAAAGAAAACAAGAAAGAAAAGCATGTATAAAACAACTAAAACAAACAAGAACAAAAGCTTGACTGGGGAGGGGAGGGGCTGAAAGTGGTGGTTAACAGACAGACAGACAGACAGACAGACAGACAGACAGACAGACAGACAAACAGACAGACAGAACCGTTTCCACATAATTCAGGCTGTTAATGACGTGTTTTCTTGTCTCACAAATTGATCAAAGCGTACGTCGATCTCTTCTTTTATCGTAATTGACACGAATCAAGATGCAGGGAAATAAACTTCGTTAAATGACTCACTCATGTAAGAGACTAGTACTTCAATCATCGACTGGTACATAATCGTCATTACGTGTTTTCGTTATCAATACAACGACTGCTGCATATCAGTGAAAGAAACATGCTATTCACTGAACCAGATACTGCAACAACTAAAAGCAGAGCCAAAGCGGAGAGAGTGGTTCTCTTAGTTGTTATCAGTGTTACGATGCTCCGCAAGGAAATTGATGTATATTGATCATACCAATAATGTACATTGTATATTGATCATACCAATAATGTACATTTATACTACGCCTGACAGTGCTTTAGGCCGTTACAGTTCTACAATACCAAAACAAATGAAATATACATGTACTACACATTCACTGATTTCATCCATTACCACTATCATGCACATACTCATTAATACATTAATAACATTCAATACAAGACATTACAAGAACACACTAAAACAGGAAGGAACTGTGTCATTATAACAAAATTAATTTAAACAGAAGGACTGACGGAAAATTGGGCTTTAAGTTGGTCTTAATTTAAGAGAAGAAAGATTAGGAAAATTTCTCAGATCAAATGGCAGATTATTTTACAGAAATGGTCCAAAATGGGGAAAGTAGAAATCTTGCGTCTGTGTCGTGGGGTTTTGAACATCTGAGTATCAGAAGAATATCTGAGCGAAGAGAACCGGAAGTAGAATAGGCATGGAGCAATTCAGAGACACAACCATGAGCAGTACCAGAAACAACACTGTAACACATACCTTTTATGTAACACACAGTTAAATAGGAAGACAGTGGAGCGTACAACACAGGGATGTTGAACTCACAACGATGAGCTTCAAGGACGAGTCTTCAGCAAAAACATTGAATTTTCTGTTGAGGTTGAAGAACATACAAGGGACCACCAATACAAGGACAATTACAATAATCTTGACGAGACAGTACTCAACAGATTACGAGAGTTTAGGTTGCAAAATCAGTGAGAAGATGGCGAACAGACCTAACAGGTTTTAGTTTCAAACATGCCAGCTGATATATTTTGGTTAAAAATTGTCGCATGGAAAGGTTAGTGTCGTAGATGAACTCCGAATTCAGTACAGAATCAGAGAAAGGAATTTCACATGCATTAAAAGACACTAAACTTGGAAGAGGTACAACTTTGCTGGCACGTGGAAATAACAGAAAACCATTCTAGTGACTCTCTCAGTGTGTTCAGTCGGTCTGTAGGTCTTTCAGAAGGAAAGTCAGTATATTCGCAGGAAAGATCTAGTGGCTCTACCACTGGCTATCAATATTTAGGATCTCCACAAGGAATATATTTCCAAAGCCAGCGATCATCGTTTCGACTTGTGTGGGGGCTCATCACATTTGCTGCCTGGACCTGAAGTTTTCGAAAGGTCTCAGGTTTAATTCTTGGTATGATGAGGACTTTTTTCTTTCTTGCTGCCCACCTTGTATAGTGAGTGGTCCTGGGTGCTAGTCTTTTGGGTGATACAATATACTGACGCAATGAGCTCACGTGCGCACGACAGTGAAGGAGTTTATCCATAACAAATAACATATAAAAATCCATTCTCACAGACAGAAAAATATATGTGATCAAAAATAAAACAAAACAAAAAACAAATGTATGGACAAATAAACAATACACGTAAAGAGCAGCCCAAATTTTCACAAAATAAATCCAATGTGGAAAAAGCGCTATTTTTTTTTTGCTTACTGCATATATATTTGTTTACCTATGATGCAAATTTCAATTTACAAATGTAGCTTATTAAATAATATATAATTGAATTGAATCAAATTGGCACCTACTAAGCATAGAATCCATACTCAAGATCTGTTCAGCACGTAGGCTTATGAGATGTCATTATCAGTTTGGATGCTTACATCACATGGTATCTGTGGTGTGAGTGCATAAGGGATTTTCTAGCGCTGTATCGCCATCTTTTGAAAATTGAAACTGAAACTGAAAAGCGACACGCAACATGTCTTTGTTATCACGTGTATTTCATGGCATAGTAGCACCATTGATACCTGGTGTGGGACTTTCAGTGTATGGCTGGCTTTGTTGTCTTTGTTCTTTCTTTTGTTTTGTTTTCTATTTTTTAATGCTTCACCTTAATTACGTTTCATGAAGTATGCATGGCGTTTTCTTTTTTATATTTTCACAAGCCCCAGACACAGACATGGCATACAGGAGCTTCAACGGAGGTAAAATGTTCTGCGTGACATAGGATTTCAGGCACCTAACAGCGCTGCAAGACCGGAAACAAATTCTCATCTTTTTTCCCCCTTTGCCCAAGCAGGTTTGAACTTTGACACTTTCAGTTTGAAGAGCAGTGTTATAATCACTGATATTACTTCCCTACAACTCATGCTGTCAACAACATATTAAGGCGACACATAAAGACGACAGGCTGCAAAAGGTCAAGATGATAATTTTCATATCAGATTTGCTCACGAAGTGTCCCAGACTGTGCATGATTTCCAATAGGCTACATATCACAGTTGATGTTGTCTCAAGATCCTGGCGCTGTATCACCTCCGATTGTTATTAGCAGCCAATAGATCAAGACTGAAGAGAAGTTCTACTACTCGGGCAGCACAATGCTCAGCAGTGGATCTGCAGAGTTGACGTTCCACATCTTCAAAGCCAGCTCTGCCTAAGGAGTGCTGACGGAGAGGTTGTGGAATGACAGTGGCATCAGGCTCACCACAGAGCAGTAGTCTTGAGCGCCAAGACACACCACTGCCACAGCTGAACTACCAACCAATGGCACATTCAACAGCTGGAACGAAGCCACCAAAGACATCTGCGCAAGATCTGCAACATCACAAACCAAGAGCTGCCTTCAAGTTCTGAAGAAGCGTGGCTTGCCAAATGTGGAGGATATACTCAGCTTCCTGGACAGGACACGTTGTCCATATGGAAGATTGCTGCATCCCGAAAGTATTCCTACAAGGAGAACTGAAACAAGCAAGGATACACCATGACAAGGGAAATCTTTTAAAGTGATACAGGAATACTCTGAAGGCCAGACTCTCAGCTACAATTGATCAGGGAAGACATTTCCCACAACAGAGTATGTGGCCACAGCAGTGCACGCAGTTCGCAATTTACATGTATTTGTGACCCAGCGCACAAAAACCACAATTCAACAAATAGGGCCAGACGATCATCATCATCATCATCATCATCATCATCATCATCATTCATCATCATCATCATCATCATCACACATCAAACATCATCCTTCATACTATGCCACAAAAGATTATTTTTGGAATATGCTAGAAAGAAAAACTCTTAACAATAGAATCAGAACATGTTTTTCATAATTATAACAAAACTAGACAGGCACAATTTTCGGCCGACTAGCCTTTGTCAAGCGTAGGCCTACACAAATGCACACATTTGGCGCACACACGCACACAAACACACACACACACACACACACACACACACACACACACACACACACACACCACACACACACACACACACACACACACACACACACACACACACACACACACAAGGTCACACTTGTGTTGGATTTAGCACTTACTGTTGTTCCCTTTAGGTCTTCGCCAAGTCACGTCAAGGGATGCAAAGCGCTACTTACATGTGATTTTGACTGTTTTAATTAGCTCAGTATTTATTGGTCAACAGAAGAGGTTGCTTCACCTAGACTTCCAAGTGTGGATTACTTATAAAACTTTACGAGATAATGGCAAATAATCCCCTTACATTGGTTACTAGTCACCAAGTTTGATGTGAGTTGATATGGTTTGGAGAGTTCAGACACAATGTACCTGCTGACATGTGAGGTTTCTTTTCTTCTGCGTTAAACATGCAATCCATTATTATCCACCTAAACCATTGTGGTTGCCGGTAAGGGTGAGGAGATAATTGATGGGATTTAGTAGCAGACAGGATTATCTGTAATATTAGTTACGTATTTATTTATTTATCTATTTGTTTGTTTATCGCAGTTATTTATTTAGTTATCTTTTTAGTTATTTTGTCATCCAGCTTGATGTTTCAGTGTCGAACTCGGGAAAGACCGTCTTCTAGGGTACTTCTCCATATACCTGAGTCTGACCAAGGTACCCTAAAGGATTATCTTGGACAGCATGTCATGATGGAGGATGTGGCCAAACCGGGAAAGCATACATTATTTCACTATTATCAGAATCAGTTTCTGGAAGCCAACCAGTGTTGATCCTGTTCCATTTGTTCCCGATGGTCTTATGCAGTTTCGAAGGCAACTGGTTTCAAACCCAGGCATTTCCAATTTTAACATTCCTTGGACAGAGGCTGTCAGTGACCGTGCATTTTGTAATTAGTGGTAAAGTTGATGGCACTGCTTTTCACGTTTCTGTTTAGTTTGGCCATTGCTGCTCTAGCTACTGTCATCCTTGTGTGGATTTCTGCTGCATAGCTACCATCTTTAATTGTATTATAACCAACTTATGAAAAAATTTTTTTTTTTGGTTACTCACTTGTAAGGTTCTTAGACAATGAAAGCACTTTCATTGCTTTCAGTTTTGTTGTTGATTTGGGAAAGGACAGTACCTCACATCTTACTGTACGAGATAATAATAATCATAATGATAATAATAATATTGTAAACAGAGAACATCAGCAGGACCCAGACAAAAATGATTCCGAATAACAACGATTTCTTTCCTGGGTCTGTTTTGTTTTAAAGAACAATCAATTATCACACCACGTGCGTCTATTCATTATCATTCTAAAGTTTCCTCACTGCAAAAACCCCCTACGGTTAACGCCTCAAAATATTGTCAGCTAAGTCCTATCAATGGCCTCTGACATTATGTTTCGATCTCTTTAGTAATTTTTCTGCCCAGTGGAGTCTAGAGAGTGTGTCTTTAGCCAGAATCCGTGTTGAAGTAGACGATGATGTTGAAGGTAGCGTTGATGTAGCGGAGAATGTGGAGCAAACCCATCTGAGAGGAACATAAAACATCATTTTCATATTTCTAAGACTTTCGTCTCTGACGTGAACAGCAGGACCAGTCTGTAAAACGATAATAATACATCTTTAATGGAAGTCGTTCTCACCTTACTGATGAAAATAACATTTAAAACTATAGCTTATGTGACAAAGAGAAATAGGAATGTAACAGAGAAAGCAAAGAGATTTATTAGAGAAACTGAACGATTGGAGATGAAGAAAAGAAGAAGAAGAAGAAGAAAAGAAAAAGAAAAGAAAAACAAGTACTAGACAATGGAAGTTAAGAAATATATGCAACAAAAACAGCTGAACATACTCAGTGATTTTGCACATGATATTCCTAAAGTACTGAATAGAATTGCTTCTGTACCAAATGGAGCTTGAGCTGACTGTATCATGATATTTTGAAAGCAGATGGTATAGTCCAAATCCTTGTTCTAAATGGCTAGAGAAATTAGGAACAAACATTCCGCGGAAAACGGTGTTTATAAAAATTCATGAAATGCAAGAATGCAACGTAGAATGGTTTCAGTTACGCACTGTGCATGAAATATCAAAAGAGGAGTCAGGCAAGGTTGTGTTTTGTCACCAGGTCTGTTTTCACTTTACAACGAAAACATCATGAGAAAACTAGAAGAATACCCTGAACTAAAGGTTGGAGGAAAATTGATAAACAACATTCGATAGGCAGATGACACCGTGCTAATTGCAGAAAACGAAAGGGACCTTGTGAATATAATAGAAATAGAAAGCAAAAGTAAAGGGTTGGAGCCAAACAACAAGAAGACTGAAGTCATGGTAATCAGTAAAAAAAATAACATGAAATTCCGTCATGTAAAATAACAGCAAACGGCACAACCTTGAGACAGGTTGGTAAGTTTAAATATTTGGGAACGATCATCTCACCAGACAGCAGATGCACATCAGAAATAGCCAGCAGAATCGGCCAAGCCAAACAGCATTCAAGAAGATGAAAAGCATTCTTACCAACAAATGCCTATCAATTAACATCAGGAAAAGAGTTTTTGAATGTCAGATAGAACCGATAATGTTACACTGTTGTAAGGCGTGGACAGTCAACAAGCAAAGCCAGAATAAGATTGAGGCAGCCGAGATGTGGTTTCTAAGAAGAATGTTGAGAGTTCCATGGACAGCAAAGAAAACAAACGAGACAGTCGTGATGGAGGCAGACACAAGATCATTCATAAGGAAGATTCGGAAAAGACAGGCAACATTTATAGGCCATTTTATGAGGAAAGGGGAATTAGAGCATCTGGTCACAACAGGAAAACTGGAGCAGGTAGACCCAGGGAAAAAATATTGGACAAATGTGGAGAGTGGCTGTGGACAGAGAGGGTGGAAGATGTGCTTGCGGCAACAAGGGATAGATACATATGGAGGGCCATGATCGTCAACGCCATGCGGCAGGGCACTTGATGATGATGATTGTGCATGAAATTCTTGGACTAATGTCGCTCTAATAGAAATGGGACTTGTAAATAACATTCACTATGACTTTGTTTGGAAACGAGTGACAGTGCTGACCATACATTTTGGTAATGCTTACATGTTTAAAAATTCTGGAAACAGACAGAAGAATTTTATAGATTTATACTTCTTGACTTGTACAAACATAAGATTATCTTAAAACGTGATCGTATTTGGTGCTGATGAAAACAAGCCCACAGATTCAATATTTTATTTCATAATACTTCTTGGGAAAATGTATTCTGTGGTCTCTCCTCTTCTTCGTGTGCTAGATTCTGATTGGCTGTAAAACATCTTGTATAAAGATTTTTTTCTAGCTTTGTTTTATTCATGTAAATTACAAACAATAGTACTGTCGGACTTCGTCTCACACTGGATGAGATTTCAAACTACATGTAGACAGTGAGTCTTCAAACTGCTCTGATACTATCTGTATAGATGACTCTAATACTGTCTAACAGCTGACCTTTGACGTTGTACAGAGAGAGAGCGCTTACATTCTCCACAGCTCGGCTGTGTTTACTCTGTTTAATTTTTTTCCTGGTCAATGAAGTTTCAGTTCTGCATTGTTCTCGATTATCTTTTCAAAAATTTGTCTTAAAGTAAATATAGAGACTGTGTACTCTTTGTTCTTTCCTGAACCCCTTCTGTGTCTTACTCAAAAAGAATCCCACCTTGTGTATGTTACGTTGTTCCAGGGGTTTGGCATATATCATGTCACCTTGGTTCAATAGTGATATTCCTTTGTACATACAGCAGGCCTTGTTGCTTGATCCATTTCTTCTCCTCTTATTTCTTAAACGAATACAGAATGCATTACTAGTTTGCTGGGCCTCTCATAGCTTCACCCAAGGCCTGTTAACAAGGCTTTGTCTGTTTCTATGTAATACCAGGTTGTTTGACCAGAACCCTGTTAACAAGGCTTTGTCTGTTTCTGTGTAATACCAGGTTGTTTGACCAGAACCCTGTTAGCAAGGCTTTGTCTGTTTCTATGTAATACCAGGTTGTTTGACCAGAACCCTGTTAGCAAGGCTTTGTCTGTTTCTATGTAATACCAGGTTGTTTGACAAGAACCCTGTCAGCAAGGCTTTGTCTGTTTCTATGTAATACCAGGTTGTTTGACCAGAACCCTGTTAGCAAGGCTTTGTCTGTTTCTATGTAATACCAGGTTGTTTGACCAGAACCCTGTTAGCAAGGCTTTGTCTGTTTCTGTGTAATACCAGGTTGTTTGACCAGAACCCTGTTAGCAAGGCTTTGTCTGTTTCTATGTAATACCAGGTTGTTTGACCAGAACCCTGTTAGCAAGGCTTTGTCTGTTTCTATGTAATACCAGGTTGTTTGACCAGAACCCTGTCAGCAAGGCTTTGTCTGTTTCTATGTAATACCAGGTTGTTTGACCAGAACCCTGTCAGCAAGGCTTTGTCTGTTTCTGTGTAATACCAGGTTGTTTGACCAGAACCCTGTTAACAAGGCTTTGTCTGTTTCTGTGTAATACCAGGTTGTTTGACCAGAACCCTGTCAGCAAGGCTTTGTCTGTTTCTATGTAATACCAGGTTGTTTGACCAGAACCCTGTTAGCAAGGCTTTGTCTGTTTCTATGCTTTAATACCAGGTTGTTTGACCAGAACCCTGTTAGCAAGGCTTTGTCTGTTTCTATGTAATACCAGGTTGTTTGACCAGAACCCTGTCAGCAAGGCTTTGTCTGTTTCTATGTAATACCAGGTTGTTTGACAAGAACCCTGTTAACAAGGCTTTGTCTGTTTCTGTGTAATACCAGGTTGTTTGACCAGAACCCTGTTAACAAAGCTTTGTCTGTTTCTATGTAATACCAGGTTGTTTGACCAGAACCCTGTTAGCAAGGCTTTGTCTTCCATGACCAGAACGAGTGATTGGACTTTGGAAGGCTTAAAGTTTAAACTGTACATGTAGAATGAGAAAAGGACAAAGAAAGACTGTCAGACGGAAATTATACCAACATGCTACATTTGCTGAGCGATACGATTATCAATCTGTTCATCGTAGACTACCATGTTTGCCACAAGAAAACAGACCATCAGATACTGATAGAAAAAACAGACAGACGTTGATTGTTTTTTTTGTTTTTTTTATCCTTACACATAAAACAACACAATATAGGTGATGTTGGCGGGTTCACCAGTTAGAAAGGTGATGGGCAGAGCCACTGAATTTCTTTTGTTTTCAAGGTGACAATGTTAATGTTGTCGGAGTTATTCCATGGCATAACAATTTTGGGTTGTGGACCGGACACTGTACGATTTATCGTTGTAAAAGGTTGCATTGCTTATATTCCCAATAAACAAAACAATGCGCGCTATTAACGTCATTATGTCGAGAAGAAGAGTTAAAGAAAACCTCACATTAGTGGTAGTAGGAAGAGGAGAACAAAGAATTAAAGGAAGGGTGACTGCACTTTGAAGCAAACATAAAACAAGAGAAAACAAACAAGAAGGCAATGCACTATAGAGAGATAAACGCTTACTCATGAAATCTGTAAAACTTCTAAAAGATACAATTCGTTAGACATAACAAAATATACACACCTTAACTGTCATGGCATAAACTTATTTTCATAATTTACAACAGGATAAAAAATACACGACAATGTAAAAGACTATCTTAACTTTTGAAACAATATCAGTTCATTTTAAGTATAGGCGTTCTACTGAATCGTCCTCTATCTGGCTGTTTGTGCCATCATAGCTGCCGAGGTGAGAGAGTGGTAATGGTCAAAACAAGCTCAAATGATCGATGTAAAGAAACATCAAGTGACGTCAAGGTTTCTTCCAGGCCACTGATCCAGGTCTTCCTTGGTCTTTCTCTTGCTTTTATACCAAATACAACTGGTAAAGTTGACTACTGTTTTTTTTCCAAGCTTGTTTCAAGGTGTATTATTGAACATAAATTATAAAAACCAAGCGTAGTTTGAAGTTTCACATCTCATGACGATGCTTAAATGATTCAACAAGCACTAGCACCTCACAGACATCGCAACTGAAAAGATGTATAATAACATTGGTATATCACTACAAGACTATGCAGAAACCCATCCCATACCTCAACCCATATCTGTCCTATATACCTATTGGTATGTTTGTCTCTTTCATTTTTGTTGTCTCAGTTGCATGCAGGCTATAGAGCACCATATTCATACACACACACACACACACACACACACACATACATATATATATATATATATATATATATATATATATATATATATATATATATATATATATATAGAGAGAGAGAGAGAGAGAGAGAGAGAGAGAGAGAGAGAGAGAGATTTCAGTCTTTTCTTCCATTATATGCATCACACATCTTTCATCGTTGATCTTCTTTTTCAATATATGACAAAATGGCCATGTGTATACAGCCTGTAGTGACTGGGTATCTGTGTATTCTATAATATGGACAGTTCAGATTTCCTCGTCAACGAAACATCAGGGAAGTCTTACTACTATTTTTCCATTAGGGTTTGTGTATTTAATGTTTGTTGTCTTTTATATATATGCTTAAGAAAGACCAGCTGGCCAAAATGTTGAGTTATATTGACCATACGTTTTGATTCTATTTGTGTGTGTGTGTGTGTGTGTGTGTGTGTGTGTGTGTGTGTGTGTGTGTGTGTGTGTGTGTGTGTGTGTGTGTGTGTGTGTGTGTGGTTTTTTTTGTTGTTTTTCATTGTCTTGATTTTGCTTACGCAATTGTCATTGATATTTATTGCCATTGGGCTTGTTTAAAAATACACGCACAATATTTTAACTTATTTACTCTGTGAAAAAAATGAGTTTAATCCTGCTTTTGCCTGCCCATTCTTAAAGCCTTTCTTTTCAGAAAATTGTTCCAAACAAGCGGATAGTTCTGTTTTTTTAAAATCTTCTTTGTCTTTTAGAAATATAATTGTCACCAGCCTTTTTGTTTCATTTTTAAATATATAGATTCATTACCATCAGCAGACGGTGGTTCACTACCTGCGATTGACTTGTTCCTTATTTTTATGGCCAGTAAGTCTACCGCAAATGCATATGCCAGGGAACATCAAGGACAACCCTGTCTTATACCACAGGCTAGGTCAAACAGCGCTGACAGCCATTTTCCACGGTTAACTGATTTCATAGTACAACTGATTTAAACTGAAACCTTTTTCTGGGAGATGTCAAAACCGAAAACCTTACAAACGTGCCAAAGAAATGGCTTTGGAATAGAATCAATTGCTTTTTAAGTGATCGATGACCAGAAAATGGCCCTCTCCCTTTGTTTTGTTAAGGTATTGATCACGTCATCTGGGGATCTTATGACAGTAAAATATTTCTATCTTTAATGTAATCTCACAAAGAGACGCTTGCGCTGGCTTGGCCATGTTACCCGCATGCAAATGGCAGAATACCCAAAGACATTTTGTACGGCGAGCTTGCTACTGGCTCCAGACCCACGGGAAGGCCCATACTCCGCTACAAAAATGTGTGCTAGCGGGACCTCAAGGCGGGTGGCATTGCACCAGCAGGCTTCGAAAAGGTAGCAGCAGACCGCAGCAGCTGGAACTTGCCATCAATTCGGCCATCAAGACATCCGAGCAGAGGAGAAGAGGAGCAGTGGGAGGTAAGAGGAGCACGCAGACGCCAGGGAGCAGGGTCAGCGCCTTCGGACGACACCATCTTCAGGTGCAGCAACTGCAACAGGACCTGCCGTTCGAGGATCGGGCTCTACGGGCCACAGCCGGCGCTGCAGTTCCACCACAGAATGATTTCCAAGGCGCAATGTCCATTGTCTCCCGAGACAGACGGATGCCAATACAATACAATAATGTAATCTACTTGATCCCTCACTCAATAAATTTGTGATGAGTGAGTGAGTGAGTGAGTGAGTGAGTGAGTGAGTGAGTGAGTGAGTGAGTGAGTGAGTGAGTGAGTGAGTGATAAATTGAAATTGCCTTATTTTATCGAAATACTGATGGAAAGACAGACACTCGGATATATTAATTAATTCACTTTAAGGAAGTCCTTGTCAGATAGGGATATGCTGTTCACCAGTAATTAGGCTACATTTTTCTGTTGAGCTTGTTCGATGGATACTGTTTCAAAATTACAACGAATCAGTTGTCATCAAGTGAGATGGTGCATTTTTATTACAGTTACTGTTCCATGTAGTTTGGATTGATTGATTGATCGATTGATTGATCGATTGATTGATGAGTGATGAGTGAGTGAGTGAGTGAGTGAGTGAGTGTGAGTGAGTGATTGAGTGAGTGATTGATTGCTTGATTGGTCAGTCAGTCGGACGATTGATTGGATTGACTGATTGATTCATTCATTCATTTACTCATTCATTCGTTGTTGTTGTTGTTTTTATTCAGTATGACTGCCTGTTGATGGAATGATTCGTTAATGTGTTAGTTAATCCTGTCAGTCGTTAAACTGTACTTGTACATTGATTAAATGTTATTTTGACAGTGGTAAACTTACCTTAGAATTTGTTTTTTGAACTGGACTTGTTCTAAACTGATGGATCCCTTTCAACACACTGGAAAGAGGAAAGTGTGTTCTAGGGGATGAATCATGATAACCAAGCCAGGGGTGGGATTATTGTACGAAGTATGCCTGATGTTCATGCATGGCTTGCCCTGAATCCCCTTCATTTCGCACTGTATGCTCGTCTCAAATGTTTCCGGTGTTGTTTTTTTTCTTTTTAATACTATGTCAAATCTATGTCAACGTATGTTACCAGCTTGTTGCGCGTATTATGAGCGAAACTTGATTTGTTAACACGTGAATATATTCAGTTCAATTTGCGAGGTTTTTTTTTTTTTCGTGATTCTAAAACCACAATGCGGATGACAGACACAAGCATGCCTATGTATCATGTACATGCGCATGTTCATTGTTAACTCACACGTACACGCATAACCACGCACACGCACACTCACAGAGAGAGAGAGAGAGAGACAGACAGACGGACGGACAGAGAGAGAGACAAACAGACGAACAGAGAGAGAGACAGACAGAAAGAGAGAGAGACAGACAGCAGAAGAGACAGACAGACAGAGAGCAGAAGAGATTCACACATGCATGTTCAAGCAAGCACATTCACTCACACTGGGTATATGACTGTAGATTTTATCTGTTATTGTCTGATATTTTCCTGTTCACGAGACTCCTCTGCAGCCGAGCGATTCTCTGAGACCCTTTTTTTGATTTCATGCACAATGCGTAAAAACCATTCTACGTTGCATTCTTTCATTTCATGAATTTTTATAAACACTTTTTCCACGGAATGTTTGTTCCTAATTTCTCTAGCCATTTGAGAAAAATTTGGACTGTACCATCTGCTTTCAAAATATCGTATAAGTCAGCTCAAGCTCCATTTGGTACAGATGCAATTCTATTCAGTACTTTAGGAATATCATGTTTCAGAGCCATGAGTATGTTCAGCTGTTTCTCTTGCATATATTTCTTAACTAGTACTCTACATCCATAGTCTACTTCTTGTTTCTCTTTTCTTTTCTTCTTCTTTCCTTCATCTCCAATCGTTCAGTTTCTCTAATAAATCTCTTTGCTTTCTCTGTTACATTCCTATTTCTCTTTGTCACATAAGCTACAGTTTTAGACGTTATTTTCATCAGAAGGTGAGAACGATTCCATTAAAGATGTATTATTATCGTTTTACAGACTGGTCCTGCTGTTCATGTCAGAGACGAACATCTTAGAATATGAAAATGATGTTTTATGTTCCTCTCAGGATTGGGTTTGCTCCACATTCTCCGCTACATCAACGCTGCCTTCAACATCATCGTCTACTTCAACACGGATTCTGGCTAAAGACACACTCTCTAGACTCCACTGGGCAGAAAAATTACATTACCAAAGAGATCCGAAATATAATGTCAGCAGCCATTGATAGGACTTAGCTGACAATATTTTGAGGCGTTAACCGAAGGGTGTTTTTGCAGTGAGGAAACTTTAGAATGATAATGAATAGACGCAGGTGATGTGATAATTGTTCTTTAAAACAAAACAGACCAAGGAAAGAAATCGTTATTCGGAATCATTTTTGTCTGGGTCCTGCCGAGTTCTCTGTTAGAATATTATTATTATTATTATCTCGTACAGTAAGATGTGAGGTACAGTCCTTTCCCAAATCAACAACAAAAATGAAAGTAATGAAAGTGCATTCATTGTCTAAGAACCTTACAAGGAGTAACCCAAAAAAATTTAATTTCATAAGTTGGTTAAATACAATTAAAGATGGTAGCTATGCAGCAGAAATCCACACAAGGATGACAGCAGCTAGAGCAGCAGTGGCCAAACTAAACAGAAACTTGAAAAGCAGTGCCATCAACTTTACCACAAATTACAAAATGCACGGTCACTGACAGCCTCTGTCCAAAGAATGTTAAAATTGGAAATGCCTGGGTTTGAAACCAGTTGCCTTCGAAACTGCATAAGACCATCGGGAACAAATGGAACAGGATCAACACTCTGGTTGGCTTCCAGAAACTGATTCTGATAATAGTGAAATAGTGTATGCTTTCCCGGTTTGGCCACATCCTCCATCATGACATGCTGTCTTAGACAATCCTTTAGGGTACCTTGGTCAGACTCAGGTATATGGAGAATTACCCTAGCAGACGGTCTTTCCCGATTTCGATACCAAAACATCAAGCTGGATGACAAAACACTTAACACATTAACACTACAGTTTTCCGTCTACATGTAATATCACTCATAGCGAAAAGACGCTAAATCAAAGAACGAACGAACTCTACACTTTAACAGAGTACACTTTAACACTCTACACTTTAACACTATACACTTTAACACTTTAGACTTTAACACTATACACTTTAACACTCTACAGTTTAACACTCTACACTTTAACACTCCCCAGTTTAACACTCTACACTTTAACACTCTACACTTTGAAAGTACAGAAAACCCATACGTTTTTATAATCAGATTTGGAGCGGGATTTATCAGGAGGTAAACAGGAACAAAATAATTTGAACCAAAGGCTGTCTGAATACTTGATACATAAATATGACATATCTACACCACATGCATTTCAACACAGACACACACAGACACAGACACAGACACAAACACACGCACACACAACACACACAACACAGACACAAATACACACACACACACACACACACACACACACACACACACACACACACACACACACACACACACACACACACACACACACACACAGTACATCACGCCCAGTATTTCCCATGACTATACGAACATTGGCTTACAACCAGCTTTCCATCGCACCCTGCATTTCACTTCCATGAGTCCACAGATCACAACAACTCCACAGCACAGTGGTACATCTACATGCCAGGAGTCTTGTCTTGCGTTGTTTTGCTGTGCGTTAAGGTCAAAAGTTAGCTCTCGTGAGTCAGGCCAGAACGTGCACTGCAATAAAAATTCAACGTCTGGAGGGAAGGAGGGGGGAAGGGGAAGAGAGACTATTATTGCCTTAATCTTTACCCCCCCCCCCCCACACACACACACACATTGTTTCCTACCCTACCCAATCTTCTGCACCGATCCCGTGTCACTATCCCCACGCTGCTGACCTCCAAACCCAGCAAAACTGAGTCATCATGAGAACCATGAGAGAGTGAGAGAGAGTAAGAGTATGTGTGTACATTTGTTTATGCGTTCTTGTTCCTGTATGTATTTTAATGCGAATGCCAAAACAATTTCCCATTGTGATGTTCTGGGCTAAATAAAATTCTTGTAGCTTGTATCTTGAAGGACCATGAAGGGCACTAGAACCCGGTAAACGTTTTACACATGCTGTGATAACGATAACAAGAATGATAACGATGATGCTGTGGAGTTCCATTTCGGATTAATAATAATAATAATAATTACAATATTTATATAGTGCAAAATCTTGATAAAATCAAATCTAAGCACAATGTGACAAGGCTGTGCTCTACGTATACTTTCTACCATTCACATCCTACAGCGCATTCAAAACAATGCTGCACGCCTTGTACTAAAAAAGAAAAAAGCTGACCACATATCTCCTCTCCTGGCACAACTTCACTGGCTCCCTGTATCGAAAGCGCATACAGTACAAACTAGACACCATGTGCTACAAAAGCCTCAATAATGCAGCCCCCGATTACCTGTCAAGCCTACCTGAGATCTATGTTCCCTCACGTACCCTCCGCTCTGCCTCCGATCCTCTGACTTTTCGCTTTCCACGCACTAAGCTCAATACCTATGGTCCACGAGCCTTCTCTGTTTCTGGTCCACTTTCCTGGAACAAACTTCCTCTCTCAGTCCGTCAGCAACCTACTTTTGTCTCCTTCAAGTCCGCTCTCAAAACTCACCTTTTCTCCTCTGCATAAAATCCTAACCTCACTCAATCCCCTCTGCAGCCTGTCTCCACTCGGAGGGGAATCACATTGTAATATATAATTGTATATAATATGCTCTCTATAATTTTCCATTGCTTTTATTCTTTCTCCCCATTTATATCCGTGTGCGTGTGCGTGTGCGTGTGTGCGGTGTGTGTGTGTGTGTTGTGTGTGTGTGTGTGTGGGGGTGCGTGCGTGCGTGCGTGGTGTGTGCGTGCGTGCGTGTGTGTCTGTTTTAGCGCTTAGATTTGATTTATCAAGATTTTGCGCTATATAAAATATTGTATATTATTATTATTATTAATATATCCGTTGACAACATCCGAAGATGTCCACACCTGCGATGCTGGTCAAAATATTTCAGAAACACCCTCGTGACGCTTCCGAAAAGAAGATGAGGCTGGACTGTTCTTCCACCTTCCCAGCAAGCTCCCAGCACGCTCAACTGTGGTAGGACCCGGTTATAAACAGAAATAATCCGCATAGTTTTTGGACGGACTACGGATTCCGAATTCGAACCACGACCTTCCAGTGATCTGTTGCGCTTACGACTTTGCCACTTGTCTGGTACCTTTACCAATTCCTGACAAACACGGAAATCAGAGCTCTGTAGCGGTAAAAGGACCATGATCTAGTTTCTGTATGGTGTGGTTTATTTTGCGTTTGACGGAACCTGCCATAGCAGTTCTCTGGCGTTATCGGTCCATGTTTCTCTTATTGGTAGTTTGTCCACATTCTTTAGTGTTATCTGTCCATGTTTCTCATATTGTACTTTTTCACATTATTTTGGTGTCATCTGTTCGCATTATTTGGTGTCATCTGTTCACATTGTTTGGTGTCATTGTTCACATTATTTGGTGTCATCTGTTCACATTGTTTGATGTACATCTGTTACACATTATTTTGGTGTCATCTGTTACATTATTGGTGTCATCTGTTCACATATTTGGTTCATCTGTTCACATTATTTGGTGTCATCTGTTTACATTATTGGTGTCATCTGTTCACATTGATTGGTGTCATCTGTTCACATTATTTGGTGTCATCTGTTTACATTATTTGTGTATCTGTTGTCTCACATTCTTTGTGTTTGTTCCATTTGTGTTCATCTGTGCATATTTGTTACTTTACTTTTGTCGCATTATTATTGTGTCATCTGTTACATTTTTTGGTGTCATCTTTCACATTATTTGGTGTCATCTATTGTTACATTATATTGGTGTCATCTGTTCACATTTTTGGTGTCATCTGTTTACATTATTTGGTGTCATCTGTTCACATTATTTGGTGTCATCTGTTACATTATTTGGTGTCATCTGTTCACATCATTTGGTGTCATCTGTTCACATTATTTGGTGTCATCTGTTCACATTATTTGGTGTCATCTGTTCACATTTTTGGTGTCATCTGTTCACATTATTTGGTGTCATCTGTTGACATTATTTGGTGTCATCTGTCCATGTCTCTCTATTCTCTCTCTTTTTTTTTTTTTTTTTTCGATATTCTTCAGTGTTATCTGTGCATGTTTCTTACTATTACTTTTGTACGTCATTTGAGTTATCGTGACTCTCCTATTGTTACTTTTTCACATCTTAAGAGTTATCTGTCCGTGTTCCTCTCATTGTTACTTTTTCGATATTCCCAGGCCCAACGTACAAACAAAATGTGTATCAGCTCAGCACTTTTTGAGGAAAAGGTATTTGCAGCACTTTGTCAATAACTTCTTACAATGTCTGAATTTTGTTTTAACTGCTATGACAGTCTACCCTTGGTCACGATACACGTTAAGTTTTATTTCAAGCGAAGTTTCTTCACAGAAAAGAGCGTCTTGTTTTGAGGTTTTCGGGAAGTTGGTTAGGTAATATATATTTATACCACCAGAATGATGGAAACATTAAGATGGGCAGCGAACAGACCAGTTTTTAAAATTAATGTTGCAGGTTTGGACTGAACTCAAGTTATCAGATCTTAATGTTTCCATCATTCTGGTGGTGTCAGCTTAGAGTTTCATGGATCCCTCTAACCCCCTCGTCCCCCCCCCCCCACCTTCGGTACTTCACATTTCAAGACCTTGGCAGTGCATAAGGTTTTGTACATCCTCGGGGAATTGGCTAGATAATTGCTAGCGGATTTACATGTACATGGAGCGAATATGGATTTGTCTCAGTGCGATGAATCCCTCTTGAACACACACACACACACACACACACACACACACACACACACACACACACACACACACACACACACACACACACACACACACACACACACACGCACGCATGCACGCACACACACACTTCAAGCAAACTGGCCATTCACTTCAAAATTTAAATGTATCGCAGTGGAGAAGGTGCACTCTGAGAACTGGACACCAGACTGAGGAGGGAGTCTTTTTGGATGAACAAATGAAAACCATATTTCCTCTGGGCCTGAACTCTGTCAATTGACGTCACAACAATATCGAGTCAAGACTACGTAATGTAGCCCACGTAAAATATTCTGATGTGTTTGTGTAGCATATCGTAGTCAGTGACTAAAGTCCCCTTGAGGAAGGCGGGTGTACCGCCGAAAATTTGGGAAATTTTTACATCGAGTTGTTGCTTTTCTGTGCACATGCTGCTTGAATTATATATATATATTTGAAATAGGATTCAAGAATTGGCTTGACCATCTTGTTTTAAGATTTTCATCAGTCCACTGATCTCTGTAGCTTTCTTATGTGTGGATTGTTTCTATTTTGTTAACATAGATCCACTTCACTAAACTGAGTTTAAAGTTCATTCAAAGGGAATCATCACACCTAGACAATTCCATATGCGCTTTACCCCCAATTTGTCATGTGTTATCTGGCAGACTTCTTCAGCCTGGATAGAACCCTATACGCTGACAAAGTCTCGAATGGGGGAGGGGGACCTGATCTAATCTACGGAAACATTAAGCTGCCACCAGTAGAGTGACCGGAGCATTAAAATGGGCAGCAGACAGGTCAGTTTTTTTTATGTTGAGAGATGGGATAGAACTCGAGATATCAGACCTGGACGTGGGCGGGGTGGTTCTTTTGATATAGCTGTGGCCTCAAGATACAGTATCTTGAGTCCAGTCCCAGCCTCATCATCATCATCAGGTGCCCTGCCGCATGGCATTGGCGATCATGGACTTTCAACTGTTCTATCTCTTGTTACCCCCTAGCATCTCTCCCACCCCCCTCGTCCCCAGCCACTCTGCAAGTCCGTCCAGCATTTTCTCCCTGGGTCTACCCGGTGCTCTCTTTCCCTCCAGCTTTCCCGTTGTGACCAGGTGCTCCAAATCCACCTTCCTCATAAAATGGCCTATAAATGTTGCCTGTCTTTTCCTAATCTTCCTTATGAGTGATCTACTTGTGTCTGCCTCCATCAAGACTGTCTCGTGTTTTTTTTCTTTGCTGTCCATGGAACTCTCAACATTCTTCTTAGACACCACATCTCGGCTGCCTCAATCTACGAAAACATTAAGCTGCCACCAGTAGAGTGACCGGAGTCCCAGCCTGGTACATTAAAAACTGGCCTGTTTGGAGCCCATCTTACTACTTCCATCATTCTGATGATATCAGTTTGGAGTTTAATAGGTCCCTCTCATCTCTCCCTCCCCTCCTTCACATTTTACGACCTTGCCGGTGCGTAAGGTTTATACACCCCTTGAGGAGTTGGACAGATAATTGATTTTTCCCCCCTTTGGGATGCCGGGGGCTCTTTCAGTATAAATAGTATCCACACCTTCTGGAAATTCTGTGCTAGAAATTTCATCTTTTCTGTCACTCTCTTTGTTTTTGCCTCGTTTCTTTGCTTTCTGTCATGTTTTCCCTATCATTTTCTGCCTTGCTGGTCCATTCATATGTATATGTTCGAAAAAGTCTTACGTACTTTCTCTTAGGATTGATAATTGGGTACAGGTATTAACTGCATTTTTGGCTCTAGGGAGGTGAGATATGCGGAAGCGGTTTTGGGTAATTTATGCCTGTTTTTATATGTTTTGGTGTCCTTAGTTATGCTTAAATTTGTATTCAGGTGTGTTTTTTTAAATCCCCTGTGCGATAAATTGGACGGAATTGTCAACGCCAGGGGCACGTCCTTAGATTGTGTGCGTGAATGCATTGATATGTGTACTTAATTTTCTTTTTTCTTTTTTTAGTTTTTCTGTTGAAGTTTTGTATATCTTAAAGCGGTTATAGCTCTGATATGGCTCTTCGCAGTCGGCTGGGCTTTAAACAACAATAATAACAATAACAATGCTGGCAGATTTGGATGGAGCGAATATGCATTTGTCCGAGTGCATTGAATCCCTCTTCAACAAACGTCACAAACTCGCTTCAATATGGTTAACTGCTGTTTATTGATAGACTCGCCACTTCTGTCCCTGAACAGCTTTTCTTACCGTCATTTTATTTACATAAGAAACTGACTCCCCTGTCTGTAATGAGTACAGAAGATTTACGAAGAGAAAAGAAAATGGCTGTCAGGGACAAAAAAAAAACTCCCTTGGGAATGCTGGGGGGTCTTTCAGTGTAAACAGTATCAACCGCCCTCCCCCCCCCCCACCCCCATTCCCACCTTTTGGGAATTCTTGGTAGAAATTTCTTCCTTTCTCTCCCTTCTATTTTCTGACTGGTTCTTTTGCCTTCTGTCATCTCTTCTTTTGTCATTTTGTGCCTTGTTTATTCATTCACCTGTATGCATTCCATAAAGCCTTAACACTTTCTGTCAGGAGTGATGACTGGGTATATATACTGATTGTATGTTAAAGTCTAAGGAAATGTGAACCATCTAATGGCAACTTTAAGTACCATAGGGTAGTTTGCATGTATATTTGTGTTTGTGCATTTGTATTCAGGTTTGTTTTTCTTTTTAATCCCCCCTGGTGATAAACTGGACGGAATGGCCAACGCTTAAGGCATGTCCTAGGATTGTTTTCGTGAATGCAATGATACGCATACTTCATTTTCTTTTCCAGGTTTTCTTTTTTTTTCCAGGGCCATCGATGTGTTTAGATGTGTGTGTGTATGTGTGTGTGTGTGTGTGTGTGTGTGTGTGTGTGTGTGTGTGTGTGTGTGTGTGTGTGTGTGTGTGTGTGTGTGTGTGGTGTGTGTTTTTTTAATGGTTATAGCCCGGATACGGCTCTGAGCAGTCAGCTTGGCTTTAAACACTAATCATTATAATATTACATCATGATGATGATGAAAACAGCAAAGAAAACAAACGAGACAGTCTTGATGGAGGCAGACA
>JAPXFY010000019.1:19771464-19781464 GCA_030674185.1 Monoplex corrugatus
CTGATATGGCTCTACGCAGTCGGCTGGGCTATAAAACAATAGCAGTTATGTTTATCAATTTGTATTCAGTTTTCTTTTAATCCCCCTGATGATAAATTCGGTGGTATGGCCAATGCCAGGGGCATATCCATGGATTATTTGTGTGAATGGGGCGGTATGTGTACTTGATGTTCTTTTCCAGGAATCCTTTTTTTATAGGGTCATAGATGTGTTAAGATGTGTGTGTTTTGTTCGACATGGGTGAAGGCCTGATATGACTGAGCAACTGACTGAATGTAAAAAACAACAACAACAATATGGTGATGATGATAATGATAATGACGATGTCGATGATGATGATGAATAATGATAATAATCATCATTATTATCAGCAGCAGTACCAGCACCAGCACCAGCAGCACCAGCATAATAATAATGATGGTAATAATAATAATAATGATAATAATAATAATAATAATTCAACTATGGATCAGAATTATGGGGTCTTGAAGGGCTGCTACACTCTCAAAGATTCAAAGTTCACTTGTTTGCTGTCGAGAAATTTCTGAAAGTATAACTGCAACCACCAAATGATTTGATATATGGTGAAACAAATCTACGTAGAAATGCGATAAGCTTTCTATCCGCTGTAAGATGTACATGTATGAAATACTGGTTAGACTGACTCAGATGGAATCACCTACACTTGACTTGTAAAGCTTACAATATGTTATTGTGTGGGTGTGCGTAAGTGCTTTACCTGCAAATATACACATGTGCACACGAACTTCAGTGCATGCATATACACATCATTATGCGCCTGTGCCTCTTTTCTCATCTCTATGTCTGTGTGAAGCAGTCTGTGAATACTAAGCCCGAGTGTGCACGGCCTTTCATGTGCCATTCATGGGGGATTAGTCACATGGCGTACCTAGATCAGCAGTCCCTAAGGACTCATACACATGATGCGGATCGATCCACCCCGTGTCAGCACCACATGACACGATGTACTGTACATGAGGGTCAGGGGTTCGGGTTTGATTTTGCTTAACGTTTGAGTTCTGTATAAGGCAGGTCGGTATAGAGTTTGGGTTCTGTTTCAGGTTTAGGTCAGAACAAGGTTTGGGTTCTGTTTTAGGTTTAGGTCAGAACGGGATTTAGGTTCTGTTTATGGTTAAGGTAAGATTAGGATTTGGGTTCTGTTAGGGTTCAGGTTAGAATAGGATTTGGATTCTGTTAGGGTTAAGATTAGAATAAGATTGGGTTCTGTAAGGGTTAAGATTAGAATCGGATTTTGGTTCATGTTAGGGCTAAGGCTAGAATATTATTTGAGTTCTGTTAGGGTTAAGGTTAAAGTAGGATTTGGATTGTGTTAGGTTAAGATTAGAATAGGATTTTGGTTCTGTAAGGGTTAGTTAGAATGGATTTTGGTTCTGTAAGGGTTAAAATTAGAATAGGATTTTGGGTTCTTTAGGGTTAAGATAGAGATGGATTTGGGTTCTGTTAGGTTAAGTTAGTATAGATTTGGGTTCTGTTTGGGTTAGATTAGAATAGGATTTGGTCATGTTTGGTTAGGTGTCTTGGTACAAGAGACGGCACTCGCAATAGAGAAGACAGTAAACTAGATGGAAGACACCTAGATGAATTTGACAAGAATGGGAGGAAAAGCGCTGGACGAAGTGAATGGAAGCAGCTGGGGAAGGCCTACGTCCAACAACGGATTTTCGATGACTGAAAGATGATGGTTAAGGTTAAAATGGGATTTGGGTTCTGTTAGGGTTTAGGTTGGAATACAATACATTTCTGTTTAGGGTTCAGGTTAGAATAGGTTGTGGGTTGAGGATCCATGGGGATACTGTCTATACACATTATGTGAGCGATCCCAGTGTACAAGACTTGAAAGGTATTGCACAGTGAGGGCAAGTGTTTATCCACTGTGAAGTCAGTGCTGTCAGCACCAACCATCCTGTGTCGACACATGCACTATTACCTCCTGCAGTCAGACAGCTTATACCTGCCATCATTTTGTACACTCTCTACGTCCTTTCATCTCCACCAAGTATATGCAGACACACCCTTTGCTTCTGCCTTGCTTTTTTTTCTTTTTTTTTTTTTTCGTCTCTTCCTATCATTTTTTTTTTCCTATCATTTTCTGCCTTACTGGTCCATTCACCAGTATGTGTTCGATAAAGTCCTAGGTGTTTTTCTCATGTCTTAAATGCATTTTTGGCTCTTGTGAAAGGACATAGCCTATATGGAAGCAAGTTTAGGTGATTTAGACCCGTTTTCTCATAAGGAAGACTAGGAAAGACAGGCAACATTTATAGGCCATTTTATGAGGAAGGGAGATTTGGAGCACCTGGTCACAATGGGAAAGCTGGAGGGAAGGAGAGCACCGGGTAGACCCAGGGAGAAAATGCTGGACGGACTTGCAGAGTGGCTGGGGACGAGGAGATGCTGGGGGCAACGAGAGATAGAGACAGATGGAAGTCCATGATCGCCAACGCCATGCGGCAGGGCACCTGATGATGATGAGACCCGTTTTATAGTTTTTAGTGTCTTATGTTTAAAATTTGTATTCATGTATGTTTTTTAAATCCCCTCCAGGGGCATACGCGCATGTCCTAAGATTATGTGCGCGAATGCATATGTGTACTTAATTTTCTTTTCCTTGTTTTGCTGTTTAAGTATACTGTATATTATGAAACTGTTGCAGTCTTGATATGGCTCTACGCAGTCGGCTGGGCTTTAAAAATAGCAATAACAATAACAAACAAGCTGACCTAAGACTGTGTTTCGGCACCATGAGAAGCTTTTGTTTTGAGGATAGCAGGGTGAGTGACATTTGACTGGCATGCAGAGGCGATCTGAAAGGTTGGATGGTAAAGATCCATGAACATGGCAATACGCAAGGTTTGCAATTTCATAAGCTTACTGGCATGGATGTCAAGTGGGTCAGATGTCAGACTTGGAATCGGAAGATCTAGGTTCAATCCTGTCTGGGTATCTCCCTGGTGGGTCAGAAAGTGTGGATATTTTTCCCATCTCCCAGGTCAACATGTGTGCAGACCTGGCAGTGCCTGACCCCCCCCCCCCCCCCCCCACCCTTTGTGTGAATACGCATGCACAACATCAAATATGCACGTGAGGAAATCCTGTAAGTCATGTTGATGTTCGATGGTTTCTGGAGATACAAACACATCCATCAGGCACACCCGCCGGAGACGAAGTATGCAGACTGTGCAGCAACATACCACCTGCACACTGTGGGCAAAACAACGTCCATGCCCGCATTCCAGAAAAATCAGATTGCTTACAAAATAAATGAATGAGAAAAAAATATTGGCAGCGATGAGTAGCCTATTGATAATTGTGCCCTGCATCAAACTTGATGACATACGAGTATCTTAACTCTGTGTGTGTGTGTGTGTGTGTGTGTGTGTGTGTGTGTGTGTGTGTGTGTGTGTGTGTGTGTGTGTGTGTGTGAGAGAGAGAGAGGAGAGGGTGTGTGTGTGTGTGTGTGTGTGTGTGGGTGGGTGTGTGTGTGTGTGTGTGTGTGTGTGTGTGTGTGAAAGAGAGAGAGAGTGTGTGTGGTGAGAAGAGAGAGTGTGTGTGTGTGTGGTGTGAGAGAGAGAGAGACAGAGACAGTGTGTGTGTGTGTGTGTGTGTGTGTGTGTGTGAGAAGAGACATGTGTATGTGTGTGTGTGTGCGTGTGTGTGCGTGTGTGATGCGCGCACTGTGTTGTGTGTGTGTGTGTGTGTGTGTGTGGTGTGTGGTGGGATGTGTGTGTGTGTGTGTGTGTGTGTGTGTGTGTGTGTGTGTGTGTGTGTGTGTGTGTGTGTGTGTGTGTGTGTGTGTGTGTGCGTGCGTGTGTCTGCATTTTACAGTTTAGGTAATCTGTTGTACTTGTTTCTTGTACTAGAATGTCATTATACATGTATATATGATCAAAATGGCAAATATGGGGAAATGTGAGTGACCCCACGATACCTGCCTGGTATTGGCCAGAAGTGCTACATCATGGCTCGATCGTTTCCTGTATTGCATCGTCAGGGTGACGAGGTACACATGCTGCATCACTACCAGCACATAACGACTGAAAGGTCAAAGATGAAAGTGAGAGATGGAGGAGCCGGTAGGGGGTGGATATGGAGGGTGGGGATGGGGTGGTGGTGTTGTTGTGAGGTAACACAGGTGTGAATCAACGATTGGAGCCAGAGCCTTGTGTGGTGTGTTGTCGAGGGACGCCAGAGAATTGTGCTGTGCTGGTAAAGTTTTTCCCCACTGACGTGACGCACGTGCTGCCATAGATCTGGCACTGGGTAATGTTGCATGCCGGCAGACTGAAGTACCGGGTAGGGATTTTTTTTCCTGAGGGATTCGTTGCTCTCGGACAGTTCCATAAGCACTCCACACAATGTGCCATGATCTGTTGTCTGGCAGATTCAAGCCTGCGCAAAACTCCACTGACGGCTGGTAACTGGTTTGAATAAGAAATTAGACCCGCCTCAGGGTTGGGCCTACGGTTCCTGTGTTATGAACATGGCATGTTAATCAACTGAGCTATCGGGGCCAGCCGCAGTTTCGAACCCAGAACCCTTGCTTTATCACCATATCGTTCTGACCAGTTGATGTAACAAGGCTTTCCTGAGGATCGAACTCATGACATTTGCTTTGTCAGCATAGTTCTCCAGTTGAGCGAATAAGGTTTACCTGAGAATTGAACTCATGACATCTATCAGTGTAGTTCTCCAGCTGAGCTAACAGGGCTTCTATAAAGATTGAATCCTTGATCCTTGCTTTGTCTGCATAGTTCTCCATTGAACTGACAAGGTTTACCTGAGAATTGAACTCATAACATTTATCAGCGTAGTTCTCCAGACGAGCTGACAGGGTTTACCTTCGATTCCATGACATTTATCAGCATGATTGAGCTAGCGGGGACCACCTCAGGACTGAACCTCCAGCCCTTGCTTTATCAACATGTTACCCTGACCAATTCAGCTGATGGGCCTTGAATGAGGATTGAACCCATAAACGTCACTTTATCAACATGGCATATTCTTATCAATTTAGTTAACAGTGGCATTCTTATCAGTTTAGTTAAAGGCCTTGAATGAGGATTGAACCCTAACCCCCACTTTATCAACATGGCTTTCTTATTAGTTTAGCTAACAGTGGCATTCTTATCAGTTTAGTTAACAGGCCTTGAATGAGGATTGAACCATAACCTCCACTTTATCAACATGGCATTCTTATCAGTTATCTAACATGGCATTCTTATCAGTTTAGCTAACAGTGGCATTCTTATCAGTTTAGCTAACAGGCCTTGAATGAAGATTGAACCCACAACCCCCATTTTATCAACATGGCATTCTTATCAGTTTAGCTAACAAGTCTTGAATGAGGATTGAACCCACAACCCCCACTTTATCAACATAGCATTCTTATTAGTTTAGTTTAACAATGGCATTCTTATCAGTTTAGCTAACAAGTCTTGAATGAGGATTGAAACCACAACCCCACTTTATCAACATGGCATTTTTATCAGTTTAGCTAACAGTGGCATTCTTATCAGTTTAACTAACAAGCCTTGAATGAGGATTGAACCCAGGACTTTTGCTTTATAAGCACGCCAATCTAATTACAGAACTAATAGGACTTGTCCAGGGAATGAACCCATGATCTCTGCTTTATCAGTATTGCACTGTGACCAGTTGGGCTATCGGGGCTTGCCTGAGGATTGAACCCAGGACCCCAGTGATCAGTTAAGCTAGCAGGGCCACCTGGGTAGGCTGTAACTGAAAGGGAGGTGCATGTGATCATATCGGGTACACTTTAAACATAAACATTTCATCTGAACCCCTCTCCATTTTTAAAAACATACTGCTTCGGATCAGCATGAGAAAAATGACAGGTAACACACCACACACACACACACACACACACACACACACACACACACACACACTCTCTCTCTCTCTCTCTCTCTCTCTCTCTCTGTTTTCTGCATGTTACATTGTGCAAGTGTAGTGTAGTGTAGTGTAGTGTAGTGTAGTGTAGTGTAGTGTAGTGTAGTGTAGTGTAGTGTAGCGTAGCGTAGTGTAGTGTAGTGTAGTGTATGTAGTGTAGTGTGTGTGTGTGTGAGAGAGAGAAGAGAGAGGAGAGAGAGAGAGAGAGAGAGAGAGAGAGGAGAGAGAGAGAGAGAGAGAGAATCTGAATACAGTTTAACTATCAACTAAACCAGCTTTGACTGAACGACATTAAAATAATGTGTATCATTTATCAGATATATGCCTTATTAGAAAAGTCATTTGAAAAGTCACTTATAACCAATCATCAACAAAATTTTGGATTTTGCTCACTTTTAGTAATTGTTGCACACCTATAAAAAAAAAAAAATTAAAAAACCCTAGTTTTCTCTGAACAGAGATGCATGATTTTCCTGTTATAATTGCTTGTTTAAAGATTTTAAAAAATTGATTTGTGTTTAGAAAATGTTTTATCTTCTGTCTTTACTGTGTGAACTGTTGTTGTTGTTAATGATGATCTTCTGGTGTACTGCAGTTTGTTTACAATCGTCAGCATGGTCATCACGGTTGCTATTACAATCGGTTTTAGTATAATTCAGTATTTTTAGGTATGTAAATATACGTGGCTCACCAAGACTAAGCCAAGCCTCATTTACAACGAGCTCACACAGTCACAGGTAAGCCCTCGTTGCCAGCGAAAAAGGTTTATAACAAATTTTTGACATCTACCGCAGGTGTGTTTTCTCTCCATCGTTCGCATGTGTGGTTTAGCGCATATCTATGACATAGTTTAGCGCATCTTGCTGCTCTGTTGCAAAAACGGAAACCGAAACTAAAACTACAGCCGAGACCTATGTTGCCTAGAACGCCACCTGTTGGCACACGTGACATAAATATTTTCGCTCAGCGGTTCAACCAAAGCGGACCATGAGATGACAGAGGCTGGCTGGGGCATCATCGACATTAGTTTGATTTGTACAGTGAGTGAGAGTGCGAGTCGTTTTGTGTTGTATAGAATAACTAGTAGAATTGAATAGTGTTAAGTGATAAAACTGACGATATTTGAAAATGTATACTACCACTACTGAAAAAAAATAGCCGGCTAAGAATTAAGATAAGACTTTATTTAAATTTTTAAATACATTCCATTGTGATTGTAACATTCCTCAGTGCCAGACATACTTGTGAACATTTCATTTGCGGTGGTAGTAGATTTGTCTAATTTCAGGTCTTGCATTGTTATGATGAGAGATAGAAGAGAGTGAGAGAGAGCTTTGCTACTTGCCTATAGATATTGTGCAGACGATTTTACTGAATATTGATTATATTCTTCTTTAAATTAACGTTTTGACACAATGTATATATGTGACCCGCTCTGAGTAAAGGTGCAGTAAGTCGGGTGAGGCCTTCTGCTGCTGTGGGCTGAAAACCCAAAACAGGGACAATAACTGAATAAGTCATATTGATGAGTTTTGTGCATTTTCATGCTTTATAACCACTTTTACACCATGGCCTAACACAATAAAGTCAAATTCAATCGATAAGTATTGATCATTTTTTTGTGTTTTAATGTTTTCTTCTCCTTTCAAAATATTCACAAGTTCCGTAACATTTTGGTGGTTAATGTACGCTTTTCTTAAAATAAATTTGTTTTTCTTTTTGTTGTTTTGGATGGATGGACAATTGAGTAAACAAGGGAAATATGGAATTTCAGTTGATTTGGTTGATATTTAATGCTTATTGCTAAGGAGTTTCTGACAATACCTTTTCAATTCAGGCCTATTCTCTTCAACAGTTTTTCTCAAAATGGCTGACTTGACCCCTCTCATCTTTGAAAGCCCATAACTTTTTTGTTTTTGTAGCCTGAAAATAACTTTCATACCATTTGAAAGCCGAGATTCTGAACTTTATAGTGATACCAAAACCTAAAAATGCCTAAACTGAGACTTATTGTGCCATTTGTGAGAATGGGTCACATGATATATGTATATATGTAATCACTTCTTCAGCTGTTGTAAGCATTTCTCTGTATCCTCTGCTGCTTGCTCCATGTAGCGTTCATGAAAAGGGGTGTATTTAAAACCTGACACAAAGGATGTAAGAACAGTATTATAAAACAGTTGATTTTTCTCTCAAGAAAAGGGTGCAAAGACAGTCATTACCTACATAAGGAATCAGTGCCCCACCCATCATGGCACATATGTTTTTGGTGATTGCACATGACTGTGCCATCTTTATTTCTCTGCTTTGTCATTGACAGTTCCCACACATGACTCAGACCAGTTTACCAACATAGCAGCATACCCGTCTTACTAATTCAAGTAGTCAACAGGCAGCAGTATATCAAGTTCAAGTTGCTGTGAGGTCACATACCAGAGAAGACCTCATACTCCTATTGGTCATCACTATACTAATTGTTCTATATTGTTTTTAACACATATCCACACAAGAGCATTTAGACAACTAGTTTAAAAAAAAGGGGGAGAGATAGGGGTATGAATGAAAGGAGTAAGGATCAGCTATTCTAAGTTAAAGAGAATTATTATGATAATGGTAATAATGATTCCATTTGTATAACTTAGATTCAAGGGGGGAGGGTGGCCATGTCAGTAAATCAGTGGAGTACAGACGCGTTCAGTTTCAGTTTCTCAAGATGACATCTCGGTGCTTGGAATGAATTCCATATGCACTGACGTCACAGGTGCCACATGACAGTGATCATGGCACAATCTTTAAGCCTGTACATAAACCCATGAACTGGCCAGGTCCTGAGATTATGATACACACACCGGTACATCAGTGCTCCAGAAACATAGCTCATCAAGAATAACAACAGATCAAGACATAAAATGGAAATAGGTGGTACTGATTCTAAAAAAAAATGTTAAAATGTTTAAAATAGAAGACCCCCCCCCCCCCCCCCAAATTAATACAATTTTGACGCACACGCCACACACGACACACACAACGACCACCACACACACACACACCAACACATAACACACACACCACACACACACACACACACACGACACACACACACACACAACAACACACACACACACACACACACACACACACACACACCACACACACTGATAAATAAATATACTCCGTACCCTGACTGCTAATTAGACACTAAGTACAGTATCCTTTTTCATTGAGTCTGTGCCACTTGTGGTTTCTGCAACATGCATAATTAGTTGTTTGGATTTAATTTATGTCAATCTTTTTGTTAGAAACAGTACAAAAATATACAGCGCGCTCTTTTTTTCTTATTATCAACATCATCATCATCATCATTATGATACTGTTTAAAGCACAACCAAGATCAAGATTATTTGGGGGGGGGGGGAGGGGGGGCTGCCTTGCCTTCTGTGCTGCTCCTGTGTCACTACCGTACACTGCTCACAGAGAGTCATCTCCTGTGCACTTCTGAACTAAGCAAAACTGATGTCACACTGAGAACTGGATGAACTATGATGAAGGGCCACAGAATCAAGGAAAATGTTTCACACGGTTGTGGTGATGAGAATGGGGATGATAGTGATGATTGCAGTGGAATTCTGTTTTGCGATTGAGACTGCATGAAAGGCCATGCTTACTTTCACAATATATCCTGACAGTTATCCTAGGATGAGAGATACAGGCACATGTGTTGTTGTTCAGGATAACTGAGCAAAGCGTCAGTGATAATTTGATGAAGTGGATGAGACTCATCTGTGTGGTTTGGTCTTCCCAACAAGCCCACAGCATGGTCAACTCTTGGTAGGAGCCTGTAAGAGCTGAAAAATCCTTAATGATTTTTTGGACTGATAAGGATCCAAAACGCAGTCACCTGGTCCGTTGTGCACCATTTCAGACAGAAAGGCATCAGAGTCATGCTGGATGTGGCCGGCCCGAGTGTAAGGATTGGCGAACATTGTCTAAAGGGGTACTTCTTGAAACCTTTTGTCTAGCTCTCTAGATTTTTTTACATCAATTTTGC
>JAPXFY010000019.1:19786464-19843964 GCA_030674185.1 Monoplex corrugatus
AATTGAGTACATGTATTAAGTGATGACTTGCTTGCTGATATGTTTCGTTTTATACAAGCAAGCATGCTCACAATCAAGCACACACACTGTGTGTGTGTGTGTGTGTGTGTGTGTGTGTGTGTGTGTGTGTGTGTGTGTGTGTGTAGTGTGTGTGTGTGTGTGTTGTGTGTGTGTTTGTGTGTGTGTGTGTGTGTGTGTTGTGTGTGTTGCATGACAAGCAATTTTATTAAGTGGATGTGCATGTGTGTGTGAATGTTCACGCGTACAAATAAGCTTTTTGAGTGTATTTGTATGGTTAGGTAGTAATTGTGTGTGTGGTGTGTGTGTTGTGTGTGTGTGTGTGTGTGTGTGTGTGTGTGTGTGTGTTATGTGTGTGTGTGTGTGTGTGTTGTGTGTTGTGTGTGTGTGTTAGCGTGTGTGTGTGTGTGTGTGTTCAGAAATACAACATATAAATCATGTAGATATTGTAAGTGTCACAAATTAACCAAAGAGTACATGTATGAAGACTGGTATTTATGTATTCAGGATCGTGGGCATGACCCCAAAGAGTGGTGTAGTGGAGGTGAAGAACCCAAAAGGACCTGCAAACGAACCTCCAAAGTCCTTCACCTTTGACGCTGTCTAGACTGGAAGTAAGCCTCTGCTACAACTAAAAAGACACCTCACTGAAATCCAACATTGTATGTACATTACACTGTTGTGACACTTGGCATGATCTGGTGATGCAAAGAAACTAGAATTGTATGAAGTTTTATGTTTCGTTAATGGAAGCATACATGAAACGCATGCGCGCGTGCACACACACACACACACACAACACACACACACACACACACAACACACACACACACACACACACACACACACACACACACACACACACACACACACACACACACACACACACACACACACACGCATACATACACACACACACACACACACACGCACACACACTCTTTCTCTCTCTTTCTCTCTTTCTCTCTTTCTCTTTCTCTCTTTCTCTCTGTCTCTTGTCTCTATCGTCATGTCTGCTTCTCTCTGTCTCTCTCTCTCTCTGAATGTTGTCTGCCATGGAAAACATTACAAGACAGTTTGGGAAATTTGATTCTGCTGTGATTGATCCTATTGATTCCTCTTAGGAGAAACGCTGAAAGAGGTGGAAAAAAGAACATGATAAAGATGATGATGTAGCAGAGACTCTGTGTGTGTTGTGGTGTGTGTGTGTGTGTGTGTGTGTGTGTGTGTGTGTTTTACATATGTTATTGTGCATTGTGATGCTGACTACTGCTGTGTGTATATAATGGTCAGATTAATTTCAATTACTGTTACTGAGCAGAACAGGAACTGAACATTCATCATCATCATCATCTCCCATCCTGCATGGTACTGGAGATTATGGCCGTCCATATCATTCTGTTTTTTGTAGCTAGCTGCAAGCATGTCTCATACCCTTTCCAACAAATCCAGTGTGCAAAACGAATATTTTCTCCCTGGGTCTGTCTGGTCCTCTTTATCCCTGTAGCTTTCCTGTTGTGACTAGGTGCTCTAATTTCTCTTGTCTCATAAAATGTCCTATAAATGTTACTTGCCTTTTCCAAATATTCATTAATGTTCTTTTTGTATTTGCTTCTTTCAAGACTGTCTCATTTGTTTTCTTTGTCGTCCATGGAAGTCTTAACATTCTTCTTAGAAACCATAATCCAACTGCCTCAATCTTGTTCTGGCTTTGCTTGTTGATTGTCCAAGCTTCACATCCATACAACAGTATTGGCTCAGAATATGTAATTTTATGCTTGCCTGATGTTATCATGCTGCTTCACCACCATCTCACTTCTCCTGGTCCTAAAATATTGATGTTCAAGTCTTTCCATTTCTATCTTGACATTTTTCAGTTTTAACTGTACATCAAAAATCTGAAAGTAGAAGAGAAAGTAAATACTAAGATGACATGAAGTGTTTGTTGTCAGCTCCAAACAGCAGGATGTGTATGACGAGACTGTACACGACCTGGTGGAATGTGTCTGGAGGGATTTAACGGCACCATCTTCGCTTACGGCCAGACTGGTACTGGCAAAACATTCACCATGCAAGGTCAGCTTCTTAGTTAAAGAGTGTAAAACCTATGTTTCTCAGTTAAAAAGCATAAAAACTTATGTAATGCTTTGTGTTAGCCAAGTCGCATGACTGCTGGTGTTCAAGAAAAAAGGAGTCAGAAATACACTTCCCTGATGTCAAGTTGAGTGGGAGATATCCACCATTTTCTTAGCTCAGTGAAACATCAGGGAAGTCTTTCTGCCATTTTTTTCTCTTAAGTTTTGTGTATTTAGTCTTTGTTGTCTGTCTTGTATGCTTGATAAAGGTCAATTGACAGAAAACTTGTGCCTGCCTTGTTTTGTGTATTAAATTCTGTTCTTATTCTGTTTTTTTGTCTGTGCATTTCTGGTTCTCGTTGATTTGTGTGTTTTGTTTTTACATGTCAAAGAATGTTGTACAGTAAAATAATCAAAAAGTAAATTGGAAAAAAACTGATTTTGTGCTTATCATTAGATGTGTAAGTATGGTAAGGAGCGTTCTTGTTTAATAAAATTTCTCATATCAGTCAGCTTCTCTTCAAATATCTTTGTTTTGAACACTTTGAATGGAACTTGAGATCTAGAGTATTGTTCTAAACAGCAGCTACAACAGTACAATAAATGAAAGTTAAAAAAAATTTTAAAAAGGCACATTAAAAAAAAACCATGAGACATTGGGGAGTGAAAGTGTTGGGGTTTTCTGGCTAAAAATAGGAAAAGTCGCCGACCAAATATTCGGTCGGTGGCACTGAAGGCTGAACAGGTTTACGTGCAGAGTTTATGTACTGCATACATATGCACATGAACAGAGACTAGGCATTAACAGATCTGTGCACACATTAAGCTGGGAGAATGGAAAACCTACACCCTTGTATTGCTAAGCAGAAGGTACCCATGCAGGGTCAGAACCAGATTGATTGAAAGTCCAGCATCTTACCCATTTTCTTTTCTGTTACTGCTTTACCTTTCTCAGCCCTGATCAAGGTCACTTAATGGTTCACAGTCACATCTAGATGGACTAGAATTTGAATGCGATAAAAAGCAAATAAAAAAGCCAACAAAAGCCTTCCATAAACCAGAGTGGTGCTTGTACAGTGAGTTAGATGACAGTCAGTCCTCCTGTACATCAGTTCTGAACACCAACAAACTTTGTAAGAGATCTTCATCATCATGTGCCCTGCTGCATGGCGTTGGCGATCATGGTCCTCCATATGCATCTATTTCTTGTCGCCACAAGCACATCTTCCATGCTGTCTGTCCTCAACCATGCTGCAGGTCCGTCCAATATTTTCTCCCTGGGTCTACCTGGTGTTCTCTTTCCCTCCAGCTTCCCTGTAAGAGAAGCACTGGAAATCTTGCAGAGCCAGTATAATTCAAAACAGAGATAAGATTTGAAACTCTTGCCATCAACACACACATGCTCATGCATTACAATTGCTTACAGAGATGGCTGATTTGTGTGGAGACATCCACACACAGTAAACCATATGGATTGGGGACTCCATCAAGGTATTAAAGCTCATACAAGATGATTGATGTGAATCTTGCTGACTCTTCTACTCACTAACAAATTTGTTAGGACTAATACCGCACCCCCTACCCCAATCCTCCATGGTATGCCAGTAGCTCTTTCAGTGAAAAAGGATCCCCGCCTTCTGGAAATTATGTGCTAGAAATTTCCTCTTTTCTGTCATTTTCTTTATTTCTGCCTTGTTCCTTTGCTTTCTGTCATTTCTTCCTATCATTTTCTGCCTTGCTGATCTTCACCTGTACATGTTCTGTAAAGTCTTAGATACTTTTTCTAGGATTGATACATGTATTCTCGTAGGATTGATCATTGGGTACACATATTGACTGAATTTTTGCTCTAAGGTAATATGATGTGCAGAAGCACTTTAAGGTAATTATATGCCAGTTTTTATACATGTTTTAGAGTATTAAGTTTTGTTTATATATTTGTATTCAGGTTTGTTTTTTAAACCCTGGTGAGAAATTGGGTGGAATGGTCAATGTTGGAGGCATATACTTAGATCAGTTGTGCTGATGCATTGATATAAGTCCTGAATTTTCTTTTCCAGATTTTTCCAGGGTGAATGAGATGATGTGCGTGTTTTGAGATGCTAGTAGCCCAGATATCACTGCGCAGACAACTCTGCTTTAAACATTGATAATAATCATGATTTCTTCATGTTGTCAATTTGACTGGGGGACTGGGTATTTCTTTTGTTTTTTATAGATTTTGTCGGTGCTGCAGTACAGATGATGTATGTTATTGTTTTCAGGCGTGAGAAATGATCCTGACTTGATGGGTTTAATCCCTCGCTCCTTTGACCATGTCTTCAATCACATTTCCCGCTCAGAGAACCAGCAGTACCTGGTGCGAGCATCCTACCTGGAAATCTATCAGGTGAATAGAATTACATCAACAAAACTCACCTGTGTACTGTGGTCCATGTCAGAACTGTTCAACTGTCAGTAGATAATTAGCATCCGGCATGATAGTCGTCAGAAAGATGTTAGACTTTTAGTTAAAAGGTCCAAGATAGATCCTGCGTCCTTCCTGATGTGTTAGGGATGGACATTTTTCCAGTCTCCCAGGTCAGCATATGTGCAAACCTTCTGGTACCTGAACCCTCTTCAGATATATACACATGGAAAAAATCCAATACACGACGCACAAATCCGAGATACTTTAGTTGGCCACTTTCTGCCAGCTATTAATAGCTCGCCCCTGCCCTTCCACTCCCCACACCCTTTTCACCCGTTCCTTTATCACTAGTACAGGAGCACAAAGACGTGCTACACTGATGGACTTTGGTCAACCCTGCCTGGCTAAATATAGCACACGCAAGCGACGCTGGCTCGCAACTAAAGGGTGGCAGAATGGCTGGGAAAATGCAGCTGTGAATAATGCATGTTAAAAATCCTGTAAGTCAAGTCAGTGTTGGATGGTTTATGGAAACAGAAAACACCCAGCATATGCATCCACCCAAAGTGGAGTATGCGGACAGTACAGCAACATACTTCATGTATAATGTGAGCAGAACAATATACACATGGGCATCCTAGCAAATAGGAATGCAGTGGGAAAAAAAAAAATTTTGCAAGGCAAATTGTTGTCTTGAAAATCCAGCAGCCATTTTTCCTGACATAACATGATCCAGGTGTGCTGACAGTCATTTCTATGTGCATCTTTAAACATGTTTTGCACAGTTGTGGTCTTGAAAGTTGACAAGTCTTAATCACTGTGCAGTCCAGATTCTCTATTGGGCTAAACATTACAATCATCTCTGTCAGGCTGATCACTGGATTCAAGCTGAAAAATCCTTAACCCCTTTGTTGCTAATGCATTTGGCTATAGTGTATGCTGAGAAATTTTTCCAGAAATGGAAAAGAGAGGAATTGCATCAACAGTTTTTGTGGTCAGTGTGTGATGATGATGATGTGATCAGTTTATAATAATGAATAGGGCAGATCCAGGTACTAATTAAAGTGTCTGAAGTGATTAATTATGGTGTGATCAGTTGATGATGATGGTGTGATGATTGTGTGATGGTCACCTGTAACAGGAGGACATAAGAGATCTACTGGCCAAGGACCAGACCAGACGTCTGGAACTGAAAGAGAGGCCGGACTCAGGGGTGTATGTTAAGGTCAGTGGCATTGTGATAAGTCGGCTGCTGTTTTTATCATAATTGTTACAGTGACAGCATGAAGTCTGTCTGTTAACATGTGTGCGTGTTTGGATGTGTGTATGGTGTGTGTGTGTGTGTGTGTGTGTGTGTGTGTGTGTGTGTGTGTGTGTGTGTGTTTAACTATCTTACATTAAGCTTTTTCTAAATAGAAAACGCTAAGTTTCAAAAGTTTTTAGATGTTTTAACTCAAAATGAGTGTGTATGATTCACAATTATAATGGACCTATATGACTATTTAGGAAAATGACATGTCGTAGGCGCAGTCACAAAAGTGCTCACTGTAATCTGTGTCTGACACAGACAGTCTGGTTAATATAAAAAATCATGTCATAGTCAACAGATTGTTGCCAGACGAGTCATCTTCTCATGTGACAGTCAGATTACATCATAGAAACATGTAATTCACCACACACATGTATGTTATTATCACAAGATGAAAGCTGAGGCTTCCTGATGTGATCCCCTGACTATATGATAGTACAGGTCACACTGGGTGTCTGCTATTGTCACATGATTGTCATGTTGTTACTTGTCATGCTATCAGCTTAATCCAAACCTGGAACAGTTCCAGTAGCTAGCTATTCCATATCTGTTGTTTAGACTTTCACAACACTTAGGTACACACTTGCTTGTACATTTGGTGGTTTACAGTGTGTGTGTGTGTGTGTGTGTTGTGTGTTGTGTGTGTGTGTGTGTGTGTGTGTGTGTGTGTGTGTGTGTGTATGTGTGTGTGATAGGTCAGACTGCACAAAACCATGTGTCTTGGTCAGATGTGTCACCATATGCAAAACACATTACACAAAATGGGGGACAAAGAGCAATACTACTGTCCTTGGGTGTTGTTTTTGTTATGGCAGTCACTGAAAATTATTTCTGTGCCAGCTGCATGTAATCAAGCCACCAATAACTGACTGACGGAACATATATACAGTATTTCCATTTGTCCCTTTGCTGTTGTTGTCAGCTGACCTAGTTTGATACATGTCATGTCACTGGTTTATCTTTTGCATTTACACTCTTGTGATGCAGTACTTTGAACTGATGTTTGTGGCAGAAACAGAATGAAATGATCTTGGATGGAAGGCAGCTTTGTAAGAACTTGCCGATCATGTTGGTTGGTGAAAAACGTTGGTCATGTCTGCAGGTTGCCTTGCAGACAGCATGTTGTCTGATACTGAGTGAGCGCAGTATGCATCTCACAGTCACATTGATAAGAGTCTCCTTCAAGATGATTGTATGTTTCAACATCTAACACTTCCTCAAACCCCTCTGTCATATTTTTTTTACTGCTTTTGTAAGATTTGATCTCATTTCATCTTTGATCAGCTCTTGTATTCATCAAACTGGTTGATCATTGAACAACCATTTGTGAAACAAGGTAAAAGTCGTCACATGTTTCCTCATTCAGTGTCAGCCCCTCTTTTTTTTTTATGAATGGAAGTGGTGCCAGTGTTTTAAAATGGTACCATCATTTCATTAGCTATTCTGAGGTTTTGCCTGACAAGTTGGGAGGTTCCTGAAGTGATAAATGTGGTCAGTGTGTGCTCTTGCCAGCTTCTGCTTTGAAGTCTGATGATACTCAGATGATGATTGTTTTTCCCCTGTTACAAATGCAAAAGGATTAAAAAGAGTGAGTGTTCAGGTGTGTATGTTTATACATGTGATCATGCACGTGCGTACGCATTTCTTTGTGTGTTAAAAATGGGTTATTTTATGTGTGAGTGTGAGAGAGAGAGATGTATATATATTTATTGCTTTCTTTCATTACTTTTTCTTCCATTGTCATTGCTTGATCATTTATAGTAGGAGTAGATATTTTTTTATAATGAATTTCTATTGCTTCTTTAGCACTATATGTCTTGAAGCTGATCTTTTTCATCATAGAGGTATGGGGCAGACGATGTATTTACATGTGTCTGTCTGTCACCCACAATTTTGTGAAGTGCTACTATACAGGTAGTTATTAGTATTGTTATTATTGTTGTTATTGTTGTATTTCACAGTTTTTTGATTTTTTAGCTGATACATGATTGTTAAATTTGACAAATGAATAATGCTCTTTAGTCTTGTGGAATCACATCATTGGTTGGTGGGCAGCTAGAACTGCTGCCTTTTTATCTGAGTTGGTTTGCATAGATGTGAGTCACACTCAAGAAAAATGTCGTTACAGTTTCCAGTCCACCCATCTGTGACTAGGTATGTTAGCTTGTTCATGGTGGGGAAGGTTATGCAGCAAGGGAGAGGAAATGGGCACAACTCTCACAATGCTGGCCCAAAGGAAAGTTGAGGTCTCTACACCTCACTGCCCTATGCTTTAGGGATATAGGACAACCTTTACCTTCACTTGATCACAGTGATTGATCTTGAAGAATTCTGTAATTCTGATTTTATTTGTTTATTTATTTTTGCAGGACCTGTCATCATTTGTGACAAAGAGTGTCAAGGAAATAGAGCACATTATGAACTCAGGATTCGAGAACAGATCGGTTGGGTAAGTAAATGATTAGGAATTGTGTCATAATGTGTGTGAGTGTGTGTGTGTGCTTAAGTTCTAATATATTTGAATTTGTAAGCCTTCAACTGCCTCGACATGTCACTTTAAATGCTAAACTGTGCTCACTGCTCATCATAATAAACCTAGTAAATCTTGAGGCTTACTACACACATCAGTTGGATCAGTATCAGCGTCACACAATTTTAAGTGAGAGGCAAGTTTTTAAACATTCCAGCTGTCAGGATTAGTGACCTGCCCATAGCAGTAACAGAAAATGGCATAACCCTGAAATCATAAAATCTGCATTAAAATAGAAAAAATAAATCTGCTTTTAAAAATCCAGTTTTTCCTGCTTAAAACTCTTTTTGGGGATACAATTGTGTTTGGCTTAAAACAAACACAGCATGCATTCCCTTGGTATAGGTTTCTCACTGATGACAGTTTGGTGTTGCCAAACTGTATTTTGTATCTTGTAGTAAAGCAGATGATTGTATCTTGATGATTTTGTGCATCACTCTGAAAACACTAAGGAAATGATGACTACAGCAGATAGTGATGAAGATTACTTCTATGATTTAGGATAAAATGAGATCAAGAAAACAGGTGAGAATTTCCCTTGATCTTGATATGGACATTGCGGAGTTTATGGTCTTGAAATTGTATCCCTTTTTATGCTTCAATTGTTGTTGAATATCTCTTGTGTTTGTGTGTGTGTGTATGCGCGCATGTGTGTGTGTGTGTGCGTGTTTGTGTGTTTGAATGTGCGTGTGTGTGTGTGTGTGTGTGTGTGTGTGTGTGTGTGCACATGCACACATATACATGCATGTATATGCTTGCAATTTTCAACACTTCAGTTGTGTATATAATGTTTACATATGCAGTGCTTGCTTTGTGGAAAACTGAAAAGCAGGGTCTGAGTAATGTTTTGTGTATGTTGTTTTTCTCAGGGCAACCAACATGAATGAACACAGCTCTCGTTCCCATGCCATCTTTATCATCACTATAGAATGTAGTGAGGTGAGATCTTGCAATTGTATTTTATTAGGACAGTTTTCTGTTGGCTGGGCTTTAAACAAAAATAACAGTAACAGTAACAGCACAGTTTTCTGATGTTTGCCACTTTCAGCATCTTTTGCAACTGTTAAAGGTAGACAGATATAATGCCAACACAGACAACTCAGATCAGAATCTGCACTATGTCAAGTTTTTCCCCTCATTCTAACATTATACTGCAGGTACGATACAAAGAACACATGCACAGGTGCTGATCGCTGTGCTACACATGCAGAGTAGATGTAGATCTATGATGATGAGCAGTTGTACAAGTCTTGAATGCTTGTTCACTGTAGGGAAAAGCTATAGGTAGCAAGGTTTTGACCTTTTGGAAACAATACCTCATTCTTTCAATGAGGAATTCGTTATGCATGATAGTAGATTTTGTTCATTATAGACAGTAGGGAAAGAGAGGAAAAGTGAAGGAAGTGGGCAGGATGAAAAAGAAGACCACGTCATTGCTGGAAATTTGTAGATGGATTTCACATGTATTGTAACTGAATGTAAAGGGTGAAAATGTGACACTCTGTTGTGGCATTCGAGACTCTGTTGTGGCATTGTCACACATACACAAGTTATGGTGATGATCCCGTTTGGTGCAACAAAAGAAAGTGGCCTCTTCACTGCCTGTCTTAATACTAAATTCATTTTGGTGGTGTCAGCTTGATATTTCACAGGTCCGGCCTCCCCCTTTCCCATTTCAGGATCTTGCCAGGGCAGGTTTTGTGCAGTCTCGAGCAGTCTGTCAGATACATATTAATAATCATGCTACTACTACTAATGATGATAATAATGATGATGATGATAATAAAATCTATATCAAATCATGCTCATTGCACCTTTTATAGTAATTAAAAAAGACCTGGAATCCCTTACAAAAAAAAAAAAAGAAAGAAAGAAAGAAAAAAGTAAACTAAAAACACCATAAAACCATCCCAGTGTATCCACGAACAGCTCACAGACTTTGTCTCAGTACTGAGCTGTGACTATTTTTTTTCAAAAATGGTTTTCTCAAGTAGTCAGAAATCTCCTATCTTCAAGACAGACTTTGGCAGTCAGAATGCTGCACTGATTTTTAGACTCAGTTTGTTGTTGGCTAAACAATTGTATTCCAAAAGCAGACACAGTCTCCTGGGCCAAGATATGTAGCTGTCTTGATATTGCTGTACTATTCATATTCATCCACCAACACACTGCCTAAATCCCAGCCTCATGAAAACAACCAAACCATCCCAAATCTATTCCATGATAATATGTCGGCCACTATTCCATCATCAAAATGCCATCCAGTACACAATAACAACGTAATCATTCAGGATAAAATGGTGGATAGAACAGTCTACATGAAATGTGAAAGGTCTGCCACATGTAAACATAAAGATGAATCATCTGGGTATTTGGGTGGATCATATATGGAAAATTATTGTTTAGGGATCATCGCGCTTCGGGAGATTGTCTTTGTGCTCACTTTTTTGGGGTGGTGGTGTTGGTTCTATTTTCTATGCCACCTTAACCCTTAGCTGTTCACAAGCCCGCAACCGCCCTGCGAAAAAAATGTGCCGATCCGTTCATAGCGGTTGAGACCGCCCTACCTTTTCCGGCACACGTGTGGGGAATTTCCATCACTACTGGCCTTGCTGTCTTATCGCGCATGTGGTCAGAATCTTGATCAATCTCGCGTTGAATGTTCTAGAAATAGTACAAGCATTCTGGGATGGAAGGAACTTTCCATTCACTACTGAAAGACTTAGTTACTAATGCTGTGCTACGTGCTTTCATTCACAACTGTGAGCGTGGGAAAGATGGCGAGTTTCAGCGAACAAGACGAATTTGTGGATTACACTGAAGCAGAGTTGCAGGAATTTTTTAGAGAAATTGATCGTTTAGAAATTGAAGAAGAAGATGAAGAAGAAAAGGAAGATGTAGAGTCGGATGTTGAAGTAGGTGGTGATGGTGAAGATGGAAATGACAGTGACATAGACGACGATGTACCGCTGGCCAGTGACACGTGGCAGTGAAGTCAGGGAATTTTCACAAGTTGTTGGGCCTAAACATTCGCTGCCCGCCGATGCGAAACCAATAGACTATTTTTTGTTTGTTTCTGCCACTAGAATTTTTTGTCAGTGCTGCTGAAGAGACCAACAACTACGCTGGTCAGAAGATTGCGGCAAAGGGGCAACCTGACCCACTTTGGAAAGAGACGACAGCTGATGAAATCAGGGCATACCTGGCTATTCTCATCATGATGGGGCTAAAACATCAGTCCCGTTTATGAAGCTACTGGTCAACTTTCTGTCCGGGACTGTTTCCGGGACTATCATGCACTAAACACCACGACACAGGCTACAACCAGCGCTTGTGACACCACTGGTGACACTGCCACTGACAATGACGGTGACAATCACAGTGACGATGACAACAACATCTCACCATCATCACAGTAGCTGCAAAGTTGCTGATAGGCACATATGTGTAAATAGTGTATAGGGAATGAAATCTGTGGAGGACCATGTACAAAATATCTTTGTAAAACACTTCTGTTTCTTTCTGTTTATGTTCATTTGGTGACATCGTGACAATTCTTTTCTGTGACATTTGTGTTGTTCCTGTGTATTGGATACTATACTGGAGGAGCAGAGACAGCGTCGGGTAGGACAGGTGTTGTGTTTACAACTAACAAATATTGTTTTTAGACAATAGAGCTTGTTTGTATGCTAACCATTGTATTGTCACCATAAAAATACCTCTGTCTGTGACATCTTTGGTGACAGGGACACGCACACTAGATCCAGGACACACAAAACCACATGCAAATCAAACTATGGACACTTATGTATATGTGCGCAAAAAATCTTTCTTCTGTACTTTCAAACAAGTGAATGGCAGTATGTTTGTCAGCATGACTGTACTCGGATGAAAAAATGTCAGAAAAATGTGAATACTAGGAGCTAGCTTTACATCTAGCAGTGCGAATGCGAAAGGGTTAATGGCCACAGAAGCTGGCACAGTTTTTACAGTGCGATGATGATGTAGATGAGGATGATAATCATGATGCTATGAGTTCCATCTAGGATTGGGACTGCATAACAGGACTGTCGTGTACGCTTACTAATAGAAAATATGGAAATGTTCAAGTACAGTGAATCCCTCTTGAACAAATTGCAAACTTCAGTCAAACATCCTGTTTGATAGCTTTGAAGTTCATGAACATAAACAGTGAATTTGAGATTCTATGACTAATCAGTGTTTCTGCAACTGTTTCAGTTGTTCAAACAAAAAAAGTTTAAAATCCCTATTGCCTTAATAATATTGAAGATGTTGGAATGCCCCTTTCTGATTACAGAAAGTTTGTAGCAAGTACCAGCTGTGTAAATGCTTTTAGGTGTTCAAGTAGGCCCTATTTGTCTTAAACTGATATATAAAGAGTGAATGTGAGATGTGTAGTACGTGTTTTTATGACACTAGGAATGTCATATGACAGCTTGTGAAATTACGTCGTCTTCCTTCATTGTGAATCCAGCTTCCATTGGAATCAGATATATGTAAAGGGCATTTTTGCAGTGAAAAATCACAGGCCAGTGCGGATGTCTTTAAAATCTTTTTACAGTGAAAAATCACAGGGAGGTGCAGACATATGTAAGCAACCATTTTAAAGTGAAAAATTTCAAGGACTTGCAGACATCAGTAAACAATCTTTTTACAGTGAAAAATCACGAGCGCAAACATGTGTCAATGACTTTTCTCTACAATGAAGACACACAGGAAAATACAGGCATGTATAAACAACTTTTGAAGGTGAAAAAGTCACAGAATGGTGCAGACAAGGGTAAACAAACCTTTTTGCAGAGAAAAATCACTGTGAAGTGCAGACATGGGGAAATAACTTTTGAGCAGTGAAAAATCACTATGAAATGCAGACATAGGGAAATAACTTTTGAGCATTGAAAATTCACTGTGAAATGCAGACATAGGGAAATAACTTTTGAGCGTTGAAAATTCACTGTGAAATGCAGACATAGGGAAATAACTTTTGAGCATTGAAAATTCACTGTGAAATGCAGACATAGGGAAATAACTTTTGAGCAGTGAAAATTCTCTGTGAAGTGTAGACATAGATAAAAATCTTTCTGCAATGAAAAACCATGAGGATGTGCAGTGTGCAGACATTGGTAAGCAACAGTTTTACAGTGAAAAATAAATCACTAGGAAGTATGAATAGTTTGAAATAGGAAAGTTCACGTTCAAGAATCAAGTAGGAAAGTTCAAGCTCAAAAATCAAGTGGGAAAGTACACATTCAAAAATCAAGAAAGAGTTGTTTGGATATGTATAGTTGGTGTGATGCATGTAAATCTATGATAATATTTTCACTCTCAAGGTTGGGGCCGATGGAGAAAACCACATACGTGTGGGCAAGCTGAACATGGTGGACTTGGCAGGAAGTGAGCGACAGAACAAAACTGGTGCTGCTGTAAGTCTTCTGTCTGCCCTCACTTCTCTGTGTGTGTGTGTGTGTGTGTGTGTGTGTGTGCGCGTGTGTGTTTTGAACTTTTTATGAAAAGTTTACATTTAAGCAACAGTACTTTTTGAGAAAAATGGTTTTCTCTGATGAGACGATGACTCGTTACTTCAACAATTTGAGACTTGTTGCACGCACACGTACACACACACACGCACGCACGCACGCACACACAGATTACAATGAAAGAATTCCTCACAGCTCCACATTGATTGACATATTTTGTCATTCTTTACCAGATGTATAGAATTGTTTCTCTTTAACCACGATTAATTTGATGTCTTGTGCTGTGTTTAGTAATATTGCTCAAGAAATATTGAATTTCTGTTGGAATGTCTTCAGGGCGAGCGTCTTAAGGAGGCAACCAAAATCAACTTGTCCTTGTCAGCTCTGAGCAACGTGATATCTGCCCTGGTGGATGCCAAGACCACACACATCCCCTACAGGGACTCCAAGCTGACAAGACTGCTGCAGGGTGAGTATAGCTATCACCACATCACTGCTGATATCTGTGCATCTGTCTGTCATGAGGGTTTTTTCCCCATTTCTTTTGGTAATACATTTCTGTGTGTCAACCCATTTGATGACCAGAACGTCCTGTGTGCCACACTTAAATGGAGTGTGCAAAGAAAGGAAAGAACTACTTGGCTTCACTGTGAGGGAGAAATTTATATTTTTCGGACATGCAGCAAGATACAAAAGTTGCTCCCTAATGAAAGATGTCATTCAAGGAAAGATGGAGGGCGTAAAAGACCAAAAGCCAAGAATATCATGGGAAAAGTGATGAATGGCAAGATGAGATAAGCAAGGTAATGTGGGCAGCCAACACTACACAGAAGTGACGTTGATCAGAAAGAGAGAGAGAGATGTGTGGAGCAGAGAACGGTGTAGTAACCCTTTAGCCTCTTCTTGGGGTATGGTGGATAACAAAACCATCATTACCCATATTCAGCAAAACATATGAAACATGGCAACAGAAAGTAACACAAATTAAAATTCAGAGATTAACACTCTCCCCATCTTAATGTATTTGGCTAAATTCTGTAAAACATACTTCTTACTTCTCACCACTCAAAAGATTACATCATGAATACAGCTTTTGCAGAAAATTATTTTCTTTAGGTTAAAACACTTTAAAAGTTTCAGAGCATTTTTGACAGTCAGAAATAGACTAGAACCCATCTCGTAAAGCATTCATGTCAGGTTTTGCTTATTCAACCGTCCCATCAGATTTCCCTGTTTGTACCCACTTCAATTCAGAGTTTGTAACATCTTCACCAAAATTTAGTCAGAGGAATTTCTGTGATATCTATCTTTCTATTCCAAAGTTTGTTTTGGACTTTCTGTAAAGCAAACATTTACAGCTATTTTCAGTGATACCATTCCATTCAGCCAGGTATTTTTGTTAAAATGAAACTAATATTCTTACAAAGCATAGATTTCAACTGAAAACTTGAGTTTCCCTGACACAACCATACCCATCGCTGATTTGAAATGCTTATATGTGATGCTTTCAAGATGAGAAACCCGAGGCAAGGAATATAAATATTTTTTCTGTGCAGAGCATACAATTTTTTTTAAGAGTTGAGTAGAATATTTTGTAGAATCATTTTCCGTTCAAAATATCATACCAAAATTGATGTACATAAACACATTGCCAAATGATATCGTACTCAGCAGTTAAGAAGACAGTTTCTGCCTTTGTCCCCCTCTCTTTGTCTTTTGTATGTTTCCTCATTTTTAGTTTCTTTTTTGTAAACTATTTAATGTAACTGTATAATGCACCCTGCATGTAATTTTGTATGTTTTACTATTTCGTGTTTTTATTATGTTATATCATTATTTTTGCGTAATGATACAGTCATATACACTCAGAAAGTACGTTGTAATATTTAGTACTTTTGACTAGACTTTTAATCCTTAAAGAGCTGGATAAATAAAAGCACATACAGTGCCTGTGATTAGTTTTATCACCCTTTAAAAAAAGATTTGTTTAATTTTTTCCTTCTCTCTCTCTCTCATTCTGTGTCTGTCTGTCTCTTGTTCTATCTCTTTGTCTCACTCTCTCACCATCCCCTCTCTGTCTCTATTTCTCCCCTCTCTGTCTCTGTCTGTCTCTCTGTCTCTATTTCTTGCCCTCTCACTCTTCCTCTCTTGTGTGTATGTATGATACAGAGCATGCAGCTGTATTTACCTGTGTGTGTGTGATTTGAGAAAGACAGAAAGAGTATGCTTGTATATGTGTGCATGAATGCTTGCACGTACATGTGTATGTGTGTGCACATGTGTACGAGTGTATGTGGGCATTTGTGTGTGTGTAGTGAGCTTGCACATAGCCTGTGACACAGTTTAAAAAACGGTGCTTTGTTGCATATGTACGCAGATTCTTTGGGTGGTAACAGCAAAACAACAATGGTGGCCAACATAGGACCTGCTAACTACAACTATGATGAAACTATGACCACACTGAGGTAACTTCATATTTTGTCCTGACTTCAGTCCCAACCTGGCCTGTCTTAATCCTTTCCTTAGCAGTGCATGCACAGAAAAGTCCAGAGTTTAAGTGTACTTGTTTTAAAAATTCATATTAATTAATCTATATGAGCCACATGTATACAAGCATGCATTTTGATAGATAATTGAATTTTGTATATTTTCAGTTCAGTTAGCCTTAGAAATGAGATGTATGTTTTTTTTTTGATAGATTATTGAATTATGTATATTTTCAGTTCAGTTAGCCTTAGAAATGAGATGATGGATTATTGAATTATGTATATTTTCAGTAGTTAGCCTTAGAAATGAGGTGTGTTTATAAGGGTGATAATTTATTGTAAGGGTGATAATTTGTGAATTTCAATGAAAAAAACAACAACAAAAACCATGTAGTACTGTGGGGTGTATGTTTAGTATTTCTACTGATGTAGAAAGTGGAAAGCATGAATATGATGAAACAAAGTACAAGCAAGAAACATCTCAGTAGGGGTCATGCACAAACCATACAATACATCAATATTGGCATGAGCAAGTGACAAAATGTGCTGGCTCATACTTTCCATGATTGTCTGGTAAGTTTTGTTAATATTGAAATTAAGGATCATCCCCATCGAAATGAACAGGTTTTATCATCATCACTATCACCATGACTCCTTATAGGTACTTCCCTGGAGCTGTAGATTTTTAGTGTTTTTTTGTTGTTTGTTGTTGTTGTTTTTAAAGTGCAATGGAAGAGTCTGTCATTATCATCATACTAGAAATCTGCCACTTTCCTGTTATACATCTGTATGTATTTGTGCTGCATTGTTATGTATGTCTACACTTTTTCACAGCACTGTTTGGGTGGAAGTGAACAATATGTGTCTCATTGCCATTGTAGATATGCCAACCGGGCCAAGAGCATCAAGAACAAACCCAAGATCAACGAGGATCCCAAAGACGCTTTGCTTAGAGAGTTCCAAGATGAGCTGAACAGGTCAGTATCAGCCTGTATATGTCTTGTCAGAAACATGGAAAGACATCTTGCTACATGTTTCGTTGTGACAGCCCAGGCCCGGTGTGCACAACACTGCAGAGAGCTTGGGACAGTACAAACCACAGAATTTGTGGCTGTGAAATGTATTGCACATATGCAGATTGATCGTTGGTACCATTGAAGTCGGACAATTATTACAAACAAAATATTGTGGTTGCCAAATCCACTAATCGTGGCTGTGGTCTTTTCAAACTGCACATTGCAAAAACTGACCTTAGTGACAATCTTTTGTGTGCTCCTTTCTGCTATTTAAGCCACTGAGAGTCAGTATTGTTGGTGGTACCATGGTCATGTCCAGCAGAACTGTTTAAAACAAAGTAGTCTTTGGTCTAAAGGGTGACTTTATAAAGTAAAATTTTAAGTCTAATAGATAATTTTCTTGTGATGTGTTGAATCCAGGGTCCAGAGTTTGCACAGTACAGGGACCCTCTTCTTTCTTACTGCCTATTATACTGTTGGCATGTAGGGCAGCTGCAAGATCCTCCAGTCCTGTGTGTTATGGGCCAGCCTCAGTATAGTGCACATGATTATGTGTTTCAGTTCCTTGAGTTTTCTTTCTGTTTGTTGTCAGGTGTTTCCTGGGTCTTTGTCTCCTGTGTCTGTCTTCTGGTGTCCAGTGAAGGGCAGTGTGGATGATGCTATTCTGCTGTATTTGCATGATGTGCCCTGTTCATCAACTTTTCTGTTCATGATGCTGGTGTACACGCTGTCTTGACTGTATTGATTATGTAGTTGTTGATTGGATATGGTCATCAAGCAGTTACCCACATGTGACTGACCAATACTACTAGGCTGTCCAGAACTATGGGACCCAAATCTGTACAAGAATCTTGTCAAAAGTTAGCTTCATGGAAGGATTTGTGATACTCATCCACTAGCTTTTGCACACAATTGAAGGATCTATACAAAAAGTTTTTGCACATATGAAAAAAATTGTGTGACAAAACTTAAAGCTCATGCAGATCCTGTGAGGTGAATTTTTTTTAATCTGTAAATGGTAGGATCAGCGACCAGTTTCCATAGAATGGAATTCAGTAGTTCAGTCTGAGAAGTAGTTGTATATATGTAAATAAGTTTGATTGTGGCTGTTTCATTCAATGGAGTAGCAGTCTTTTCACTCAGATACACAATTTTGCCCAAACTGGAAAAAAAAAACCAAATGTCAACCACAAACAGCGCAGACATGAAAGAAACAACACTGAAACACAGAAGAAATGAACTTTTAAAATGATTTTACTTGAAATGAATGTTCTTGACAGCTTTCTTGTTACAAGTAATCCAAAAAGGTATATGTAGACTGAAAAACAAAAACCTTCTTGGCATTCACTTCCACAACATACTCCATCCTTCCACATAGGTTCAGTGTCATGTGTATTCAGTTTTCCTGGGAATACTGGTTACTGGAAATCACAAAAACAGCCACAAATCCATATTAAACTGTGAAACTTTTGCCTGTCAGTTGCTTAGTTGCAACACATGTGATTCTGGGAGCTCTCTGGCATTTGGTCTATTCAAACATTTATTGCATACAGATATTGACGATAAAATAATGGTCAAAGGGAAAGAACTGCTACAAAAATGAGGGTCCCAGGAACAAAAGTCAATTCCCTTTGATCACTTTCGGTACACACATGTGGATTAACCTTCTCATGTGTCCCCTTTCTGTGTGTGGGTGAAAGGTTTGTCTTTCCACTCTGTGTAGACTGAAGGGCCAGCTGTCAAGCAAAGGAGGACCAAAAACGAAGAAGAAGAAAAAGAAGAGGACAAGGAAAGCTGGAGATGGTGAGTTAAAAAAAAACCGCTTTAACTTGTGCCTATTTTTCTGTTTGTTTTTCTTGTTTTTAGCAAAAGGGAGGTGGGGTAGATAGAGATCATACACTCAGGAAGTTTCATTTTTGTTTACACCAGATGTCTTTATTTTGTTTATTTCTTGTTTTAAGACATTTCCGTGTAGGCTGTGGAGTCCACCTGTAGTTGATTCTTTTTTTCTTTTTCCACTTTTCCTTTTCTTTTGGGGACAGGTGCTTCACATGTTTGTTTCTATATTCCTTTTTTTTTTTAACATTTCTTAACTAAACATAGTGCATTTCCCAAAGTGTATGTTTGTTTCTATATTCCTTTTTTTTTTTAACATTTCTTAACTAAACATAGTGCATTTCCCATAGTGTGTGTTTGTTTCTATATTCCTTTTTTTTTTTTAACATTTCTTAACTAAACATAGTGCATTTTCCATAGTGTATCATCTTATACAGGGACTTAATTTTAAGTTAGTTGTGTATAGCTTGTGCATTGATGTACCAGGGGTTTCTTTTGATTTAGTGTGTTTGTGTGTTGTGTTGTGTTGTGTTGTGTTCTTGTTTCCAATTCTGAACACAACAGGTATGAAGCAGAGTCCTAACAGCTTAGGTCCAGTGGCTGGATCAGGCATCCACCCCTCAAACCATACTTTCATCCCAATGTGGCTCCGTCGTGAACCAATCAGACCAGACAGCTTCCCACGTCAGAAGCTGTAGATAGGAAAGAATCCGCTTATTACTTCCATCTGCAAAAACGTTATTAAAACGTATGGGGTCAATGGCCGCACCATTTCCAAATATATGGTTGACAGACATTTATCCCAAAATATTACTGTTTGTGTTTTAAAAGCTCACAGGCAAATTATATTCAGAGCCTGGAATTCGTCGCGAAAACGAGGATTTCCGCGGAAATCAAAATCGAAAATCGCGCAAAAAAATATTTTTCGTGTGTATGATGGATCCTGATCTTGTGCCCATTGTTTATTAAATACCCTTTTGACTGATATTCATTGTGATTTTCAGTGTGTTAGATACCTTTAAATTTGTCTCCAGAATGCCTCAGAATGCACAGATTTTAGTCTTGATTTTAAAAATTTTCCGGGGGAGCATGCCCCCGGACCCCCATAGAAGTTTCCTCTTTTTTTTTCTTAGCAATTCCAGGCTCTGATATTCACAGTGCCGTACAGCAAATATTCTACACTAACTATCAATTTCCAAAAGATGACCACTAACTTGACTTCATATCCATTAAACAAAAACGTTATCTTACAATAAAGAATTTAACACAAAATTTGCCATTCGTGTTTCAAAAGTCCAAACTTTCAATACATGAGATTGTCCATAAAAATGCACACTGACTGTACATCATTCAAAGATCAAAACCCCAAAACAGTAATTCATAAAACATTAAGTCAAGAACTTCAACTCAATACAACTCTTAACTGCCAAAATACTTAATTCACTTCACTTTTACACAACTACGTTTTTTCACTTCAAAAGTTTACAGCAAATAGTATCCCTTATCTATTATTTATCCATGAATCCTAACTTTCCTGTAACTTGTTTCACAATCGGTCAATTCAGCTAGCTCCTTCATAATCTTTACAAGTCTCAATTTTCGGCAAAGTAAACTTCTCATGCTAACACTCTACAAATCCAAAGGTCAATTAATGCTGCAAAAGAAAACTTTTGTTTAAACGTTAGTAATGTTAGTATGAAGACCTCCTGACCTCAGTGAAAAGACGCAAACTGAGGTGGTACGGGCACGTCACACGATCATCTGGACTGGCCAAGACCGTCTTGCAGGGAACAGTTCAGGGAGGGAGACGAAGAGGCAGACAGAGAAAAAGATGGGAAGACAATATCAGAGAGTGGACTGGCCTTGAATGGAATATCATTCTGCGGAAAGCTGAGGACCGTGAGGAGTGGAGAAGTTGGTTGCAAAATCTTCAGTGGTGCCCCAACGGTCAACCAGACTACGGGACTGATGATGATGATGATGAATGTCAAAAAATACAAAAAATTCACCAACCTGCTAACACATTAGCAGCAAACTTTTAGTTCTCTTCAGGCAGCAAGGAAACACTACTGCTCAACCTGGCAGTCTCTGTAGAACTGAATTTGAGCTCACAGAGTTTCAACATTCACTCCACAAGTTCACTTCACAGCCAATCCCAAAACATTTCTCATTTCAACCAAAGAGAATAAAGATACTGAAAAACAACACTGGGTGTTCCAATCCACAGAAGCAAAATGAACTAAAACACCTTCTTACACAACAGTGTGAAAATGCAAAAACAGCAGTGTGAAAATAATAACAGCGCATCCGTCACAAATAACCTGCAAGTTAGTTCTCAGTGTATAATAAGTATTGCAGTCAAATGCTGGAGTCTCTAGTGCAAGATTGACAGTAGCTTTTATTTGAATTGCTACCTCTCAGAACAGTGTGCAGTTTTTTTCAGTGTTGTTGGGTTTCAGTTTTTGTTTTATTGGTGGTTTTCAGGTTTTGTTTGTGTTGCTGTTTAAATTCATTTGAGAGAATATGTGCTCATGAAGAACTTGGAGTACATAGTCACACTGATGTTAATGTAAGTCAGTCAGTATCATATACATTCACCCACTGAAATATTTCCTGCCTGAAGTTGCCAGAAAATAAAATTGCAGTCAAAAAAGTTTGTATTGATTCCTTTTTTTCACACCCCTTTGTTAATCAGCAACAATCATGGTATGAAGAATGTAACCCGCCAAAGAATAATGGCTCAAGGGAAGCAACTCTTTAAATATGACAGTAGGAAAAATTAGAATTTTGTCATTAGGAGTATTATTACAACCAGGTGGTGAAGGTGAGTATACTCTTAGCTCATCAGAAAAATGGTATCTTCCCTTACAAATGCATCCTCAAGTCACCAGGAAAGGGTTAATCCTGATAATGGATTTCTAAAATTCAGGTCAAGCTGATGATGAAAAGAGGATGAAGATGATGAAGATGAGGACGAGGGAGATGATGAGGCCAGCGCGGAGGCGTTCATGCAGGAACAGATGACCAAGTTGGAAGAGGAGAAGTCAGCTATCCTCAATAACCAGACTATTATAGCAGAGGTTGGTATTTTGAGATCACCATCGTCATTTGCACCATCACCATGTCATCATTGCATCAGCACATCACCAGCCCATCGCCATCACCATGTCATCATTGGCATCAGCACCACCATCACAGCATCATGCTCACACCTACCGTCTATTGGCATCAGCACCCCACCGTCATATTGCTCGCACCATCACCTGTCATCATTGGCATCAGCACCACCATCACCATGTCATCATTGGCATCAGCACCACCATCACCATGTCATCATTGGCATCAGCACCACCATCACCATGTCATCATTGGCATCAGCACCACCATCACCATGTCATCATTGGCATCAGCACCACCATCACCATGTCATCATTGGCATCAGCACCACCATCACCATGTCATCATTGGCATCAGCACCACCATCACCATGTCATCATTGGCATCAGCACCACCATCACCATGTCATCATTGGCATCAGCACCACCATCCATGTCATCATGCATCAGCACCTCACTGTCATTGGCATCAGCACCACCATCACCATGTCATCATTGGCATCAGCACCACCATCACCATGTCATCATTGGCATCAGCACCACCATAACCATCCACTGCTAGACACCATCACATGTCATCATTGGCATCAGCACCACCATCACCATGTCATCATTGGCATCAGCACCACCATCACCATGTCATCATTGGCATCAGCACCACCATCACCATGTCATCATTGGCATCAGCACCACCATCACCATGTCATTATTGGCATCAGCACCACCATCACCATGTCATCATCATCTGTTGGAGACCATCATCATTTTAAGAGGATTAAGCTCAAGACACCATGAAGTGTTCCTTCATGCATGAGTCTTGTGTTCAGTCACGAGTCTGGTCAAGGAAGGCATTGTTATCCTTGGTGATGCCATATTTACACACGTTTTCTATGAACTGTGATAAGCAGTACATGCTAGGTATGGAATCTTGTTCTTAGCAGAGAATGCTTTTCAGTACCAGTGGCTTCGTCATCATCTATCAGTCACAGTCATTCTGCTGTTATTTTTCCTGTGGTGAACAAAGACGTGAGGGTGCTTCCCGCTGATCACATCATGTCTTTAGTTCAACAAATATCGAACAGAAATGCTGACTGCTTCAAAGTACTGGTCTTCAAGGTGAATGGTGAAATATCAAGCTGGGATAATTGAGGTCATACTGAATTTTCTCATATTGTTCATGATGGATAAGTCTACAGTAGCATAACTTATAAAAGGAACAACTTTAACGGTGAAGACTAGTGTAGTTATGATAAATAGAGGCCTAGTGATCATTCTGCCTTGCTGTAGCCATTCAGCATTTTAAATGAAGGCGTACCTGTGTGCATATGGCCCGGTGGACAAAGTGCCAGCCTGACAAGTGAGTAAAGCCAGGGTTGTGGGTTCTAATCTCAGTTGGGTAGGGATTTTCCGCCCCTCCATAAGACTGTGAGCGGTGATCTGGATACTAGTACTACTGTTATTTAAAGTGATGTGATAAATAAACCCAGCTGACATTTACATGGACCTGGTGCATGTAAACCCACAGCAACAAAGATAATAACATTTATTAGGCGCTAAATCTTGTTTCAAGAATCAAGTTGAGGCGCGCATTCCTGTCATGCACCAAAGCAATCGGCCAACAATGACCAAACCTCCAGTACACAAAGCACACACAAACTGAGAGGAGAGTAAGGTGTGTGACCTGTGACCCAAGCCGTCATCCTTCCTCTGTCTCACGCATTCACACAAGGAAGATGTCTCACAGTAATGGGAATTTTCTTTGGATTTGTGGATTTCTACTCTTAGAAAGAATCAATTTGTCAGTTTGCATAGACCTTGTCTTTGGAACATCCTTATCCAGCTTCTTTTTTGCAAAGCAGAGTAAATGTAATGATTATGATTTATGATTCAGTATGTATATTTATAGAAATTAAATAGTTCAGAAAATACGTTTTTGAGTACTGAATGTATGATTCGATACCAAAAACTGTGCCACATTACACTGATTTTAATTCCTTTAAACTTTTCAGGGGGAACATGCCCCATGATCTCCCTAGATTTCCTCTGTTTTTCTTTTGAGCAGTTCCCACCCCTGGCCATGGTAAAATTCCATGGAAAAATCCACCCTGACATGCAATGAGAAGTACAAGTGGAGTGTGTGGCCCAGTTCAAACACCTGCCTAGGATGGCAGAAACCAGGGATCACGGATTACAAAGGGATTTTCCTCCAGGTTTTATAGGTGGTGGTCTAGGTGCTTGTCTTCTGGATGAGATGATAAGTCGAGGTCCCCTGTGTAGCATGCAGTCAGTACATGTTAAAGATCTTATGGCAACAAAAGAGTTGTCCCTGGCAAAATTGTTAAGAAAAAGTCCATTTTCATTTTCTTCACACGTTCAGAAAAGAACATCAAGAAAATAGATGGTGCTGCTCAGGGGGAATAACTGGTTTCACATAGTAAATACATTGTCACTTAAAAGAAAAAGTAAAATACATACAGGGGGAAAGGTGGTGGTGCTCTGCTATGGCAACATGCTTTCCTAGAGAGAGCATATACATTTCATCTGCATTACTTGTTCTCCCCATGGGGATGCTGGGAACTCTCAGTATAAATGATGTCCCTGCCTGTTGGAAATTCTATTCAAGAAATGTCCTTTTCTGTCGCTCACTTTGTTTTTTACCTTGTTCTTTAGCTTTTTGTTATCTCTTCCTTTGTCATTTTTGCCTTAATGATGCATTCACCTGTATGTATTCAATAAAGCCTTATTTACTTTATTTTAGGATTGATAATTGATTACACAGATATTAATCGCTTTTTATAGCACAAAGGAAATGTGAACTGTTTAGTGGCGATTCTAGGTACTCTATGCCAGTATCATGTGTGTTTTGGTGTAATTAGATATGTATGTAGACTTGTATTCAGGTTGGTTGGTTTTTGATCCCCTTGGTGATACATCGGGCAGAGTGATCAATACCAGGGATGCGTTGATATATGCACTTAATTTTATTTTTCAGGTTTTCTTTTTTCCAGTGTCGTTGATTTGTTTAGATATATATGTTTTATTTGAGATGGTTATTGCCTGATATGACTGAGCAGCCTGTGAGCAGTAAATGATACTTCTACTACTACTTCTGCTACTATTTCTTCTACAGTATTTCATACTGTTAGGAAAAAAGTGTCCAGTCCCATTCATCAGGTGACTTCTGTCATATACATGTAGTTGCAGAGTTTTTGTATCAGTTGTGATTAAGTTTCTGAGAGGATGTTAAAACAAGTGTGTGTGCTGAAAGCTGACATGGGAAGTGTATATATTGCTGTTTAAGATTGTAAAGACACTGATACTCGCATGTAGAAATGGAAAATGCATTAATGAATTATCATTATCTTCATCATTATACTGTGTGTGCGTGTGTGTGTGTGTGTGTGTGTGCGCGCGCGCGTATACATGTATATGTGTGTGTGTGTGTGTGAATGTGTGTGTGCATGCAAGCGAGCAAGTGTGTGTGCGTGCGTGCGTGCATGCATGTGTGTGTGTGTGTGTGTGTGCGTGCAAGCGAGCGTGCGTGCGTGCGTGCGTGCGTGCGTGTGTGTGTGTGTGTGTGTGTGTGTGTGTGTGTGTGTGCGCGCATGCCCACACCAGGAGAAAGACAAGATGCTGGTAGAGATGCAGGAGAAGGAAGACAGACTGGCAAAGGAGAAGGAACAGAGAGATGCCCTGGCCACCAAAATCAAGGTATGTCACTCTTTGTTCGTCACTCTGTGTTCTTCTGTGTACCCTCTCCCACCTCTGTCAGTGGGTCTCAGTAGCTTAGCTGATGGAATATCACATTCATATGCCAGTGGTTGTCCACTACATTGACTCGGTGGAGTCACAGTCAGAGGGGTAGAAGTTTCCCCAGGTCACATGATTTTGACCAAAGTGTAAAAAAAAATCATCAAACATGAAGCACACACAGTACAGACATTGAACAAAGACCACTTGAAAATAGAAGAAATGAACATTTTAGATAATGTTTAGTATACAGTACAAACTAGACACCATGTGCTACAAAAGCCTCAATAATGCAGCCCCCGATTACCTGTCAAGCCTACTTGAGATCTATGTTCCCTCACGTACCCTCCGCTCTGCCTCCGATCCTCTGACTTTTCGCTTTCCACGCACTAAGCTCAATACCTATGGTCCACGAGCCTTCTCTGTTTCTGGTCCGCTCTCCTGGAACAAACTTCCTCTCTCAGTCCGTCAGCAACCTACTTTTGTCTCCTTCAAGTCCGCTCTCAAAACTCACCTTTTCTCCTCTGCATAAAATCCTGACCTCACTCAATCCCCTCTGCAGCCTGTCTCCACTCGGAGGGGAATCACATTGCAATATATAATTGTATATAATATGCTCTCTATAATTTTCCATTGTTTTTATTCTTTCTCCCCATTTATAGCCGTGTGTGTGCGTGGGTGTGTGTGTGCGTGCGTGCGTGCGTGCGTGTGTGTGTGTGTTTCAGCACTTAGATTTGATTTTATCAAGATTTTGCGCTATATAAATATTGTAATTATTATTATTATTATTATATATATATCGGACAGCTTTTTTGTTTTGTTTTAAGTAATCCAAAACAATATTTTCTGGCACACTCTCATAACATACTCTGTCCTTACTCTATCCTTCTGCACAGGTTCAGTACCACATTTATTTATTGTTTTCTGCTTCAGTGGGAATATTGGACTCACAGTGTCTGATTCTTTGTCAGATTCCATTGTGTGAATCAGTTTGAGAGTTCCTTCTAAAAAGAAAAATACTTCAATTTCGCGAACCTCTGCCTGCCATATTGGAAACACAGTGTAAACACTGCCATTTAGTAACAAGGTAAAACCCAGTCAGACATCAAGGTCTAATGGAAGTAGTCCATATATTAATGACTATAGTTTTACTTCGAACAGTTATCTTCTGCTGTAGCTGCTAAAACTATAAATGAACAGTCACAAACTTGCAGCGACACACAAGTGCCATTGTGACGTGAGTTGATGAATGAAGTGTCAGCTCTCTGATGCTGTCAAAATTCTGTTGTTGAGTTCAACTGACTTTCTGACTGTTTAGTGCCTTTCTGAACTCAGTGGACACAGGAGTCATGGTTAGGACACTGATTTTTCAATTGGAAGATGTTGGTGTGAACCTGTTTTGAGTATCATCTGGTGTGCAAAAGGTGGAGGTTTTTCTGACCTCCATTCAACATAGGTATACAGATCTACTGGTGCCTGGACCCTCTTTGTGTGCATGTACATGCAAAACATCAGATGAGCATTTAAACAACATGTAAGCCATGTAAGTCTTTGGGGAAATCTGAAAACACCTAGTATGCATGCCCACCAAAGACAGAATATGTAGACAGTGCAGCAACATACATGTATTGCATGCACAGCATTGACTGAAAAAAATACATAGGTACAATGAAGAAAACTGATACACCAGAAAAATATGATTCATCAAACAAGCTGATGTTTAGATTATCAATATATATGCTGTTGAAAATTTTTTGGGCTCGTTCTGTATTTATGACCACATATTCAGCAAGACGACACTGGTACAAATTTGCATCATGAGTGTCTTTATAATTTTTTTTCAAAAGGTGCCAAAATCTTTTCTTTTTTGCACTTGTTCTATAAATGCAATATTCTTCTCTTTTGTGTGTAAATTTGTATGTAGATATTTTCATTTGTTTCTTTTATTTCATTTTTGAGAGTTTCCCCCCACTCTTCTCAAGAAGAAGATTGGGAGAATGGTTCAGATGTTGGCCTGCCAGTAAGTAAAGTCGAAGTTCCAGGGTTCATTTCCCGTTGAGGGCTTGACTTTTCTCCTGAGTTTGACCGGAAAATCAAACTGAACTTCTAGTCCTTCAGAAGGGGATGAAAAATGAGTCAGACCTGTGTGCCTTCTGGACTGTGCGCATTAACGATCCCATGAAGTTGAAAATAGTGAAGAGCGGGGTGTTCGCCTGGCTGCCCTGGTGTAGAAATATTGGAGAGACAGGTTGATTTCCCAGGTCAGTCCCTTTCAAGGTCAGTTAGCCTTCTTGTCTTTCTGAAGTGTTGGTTTAAAAAAAAAAAGAAAGGGTGGTGCTGTACTGCAGCGATGTACCCTCAAAGGGGAGAGCAGCTTGAGTTTCACATGGTAAATCCACTTTGACAAAAAGAAATGATTAATAATTATCATAATGAATAATTAATACTAATAAAAAAAAAAGTGCACATATCACATCTTGTAAATTAGATATGATTTCATTTTCATCTTTGCATCTACATGTGTTTTGAGTTTTGACTTGTGGACTGAATTCATTGAACATGTTGTTTGTACCAGGCGATGGAAAGCAAACTACTGGTGGGAGGAAAGAACATTGAGGATCACACCAATGAACAGCAGAAGATTTTGGAGCAGAAACGACAGGAACTTTTGGAACAAAAGGTTAGTTCAGCATGTGTTTTATGTAGGAGTGATCTTTGTTAAATCACAATATTGAACATTGCAAAATTATGATAAAACTGATTGCACTGCCATTATGGAATTATGAATAAAGAAAAAGAAAGGAAATAAAGAAAATGAAGAGAACATATGAGCAACATAGAGTATAATATTACATATTATCCAGGACAGATACTGCATATTGTGCATGTGTATGTGTGTGCGCGCACGCGTGTGTGCGTGCACAGGTGTGCGTGTGTTTGCGCGCGTGCACGTGTGCACTAGCATGTGCGTACTTCAAAGAAGGAATGAGAACTCTGGAAGGAAGAATAATCACTTACACTGTAAACATTCACAAAATATGTATTCATAATATAAACATTGACAACTTGAGTATTGATAATATAACATTCGCAACTTATGTATTGATATGCAAACATTCACAACATGCATGTGAATTAATAATGTAAACATTTGTTCATTCTTTCATCATGTCTTTTTCATGCTAAGTGGTTTATGATGATATTCACAATCTATCTATACAGCGCAAGGAGCGCGAGATCCAACAGAAGTTGGAGGAGAAGGAAGAGCTGGCCCTGGAGGTGAAGGAGACCTACAACTCCCTGCAACAGGAAATAGAGGTCAAGACCAAGAAGCTGAAGAAGGTCAGTCATGGCAGTGACATGTTGACATGGGAAGAGAGAGAGGGAGGGAGGGATGGGGGAGTGTTTTAAGTCTGCGTGAAATCAGACACTCAGAAGACCTTCCTGACATTTTGTTTGGCAGGTGAATATGATTCTTTTGTTTCTTTTGTTGTTGTTTTTTTAAATTCATGTATATTCAGTGGCACAAGTGGGAGCACAAACAACCTTGAAATACCACTGCTTGTGTTATCAGTCAGATCCACCATTTGTGACATTGCATATGAAAGTCATGGGTCTTAGCCCTTTCACTACAGCACCCTGTCCACTTGCATCCTCCATTGTCAACCATGCGAGCAAAGCAGAAACATAACTTTGACTACCTGAGGGAGTCAAAGAGTTAAGTTTTTGCAGTTGGTGGATAGGATGCGGGAGTCAAAGGGTTAAAAGATGGGTCTTAAAAGAGGCAAGACTAGGCAAATTTCTAAGATGAAAGGGCAGATTTTTCCAAAGAAAAGGTCCAAAATCAGCAGAAGTGTCATTATTTCAAATTTCAGCTGGATGAAAAGAGAAATCCAGTTAAATATGGCAGAGAGAGTGTAGATGGACATTCTGGCTGTAGTTGTGTGCTAGCAGGCTGCAAACATCACTATCTGAAAGTATGGAGATTTTTTGACATTCAGATTGTACAATGTTTAATTTCTAGATTTGCGAATTTCGTACTAAGCAGCAATCAAATAGTACATTAATTTCTTTTTTTTGTTTGAAAAACATTTGAAAATTTTGGGAAACAAGCGAACTCACTTGTCCCACTTTTGAACAGGATTTCATGAAGTGACATGATAGTAATGATAATCATAATGTACATTTCATTTGTGGTGTGCCTAATGGTACTCTAGGCGCTTACAATTCTACAATACAGAAAATCAATGAAATGTATATGTTATACACATTCACTACCCATTAACATATGCACACACTCTCAATAACACCCATATAGAAAACACTACAAGAACATACTAAAACAGGATGGGATAGGGTCAGTATAACAAAGTTAATTTAAACAGAAAACAGAAGGATTCACAGAAAAGATGGATCTTGAAAGAGGAAAGATTATGTAGATTTCTAGGATCAAAGGGCAAATTATTCCACAGAAAAGGTCCAAAATCAGCAACAGTACCACCATTTCAAGTTTCAGCTGGATGAAGAGAGAAATGCAGTTAAATACAGCAGAGAGTGTAGATGGACTCTTTTAGGTCTTCAAACCACTGGAGCAGCCCACGTCTGTGCCCGCTGACCTTCCATCTATCATTCACCCAAAGGGTCTCAGTGAACAGTGACAGGAGTACTTATTCACTGAAATCAGGGAACTTGTGACCCCAGAAAAGAGAGACTTGATCTTCCCTCAGCCTTTGTCTCATCTTAGTTTGTTAGGAAAAGTTGCACTGTCCAGATCTCTGTCACTTTATTCCAGTTTTTCAGAACCCTTTACCAGCCAGGCTGCATCTACCTTTTCCAGTATTCCAGGCCTTGCCTGTCTTACGTGTTGGTGTCACCAGGTTCAGTGTTGGCCGCCGCACTCTTGTTACACAGCCACTCTCCTCTAAATGGCTGTGTCTTGACTTTTGTGGACTTTTTTTTTTTAAATATTTAGGCCACTGATGTTGATTATGTTCTTGATGTATCAGATTGGAGGTCTGCCTTTCTTCATTTTTGCCTCTGTTTTTTTTTTAAAAATGGTTGCCATGATGTATGTGTTCTTGCTATGTCACACATGGCCAATATATTTTAGTCTTCTCTTGTTGATTTCTGCTTGTAATTTTCTGGTGGTATCAGGTTCTTCCAGGAAACTTACATTAGTTCTTCTGTTCCAGGCACAGCAAATAAAAACAATGGCTTGGGGCAAAAAAAACAACAATAATTAAGACAACTGTATAAGTAGTGAATATTTTGTATTTGAATGAAATCTGACTGACCACTGGCTGTTTAAAAAAAATGGGGGGGGGGGGGGGGGTAGTAGTTCTGAAATCTTTGTGAAATTACTGGAAATTAAATCCCAGCATTTGTATGTTTACCAAAGATTGTTTGACAGTCATTATTTTATGATCTGCATGTAGTTCATTTTAGTTCTGATTTGCTCAGTTTTGTTCACCTTTGGTCTTGATGAGCAAGGTTTTAACCCTTTGCCACCTGCACCCTATCTACCAACTGCAAAAACTTAACCCTTTGACTCCCTCACCCTATCCACCAGCTTCCTGCAGGAAGCTGGTGGATAGGGTGAGGGAGTCAAAGGGTTAAGTTTTTGCTCTTCCAGCATGGTTGACAAAGAAGGATGCTGTTGGGCAGGCTGCAGGAGTCAAAGGGTTAAGATGATATTTAACTAACACAGCAATTATTTAGTCAAGCTAAGTTATTATTAAGGTTTGTAGTCATGATTGACATTTTGGTACCAATCAGTGTGAAAAAGTTTCATTGAAAAGTTACAGGTGTTTGAGTATTATCAGACTCAATTTTCTGCAAAGTAGTGCATCTCTCAAATGCTCATATTTCGGAAACTAAGAAAGATCACAGAAATCTGTTATTTGTATTTTTGTTGTTGGTGGTATTTTGTTTAGCTTTAACTCTACTTTGTGATGAAATATCAATCTCATTTTGTGAAATGTAATTATCCATGATTTTCACTTGCAGCGTCACATTTTTTTTCCTGCTTAGCAAAATGTCAGGGAAGTCTTCTACAGTATTTTTTAGGTTCCTAGATTTAAACTATCAACTGTCAGCCAGCATTCTGTTGTTGTTTTGGGACCGTCTGCCTGGAATAAACTTCCAGTCGGTCACCTACCTTTTCTGCTTTTAAATCAGTTTTAAAAACCCACCCGTTTTTCCCGACAAAGAATTCTGCAACTGCCTCTTTTTGTCAGTTTCTGTGTGTGCGTGTGTGTGTGTTTCACATGTTGTAAGGTAGTCTGCATTGATCACATGTGTATGTCTGATGCACGGGTGTGCCTCGATTTGAATAGTCAAGATTTGACATATATAAATATTGTAATTTTTTTTCCCACTAAGTTTGGTGTATTTTTTCTTATCTTTTGTATATGCTTGTCAAAGGCCAGTTGGCCTGAAATTTGCACCTATCATCTTTGGTAATATTAAATATGCATTCAGTTTCTATTTTTATGTGTTTCTGGCTCGTCGTGACTGTAGTCAAGCAGCTTGTGATAGTATTCTGTTTCACTAGAAGTCCAGGAGATTAATTTTGTCACTTTAGGCTAGTTCAGGCAGGGTTCACTTGCTTTCTGCATGGTTGTTAGACGTCTTATTCGATCTTGAGGATAAAAAAAAAGGTAACAGACAAATGATAAATGGCTTAAGCCTTAGGACCCCCATAACTCTTCAGGTTCGAAGGGGCATTGCGTACTGTGTCTTATGAGTTGTGTTACACTTATGTATACTTCTTCATTCGTAATGTGGTCAGTGTATGAGATGCTGAAATGCTAACACACATGATTTATGTGTGTATATGTATGTGCATGCATGTTCATTTATGTGTGTGTGTGTGTGTGTGTGTGTGTGTGTGTGTGTGTGTGTGTGTGTGTGTGTAACAGATGTTTAACAAGCTGCAGTCAACCAAAGCAGAGATTCAAGATCTACAGGAGGAGCATGTGAAGGAACGACAGGAGATGGAACAGACTATGATGGAACTCACTAGAGAACTCAAACTCAAGTTAGTCCATTCAGTTTGAACTCTGTTTGTATTGAGTTTGTAGAAATATGTTGTATCTGCTTTGTTGGTGGTGTTGTTTTGGGGATCTTTCTATGAGGGGGATGGGGGGGTGTTTGTTTAGTTGAATTTTCTTATCTGTGTGTTTGGTGTTTATGTTTTTTGGGTTAAAGGGATATGTGTATGTGCATCTGTGAGTTAGTATGCGTGCATATGCACTTGTGTTTGTCTGTCTTGTACGTGGCTAGATAAATGTGCATATGGCATGTTTTTAATACAGGTTACCATGGGCAACTTGTTGCCCTGGGTCCCTCAAGTTAAGGTAGAAACGATGAGTCTTGAATCTGTTCAGGAGGAATTCGTCACATTGGGACCATTCCATATGTGCTCCACCCCATTCTGCATGCCAACAATGATCTGGCAGAATCCTGGAGCCTGCACAAAACTTTGTGCTCTGGTAAAGTTTGGAAGCAGGGAGGAAAATGGGACCTGTAAAACACCAACACCACCAGAGTAAGCGTAGAGATGGACAACAAACAGACCAGTTTGTATGTTGTAGGTGGACTGAACTGTAGACATGAGATCTGGAGCATATGGCTCTATGAATAGAGGTAGTCAGTCAGTGGCTTGCCCTGGGGTCAAACCCACATCCCTTGTTTTATCAGCATTGGTGCTGTAACCATCTGAGTTAACAAGCTGCATGAACGCTGGTCCTGCGGGTGATTGAACCCGTGACACCTGTGTGATCAGCATGGCTGAGTCACAGACCACCATGATAGTGAACTGTGTGCAAGGGTTAAACTTGTTCTGTCTCGGACCAAAATGCATTTTTTCTAACTGGTCTTGACAGAAATCTATTTAAGAAGAAGAAAGAGTACACACAACCCATTTTTTCAAACTGGTCTTGACTGAAATCCGTTTAAGAAGAAGAAAGAGTACACATATGCTACACTGCATCTGGTAGGCGAATGCTTTACCAAAGAGTGACCCAGTGCACTTATACCTTTGAGAAAAGAAATTTTGCCAACAGCACCTGGCGTTCCCAGGCAGTCACCCATCCAAGTACTTACCAGGATTAGTGTTGCTAACTTAAGTAATGGGTTGAGAACCAGTGCTTTCAGTGTGGTAAGGCTGTTAGCAAGAGTTAAGTCAGTTCTCAACATGTACTGTAGTCTTAAAGAGTAGGTCTATAGTTGTATAAAGTCCTGAAAACAGCTGTAAATTAATAACTGTATAAGAGTGCAGAATATAGCTCTAAACTGCTTTCACTTATTGAGATGTGCTTACATCTTCAGGGATATGTTGCCCCCCTCGACACACCTTCCCCCAGTAGAGGCATTGCCCTTATACCCTGCCAGCACCTGGGCAGTCCCTGGGCCCCTGTCCCATTTCAGCTGTTTGAAAATTTTCTTTGTGTCCTTGTTTGTGTTTTCATACGTGTGTGACTGGTTTTAACAGCCAGGTACAGCATGTGGAGAGGCTTGGTGGCTGTAGAGGGAGAGTTCTCACATGCTAGTCTGACAGTGCATGTTCTGTCCTGGCTGTGGAAACTTTATTCCTGGCTGCCACCAGTCCATCCAGCTGTCAATGGGTACCTAACTGTATTCAGAGGAAAAAATACACACCGTATTCTGGGTTGGGAGAAGGTAAAGTGCAAGTAAAGGAGTGGGACCCACCCTTAAAAACATTTACCTCAAGCGGTCAGATCTTTACCACTTCAATCCTCTATGGTACAGCTTTAGGTAATGGGACTTACCCCCTTGGGGATGCCGGGGGCTCTTTTAGTAAAAGTAGTATCCCCACCTTCTAAAAATTCTGTGCTAGAAATTTCCTCTTTTCTGTCATTTTATTTATTTTTTTCGAACTCCTTTCTTTGTCATTTCTTCCTATCATTTTCAGCCTTGCTGGTCCATTCACCTGTATGTTTTCCATAAAGCTCTATGTACTTTCTCTTAGGATTGATAATTGGATACATGTGTTGGGTGCATTTTTGGCTGTGGGGAGGTGAGATCTGCGGAAGCAATTTTGGGTAATTTGGGCCCGTTTTTATATATGTTTTGGTGCCTTATGTATTCTTAAATTTGTGTTCAGGTGTGTTTTTTAAATCTCCCCTGTGCAATGTGTTGGATGGAGTGGTAAACGCCGGGGGCATGTCCTCGGACTATGTGCGCAAATGCATTGATCTGTGTACTTAAACCAGAAGAACAAGAAAACCAATGTAAGCGCGTCTCCAACAAGACAAAAAAAAACAAGCGCAAATTTTCGGCCAACTAGCCTTTGTCAAGCGCGAACGCACGGTCACAGACAAATCACAGACACCAAACAATGGATAATAAAAACGGGAAAAAAAAAAAAAAAGATTTCCTCTTACCCACTGGACGAGGCGGCAGGGAGATTTCCTCTTACCCACTGGACGAGGCGGCAGGGAAGTTTTTAGTCCTGTTTTTATTATCCATTGTTTGGTGTCTGTGACCGTACGTTCGCGCTTGACAAAGGCTAGTTGGCCGAAAATTTGCGCTTGTTTTTTTTTGTCTTGTTGGAGACGCACTTACATTGGTTTTCTTGTTCTTCTGGTTTGTGTTTGCTTGGGCGCGGGCAGTCAATCTTGTTTTGGATCTGTGTACTTAATTTTTTTTTTTTTTTTCCTGTTGAAGTTTTATATATATTATGAAGCAGTCATAGCCCTGATATGGCTGTACGCAGTCGGCTGGGCTTTAAACAACAATAACAGTAACAGGTAATGGGACTATCATTATGCTTTTTTATATCTGTATGTGTGTGTGTGGTTCAGACAGGTGATTATGGCCAACTTTGTGCCCCCGGAGGGCAAGGCCAAGTTGATGGCTCGTGCGGTGTTCAACGATGAGGAGGACAAGTGGAGCCTCAGACCTCTGGCCAACAAAAAGTGAGACACTGTTTCTTGATTCAGTCTCAAGTGTAGTTTAACTCAATCGCTTCGTGCCGGAAGAAAATCTCCGTCACTTCCGTTTACTGGTACATGATGTCGATTTATCGACGGTGGACATTTGTATTTTTTTTTGCGTCAGAAGGGTCAGTTATAAGGAAAACTCACTGGGAACCTAAACTAGGGTATGTTTACAGCATTTATTTACCTTAGACCGTTTGTGGCAATGTGAAACAAAGACAACAGTAGCCTTTTTTCAGCGCTACCCGTGACATGCGAATTTCGCAAATGGCGTCAAGGAAAGCAAGTCGAACCTTACAATTCTGTAAATATTTTGTGCTCTGGAGCAACTGTATGCAAAAAGTGACAACTACCAGTAATCTTGTGATTTGAAACATCCATGGCATCGAAATCATGTTCTGGACTTCATCTAAAACTGTTTCACAGTGTGTGTTCATATCCATCAAAAAAAAATAATTACCCCCTTTGGATACCTATTTGGATACCTCATCATTTACAAGTACACGGAATACCATAAATAAAGTAAGATTATTTGTAAACATCTAATCCTGGTCTTTCTGTATCACTTTACTTTGTTTGCCTACTTTATTTGGTTGTTTTTTTTAATTTTTTTTAAAATGTGCTAAAAATCCTCCGAATTGAGGGGGCAGAATGACCCTGAAGACTGCGACCCGATTGAGTTAAGAATAGATGTGCATAGTGGACGTAAATTGAAATCCCTCAGAGGTGGTTTTGTATTCAGTCTAGTCATAAACGCTTGTGAGTTGGACACTTAAAGAACCCTGAAAACGGTGGAGGCTGTTTTGGTTTGCTGTCTTTTTCGTGCTATATCTGATTTTATCTGTTGTCTCATCCTTTGTCTTCTTGTTAGATTTATGGTAGTGGTGATGAGAAAGCTCTTATGCCCTTTCTCACTCTCATGGGGATGCCGGGGGCTCTTTCAGCATGAATAGTATCCCCACCTTTTGGAAAATCTGTGCTAGAAATTTCCTCTTTTCTGTTATTCTCTCTGTGCTGTCTGCAAGAATTGTTAACTGGGTACATAAGTGTATTTTAATTAAGTTGTCTCATAACAAGCATTATTTCAAGAGCCTTGTATCTGTTAAGGAAATGAAATTACCCTTGGAGAATGAGTATACTGGCATTGGTATTCATTCATTTATTGACTGGGTACTTTGAACAATGTATAGGACTGTATCCAGATGAGCTGGATACAGTGAATCAGCTGCTGTGGACAGGAGTTGGCAGTTCATGTGGTAAAATTCTGGATGGTTGTAGCCAAGTCGGTTCCTGTCTCACTGGTAATATAGTTGAAACTCATTTCAGTAGAACATTTCATTGCTCAAAACACTTTCCAGATTCTGACACAGCTTGGATGTGTATTAGTTGTTGACTTTGATTGTCTGTTGCCCACAGTCCCCAAAGTTGTTTTCATTTCAATTTGTTCAGAGGTCTCCTGCACATCAACATGAAATGTACAGAGTGAACTATTATATCATGTATTCATTTACAGTTACAGTGGTCACTCAGGCAAATAATTAAAATGTATAGTGTAGCGCTATTTCTTTCTTATTAAAGTATGATTGAATTTTGTTTATGCATTTGTGATGCAACATAGTAAAACCAGGCTTAAATGCAAAATTTTCATTAAATATTTGACTAGTAAAGCAAAAAGCTCATAAAAATTTGATTTTTCCCCAGATATGCTTCTTAGTGTGCCTTTTACAATAAAACTTTTGGAAAATGAAGACTAGATGTTAAAGACTCAAAATAAGGAAAAATCTCAGTTGTTATAATTTTGACCTTATCCAGCTGTTTTTAGCTGTAGGCCCTACAGCTAGCTGACTGTGTTTCTAACTGGGTGTTCCCATGCTGTGTTGCTTATATTTGTCTGTTTTTCATGAAGTGTGTGTTGTGTTCATTCAGCTACCAGACAATGGCAACAAGACCAATATCAGCCCTAGGAAACAAAAGGCCTCGCTCGCTATTTGCTCGACGGGCAGATGCGAAGGGAAACAACCCACGCTTCAAGGTAACAACTACAAAAGACTGGATTTAGACACTGTGACTGTATGTAAAGCTTGTGAAAGCCTGGACTGTGGCTTTGACATTTGAAAAATTACAAACAGATTTTGTCTGCCGAAGATTATATTTCATTATGACAGTATTTTTAAAATCTGGATTGTTATTATCACTTAGATGTCCAGTTTTCAATAGTATCAGTTATGAGATTATTTTGTGCTGCTCTGTCTCTCAGAGAGCTTGTGCTGCCCAGTCTGTGAGTGGCATTGCTCCCATGCCACTCATCTGGGCTGTTCAATACACTACTGAGCCCAAGGTCTTTCAGTTGTTGTTGCAATGTCAAGAAGCTGGCATGAGCCAACAGTGTCAGGACACCTGTGAGCCACCCACCAGAAAAGACTGCACTGCTGCCTGGTGGTTCTGTGGTTATTCAGCAGTGCCTGTTGTGAACCAACCTATATAGTACATTACACCCTTCTGATGACAGTAATGACACAGTCACAGAGCCAAGCTGAGTCAGTGTCCATCCTGGCAAGGAGACTGCCAACAACACCCATCAACATCCCCACCCTTTAGGGATGCAAGGGAGTGCTGTGTCAGTATAAATAGTAACCCCATCCTTGTGAAAATTCTGTGCTAGAAAATCATCTTCTGTTTCTTTGTTTCTGCCTTGCTCCTGTGCTTTCTGTCACATCTCATCCTACCATTTTCTGCCTTGCTTTTCCATTCGCATGTATAGATTCCATAAAGCTTCATGTACTTTCTAGGATTTATTATTGCATACATATATCAACTGCAATTTTAGCTCTAAGGAAATGCAATATGCAAAAGTCAATTTTAGATAATTAAGGTCAGCTTTTACATGTTTTAATGTACTTAGTTATGTATATATGTTTGTATTCAGGTTTGCAGGTTGGTTGGTTTTTTAACCCTCTGGTGATAAATTGTGTGGAGTGGTCAACACCAGGGACATATCTTTAGCTTATATGAGTGAATGCATCCTTGTGTGTACTTAATTTTCTCTTCCAAGTGTTTTGTTTTTCAGGATTATTGAGGAGTTTCGAGATGGTCATAGCCCTGTTATAGCTTTGTGCAGTCAGCTGGGCTCTAAACATTGATAACATTGATAACATATCCATCAAGTGACAGCTCTCATGATCCAGCAACACAGAAGATTTGTTGTTGTTTTATTTTCTTTCTCCTAAACAGCTGATACTACTGAATTGAGGTGCAGTGTTCTTGATGTGTTTGAAGGGTATTACACAATGCTTTCATATTCATGCCTTTTCCTTTTGCGGTTTTGGGAATGGGTATGAATAGTCTTTCCGAGATTCAGTTGTCTTTTTTGTGTCACAACACGTCTTCTTTAAATAGCATACTAGTCTAGTAGCAAAGAAAATGTTTTCATCATCATTTGAGGCAGTAGCAGAACTTATCAAGCAGATTAATTTCACAAACTATAATTTCCAATCTCCTGATACCTTTCAGGATGTATGAAGAATCTTTCAGATGCATGGGTGCATGTTTGCATAATACATGTGCTTGTTTGTGTGCAGGGAGAGAACATTCTGACGGTAGAACTGGACATGCCCAGCAGAACCACCAGGGATTACTCCGGTCCTACTGTGGCCCCCAGAGTGCAGGCTGCTCTTGTAGCTGCCTTGCAGGATGAGGACGACATCCACATTGATGGACGGTAAGTCACAGTGTGGTTTACATCACATTGATGTTAAACAGATAATTACAGGATGGCTGATTTATTTGATATCTTGGATTGAATACAAAATGTCCAAAGTTTTGATCCCAGGCTGCAACATTACAAAAAACAAATTGGGGGGAGGGGGCTGCTCATCAGAATGCTTGTGTCAGTTAATGGGTTTTATGAGTGCTATTCCCTCACCATACCACATCAGCCTTATTTCAGAAACTTTGCTAGTGTTTGGTTTTGCGCATGTTCAGGTATCTGCCACTTTGTCGCTAGTTGTTTTTTTCCCATCATGGTGCAGTCAGTCCCTCTTGGATGATACATATTGAGAAGTTAGGTTTGATACAACTATATTAGTTCTTTATGAATGTCTGTTTTCCTGTGTGAGTGCATTTTTTCTTCTTGTGTGTGCATGAGCATGCGTGTGTGTGTGCACGCGCACGTGTGTGTGTGTGTGTGTGTGTGACACTTGTTATTGTGACAGCAATGCAGTCAAAGCAGCTTACAGCTTATGTTTTTGTGAACATTGTTAATAATCATAACCTTGACTCTTTCGACATGTCCATCAGCTTCCAACAGGAATGACATTAACCCTACCAGACCGAGTTCCCGCTATTGCGGGAATGACGAAAATGACTATATACCGAGAATAGCACACTCACACGATCGTCACTTTATCAAGAGCTAAAAATAGCTACCGGACCGTTGCTAAGCGTCGCGTGAGCGTGTGTTCAGCCTATTGCAACTGTCTGCCTTTGTGTTGATGGTATTTTGAGGTGATTTGGGTGCAAAATTGACCATGAAGCGAGCTAGTGATGAACCAAGCACTTCAACAGGTAAACGGGCGAGGCCAACTCGCTTCACAGATCAACAAGTGGTGGACATTTTGCAGATTGGAGAATTTGATCAGGAATACGTTTCCGATTCAAGTGACGATGATTACGTTGATGAAGCATTGAGTGAAAGTGATGATTCTGACAATGAAAGAAGTAGGTCGAGACAGAGTGTTGGAAGAAGGGGGCGTGCCCGTACCCCCCAACCAAGTGATAGGGGAGATGCTTGTGTGATTGAGGATTGGACTGGCGTTAGATGAAAGATAGGCCTATTTTCTACAATCTCTCCACGTTTCATATAATTCTAACCATTGGTGTGCATGATATGAACAGTTTTGTAACGTATATACATTTTTTTCAAAATTTTGCTCAGGAGGCCAGGCAGGGGGCACAATTACGCTCAGGGGCTAAGGTCTGGTAGGGTTAATAATACCAGTAATACTTTATTTTTCAGGGGCACAATTTATTGGCCAGAAAAGCGTTTTTCAGCTTGCATATCTACGTATCTGCCAAAAATATTTACATGTCTTAAGATTGCTTGCCTGTGTGCATGTATTGATGTGTGCTTGTATACAGACCATGAATTGACTGTAAATACCCTGACTATAACTTCCATCAGGTCTGTAATCTTGGTGTGTTTCTTGATGAATTCTTGTCCATATATGCTCATATTAACTACTTGAGCAAAAAACGTTATCTCCAGCTAAGCAAAATAAGCAAAGTGTGTCCATTTTTTTGCTGTTGCCATAAACAAGGTGTGTGTATTTTTCATTCTGTCTGACTAGACCACTGTCTTAGCTGGACATTCTGATGACTAGCTATCCAAACTCCCAACAATTCCAAAACGATGCAACTTGACTCGTCCTTTATGAGGACAAATGGTGCAGTGCAAAAGCACTCATGTGAAAACTACATTGGCTTTCAGTATCTAAATTTGAATTCCATTGCAGCATACACATCCAAACTCCTCCTGCCCTCAAACCTTCCAAGGCTGTCAGGTCTGAAGGAACTGCTGGCTTGATTGTGTCTTGGTTCTTTTGGGGAAAAAAACACTTCTCTGTGTTTGGCTGGACTTTGAAATACAACTCAAAACATCTCTTTTAGTACAGATTCAAAGATTCATGCTTGTGGCTTTTCAAGGTCCAGTCATATTGCAGTTTGTCCACGTGTGTGTGTGTGTGTGTGTGTGTGTGTGTATGTGTGTGTGTGTGTGTGTGTGTGTGTGTTGTGCACACAAATGTACATGTGTATATATTTGTGTATTTGCATATGGAAGACAAATGAACTATATTTATGTTGTATTGTGTGTGTTTTGAGCCATGTTTAAAATGGCAAGCCTGCCTGTTTTAATTGCTGTGTAAAGTGCAACAAGTATACTATGGCATTGAATGTTTGTGTTATACAAATGGAATTATTGTATTGTGTGTGTGTGTGTGTGTGTGTGTGTGTGTGTGTGTGTGTGTGTGTGTGTGTGTGTGTTATGACTGCAGTGTAATACAAGCTGTTGACAATGGTTAACAGTGCATTCTTTGTGAGCAGATCGCCTGTATTGTACGTGTGACTGTATCTATGTTGCAGGGCTGCTGTACAAACTGGGAAAAATAAAGGAAAGAAAAAGAGTGGAAACATGAGGTATGTTGGCAACACACATCAGTCTAGTATTACATGACAAAACATACAGTACATATCACCCATCTCACATTGCAGTCAGAGCAGGCCTCATATTTTTGGGAATGATTCAGAATACCAATATAAACAAAGGTACATTCAGGGATGATAACTTATTCTGCAGGATACTGATACATGTGTAGGAGATTCATGACCCTAATGGGGGTCTTGGGGCTCTTTCGTTATGAATAGTCATCATCATCATCATGTGCCTTGCCACATGGTGTTGGTGATCACGGCCATCCATACAAATTTGTGGGAAATTGGATAGTTTAAAGGTATGAAATTCAAAACATCACAAAGTAAAATTGCATTTCTGATCTGTTCACAGAAACATCACAAGCTGCACAGGGGTTTTTGCAGGTTTAGGTGTGTCGCTGTCCATTCTGTCATTTCATGTTAATGCATTTCTGCAAATAGATTTTAGTGGTAGAAAGGATGATATTAGTGCTTTGCGTTTTTTGATGCCTGCAATCATACAGATCTGTATAGTGCAAATCATGTTTTATCTCATTGCAAAGTTTTAGTAAGTTTTATCAATATTTAGACCTTGTTGTTCCATCCATTTTCACAATAGAGAAATGCAGTTGATATCGTTAATTTGGTTTGTAAAACAGAAAATGTGCACACTGCAGCTTACCAGGGGTTTGTGGGAACGGGTCACATGTGTGTGTTTATGTCCCCAGGTCCACCAAGACTGGGTCCAAGCGAGTGGAAGAACAAAAGTACCCATCCTCCAGGGGTCTTGTACCAAAGTAGACCTTAGATGACAGCTCTTTGTGTTCAGTTGATGTGCAAATTACCCACATTTGTTAGGCAGTTTACAATGCCTCTGCTTTGTTTTTGAGTTTCTCCATGATAGTCAGGTTGTATAACTATGTAAATCCATCTGTGTCATTCTGCTATTTTTGAGTTTTTTCATGGTAGTCATATTGGATAACCATGTTAATCCATGTGTGTCATTCTGTGTGGAGTCAGACACGCAGCAGTGACAGAGAGGATGGTTGGGGGACGTCATGTGCAGTCATAATGCAAATACTCATTTTTACTAAGGTACCTGTTTTTACAGATTGTGTGAGCATGTTTTCTTTCTATTTTGTATTGTATTTTTCATCACAAAGGATTGACATATGAAGTTCAGGCTGTTCTCCTGGAAGAGATTGTTGTCACAGCACAATTCCACCCACTTTTTTTATATTATGTGTTTATTTCTGTGTATGAAAGTAGAATTTTATACGGAATTTTGCCATGGAGCGCTTCTTTGTCGAAACGAGATCTGTAACAAGCACCAAGTGTTTGCTTCTCAATATCGTCTCGTCCACATCCAAAAGATTAAGACCACCTCGTAAGATGTAGTGAAGGGGGGAGAAAATCCCAGTCTGATCCTTATCACATCCTGATTTGTTGCATCCTAAGCAGACAATGTAACCACCGGGCCACACAATCATACATATTTGTGCGTGCGTGTATGTGTATCCTTTGTGTCTGTTCTCACAAGTATTTGTGTGTGTGTGCATGTGTGTGTATTCTTTGTGTCTGTTCTTACTAGTAGTATGTAGAGAACAGACAAAAGATAAGATGTCTGTTTAAAGTGTGAGTGGCTTGGGTTTGTCTGAACTTCAAGAATGATGATGGAATGTTGCATGACAACATTATAGTCAGATGGCAGTATTTGTATGCACCGTGTGTTGAAATGTGGCAGTCAGTAAATTAAGTGTACACTGTGTGTTGAAATGTGCAATCAGTAAATTAAGTGCGTACCATGTGTTAAAATGTGAAAGTCAGTAAATTAAGTGTACACTGTGTGTTGAAATGTGGCAGTCAGTAAATTAAGTGTGCACCGTGTGTTGAAATGTGACAGTCAGTAAATTAAGTGTACACTATGTGTTGAAATGCGCAGTCAGTAAATTAAGTGTACACTGTGTGTTGAAATGTGGCAATCAGTAAATTAAGTGTGCACCATATGTTGAAATGTGGTTGTCCGTTGTTCAGTTGTTTCACAGGCTTTTTTTAAATCACTTGACTGTTTATTTCATAATAATGTGGTTACTTTTAAATTGACATTTCTTGTTTTGCACATGTTGGTTTTATGAGGTGTACTTTATGACAAAGTTCAAAGCCATTGTGATATTGATCATGTGTTTACTATATAAGACTTATTGAAGAATGGTATCAACACTTAGCAACTTCAAAAGCATTGTGATACTGATCATGTGTTTACTATATAAGACTATATTGAAGAATGGTATCAAACATTAGAAAACTTCAAAGCTATTGTGATACTGATTCATGTGTTTACTATATAAGACTATATTGAAGAATGGTATCAACACTTAGCAACTTCAAAGCCATTGTGATATGATCATGTGTTTACTATATAAGACTATATTGAAGAATGGTATCAACACTTAGCAACTTCAAAGCCATTGTGATATTGATCATGTGTTTACTATATAAGACTATATTGAAGAATGGTATCAACACTTAGCAACTTCAAAGCCATTGTGATACTGATCGTGTGTTTACCATACAAGGCAATATTGAATATTTTCAGTAATAGAAGGGAACTATGCAGATTCAATCCATTGTGATACAAGTCTTATATTTTATGATATATAGCAGAATTTCTCAATAATTGAAAGGAACTAAGCAAGCTCAAAGCCACTGTGATATTGATCTGGTCTAGGCTGTGATATTTTTTTTCTGTATTTTATTACGATAGTGATGATCCATTGTTTATATTTTGAAATTTTCAGAGAAACTGGTCATAATTTCTTTTTCATAAGAAATATGTTTGTTTTTTGATGATATGGATGACCAGTTGTATTTAAGTTTTGTATTGTTTTTCAGTTATTGCGTTCATAGGAGCCTGCTGGAAATGAGTCAAAAGTCCATCAGTTGTTTTTCAGGTGCTTATGTATTAAATGGACTATATTTACACAACATAAGGATACTGTTGTCTTCTGAGATAGAGTTGCTAAAATATAGTCAAGTTATTGGAACTATTATCCTGGTAAGAGACCTGTGATATATTTTGTTTTATAGACAGTAATTTTTTTTTGTAATGGAGTACGTGTTTTTCCTTTATAAAGAAGTACATGTCTAGTTGACAGAAAGGCATGAAGATGGAGTATGATGGAGTGGTATCAATCTGCGTTTTTGCTTTGTTTTTTTTTAAACAAAGGACCATATGCTGTTGTTCATTTATGCTAGTGTTCTTATTTCTTCATAATTTCGAGAAGTGGATAACTTGTTTAATTTTGTAGCATAATAAAAAATCTGTGATACATTTAAGTCAAGAAACGAATCTGTGATATAGTGTTGTTGTTGGGTAACTTATTGTCATGATTGTTTAATCTATTTGAAATTATAAGAATAATCAAGTTTGTGGGGCTGATGTCCAATGCATATCCTTTTTGCTTTCTTACAAAGGAAGCCCTTGGCTGTCAGTCTTTTTATGTGTTTGACGGTTTGATCAGTTGTAGACCGTTGTTACTACTTATTTCTGACAGTTTGATCAGTTGATAGTACTAATGTTTGATAGTTTAATCAAAAGTACATTATTGATAGTATTTTGTGCAATCTGATAACAGTCATCCTAACTCATGGGACTCTATCATTTTACTATTGTATTGCAAAGAATTAGATCATCGTAATGTTTCTCTCTCTCTCCCCATGTCCCTCTGTCTCTCTGTCTGTCTGTCTCTTTTCTCTGCACTGTCTTTTAAATCATGTTTATGAAGTCAGTTTCGTCCTTATGTTTGTTTCCTTGTTAGGCTTTGCATAGATGTTAGGTTTTTCATTACTGGTAATTACAAACTTTTCGCTTGTGTACACATACACTCTTGTCATGCACGTGCATATACACACACACACACACACACACTTTCTCTCTCTCTCTCTCTCTCTCTCTCTCTCTCTCTCTCTCTCTCTCTTTCTCTGTGCACACACTGATGTAGCCTGATTTGTTCGACAGCTTTTATTACTTTTCTCTTGTTTGTTTGATCAGTTTGTTTCATTTGAGTATGGTACAGTTCCGTTAACTCGACACATATTACATCCTACACAGTCAGCCCACTACCTTTTCCCTGTTTTTTTCTTTTTTCATTGTTTACAAGCACAGACGAGAATAGATGTTTTAAGAAATAACAATCGGCAAGACTGTGGTATTGTATTATCTACCTGATCTAAATATAGCAAAGGAACAGTTTTATCTGGTACACCAGCTCGGATTATGTTCATATTGTGTTATATACAAACCTCCCTACTGTATGGAAGTCTCTCCCCAACTGTTTCAGTGGCGATATGGAACCGATTGGTTCTTGTTTCAGTCTTTTGTTGGAAAACCTGTTTTACATAACTTGATGTAGAATAAGACTCGATGTAGAATAAAACTCTATGTAAGTCTCTAGCTACTTTTTTTTATCCCATTCTCTGCACCTTTCCTGTGTCACTTGCCCCCATGCCGCTCATTTCAGCTCTCCAACACAGGTGCAAACGCACCAGAACTGAAGTCGCCATGAGAACTGGACATGAAGGGCCACAGAATTGTGTCAGTTTTCACACTGCTATGATGATGAGAATGGGTTGAACATAATGGTCCTGTGGAGTTTTGTATTGGATTAAACCTGCGTGACAGGCTGTATTCTTTACGCTTCCTTTTCATAGTATATTCTGGCATCAACCAGATCTGAGAGATGTATACCTATAGTGTTGGTCAAGAAATTTCAGCAGTACCCTCAATGACACATCCGTGAAGTGGACGAGATCCGACTATGTGGTCCCAATCTTCCCAATGAGCTCACATTACACTCAACTCCGGGTAGGAGCCATTGGACAGAAAAATCCCACAATAATGTTTTGGACTGATGGGGGGAAGAGAGTTCTTGAATGTTATACAGAACTGATAATGTTATACGGTTGTGAGGCGTGGACCGTCAACAAGCAAAGCCAGAACAAGGTTGAGGCAGCCGAGATGTGGTTTCTAAGAAGAATTTTAGAGTTCCATGGACAGCAAAGAAAACAAACGAGACAGTCCTGATGGATGCAGACACAAGAAGATAATTCTTTAGGACGATTAGGAAAAGACAGGCAACATTTACAGGCCATTTTATGAGGAAAGGGGAATTAGAGCACTTGGTCGCAACAGGAGAGGTGGAGGGAAAGAGAGCACCAGGTAGACCCAGGGAGAAAATATTGGATGGACTTGCAGGGTGGCTGAGGACGGAGAGGGTGGAAGATGTACTTGCGGCAGCAAGGGACAGACACATATGGAGGGCCATGATCGCCAACGCCATGCGGCAGGGCACTATGATGATGATGATGATGACTGATGGGGTTCATTCCACTGCCTCACAGTCAATGATCCATTGTGCTAACGGTTTGGTCATGTTGTCTTTTGCAAGACTGACCTCCTGAAGAAAGACTTGCCTGAAAGATACAGACATATGTGGTGGTGGTCAAGAAAATTTTGAGCAGCCTCCTGAAAGATGCGTCCACAGAGTGGATGAGATTCGACGACATGGCTCCAGTCTTCCTAGTGAGCCCATAGCGTGTTCAACCCTGGGTAGGGACAGTAAAAAATCCACAATATACTTTAGACTGACATATGTTCAAACTCATGTCCTCCCAGTCAGCTTGCCATGTTGACTTGTTGAGCAAGTCTTACTTCAGAAAAGAAAGTCAGCAAGAAGACAAGTCAACATGACCAAGCGGTCAGAACAATGGACCACTGTCTGGGAAGCAGTGGATTTGATCCCCATCGGTCCAAAACATTATTGTGACATTTTTCTTCAATAATCGGCTACTACTCAGTTGATCGTGGTATGGACTCACTGGGAAGAATGGAGGCCATGCAATTGGATCTCATCCATTCTAAAGATATATAGATCCATTCTACAGATACATCTTTGAGGATGCTGCTCCAATATCTTGACCAACACCTTATATGTCTGTATTTCTCGGGCCTGGTTGATGCCAGTATACGATATGAAAATAAGTGTACAGTCCTGTTATGCAGTATCAACCCAAAATAGAAATCCATAGCGTCATCACTACCATCCCTATTCTCATCATGGCATTGCCAAAAGTTCCCCAGATGGCCCTTCAAGCTCTGCTGTCATGATGACTCAGGTCAGGAGTAGTGTGTCAGGTGTGGTGGAGAGCTGATACGAGTAACGTCTACGTTGTGACACAGAAGCACTGCAGTAGATGGCCAGCCAAAACAATTTTGACATTACTCACAAAAATTCCTTTTCATTGTTTTCAGTGAAATGTGTTCATTTAAGAATAGTATTTATACATTTTTCGTTTATGACTGACTTGTGCATAATATGATGGGTGCCATGTTTTGTTAATAACCAGATGCTGTGTGCTATTTTAAATGGGTTTGACGGGTTGTCGTTGTGGGGTTTTTTTCCCGTCTGTTCAGTTTTTGCAATAAAACTTTAATTCCTTTCAACATGACTTTGTGTTCTTTATTTATGTGCTTGCTAACAAAAGAATAACAGAAATTCCACTTTAATGATTATTGTTACCAGCCAATTGTATAGATGAGTAAACATAATAGCACACTAAAAATAGATAAAAACTGGCCTATAGTACCTAAAACTGCTTCCGCACATGACATACTATTTATACTGAAAGAGACGCTGGCATCTCCATGGGCCACGTCAATTTCAGATTCTGTCAAATATTGCAGTCAAGGAAAAACTGAGCGTAGACTCTAATAATAAAAACCGAGAAAAAAAATCATCCAGCGGATTTTTCCCCTAATGTTAGAGCAGGGAAAGACTGTTGGTTTTGAGAGATAAATACTCATCCGATTCTCCCACTTTGATATCCAGGGGAAAAACATCCGAAAGTGTCATGGTGTTATTTAATATCACATATAAAGATATGGAATGTCAGCCTGAAAGTCTTTGATATCACATGTTAATACGACCGTTAAGACAAATAACTGTTCTAAGGGAATCACATGTAAATACGACCGTTAAGACAAATAACTGTTCTAGGAATGTAAAGCTTATCTATTGTATGGTCATGCAGGTACACACTTTTCTTTTCCTTCCACTCCTTCCATTTTCGTTCTCTCTCTCTTTCCTGCCCTCTCCCTCCCCCCACAAACACACACACACTTTTCCCATCTCTCTCTCTCAATTTCTCTCTCTCTTCTCTCTCTCTCTCTCTCTCCTCTCCTCACACACACACACACACACACACACACACACACACACTCAAACGCACATTCATCTTTCCCCATCTCCTCCTCTTCAATATTTCTCTGTCACACACACACACACACGCACACAAACACACGCACGCACACACACACACACACACACACACACATCTCTCTCTCTCTCTTGTCATATACACACGCACAACAACACACACATAGCTAAAGGTCACATACTACATACACCATATCAGTAACCGATCCATCTATCACTTGAATTACATGAATGAAACTAGGACCCTGCAAGATTTGGAAAACTGGGCCCGCAAATAACTGATACAACTCAACGCCAAATAATGTTACATCCTCAGTTCAAAAGACGAACTGACCCACCCATACATAGCTAAACAACAACATTTTTCAACAAGTCACCAACGACCTTTATCTTGAAATATGAAATACAAACAAGATCAAATATCCGTCAGTCTTGACAGATCATTTGCACTGTACAATGGGGGGGGGGGGTGAGAGGTACAAATCTGCTAATCTATTCCAGAAAAAAACTGGGCAATGGAAGGTTAGCTTTTGAGGATACATTCCACAACATCCAATGAACGTTTTACAGAGACAGTGGGTCAGAAGTCTGCATCACTGTCACCCCAAGCACTCTCCAAGAAAACAAGAAGAATAATCATATACATACGCAGAGGCAAGAGCTCTTCAAGTATTCTCCATCTAAGCACATAAATTCATGAAAACCTACCTATCTAGCAAAGGAGCGGATTTTGAGTGTATGACCGTTTTTTTATCCGCCTTAACGGCATTCACACTTCGTCTTTGTGGAGATAAGAAGAGAATTTGGAAGAAATTTAAAGTGAATAGTCTGACAGGCAGAAACAGGAAAGAGTCTTACACCAACAAATCCAGGGAGACGCTGTCAAGAATGGACAGAAGAGAAAGCTGATGCAGAAACTGAACTACTCATGGAACAACTAACTTCGCTGCAACCCCAAAGATGTAATCATATACACGGATGGATCAGTCACCAATAACAAACCTAGATGGGGCTTCACTGCCAAAAAGAATGAAATACCATACATGAAAAAAAACGCCACATATGTATCGCAACCTCCTGTCTAACAATGGAAATTGAGGCAGTCACACATGCACTACAATGGTTAACCTCAATGAACGATGAAAGAAAGTCAAGCCTTCATCCTGACTGACTCGATGAACCTACTTCAAAAAGTGCAAAATGGAGTAGGGACCCCAGACTGGCACAAAGCAATGAGCAGATATCCACCTACAAAATCTCACGTGAATCTACTGCCCCAGGCACGCTGATGTCAAAGGAAATGAATGTGCCACAATTTATTGACAAGGCAATGCCACTACAACAAAAAATTCCCCGTCACTACAACAAAAATTCCCCAAACTGGAAAGTCAGAATCATAGTACCTTCACGAAAAAAAAAACGAGTCATCATAGCATTGATCGTCTTACTCAAAAAAGAACGAATAGAGGTAGTTGCCGAAAATCTACTATGAAGGAAAAACAAGAGCTATCATCAATCAGATAAACACTGGCACTATCTCAAAAGTAACACTGCATAGACTCCTACAGCGTGGAATGGAAAGTGTTTGGGCTTTTCTCGAAACAGAGATAAAGACAATATGAAGAAAGGGGAAAAGACAGCTTGAGAAAGGGGAAGGTTGTGTCTGTGTGTGTGTGTGTGTTGTAGTCTGTCTGTGTAATGTTGTCTGTGTGGCTTAAGTTTGTCATGTTATTTGTCTACTTCCTGTTTGGTTAGTCTTCTTTTGTGTTTATGCTGGCTGGTGTATTGTATGTATGTATGTGTGTGTGTGTGTGTTCGTTTTCCCTTTGTTTCGTCTGTCTACTATGAGTGTATTAGACAGTGTGTGTGTGAACGTGAGTGTGTGTCCATTTGCATTTGTTTACTGCGTGATTAATGGCAGTGTTGTGCATGTGATACGTGTGTGTGTGTATTGTGTGTGTGTGTGTTTTGGTGTGTGTGTGTGTGTGTGTGTGTGTGTGTGTGTGTGTGTGTGTGTGTGTGTGTGTGTGTGTGTGTGTGTGTGTGTGTGTGTGTGTGTGTGTTTACTGTTGTTATTTCTTATTTCTGACTTTTATTTATCTACCCATCCATTTTTCCATCGTAAATGGACGACAGCCTGGAGGGGTTATGACTACGGTGATATATTTCATCATGTTGATAGAAAGCGGAGGCCATGTGTTGTACTCACTTTGTGGGGGGGGTGGTGGGGGGGAGGCTTTCTGTGATGTGAGACAAGTTTATACTGAACGGCTAGTTGTTTTCATTCAGTCCTTTTTAACGTACTTTATTTCTTATTTATATGTTTTTTATGTATTTATTTATTTATTCATTTATTTACTATTATAGTTTTTTTTTTTAAGATTATAAAAAGAGTTCTTGAATGTTATATAGAACCGATAACGTTATACGGTTGTGAGGCGTGGACAGTCAACACGCAAAACCAGAACAAAACTGAGGCAGCCAAGATGTGGTTTCTAAGAAGAATGTGACAGTTCCATGGTCAGCAAAGAAAACAAACGAGACAGTTTTGATGGAGGCAGACACAAGAAGATCATTGATAAGGAAGATTAAGAAAAGACAAGCAACATTTATATAGGCCATTTCATGAGCAAAGGGGAATTAGAGCTCCTGGTCACAACAGGAAAGCTGGAGGGAAAGAGAACACCAGGTAGACCCAGGGAGAAAATACTGGACGGACTTGCAGGGTGGCTGAGGACAGAGAAGGTGGAAGATACGTTTGCGGTGACAAGGGATAGATGGATATGGAGGGTTATGATCGCCAACGCCATGCGGCAGGGCACATGATGATGATGAAGATACACAGATACACACAGCATTGCAATATAGCCAAGATTGTTCCAGTGACAGACTGACAGGAAAACTAGTATAAGATACAAAACCCATAAGGTAGACAGGACCTCAAGACCTGGCCAGCTCATGGGTTATGTGCAGGTTTAACTTATGCCATGATCATTTTGGTTCTTCTCCATCACATGGCACCTGTGGCATCAGCGCGTATGGAATTCTTTCCGATCATGAAGACGTCATCTTGAGAAACTGAAACTGAAACTTACGAGGAAAAGAGAGTATGAAAGAAAAGACTACCTTAAAGCAAACTAGAGCGAAGTCCCTGTGGTCCCAAAACAGGAGGGAACCTTAATTTCTGTATCCACTGTACCCCCACTGCGGCAACAACAACAACAACAACAACAACAGCAACAACAACGACAACAACAACAACAACAACAACGACGACGACGACGACTACTGTACTCCACGGCAACAACAACAACAACATCAACAACAAAGACAATAACAAGAATGCTACTGCTGCTGGTGCTGCTACTTCTACTACTACTATACTACTACTATTCTACTACTACCAGTACTACTGCTACTGCTACTACTACTACTACTACTACTACTACTCCTCTACTATACTACTACTACTACTACTACCACTACTGCTACTACCTTATGAATGGACCTCAGGGGTGGGCATCAGACAGGGAGAAATGAGGACTGCCTGGACCATGCAATGTCAGTTCCACCAGCAGTTTCTCGGCCTGGCTGGTGCCATCATTGTCCATGTTGTTGTTGCCGCTGTTCATGCCACTGGTGGTGGTGTTGTGGCTGTTGTTGTCACCGTCAGCCTGGCAGAACTGTCGGCTGGCATCAAACACCTCTTCCGGTGGACTGGTCAAGGCGCTCTGTTCTCCTGTCAAAAGAAATGGGTCACAGTATGTCAGACTGAATGGTGTTTCTGCTAAACATTTCTTGAAATATGACCATTGCTTTATAGTGTTCTTCTGTCTAGGTAAACATGACAAGATGTGACAACGAAATGCTTTTTCCGTAATCCGTTTTGTTTCAATATAATACGCGAATAGGACGATCATTATAATTATCATTTTCATCATTATTATTATCAACCCCATCATCATCATCATCATCATCATCAACATCATCATCATCATCATCATCATCATTGTTATTATTATTATTATTATTGTTATTGTTATTATTACTATTATTATTATTATTATTATTATTATTATTATTATTATTATTATTATTATTATTATTATTATTATCATTATTGTCATTGTTGCAGCTGTTATTGTTTAAAGTCCAGGCGACTACTCAAAGCTATATCAGGGCTATAATCATATCAAATAAAATATGTCTAAACATGTCGACGACCCTGGAAAAAAAAACTGGAAAAGAAAATAAGTACACATGTCATTGCCATCACGCAAATAATCTAAGGATACACCCCGGTTTTGGTCATTCCGCCCAGCTTATCATCAAAGGATAAAAACGCGTAAATATAATTAATTTCACCAAAAAAAAATCATGCACAGTGACTGGCCTGTGCTATCTAAAATTACAATATGCAGAGGAATAGCAAAACTGACTGACTTTCCTACAAAACATCCCTTGAAATAACGTGACTGTCTAGCATTTTTATCACGATTTGTGCCCTACTTATGTTAAAATAATGTGGTAACACATCACAATTTCAAGTCGATGACTCCTGACAACAAGAGAAAAAAACTGGACAAAGAATATTCAGCACATATGTCAATGCATTCGGAAACATGATCTAATGATGTGCCCTTGGCGTTGACCATTCCGCCTAATTAATCACCAGAAGGTTGAAAACAAACCAAAGCTGAATGCAAATGTAAAACTACAACTAAGGGCACTAAAACATACACACACAAAATGGTCTAAACTGCCTAAACCGCTTCTGCACATCACTTTTCCTCAGAGCCAAAAATGCCTTTAATATACATACCCAGTTCTCAATCCCAAGAGAAAGTATGTTCATCTTTATAGAACACATACATGGACCAGCATGGCAGACAATGATAGGAAGAGATGACAGAAAGTAAAGAAGCGAGGCAGAAACAAAGGGAGAGACAGAAGACAATACAATACAATACAATACAATACAATACAATATTTTATTTATATAGCGCAAAATCTTGATAAAATCAAATCTAAGCGCTAAAACAGACACACACGCACGCACGCACACACACGCACTCACGCACGCACACACACACACACACACACGCACACACACACACACACACACACACACACACACACACACACACACACACACACACACACACACACAACACACACACACGCACACGGCTATAAATGGGGAGAAAGAATAAAAGCAATGGAAAAATATAGAGAGCATATTATATATAATTATATATTACAATGCGATTCCCCTCCGAGTGGAGACAGGCTGCAGAGGGGACTGAGTGAGGTCAGGATTTTATGCAGAGGAGAAAAGGTGAGTTTTGAGAGCGGACTTGAAGGAGGCAAAAGTAGGTTGCTGACGGACTGAGAGAGGAAGTTTGTTCCAGGAAAGTGGACCAGAAACAGAGAAGAGAAGGGAGGAAATGTCTAGCACAGAATTCCCCGAAGATGGGGTTACTACATATACTGAAAGAACCCCCGGCATCCCCACAGGGGGGAAGCTGGTGGACAGAGTGAGGAGTGAAAAGTAGACGATGGCTGACCTCCAACACCATAGACAGCCACAGCAGCCAGTTCAGGGGAGGTGGAGTGTCCAGGAAGGTAGAGAGACCGTTCACAGTGCAGCACGTCACTTAGCCCCATGCCCCGGCCCCCACAGCCCCGCCCGGCACTACATGGCCACACCCTTCCCACCCGGGTTACGGGGGGCGACGTACAGGTTCTGGGCTGCTTGGGGAAAGAACTGTTCTTTGGTCCTTGCTCCGGCAAAAACTGCAACACGGGCTTAATGGCTTAATTATGTGTAAATGTAATGGAGTTTACTGCCACGTCAGCGTGGGGATGACAATGGAACGGATGAGACTGACTCTTGTCTCGGCATATCTCAATACACAACACATATACACAACACCACACACACACACACATACGCACACACACATACATACACGCATACGCACACACACATACACGCACGTACACATTCATGCACACACACACACACATACACGTGCACACACACATACAAGCATGTACATGTACACATATACACACATACACAAAAATACACACACACGCATGCACGCACGCACACACACATGCTAAAACAAAAGGCAGGCTCATACGTTTCATTTTCATCCCTACCCTGACATAGCAGTATCTGACCTGGACCTTGACCAGGTCCCCAGAGTACAAGATTCTTCTTCTTTCTCTTCTCCCTCAACTCCGGTGAGGTCACACGTTCACCAGATTGCTTCAGTTCTGTCGGTCGTGTGCTGAAGCCGGTCTCTATCAATTGTTTTTCAGTCCATTCTACAAAGTCCATTGTTTTGTTGTTGTTTTTTTCTCGTCTTCCCCACCGTCTTGCTCCCCTAACATGAATATGATTGATTTAGTAGATGTCCTCTGTGCTCCGAGCCCTGAAAAATGGCTAGTTCACCCGTCTGACTGATTTAGCAAGGCCATCAGATGTGTTACATGACCAGCCAACGTATTTTTCGTTACGTAATGAAGTCAGAAGAAGAAGAATCTTGTACTCTGGGGACCTGGTCAAGGTCCAGGTCAGATACTGCTATGTCAGTGTAGGGATGAAAATGAAACGTATAAGCCTGCCTTTTGTTTTAGCATGTGTGTGTGTGTGTGTGTGTGTGTGTGTGTGTATGTGTGTGTGTATGTGTACATGCGTGTATGTGTGTGTGTGTATGTGCATGTTATATAGAACCAATGCTGTTGTATGGATGCGAGGCGTGGACAGTCAGCAAGCAAAGCCAGAGCAGGATCAAGGCAGCCGAGATGTGGTTTCTCAGAAGAATGTTGAGAGTGCCATGGACAGCAAAGAAAACAAACGAGACAGTCTTGATGGAGGCAGACACAAATAGATCACTCATAAGGAAGATTAGGAAAAGACAAGCAACATTTATAGGACATTTTATGAGGAAGGGGGATTTGGAGCACCTGGTCACAACGGGAAAGCTGGAGGGAAAGAGAGCACCAGGTAGACCCAGGGAGAGAATGCTGGACGGACTTGCAGAGTGGCTGGGGATGAGGAGGGTGGGAGAGATGCTGGGGGCAACAAGAGATAGAGATGGTTGGAAGTCCATGGTCGCCAACGCCATGCGGCAGGGCACCTGATGATGATGATGAATGAAGTCAGCAGATCTTGATGTGGTCCAATGTACTGCTTGATGGTTTGGCACACTTGGCCACTGATGATGTGATCAGTGTGATATTTAGTACCTAGTGATAACACCTCATTTCCATGGCTCGGAAAAGTCTTGTTTGGAAGAGTTGTTAACATCATGACATGGCTTGGAGAAACTAGGATCGGTGAGACTTAAGTGCAGCAGCAATCCACATGCCTTGGAGAAACTAGGATCGGTGAGACTTAAGTGCAGCAGCAATCCACATGGTTTGGAGAAACTAGGATCGGTGAGACTTAAGTGCAGCAGCAATCCACATGGCTTGGAGAAACAAGGATCGGTGAGACTTAAGTGCAGCAGCAATCCACATGGTTTGGAGAAACTAGGATCGGTGAGACTTAAGTGCAGCAGCAATCCACATGGCTTGGAGAAACTAGGATCGGTGAGACTTAAGTGCAGCAGCAATCCACATGCCTTGGAGAAACTAGGATCGGTGAGACTTAAGTGCAGCAGCAATCCACATGGTTTGGAGAAACTAGGATCGGTGAGACTTAAGTGCAGCAGCAATCCACATGGTTTGGAGAAACTAGGATCAGTGAGACTTAAGTGCAGCAGCAATCCACTATCATCATCATCATCACCATGTGCCTTGCCGCATGGCGTTGGCGATCATGGCCCTCTATACCAATCTATCCCTTATCGCTGCAAGAACATCTTCCACCCTCTCTGTCCTCAGCCACCCTGCAAGTCCGTCCAATATTTTCTCCCCGGGTCTGCCTGGTGTTCTCTTTCCCTCCAGCTTTCCTGTTGTGACCAGGTGTTCTAATTCCCCTTTCCTCATAAATAAAATGTCCTATAAATTGTTGCTTTC
>JAPXFY010000019.1:19848964-19868964 GCA_030674185.1 Monoplex corrugatus
TCCAGCAACTACCTGGCAAATTCCTTGATCCCGCACAAAAAGCCTATGCCTCAGTGAGGTCTTTAGTTGGTGAGGAGGGGAAGTGGGGAGGTCAGGTCCTATCAAAAACTGACACCACCAGAAAAATTGGGATATCAAGATGGGCACCAAAACAGCCACCAACTTTTGTGCTGCCTGCTGGGATTGAACTCGAGATAACGTAAATGTATAAATATAACAAACCACGCTAAAAATATATGTAAACTGGCCTTAATTATATGATTTCCTTCTGCAATCACATTTCCTTAAAACAAAAACAAGAAACAAAACAAAAAAATGCAGTAAATAAATGTATTCAATCAGCAATCCTGAGAGACAAAATGTAAGACTTTATACAACACACACAGGGGAACAGACCAGCAAAGCTAAAAATGATATGAATAGATGATGGAAAGAAAAGGAGCAAGGTAGAAGCAAAAGGAAGGACAGAAAAAGAGGGAATTTCTGGCACAGAATAAAAGACAGACCGTCAAGAACTCGTTAACGCTGAGCCCTCGGCAGCACTGACCTTTCAGCTGTGCCTTGTGCTTGTCCCATGCAGACTTCAGCATCTCTGACTGCCTGAACACCTGATACGGATCTTTCAACGTTCGACCGTGGACACTCTCACTTCCAGCCCCGCTGCCTCCTCTTCTTTCTGGTCTGCCGTCAAGACCACCCCGTTGGTTTTGGACTTGCCCTAGATGGAGCTGTTTCCCGCCTTGTCTGTCAAAGGACTGTTTGCTCCGTTGTGTGCAAACTGCCTCCTCAATGGAGCAGTCTTCTTTACAGGTCGTCGGCAACAAAGCTGGAAGAGATCTCGTGTTGCTTAGCCTGACCAGAGTTGACTTGACGCTTATGGCTGTTCCGAGTTTGGTCAGTTCCTCATAAACACCTTTAGAGCCACTCGTTCCTTCCTCACCAGGAGTTGTTGTTTGTGGCCGTTGCTGCTGCCCGCTTTCGTGAGTCACCTGGTCTGGGTGTAGGAGTGAGGCGTGCTTGGAAGACTTGCCGTCCTTAAGGAAAGCGTGTCGCTGTGACCTGACCACGGCTATCCCCTCCGGTCCACCAGGGAAGGACGTTGGGTTGTGGTCAGTCAAGTGAACTGCAGACAGCACTCTTCTGCTTGCGGGATGACGCTGGACGCTGCTGGACCATTCTTGCTGATAGCTTTCCGGTGGAGAGATGCAGTCGTAATATCTAGAAACCATAGAGATGTGTGTACTGGACACGGAGTTCAGGTCTGCAATGTTGTATTTGTGCGTGAAGGCCTTTAGATTATGGGTATTATATGTCATCTTTAAATAGTAACGTGTATTGCTGGGTTTAATTTCATGTCCTTGTTACTACTGTCATTATATTTCAACACGCACCATTTGTTAACCATGTCATAATTTTGGATTAGCGTTAAGGAAGGTTCAACTCACGGACAAGATAAACAATATTGTTTGTCCATCGCAAAAGAGAAAAAAAATAGTAACGTTTACAGCATGAAACTTATTTTTGTTTAAAGCCCAGCCGACTGCATAGAGAAGAAAAAAGGAAAAGAAAATTTAACTACACATATCAGTGCATTCGCATACATAATCTAAGGAGATGCCCCTGACGTTGACCACTCCTTCCAATTCATCGCACAGGGGATTTAAAGAACATACCAGAATATTTAAACAAAACAGATAAAAACAGGCCTAAATTACATAAAATTGCTTCCGCATATTTCACTTCCCTAGAACCAAACTTGCACTTAATACATGTACCCAATTATAAATCCTAAGAGAAAATACGTAAGACTTCACAGAACACATACAGGTGAATGGACCAGCAAGGCAGAAAATGATACGAAGTAATGACAAAAAGCAAAGGAGGAAGAAAGGAACAAAGAGAGTGACAGAAAAAAGGAAATTCCTAGCATAGTACTTCCGGAAGGAGGTGTATACTATTTATACTGAAAGAACCCCCGGCATCCCTTTGGGGGTTCGTGTTAAGTTTATTTAGTTTTATAAAATGGATCTGTGATGCTCATTATAGTTCGAAAGTAATGATCACCAAACAATTCTCTTTCTCTCTTTTTCACTTTCTTCCCTCTCTCCCTCTCTACCCCCACCCCTTTTTCTCTCTCTCTCATTTCATCTGTCTCTTTCCCCACTCTCTCCCTCTCACTCCCTCTCTGTCTCTCCCTCTCTCACGCCACCCTTTCTCTCTCATTTCCCCTTTTCTCTCTCCACCACCCCCCCCCCCCCCCCCGGCACCCACGTCCCTCTCTTACTGATCTTCATCCTGCATCACCAGCGTGGCCTCCGCATCAGTCAAAGAAGCCCCAGTACAGCGACTCTTCCTTGTCTGAGCAGACACCTCCGTCTTCCCCTCCCACCAGTCTTCCTCTTTCTCCTCTTCTTTCCTGACCTTGGGATCAAAGGTCAAGGATCGGAGACTCTGCCACAAAGCGTTGACCTGCACGTCCAACGCCGTCATCATTTCCAACATGGCTGACGTTAGAAGGCAGTCGCTGGCAAGATTGGTCGAGACGTCGTGAGAGGGGTGGTCCGTGTTGGGGGTGGTGGCTTGTTGCTGGGAACTGGTGTTGGTGCTGGTCGGGTGTCTTTGGTTGCTGGAAGGTTCTTCGGTTATGCTGTGTTTCGGGCTGCAATTGGAAAAGAAAGAAAGAAAGAAAAAAGTATGCAAATCAATACTAATAATGATAATGGTTTGGTTCAGTTTTTACGTCGGCACCCACCTCAGGTGATACGGCCGACGGGGATAACCATCCCAGGAAGTGGGACTTCTCTAATCCTATACTGACACCACCAGAACAACAATGATGTTAAGATGGGACAGTGAGAAGGCCAGTTTTAATGTAGCGCACCCCGGGATTCGAACCCACAACCATTAGCATGTGAATCCGACGCTCAAACCAACTGAGCTAGCTACTGGGGCCCGCTTATGATGATAATGATAATGATGATAATAATAATAATGATAATAATAATAATAATGATACTACTACTACTACTTCTACTATTATTAGGACTCATCATCATCATGTGCCCTGCCGCATGGTGTTGGCGATCATGGCCCTCCATATGTATCTATCCCTTGTTGCCGCAAGCACATCTTCCACCCTTTCTGTCCTCAGCCACCCTGCAAGTCCGTCCAATATTTTCTCCCTGGGTCTACCTGGTGCTCTCTTTCCCTCCAGCTTTCCTCTATTACTACTACTACTAATAATAATAATGATAATAAAACAAAGGAACAAGGCAGAAATAAACAGTGACAGAAATTAAGTTTCTAACAGAATTTTCAGAATGTGGGGGTATCATCTATAGTGAAAGACCCCCCAACACCCCACAGGAGCGTTTCTGATTGTGAAATACATCAGACAAGTTAGAAGACCTCCAGCACCCCACAGGAGCGTTTCTGATTGTGAAGTACATCAGACAAGTTAGACATTACAGTTAACAAGAAACGTTCGCGGGTGACAGACGGGACCCAGAACAACAATACCTTACTACTGACTGGACAATCACCTCCCAGCTCTGACGACACATGAAGTCATTTCTCTAAGGAAAAAAAAAAGGGGGGGGGGGGGGGGGGGTGTCCACGGACTGCATGACCCTTTCAGACCTAGTCATCATTTACCTTGCTTACAAGCGGAATGTCAAGGTAAGGAAATGACAAATCCTGCCACATAGCCACACAACGCGCACCAGCTAGATCCAGCCCATCTACTGGACCAAGAAGGAATGAAAAACCTTCTTTGGGCATTTATCTCTCTATTGAGCTGCCCACCCAGGCCCCAGCTTACATAACTGATGGCTCTTGTCCCCTTACTATGGTCTCGACATGTAGCAGTCAGAAGCTCCCTAAGCTGTTACCACAACCACAGGGGGGGGGGGGGTATGAGCACAAAAGCGGTCACGCATGATGTTCCAGACACAGCCTATTTCGCTTTTCATCTAGGTCTGACATGATCCAATGGATCCCAAGTTTGTCGTCTTTCTCAGCTCACAGGTCTCTCTCCCTGCAGTCACAGGTCTGATTCCCTGCAGCACACAACGCACACAGTCACAAGCACACACACACCACACACACACACACACACACACACACACACACACACACACAACACACACACACACACACACACACACACACACACACACACACACACATATACACACACACACACAACACACAACACACACAACACAACACACCCCACACACACACACACACACACACACACACACACACACACACACACACAACACACACACACACACACACACAAACCACCCGAGGGTGCTGATCGATCCCAGAACAACGTTGCCTCACCACTGACCGGACAATCATCTCCCAGCTCCCGCCGCCACATGGTAGTCATTTCACCGAGCAAAGTGGGGCTGTCCATGTGCTGCAAGACCCTTTCGGGCCCAGTCATCAGTCACCTTGCTTACAAGCTGGATGGACAGGTAGGGAGATGACAAACCCCGGGACATGCCACAGCCAGGTCCAGTCCAGCTTCGGGACCAACAGAGAACGAAAGAGCCCTCCTTTGCTTGACTCCAAGTCTTCATCTCTCTGTCGGGCAACCCGCCAAACCGACAGCCCACGGGGGCTGCCAGCTCTTTAAGCCTTACTGTGGTCTTGACACGTAGCTGTAGGAAGGTCCCTGCGTTTCTTTACAACCACAGGGGGTGTGCGTACGATTATAAAAGCAGTCAGACATGATACTCCATACACAGCCTCTTCAGACACACCGTATTTTGCTTTTCAGCTAGATATGACATGTCCCTCCAAAGGTATCCCAAGTTTGCCGTCTTTCCGAAGATGTCTCTAGAAATGGAGTCACTTGGCGGGTTATAGGATGGTCCACTGTATCATGTCATATCGTATCATATATATATTATACCGTAACACACTATTTCACATCATATTATATCATAGCATTTTACGTCACATCGCGTATAGCATTGTGTCACATCAAATCATGTGTATCATTCCTCGAACATTCTGAAAGTGTGCACCTGAGGGTAGTATCAAGTGTGCACGTTAATGACCGTCAGTGTGTGTGTGTGTGTGTGTGTGTGTGTGTGTGTGTGTGTGTGTGTGTGTGTGTTGTGTGTGTGTACGCGTGCACGGGCGTATGTGTGTGTATGTGTGTGTGTGTGTGTGTGTGTGTGTGTGTATGTATGTGTGTGTGTGTGCACGACCGTGCGTGTGCGAGTGTGTGTGTAAGTGTGTATATGTGTCTGTGCGCACCAATCCGCCTGCCTGTATGTGATGTACATTTTTAGTACAAACTTTCCCTTCTCCAAATAACCTCTATCAATCACCTCAATGACTCCTGAACATTGCCGTCAGAGACGTCATTGGCCTGGTGGTCAGACGTATCGGGCATGGACTCTGAGATCCCCACAGCCGGCTCTGACCTTTGGCTGTCCAGGCACCGTTGACCCACAGTGACACTCGGCTCCTCTGTCCACGCGTCATGCCGGGACTCCCAAACCCACTTCTGGTCAGAATTTGACGGACTCCGCTTTGGACCACTCCGCCATCCGACGTAGACATCGTTCTGGAAGCACTCCTTGGCTGCCGAGTTCTGCTGGGCATCTAAGCCGCAGCAAGTTTTGCTTTCACGGACGTTCTCTTCACTTACACCCCAACTGCATCTCCCGACATCTGTGATGGAATGAGTACGCTCTGCCCGCGGGCAGTAGTTTGTGGTGCTGATGCTCGTTTTGTTCCCGTCCTCGGAGACCTGGTCGCAGGTGAGGTCGGTTTTGGCAGACGCGGCCTTGACCTTGGGGTAGTGACCTGGAGAGTCCACGGAGTCGCCGTCGTCGTCTATGCTGTCGTCGGTCACGTCAGCGAGGTGGAGGTTGGAGTCACCGGAAAGTGCCTTACTGTGAGGTCTGATGGACTCCCCTGCCGCTGTCTTTGGAAATGGTAACGGTGTGCTTTGGTGTGCCTGCAAACATGTCCACTATGTTCTTCACAACTTCGACAGTGTGTGTGTGTGTGTGTGTGTGTGTGTGTGTGTGGTGTGTGTGTGTGTGTGTGTGTGTGTGTGTGTGTGTGTGTGTGTGTGTATGTGTGTGTGTGTATGTGTGTGTGTGTGTGTGTGTGTGTGTTTAAAATTGTGGCCTACATTTCCTTGTCAGTCTGTCATATTGTGTGTGCGTGCGTGCGTGCATGTGTATATATGTGCGCGCGTGTGCATGAAGATGTTTGCGTGCGTGCGTGCGTGTGTTGTGGGTGTGAAACTGAAAATGTGTGTGAGTGAGAAAGACAGAGAGAGAAAAAGACACAAAGACAATGTTTGTGCGTGCCTGCCTGTGTCTGTGTTTGTGTGTGTGTGTGTGCGTCTGTGTGCGCGTGTGTGCACACCTCTTAACTGTCAATCTTCAAGCGTGCAAATAAACAACACGAAGACAACAATACACAGAAACTCTCCGTGGGACTCCCTCAAGGATGGCCACTTTCTCCAATTTTCCATAACATATATTCAAAAGGACTTGCTGACCAAAATCACAACGGACAAACCTGAGGCTGACCTGTGATGACAACGGACTCATCTACAAGAAGGTAAAAATGGACAAGAAAGAAGCAAAGAACAGTTAAACAACATACATCAGTGATGTCCAGAAACTTGATCGGCAGTCCACCCTAGCATGGCACAAGTAATATTCTGCACCCTTGACAACAAAGCAGCGAGCAAAAACATCCCACTAGTTACTTTCTGAGGAACCAAATATGGAGCAAACAGACGACTTACGCTACCTTGGCATGAGTTTTGATAGAATGCTAACTTTCAGCAAACAAATGGAAACTACTACACCTAAATGTAAAAAGAGCATTTCAATCCTGAAAGCAATGGCAGTTAAAGACATTGAACAACGCTGTATCTTTCAGCTATACGCAAGCGATAATATTGAGTGTAATCGACCATGAACTTGGCCTAACAATGTTGTCAGAGATAGATGTTTTGAAACCAGCAGAATACAGAATGAAGCGATGCCAGTGATCCTCAGAACCACGAAAGACACACCCATGGAGATTAAGCCATGTCTGCTTGACCTTCCTTCAGTACACTCAAGGCATATTTTAGAACTAATGAAGGCATACGTCAGGGCAATGGAAAATCCGGGAAACTCACTTAACAAGATGGCCGGAACATCAACAGGCAATCGACTCAATGCGGGAAATCATGGATGGACAAGACCAACAATCCATTCAGCACGTATGCCAACGTATATCATGAGACAGAAGTCAAAAAGACAAAGGAATGGGAAAATATCCAAATCGTTTCAAAAACCTATATAAATCCATTACACCCCGCCCCCCCCCCCCCCCTAAAAAAAGTCTAGGGAGACACCTCTTCCTCTTGAAGGCTTTGCCAGGGCGTAAAAGCACAAGGAGTCTGCTAGGTAACAATTTGAAAATCGACTGGAGTGACCAACTGTCCAAGCGCAATGAATTCCTCTCAAATAAACTCCAAACACCTATATGCACACACGTGCTATTCATTGCCTACAGGCAGTTACAAGACACCACACACAGCTATTATGTTTTGTTCTTTGCAGCGTTACTTGTATAGTGGTGACTTTTTCATAAGAAAAAACATTTCTACTGCAATATAAGAAAAATGGCAACAGTAGTAGTGGTAGGAGGAGCAGCAGTAGTGGTAGCAGTGGTGATAATGACAGTGGTAGCAGTGGTGATAATGACAGTGGTAGCAGTGGTGATAGTGACAGTGGTAGCAGTGGTGATAATGACAGTGGTAGCAGTGGTGATAGTGACAGTGGTAGTAGTGGTGATAGTGACAGTGTTAGCAGTGGTGATAATGACAGTGGTAGCAGTGGTGATAATGACAGTGGTAATAGTGGTGATAGTGACAGTGGTAATAGTGGTGATAGTGACAGTGGTAATAGTGGTGATAGTGACAGTGGTAATAGTGGTGATAGTGACAGTGGTAATAGTGGTGATAATGACAGTGGTAGCAGTGGTGATAGTGACAGTGGTAATAGTGGTGATAATGACAGTGGTAATAGTGGTGATAGTGACAGTGGTAATAGTGGTGATAGTGACAGTGGTAATAGTGGTGATAGTGACAGTGGTAATAGTGGTGATAGTGACAGTGGTGATAGTGACAGAGGTAGCAGTGGTGATAGTGACAGTGGTAGCAGTGGTGATAGTGACAGTGGTGATAGTGACAGTGGTGATAGTGACAGTGGTAGCAGTGGTGATAGTGACAGTGGTAGCAGTGGTGATAGTGACAGTGGTGATAGTGACAGTGGTGATAGTGACAGTGGTAGCAGTGGTGATAGTGACAGTGGTAGTAGTGGTGATAGTGACAGTGGTAGCAGTGGTGATAGTGACAGTGGTGAGTGACAGTGGTAGCAGTGGATAATGACAGTGGTGATAGTGTGCAGTGGTAGCAGTGATGATAATGACAGTGGGTAGCAGGTGATGACAGTGGTGATATGACAGTGGTGATAATGACAGTGGTGATAGTGACAGTGGTACAGTGGTGATAGTGACAGTGGTGATATGACAGTGGTAGCAGTGGTGATAGTGCAGTGAGCAGTGGTGATGACAGTGTACAGTGGTGATAGTGATAGTGGTAGCAGTGGTGATAGTGACAGTGGTAAGCAGTGGTGATATGACAGTGGAAGCAGTGGTGATGAAGTGGTAGCAGTGGTGATAGTGACAGTGGTAGCAGTGGTGATAGTGACAGTGGTAAGCAGTGGTGATAGTGACAGTGGTGATAGTGACAGTGGTGATAGTGACAGTGGTGATAGTGCAGTGGTGATAGTGACAGTGGTAGCAGTGGTGATAGTGACAGTGGTGATAGTGACAGTGGTAGCAGTGGTGAATAGTGACAGTGGTAGCAGTGGTGATAGTGACAGTGGTAGCAGATATAGTGGTAGCAGATAGTCACGTACGAAATTAATACAAATAATTCCACCTGCACTGACGCCACAGGTCCATCGAAAAGATCCAAAATGATAATGACATTATCCCTGTATCTGCGGATAAGCCCTACGCGCTGATAAGTGATAGTGGTGATGGCAGTAGAAGTAGAAGCCTAGTGGTCGTGGTAGTAGCAGTATGGTAACAGTAAGTACTAGTAACTGTAGTAGCAGTAGTCTGGTAGTGATAGTAGTGGTGAAAGTAGCAAAAATTCACAACAAAAGTACTACTAGTAGTAAGGGTTGTACTGTAGTAAGAGCAGTGGTAATAGTAGTGGTAACAGTACCAGCATTAAGTGCAGTAGAAGTAGTGGCCACAGTGGTGTTGGTGGTCAGTCGATCTGACCTACCTTTGATCGGCTGTTCCTCTTGCAGAGCGTCATTTCCATGTCGCTAACACCAGGGGCAGCAGCAGACGATCTCACACAGGTCCTGTGAACAGCAGACTGACGACGGCACCGGCACCGGCACACGACGACGGGGGGAGGGGGGAGGACGGGGTGGTGTGCCTGCAACTGTTCCTCTGTCCTCTCCGTTCCCTGCAATCGTTCCTCTGTCCTCTCCGTTCCCTGCAACCGTTCCTCTGTCCTCTCCGTTCCCTGCAACCGTTCCTCTATCCTCTCCGTTCCCTGCAACCGTTCCTCTGTCTTCTCCATTCCCTGCAAGACGTTCTGCACGATAGTGTCGGCAGCAATGGACACCAGGTCTTCTTCTGTCTGTTTTTTGCCACCATCCCAAAAACAAGAACGATAAGGAAATCAAACAGCTAAGAACAATGACAATACAGCAACATTTTCAAATACTCCTTCAAACACAACCTCCACGTACGCAAAAAAAAAAAAAAAAAATTCTGGGTCCTGGTGCACAACATGATCTCCAAGAGGTCGCTAGCACCCAGTCTGTGATGGAGTTCCATGTATCTGAAGGTTCAGCTGCCAAAGCCGAGACAATAATTCTGTCGCTGAACAGCGATACTTTCACGGGTACTCTATCTCATGTTAACAGTGTTAAAGTGTTTTCCAGAGAATGTAAGAAATTTTGAATCCCTACACCTCCCCCTCTCGAGATGCCGGGGGCTCTTTCAGTGCGAATTGCATCCCCACCTTGTGGAAATTCTGTGCTACAGAATTTAGTCTTTTCTGTTACTCTCTTTGTTTTTGCCTTGTTCCCCTGCTTTCAGTCATCTCTTCCTATCATTTTTTGCCTTGCTGATTCATGATGCTTTCTGTTAGGATTACCGATTGGGTATATACATTAACTGCATTTTTTTGTTATAAGGAAATGGGATGAGCAGAAACATTTTGGGTCATTTATACTGTACCGGTTTTTACAGGGTCAACGAAGCTCCCCACACAGAAGACTCGTTGTCTTCCACACGGACAACTTACCTGGTCCAGCAAAGCTGCCGTCTGATGAGTAGACAATGCTTGGAAAGCCGCACTTCTTTAGAACTTAAGACTGGACATTTGATCTTGCCATGATGTTGCAGATTTTTATGCATAGTTGGTGGAACTGTTCCAATGTTGAATGTGCCGTCCGTATGTAGTTCATGTCCTCCAGCATTAAAGCAGGCAAATCACTATTGTTGTTTTTTTTTAAAGCCCAGCCGACTGCGTAGAGCCATATCAGGGCTATAACCGTTTCAAAACATACACAATACTCCAACAGGGGAAAAAAGGTAAAAGAAAATTAAATACACATATCAATGCATTTTCGCACATAACCTAAGGAGACGCCTCTGGCGTTGACCACTGCGTCAAATTTATCGCACAGGAGATTTAAAAAAAAACACACCCGAATACAATTTAATCATATATAAAAACAGGCCTAGATTACCTAGTTAGCAATCCTAGAAGAAAATATGCAAGACTTTATCGAACACTTTCAGGTGAATGGACCAGCAAGGCAGAAAATGGTAGGAAGAAATGACAGAAAAAGGAAAAAGGCAGAAACAAAGAGTGACAGAAAAGAGGAAATTTCTAGCACACAATTTCAGAAGGTGAGGATACATGTACTATTAATTTTATACTGAATGAGCTCCCAGCATCCCCACCGGGGATGCAAACCATTTAATAACTACATAATTGTGAAGAAAGGACTATGAGTATGAAATGTAATTCTTACTGCTGTACTGGACCATTACCATTACACCTACTGCTACTATGACAACTACCGATCTTGCGTACACATGCGTTGCATACATTTAAGCCTTCTGACTTGTCTTTGAAGTCGGCAGCCGGCAAACTCATGTCTGTACTGGCGTTCAATCTGTCGGAGTTTCAAAATTTACAAATTGTTCTCGTCACCACCTGATCAGCCACCGACAGCCATGATTCATCAGCGATGACGAACTTTGCACATCTTGACGTCATCCTGACATTTACGTCCGCAATGATGCTGTTGATGACTAGTTCAGACTATTGTGGTGTTTCTTTTCTACAACTCTGCGTCATAACGACTGCCGGAAATTTCCTACAAACGTAAACTCGCAGATCTCGCACATGGATACATGGCTGGATTTCATCATTTCAGGTCTTGGGTTGGATCTACCTAGACAATCGCCAACAGATGTTGGTAAAGAATGGAGACTTTTCCAGTCTCCCGGGCAAACATGCATTAGGCTACATGTAGATCAGTGCCTAAACCCCTTTTGTGTGTGCACGAATGCAGAACATAAAATATGTAAGTTCTATTCTGTAAGTCATGTCAGTGACTGGCTTACGAATACATGAAATCACCCAACATGAGTTCTACTGGAAGACTATTCATCTGGTTCTTCTCACTTGCCTGAAGACCTTGATCAGGTGGGGTGGGGTGGGCTTGTTATTCTCTAAGGCCTGGAGAACAGATGGGCATCTGAAAGGAAGACCACTTGATAGCGCGTGTCATCTGTTGTCTGAAGCATGAATGCTGCCTTCATGAGAGCGTCTGTCTTTGCTCAGTAGTTACTGTGTTCGTCTTTATGAACACTGGCAGTTGTGAACAGGAACCAGAAAAAAAGAATAAGAACGCGTATTTAATACAACAAGACAAGACGGACGCAAATTTTCGGCCACTGGCTTTTGTCAAGCGTAAGATCACAAACAAACAAACACCAGATACAAAAATTAGGATTCCTTTTCTCACACTGGACAGAGCAGCAGGAAAGGTTCAGTCTTTTTCTCCTAATTTTTTGTTTTTTCTTATGCCTGTTTTCTTGAACGCAGGCCGTCACACTTGTTTTGAACTGGCTGTTGTGGTTTGAATTCCTGGGAAACTGATAGAGATACAGGATCCCCCATTGGTCACAGAACTGGCTCAACGCCCACATGAACTGCAAATTCACACCGACATCTTCACCAAAAATTTGTGAAGAAGACTGCACGACAGTACATCTACAGAAGACATTATCAACTATAACTCCTCTGACCACCAAGCTCCATGACAGCCGGCAGGATGTGGAAAAAAAGAGACACATTCACTGCCTGATGTGGCCTATCCACAAAATGTTAACCCATTCAGTCTCTCGCCTTTTCCACTGGCTTCCTGTTGGCAGATATGGTAAGGGAGCGAAACGGTTAAGGACGCTGGTTGTACTGAATGAGGCAGTGAAATGGTTAACGTTTTGCTTTGATTTCATTTTTATCATTACAAATGTTTACAGACCAGCCGACTGTGCAAAGGTATAGCAAGGGCTATGGTCACCTCAAAACACGCACAGATTTTCGCTGATCCGGAAAAAAAGCTGAAAATTTAAGTCCACATCTCAATGCAGTTGTGAACATAAAGGACATGCCCCTGGCGTTGATCATTCCGCCTAAGTCATCACCATGTGGTTAAAAAAAAACCTTATCAAAAATGTATAAATATAACTACGTACAACAAAACATATATAAAAACTCAACCAAATCACCACAAATTGCTTCTGCGTATCACATTTCCTTAGACCCCAAAAATGTAGTTGTATATATAAATTATATATATATATATATATATATATATATATATATAATTATATATATATATATATAATGTATACCCAATTATCAGTCCTAACAGAAAGTATGTAAAGCTTCATAGAACGAAATACAGGTGGATGGACCAGCATGGCAGAAAATGACAGGAAAAGATGACTGAAAGCAAAGGAGCAAGACAAAACAAAGAAAATGACAGAAAAAAGGTACTTTCTGGCACAGCATTTCCGAAGGTGGGATGCTAACTTGCTATCATGACTGAGAATGCAGGAAGCAGGTGGCCAGGCAAAGAAGTCAACAAGTTAAAGCAACATGGAATAGCAAAGAAGTGAACAAGTTAAAGCAACAGGAATAGCAAAGAAGTCAACAAGTTAAAGCAACATGGAATAGCAAAGAAGTCAACAAGTTAAAGCAACATGGAATAGCAAAGAAGTCAACAAGTTAAAACAACAGGAATAACAAAGACGTCAACAAGTTAAAGCAACATGGAATAGCAAAGAAGTCAACAAGTTAAAGCAACATGGAATAGCAAAGAAGTCAACAAGTTAAAACAACATGGAATAACAAAGACGTCAACAAGTTAAAGCAACATGGAATAGCAAAGAAGTCAACAAGTTAAAACAACATGGAATAGCAAAGAAGTCAACAAGTTAAAGCAACATGGAATAGCAAAGAAGTCAACAAGTTAAAACAACATGGAATAACAAAGACGTCAACAAGTTAAAACAACATGGAATAGCAAAGAAGTCAACAAGTTAAAGCAACATGGAATAGCAAAGAAGTCAACAAGTTAAAACAACATGGAATAACAAGAATCAAAAGTTAAACAACATGAATAACAAAGAAGTCAACAAGTTAAAAAACAACAAGGAATAAAACAAAGGAAGATCAACAAGTTAAAACAACATGGAATAACAAAGAAGTCAACAAGTTAAAACAACATGGAATAACAAGAAGTCAACAAGTTAAAACAACAGGATTTGCAAGAATAACAAGTAAAACAACATGGAATAGCAAAGAAGTCAACAAGTAAAACAACAGGAGACATAACAAGTTAAACAACGGATACAAGAATTACAAGTAACCAACAGGGAATAGCAAGAAGTTAACAAGTTAAAACAACAGGAATAGCAAAGAGTCACAAGTAAAACAACAGGTAAACATAAAAAGCAAGAAGTCACAAGTTAAAACAACAGGGATAGCAAAGAAGTCACAAGTAATAACAACAGGAATAGCAAAGAAGTCAGCAAGTTTAAAACAACAGGGAAAAAAGCAATAAAGAACAATGCTTAAAACAACAGGTAATAGCAAAGAAGTCAGCAAGTTAAAACAACAGGCCAGGCAATTCAGTCTGGGGGAATCTGCTTGACACAAGATGTGAGGCTATCCCCAACAACATGGAATGTGTTTCAGGGTGCCTTCTTGATATAGAATGTGCACTTATCTCGTGTTCGATCTCGCCCAACTGCCCTGACTAACCTCTAAAACATCTCTCTCCCTCCGTCATTTCTGCTACTCCATCTCACTCTCCCTGTTGGAGGTGAGGCTGCTGTATCTGTACGGGCTTTAGTTAGAGAGTATTCACTACACCTACCTGTTTTTCGTCACCATGGGTTCACCATGTGAAATTTGTTCTACTGTTCCGGGGAACAGCACATCCGGTACAGTACATCATCACAATACAGCGCCACCCTTTCTTCCTGTATGCGAGTATTTCCATTTGCCCATGAAAATAGGGTTTGCTACAAAATGTTGGCCAGGGCAAGTACTGTGTTGCTGTTAGCACTGCAAACGTGTGCTGAATGCGTGCTGTACACAGACCTCGTTCTATTGTTTCATCCGAAGAGAGTGGTATCTAGATCACCATTTAAAATCTAGTAGTAGAAGTTTTATTGGTGGGGTGGGGAGAATCCTTGTCCGATCGTGTGATTCGAACCCACGTTTCTCGCGTCCTACTCGAGTGCTTCAACCATTGGTCACACGCTAAATTAACAAAGAGCGACAAACTAGGCGCGCTGATTTCCCATATGGCATGGAAAAGAATATGCTCTCTCTCACACATACAACAGTCAATATTGAATACTTCAATCCTATCATTATTCCACAATATCACCATTACTACTGATATAACTGTCCATGGACTGAAGGGAACTGCTCAACGATTTATTTGTCTGGAATCCATCTTAGCAATGAGGGATCCAAACCAGAAATCATCTCAAGAACAGCAAAGACAACAATAGCACTGTCCAAACTGAAACCTATATGGAAGGACAAGAGCATCCCACAAAACACAAGACCCAGGCTCTTACTGGCACTAGTATATTCCATCTTCCTGTATGCATGAGAGACATGAACCATCACAGTGGTTTAGAAAGACGAATCAATGAAAATAAGATTTTATCACAAGACAAGAAACATTAGATATACTGATCACATCATCAAAGAACAAGTGCACCAAACCATCAAGCAGCACAATGATCCATATAAAGATCTGCTGATATAAGAAAGAAAAACTACGTTGATATACCACGTAACGACATCGATGACCCTGCTAAATCAATCAATCCTCCATGGAACTATTCAGGAAGGGAGCAGAGCAGAAGACAAAAAAAAAAAAAAAGTTCATTTCTTAATCCTTTCCTTTGAAGGCCAATTAACCTTCTTACCTTTCTGAAGCCTTGGTCAATAAATAAATAATAATAAACAATACATCTATAAATAATGGTTGGCACAACACTGCTGCGATGCGTCCTCAACAGGGAGCGCAGTCAAATTTCACACAGTGAATCTATTGTGACAAATAAAAATGAATATGAATTTTAATGTGAGAAGTTCTGCGAACACAAACCCAGGGCACATAATCTAAGGATGGCGTTGCCCATTACCACCAGGGGATTAAAAAAGATAAACACGAGTACAAATGCAAAAGTTAACTAATACATTAAAACATAAAAAATGGCTTAATAAAACCTAAAATTGCTTCTGTACATCACATTTCTTAGAGCCAAAAATGCAATTATATCTTTATTTATCACATCATCATCATCATCGTCATCACATCATCACTACCATCACCATCATTATTATTGTTTTGTTTAAATCCCAGCCAAATGCACACAGCCATATTAGGGCTGCAACCATATCAAAACACAACACCTTGATGACCCTGGAAAAAACACCTGGAAATGGAAACTAGGTACACATGACAAAGCAATTGCACACATAATCTAAGAAAATTAACGCTGACTGTTCCGCCAGTTTATCACCAACGTGTCAAAAAAGAACTAAATGTACAAACACAACTAAATTACACTAAAACGTCTATAACAACTAGCCTGAATTGCCTAACATTTTTACTGCACATCACATTTCCTTCGAGCAAAAATACGGTTAATACACGTATCCAATCATCAATTCTCCAAATTATGTAAGGCTTTACAGAACACATACATGTGAATGGACCAGCAAGGCAGAAAATGACAGGAAGAAATGACAGAAAGCAAAGAAGCAAGGCAGAAACAAAGAGAGTGACAGAAAAAAAGACATTTCTAGCACAGAATTTCCGGAAGGTGGGGATACCTATGTATAGTGAAAGAGCCCCCGGCATCCCCATGGTGGACAAAAACCCATTTCATCTGTTATTTATTGTCAAGTACTGGAAGATACGCGGATAAACATCAGCTGGTATCAAAGTAAAAAATAAGAATTCTCCTATCTCCTCTGCTCTTCTCCCTTCCCACCCCCTTGCTATTTTCTGCCATCAGCCCTTCCCCACCAATCTTCTACCCAATCCAAATAGTAAAAAGACGGTCAAGCCATTTCAACAATCTCCCTGTTGATAGAAAATTTGTTACAGGAAATCCAGATTTTGTACTTCTCAAGATCAGTGTGACCTTAAAGAAAAAATAAACTCTTGTGTAGACAGAACAGTGGTACAGTGTCACAACAGTGAAAGCATAGTGAAGTATTGTCAGAAGTTCCTAAAAAAAAAAGTGCTGTCCATAAATAGTGCTGATTTTAGGTACTGTTTTTCTTTTTAGTCCATGTAACCTTGCCTTTGGCACTATGACGTCCAAACTGATGTATTTGGGACTCAACGATCTGCACCTTTGAAATTTAAAATCTGGCGAGGATCCATACACACAGAGTTGAAAAATTTGGGCTGCTCAAACAGCTTCCTGGCAAACTGAAAGGGTTCTGTAAGCAGCAGTCTTGGGTCTTCTTCTTTTTGCTCCTTCTCCTCCTTGCTGATTCTGCTTTGCTAAGGGCGCTATGTTTCACTTCTAATGCAGCTTTTCTTTCCTTGGAATCCTTTTCTTCCTTCTGATGTTCTCTATTTGACGCTGGCGTTTGGATTTTTGAGGGGGTGGGTCGTCGGTCGCGTCATCATTTCATAAGTATATTCTTTAACAGGACAAGTTAATCAATTCACAAATGTAAAATCAACCAAGTGAATAATTTGCTAACCTTCAACTGCCTAAAACCCAATAAACTGATTCTGTAGTGACCTTTTGAAATTTGCACATTGTAGTAGGATGCCAGGTTGATTTTAAGCACTACGGGTAACATGTTTGCAATACTCCAATGTGCATCTCTCATTACAATTTTTTCCTTCTATTGATGGCATGAAAAATACATCTAGATAGACTGTATCTATGCTGGTCATTTTTGTTTTGAGCAGAAGGTGCATGGGCATATCAACTAAATTACCTAAAAATCCTTTTCTAGGATCTGTTCATTTTCGTGGTGTGAACCGCAAAATGGACATGCTTTTTCTTCAACAGACTCACTGTATCTGTATATGTTGTTCTTAATTTGGAGAACATTAAAACGTGTTTGTAAAATAGCAACCCTGAAACAGTAAGTATCCATCTAGTACAATATTTTTCCTTTTCAAAAATGGTTTGAAATGATCTATAACTGTTATATCTATCTCGATCTCTGAGGGTGTTCACCATTCTTGGATGAATGAATCTATTTTAATAGTCTCTGTTTACACGCATGCAAGAAGGCTTTCACATTTCACACACCTTGTTTCAGCCACACAATATCAAATCCAAGCTCACACAACATTTCCCTTGTTTTGGAAACAGAGAATTATTTCCCCGATCTATCTAATCCAATTAACATTTGGTTCGCTTTGAAAGGTAGTCTGTCTGGATCCATATGCAATACTTTAAACCAATATCTGAGACAATTCACAAAGGAGTTAACACACAGAGGGAATCTTCCTAAATCACCATACACCATTTTGTTAGGTGTCCTTGTTGGTATACCCAAGCATGTTTTACACGCTAACATGTGTACTTCCTCGATATGTTCCAGTCTGATCAGCCCCCATATCTCTGAAGAATACAACAAGATGGGCTGAATCTTAGCGTCATATATCTTGAAAATATTTGTGTTCATGTCCTTATACTTTTGAAATGCCCTACATAACAATACGGTTGCTTTTCTACCTTTTGTTACTAAATGTTCTGTGCCTGTTTTGACACTAATCTTTGTTCTGAAGTTGAACCCAAATAGCAATATTTACTGACCACTTCTAATCGTGCACCATGTCAAAACACTTTTCTTTGTTTTCTTAAGAAGCTCCCTTTTCTGAATGCCATAACTTCAGTTTTCTCAGTACTGGCGTTTAATTTCACGTTATCGCAGCAAGACTGTAACACATTTAATAGGAGTGAAAGGTAAGTTTCTTGTTTCGCTACGAGCAAGTGTATGAATTATTGACTTCGTGTATCAGGGCGAAATGTAAGCTGTCTGAGTTGTTTGGCTGCCGATCTGGTGTGAGACAAGGATGTGTCTTCAGTCCTACCTTGTTTTCAATATTCACCAATCAACTAGCTAATCAGATGGATGAGAGAAGGAGACTTGGAGTGAAGTTGCTTCCAAGTACAATGGAATTGTTTATTTTACTCTTCGCAGATGATGTAGCTTTATTATCAAGAACACCGCGTAAGAGAGAGAGAGAAAGACAGACAGACAGACAGACAGACAGACAGACAGACAGAGACAGAGAGAATAATGCCAGCAGCACCATCTTTGTCTATCTTATCTAAGGTTAAAGATAGCAGCCCACATGCCCTTCCATTCTACAGGAGCAGGTAAAAGGTGTTGCACATCAGCCCTGCATTGTAGACTACAGTGAAAGAGAACTATTCATCCACAGGTAAACAAAAACAAACAAACAAAACAAAAGCAAACAACAACAAAATAAACAAACAAATATAGCAAGAAAAGGCTGAATTACTTGTAATTTTTCCGTTGATACACACTGGTACATGCGTCGCTGAAAATACAATCAGTAAGAGGGAAATATCTTTCTACGTTGCTCTGACTGATATTGAAAACTTATTCTTCTTTTTGTTATTAGTCTAATTTAATGTTTGCTATTCATGTCATTCCCTTGGGGAACTCATCACTAATACACTGAAATTTGCCTCTAAGATGAATACGGTTGAAAATCTTCTGGACGCGTGTGAGAAATACGCAATAAGATTTACTGAATGTGACAGGGAACGAGAATTGTTCCTGCACTATCGACTTGTGCAAATCGCGTAATTAAAAATATCGAGGGGACGTAAGAAAATGGCAAGGCCTACTTTGGGTATTACTGCTGCTACGACTATAACTAGTACTACTACTGCTGCTGCTGCTGCTACTACTATACGACTACATAGTTCTCTCATCTTACTATCATCATCATGTCTTATTCAATCAAAACGTTCCTTTACCAAATGTTACTCAGTCCAGCTCCCACTGTTAAAATATTCTTGTACGTTTTCATTCATGTATCTATTGTCATTAGTAGTAGTAGAGTAGTAATAGCAGTAGTAGTAGTAGGAGTAAGTAGTAGTAGTCGTAGTTAGTAGCATTATTATTATTATTATCATTAATATCATCACCGTTAATATTAGCATTATTGTTGTTGTTTGAAGCCCGACCAACTGCCAACAGCCATAATCAGGGTTATAACCTTTTAAAAACACATACCACCACCTCGATGAGCCTGAAAAAAAATCCTGGAAAGAAAATTCTGTACACATATCAATGC
>JAPXFY010000019.1:19878964-19893964 GCA_030674185.1 Monoplex corrugatus
AAAGGCAACCTGGAAAAGAAAACCAAATACACGTATCACTCATCATCATCATCATCAGGTGCCTTGCCGCATGGCGTTGGCGATCATGGACTTCCATCTGTCTCTATCTCTCGTTGCCCCTAGCATCTCCCCCACCCCCCTCGTCCCCAGCCACTCTCTGCAAGTCCGTCCAGCATTTTTTCCCTGGGTCTACCCGGTGCTCTCTTTCCCTCCAGCTTTCCCGTTGTGACAAAGTGCTCCAAATCCCCCTTCTTCATAAAATGGCCTATAAACGTTGCCTGTCTTTTCCTAATCTTCCTTAAGAGTGATCTACTTGTGTCTGCCTCCATCAAGACTGTCTCACTTGTTTTCTTTGTTGTCCATGGAACTCTCAACATTCTTCTTAGAAACCACACGTATCACTGCATTCACGCAAAAATCTCAGGATATGCCCCGGAGTTGGCCATTCCGCCCAATTCATCATGGGGGGGGGGGGGGATTTAAAAAATCCTGAGTACAAATAAATAAACGTAAGTACACGAAAACATGCATAGAACCTGACCTATAGTACCAAAACTTATCACGAGGCAATCTATATTGCCTTCTGTCTGTATCCTGTATAACCAGGTCAGACATGGGGGAACATGCCTGCTGTCTGTATTGACAGCCCGCGTCGTTCTCTAGACACTAAACGCCACTCTTCTCTTCTGTTGATTATGTCAAATATCTTGGATCTCTTATGTTGTCTATGCAGTTCGTTCGAGGTCTTCCTTTCTTTTATGCTTCTAGTTTTCCTTGTATCACATCTACCTTGTATCTGCATGCACGCCCAAAAATGTCACCTTTCTTTTCTTTATGATGTTCAACAGTTTTCTTTGGACATTCACTTCTTGGAGGATATACTTTCACTTGTTCTTTTATCATCCCACTTCACTCAACGATGGCATCTATAAAACCACATCTTAGCCGTGTTTATTCTGTCAATGTCCCTTTTTCTGAGTATCCATCCGTCTGCCCCGGATGTCATCATTGTCCACACTAGACATTTCATTGTTCTCAATTTCATATCGAGGTTTAGTGAGCATTCTTTCCATAAGTTATTTCATTCAACTATGCGTTGTTGCGTCATACCAACCCTCGCACGAATATCAATTGAGCAGTGAGCGTCCTCAATCTTGATAGATCCAAGGTATTTAAATCGCTTCACTTTCCCTACTTCTTGCCCAAGGTGTGTAGGTTTATAATTGTTACTGTAATGTGTATCAGGTTTGTTTTCTTTACATTCAGCTTCAGGCTTTTTCTCTCCGACTTCATTCATCTTGTTTACAAGTGTTGTTTCATTGAGGTTGTCTGTGCATAGGGCTGTATCATCAGCATATCGTGACTTCAATATCATTCTCCCTCCGACTTTAATGCCTTGTTTTTCCATAACGGTGTCTCTGACGACTTGTTCGGTGTAAACGCTAAACAGATGCGGTGATAGAATGCATCATTGCCTGACTCCTTTACATATTTTGAAAGCTTTTGAGTGTGCACCATTCCGTCTTATTTTTGCCCGTTTGGTCTGCATACAGAGACTGGATAAGAGCGACGAGATAAGCTGGGAATCCCAAATGCAGCTGTCTTGAAACGTTCATCGTGGCCTACGTTGTCAAAAACTTTGCTGTAATCTATAAATGTTATATCAGCATTTTGTTGTTCCCCATCCATAATATTTAGCTTTCTAATTGGACTTGAATGGTACAGACCATGTCTCATGTGCATCCTCCTGATCTGAAACCAGTTCACTCTCAAAGGTTTCCTTAGAGCTTAAAAATGCAATTAACATAAGTATCCAATAATGAAAAATGCAATTATTATCAGTATCCAATTTTCAATTCTTATAGACAGTGTGTGAAGTTCTATGGAAAACATACAGGTGAATATATCAGCAAGGCAGAAAATGAGAGAGGAAGAAATGACAGAAAACACAGCTGAACTCTGGGTACGAGCAGCTTCGTGCCAAAAAATCATAAATTTTTGACAGGATTGATGGAATTTGAGCCCGCAGTCTTCCAGTCATCAGCCCGTGGTGCTAACCATGTTCATACTGCTTATAGCCCAGCCGACTACTACAGCCATACCAGGGCTAACACCACGTCAAAAACAACAACCAGGTTAAGATAAAAAAAAAAAAACAGTTAAAAACCATGCTCACCGTTAACCTTACAAATGTAAAATGCAATTAAAGAAAAACAGACGTAAAATCATATCAGATGAAATCTACTGATCTCTTGTAAAAACTGGATAATTGCGTCAGGAGGGACGTCTCGGAAGCGGTTCTTTAGGGATCCGCTGTGTAGTGCTTTTGTCTCACATCGTACAAGTCCCAGCAATAGAGGAGGAGGTGTCTGCTGCTCAACTTGCGCTAACCACTGTTTTATTTTCCCCCAACATGCAGCTAGACCAGTTAACCATGAGTGAAGGCGGAAACCACTCCAGCTGCTCTCTATTTTGCCCAAACCAGCCAGGTAAACATGAAACGTCAGCAATGTGAATCTGTGTACAAGTTGTAAAACACAACTAAGAAGAAAACAAAACAAAAACAAAACAAAATCCCCCAACGGAAAAGCCAACATAGGTGTGGTGGCACGTGCTGACCATATGGTTTGTATTGCTGTTACATCCGAGTTTCCTGTGATTACATATCTCGCACTCCATATAAACCACCACCCCCTCTCTCTCTCTCTTTCATCCCATTCTGCCCGGTTTTGTTTTGTTTTATATGTGTGTGTATATATGTGTATGCATATGTGTATAAATATGTATGTATATCATATGTATGTTATGTTGTATATGTATGTGATATATATATGCATATATTTTATATGTATATATGTATATATACGTATATATATATGTAATATTATATTGCAATGAATGCTTGTTCTTTCTACATGTTGTTAGATCTGTTGATTACGCATTGTATACATTTCAAGATGTTTTAAATGCTATATTTGAAAATACAAAAAGAGTTAATTTTTTTGTTTTGTTTTGTTTTGTTTTGTTTTCTTCTCGTAGGCGTTAATGAACACTGCTAGGGGAGTATGGCCCACACTGTGTTGTGATTTGTTGCTGCACAGTCTGCATATCTTGTCTTCAGTGGGTTACCCATTGAAGTGGTAGTCGTACGTCTTCGTGGGTGGTGCGCAACTGGCTATTTTTCGCCTTACCATAAACTTATGAATACTGACATGACTTACAGGATCTTTTACCATGCGTGTCTGGTGTTCTGCGTTCGTATGTACACTAAGGGGACTTTGTTTTTGTTTTTTGTTATTGCTTTTTAAAGCCCAGCCGACTGCGTAGAGCCATATCAGGCCTATAACCATTTCAAAATATACAGAATTTTAACAGGAAAAAAAGAAAAGAAAATTAAGTACACATATCAATGCATTCGTGCACACAATCCAAGGACCTGCTCCCGGCGCTGACCACCCCGTCCAATTTATCGCACAGAGGATTTAAAAAACACATCTGAATATAAATTCAAGCATACGTACGTAAAGACACCAAAACATATATAAAAAAGGGCATGAATTACCTAAAATTGCTTCTGCATATCTCACCTCCCTAGAGCCAAAAATGCATTTAATACATGTACCCAATTATCAATTCTAAAGAAAGATACGTAAGACTTTATCGAACACGTACAGGTGAATGGATCAGCAAGGCAGAAAATGATAGGAACAAATGACAGGAAGCAAAGGAGGAAGATAGAAACAAAGAGAGTAACAGAAAAGAGGAAATTTCTAGCACAGAATCTGTATTCTGTCAACACTCTGGGGCCATCCCCCCCCCCCCATCCAGTGGTACGGTATTCTGTCACACTCTGGGGTGCCATCCCCCCCCCCCATCCAGTGGTACGGTATTCTGTCACACTCTGGGTGCCCTCCCCCTCCCCATCCAGTGGTACGGTATTCTGTCACACTCTGGGTGCCATCCCCTTCACCATCCAGTGGGACGGTATTCTGTCACACTCCCCCTCCCCATCCAGTGGTACGGTATTCTGTCACACTCTGGGGTGCCATCCCCTTCACCATCCAGTGGTACGGTATTCTGTCACACTCCCCCTCCCCATCCAGTGGTACGGTATTCTGTCACACTCTGGGGTGCCCTCCCCTTCCCCATCCAGTGGTACGGTATTCTGTCACACTCTGGGGTGCCATCCCCTTCCCCATCCAGTGGTATGGTATTCTGTCACACTCTGGGGTGCCCTCCCCTTCCCCATCCAGTGGTACGGTATTCTGTCACTCTCTGGGGTGCCATCCCCTTCACCATCCAGTGGTACGGTATTCTGTCACATTCTGGGGGTCCTCAAGGGCTGCAGTTATGTTTAATCATTTGACTCCTGCACCCTATCCAGCAACTGCAAACACTTAACCATTTGACTCCCTCACCCTATCCACCAGCTTCCTGCAGGAAGCTGGTGGATAGGGTGAGGGAGTCAAATGGTTAAGTGTCTGCTTTGCTGGCATGGTTGGCAATGCTGGATGCTGTAAGACAGTGTGCGGGAGGCAAAGGTTAAAGCAGGGACCCTACCTGTGACAGCTTTTGTCACTGCCTTCCTGTGCCTTCCCTTGGGAGTGGTTGTTGCCGTTTCCCACACCGCCTCTCCAGCGATTCGAACCCCGATTTCCGTGCTCCCCGTTGTTACCATGGTAGGCAGCAGGGACGGATTATGGCGGATAACGGGGCTTACAGAGCTTCCGGAACCCCTCACACACTAGCTGTCAAAAAAAAAAAAAATAGGTAGTCTGAAATATCTGTGCAGCTGTATGCAGACCCACTTTAACCCCCCCCCCCCCCACACACACACACACGCATCTAACCAACCCAAACAATACCCATCCACCAGCCCCACTAAAAAGAAACAAAACAACAATAGAAAAACAACAACCAACGAACCAGACACTCATTAGAAAGAGCAAGGAGGAAACATGTAAACACGATTTCATCAACAATATACCAAATGGCTTGTAATATTTTTAGACAACCATTTTCTCCGGGGCAGCATGTCCCCGAATCTCCTAAATTTCTTACACCCCCCTCCCCCCCCCCCCCCCCCCGTCCATCCAAAACCATAATCTGCCCTGGATCACGTACCACTGGGCAGATATTTGAAAGATGCGTGGCCGGCTCAAGGCCGTACGATCGGCAAGTGAGAAATGCAGTGATGCACAGGTGGCAACAAGAGATAGAGACAGATGCTAGTCCATGATTGCCAACGTCATGCGCCAGGGCACCTGATGATGATGATGATGATGATGATGATGATGATGATGATGATGACATGTGGCATAAACCGACATGATGGCACGTGCTGACCGTATGGTTTGTATTGTAGCCACCTCCATGTTTGACGTGATTACAAACCTCGCCCACTGCATGTGTCCCACACCCTGCCATCTCTCTCTATCTCTCTCTCTCTCTCTCTCTCTCTCTCTATCTCTCTCTCTCTCTCTCTCTCTCTCTCTCTGTGTGTGTGTGTGTGTGTGTGTGTGTGTGTGTGTGTGTGTGTGTGTGTGTGTGTGTGTGTGTGTGTGTGTGTGAGTGTGCGCGTGCCCCGTGCACGCACGTAAATACATTGTGTGTGCATGTGTGTACGCGAATGAGTAACTAATATTTATTGGCTTACAGACATTATGTGGACTTGATCTTCTCAAGAACATTCATGATAACAGGAAGTGTCTGTTGATGTATTAGAAGTTAAGTCCTCGCCCTACACATAAATATTACTTCTCTCTCTCTCTCTCTCTCTTCTCTCTCTCTCTCCTCTCTCTCTCTCTCGTCTTCTCTTCTCTCTCTCTCTCTTTCTCCCTCTCTTTCTCTTTCTCTCGCATGAGCTAACGACACAAGATAGCACTGTCCCTATCCCTGAAGCGGTAGTTTCGGAGATTTCACTGGACTGTCACCGGACAGTGTCCCTCCTCTCCCTTACCCATACCAGCTGCAAAGTCACAAAGGACTCAGCAATAAGCTGCTGTTCCTTCCCCTGGTTGCCGTCTACGTGGTCAGGCCACATCTGGCTATGAATGTGGCCGATATTTCCAGTTCTTGCCAGCTTCCAAGGAGCTTGGTGTTCAGGGAAATCTTCAGCTGTTTAGTCCTCAAAACTCCAGAGGCAGGTTGGTGAAGATGTACCTGAGCATGGATCCTGTGAAGGTGTAGGACCCAGCACTGGTCGATCCTGAAGGGATCGCAAAAGATGTGTGTCAGTCTCGTCTGATGTAGGTAACTGTATAGACACTGGTTACATTTCATGGTACCATGGTTTGTTAAAAAGCGCCTGCATGCCTAGTACCTGTGATTTTAGCTCTCTAGGTGTTTCTGTGGGCGTTACCGTGCCTTTAGTTCATGGTCAAAGACCTATGCTGTAATCGTAAGGGGCCAAGGGTTTAGGCAGCCCTTATCCGCCTGACGGCTCCGTCACAGGACATTCAGGTACTTTGTAGATGTTGCCTTCTCAATACCATTCCGCCCGTCCCTGACAGAAAACACGACCAGTCGGTCCTGTGACTATTAGTATTTATTCGTCCATTCAAGCTAGGCTTATTTCATTCCATGTCTAAAGACGTCCGCCATTCGTCACCTGCAACCCACAGAGTAAGGATGGTTGTCCCACTAGTCAAGTTAAGAGTTCGTCTTTCCCACTGCATAAGTAAGCAGGAGCTGAAAAAGCAGCCTGCCTCAGAACGCCTTGCTGCTGGACAGCTCACCAACAAACAATCAATACAACGATGGCCATATAAGTCTCTATTGGCTCAACCAGTCTGAGCGCAATGCCATCGCTGAGATCGTGGGTTCAATCCTCAGATGGGCCACGGAATTTACTCACGCTAGCTGGCTGGCTCTTTTTGACAGAGCCGTGGACTCTAACATCACACGTCTCGTGTTCAATCCCGGCCCACAACGTTAAAAACTGTTCTGTTGGCTGGACTTCACGTTTCCATCATTCTCGTAGTGTCAGAGTTCTTCATCTTCATCCGTTCAGTATCCACAATCAACCAGTTGATTATTCTGACACAAATGGGGGGGCAGACGCAAAAAAAAAAATTATTGTAGGAGGCTGCAAACTCTTGCCCTAAATAGGCCAAGAGTTTCTGATGACACAGCAGCCTCTGTCAAGATTTCATTCCACTCCTGGATGGTACGTGGCAGGAATAAGTTCTGTCGGTAGTCCCGAACACACTGTAGGCGGTTGAGCTGTTGAGAATGAGATCTTCTGTCTCGTGATGTTGCAGCCCTAAGTTTTGGTTTTTCATCAGACATTAGAGCCTTTCCAAAATCCACATTCACCAGCCCATGCCGGATCCTATATAGCATGGCGAGCCGTGCAATCTTCCTACTGCTCTGTAACGGTGTCCAACCTAGTTCCCTGATCATTTGTTGGACACTTGCGTATCGATGATATTTGTTGTTTACAAAGCGGGCTGCCCTGCCACCCCCCCCCCCCCTTCTTTCCCATTTCAAAACCATGGCAGCGCCTTGACTTCTGTACAGGCTCAAAAAGTCTGCCAGACAGCTGCTGACAATTGGGTGGCACGCATATGGAATTGTCCGAGTGTGATTATCCTCCTTTTCAACAAATTACAAACTGTAGGACAGAAAGCAGCACAAAAAGCGGCACATTACAGGTGAATTCAGAAAGCTGGGACGACATGGTCTAGATTCACTCACTTCACAGATTTCACCTTTCCTGGCCCATGTCGAATGTGATGCCGAAATTTTCCTGGCCCATGTCGAATGTGATGCCCAAATTTCTTGGCTCATGTCGAATGTGATGTGGTGTCAGTGCAGTCTTGAGGAACTGAAACTATGAAACTACTAGTATATCCTACACAGTTGAAAGAATATTTGGAGAATCCACAAACACTTCATATCATTTGGTCGAACATTTGCGCCTGGCTTGTTTTGTTGTCTTAAATACATGTTCTGGTTCTGGGGTTTTTTTTTCCTTGTTCCGGTTTGCTTGAATGCTGTCAGACAATTTGATTCAGTCCTCTTAGCTAATCAAGGGAAGAGTGTCATAGATTTTTGTGTTCATAGCTAATCAAGGGAAGAGTGTCATAGATTTTTGTGTTCATAGCTAATCAAGGGAAGAGTGTCATAGATTTTTGTGTTCATAGCTAATCAAGGGAAGAGTGTCATAGATTTTGTGTTCATAGCTAATCAAGGGAAGAGTGTCATAGATTTTTGTGTTCATAGCTAATCAAGGGAAGAGTGTCATAGATTTTTGTGTTCATAGCTAATCAAGGGAAGAGTGTCATAGATTTTTGTGTTCATAGCTAATCAAGGGAAGAGTGTCATAGATTTTTGTGTTCATAGCTAATCAAGGGAAGAGTGTCATAGATTTTTGTGTTCATAGCTAATCAAGAAAACAATGTCGTAGATTTTTGTGTTCATAGCTAATCAAGAAAACAATGTCGTAGATTTTTGTGTTCATAGCTAATCAAGAAAACAATGTCGTAGATTTTTGTGTTCATAGCTAATCAAGAAAACAATGTCGTAGATTTTTGTGTTCATAGCTAATCAAGAAAACAGTGTCATCGATTTTTGTGTTTATAGCTAATCAAGAAAACAGTGTCATCAATTTTTGTGTTCACAATTAATCAAGAAAACAGTGTCATCGATTTTTGTGTTTATAGCTAATCAAGAAAACAGTATCATCAATTTTTGTGTTCATAATTAATCAAGGAAACAGTGTCATCGATTTTTGTGTTTATAGCTGATTAAGGAAACAGTGTCATCGATTTTTGTGTTTATAGCTAATCAAGGAAACAGTGTCATCGATTTTTGTGTTTATAGCTGATTAAGGAAGGAGTATCGTCGATGTTTATTTTCATAGTTCAGCAAGAAAACAGTATCATCGATTTTTGTGTTCATAGCTAATCAAGGAAACAGTGTCATCGAAGGAGCTGTGTCATAGATTAAATGCTTGTATCTAACGAACTTATAGCTAAAGCCAATATGAATTTTAAGGGGAGGAACAGGGTCGGCTCAGATCATATGCCACTATATTTAAGTGTTTACTGAAAAACAAGAAGAAACAGAAGTAGAACAGTGTACGTTCGGGTAGTGATATGTCGGAATGGTTTACCAAAGCAGTGAACAGTTGCGCATTTGAACAACAAATAAAAGAAGTAGGACAAATGCTTGATACCACTGTTGAGTCAGCTTTAAAGAACATTTTACAGACACCTTTCTGCAAGTGGAGAGTGTTTCTGCAAGTGGAGAGTGTATAAAACGCGCATGAAGGTTTGATAAGCATGGAATGATCACGAATGTCATACTAAAAACGTGCAGCCTGTCTTTCACCGAACCGCTTTTAAGAGAATATAATTATCGCGATAATGATAGAACGGACTGCAGAGGAAAGAGCCGAATACAAGTCTTGTGTAGCTGGGAAAAAGGAAAGCATACACAAAATCATATTCTTCAGAAACTATTTGATAACAGACGGAATAGTAAGAATTTTTGTGATACGATAAAGAAGTCTGGGAAAGGATATAAAATAAGCCAGCACTGATATTACAACATGACAAAATCACATTTAGGGAGTCCGAAGTCGAGGTATATTAAATGGTGTCCAAAATAAACGGCAAACCAGCAAACAATTCTAGTGATCAAGAAACTGTTCACATTCTTGAACATGAGAGTCAGTTTTCTGTGCATGGCATACAACAACCAAGCAACAAAACAACTGGAACGTGGCAAGGTTTCAGGTATTGATGACGTTTGGGGGGAATTTCTCAATTATGCAGGAAGAGTCGTGCACCCTTCCTTATGATCTATTCAGTAAGTTGTATGATGCTAGCTATTTGCCATTCAGATTGATGTAAATCAGTCATAACTCCATCGCATGAAATAGGTGATAATATGAAGCCAGATAACTAGAGAGGAATATATCTGCTATGTAAAATCTTTACAGCAGAATTGCATTACATATTGCCTGTTTATAGGGCTCTGATTAAAACACTGTATTCGTTCGGAGGTTTTGATACAACTCGTGTTTTGTTTTAACTCTGACTGTCAGATCAAACCAGTGTTGCTGTGTACTTCGAAAAAACTAGGGACAGTTAGAATCTCTACAGTCAAAAGAGAAACATCCTTTGCTTACAAGAGATTAACATCCTTTGCATACAAGAGATTACTAAGTACTAGTGACAAAACGGCTAATTAAATGGTTTACAGTGAAACTAGAAGATAAGCATTGTTCACAGACAGTACCATCAGTTCCATTAGACATTGGCTGTGAGATACTGGCTCAAGCCCATAAAATTTCCTGAACAAGCTTTTACAGTGTCTTCCATTAGATACTGGCTATGGTTCCTAAGATTTTCTGACCACTTTTACGTTTTCTATTTCGTACTGGCTCATGTCCATAAAATTTCCTAGACAATATTCGACAGTGTTTTCAATTAGACACCCACTGGTTCACAGACCCGTCGGATTTCCTAACCAGCGTTTACAATGTTTTAATATTGTATGCCTAGTTCCAATAACACCAACAAATGGGCAAAAAGCGTTAAAGATTCTCTTGGAACATACGAATTTCATGAGGTTCGGACTGACGGAGGGTCACAAATGAAAGAGCTTTTTTTTTTTTTTATCTTTCGCAAGACTGATAAAAAGATTCAGGGCAGAATGGCAAACAAAAATATGCAATAGTGATAGTTTTATAGCGTATCGTCTATTAAAGACTGTTCATGAGGCTGAACAATATCTCGGTTATAAAATTCGTAAAAGTGTAGACACACTAGTCAGGTTATGACTGGGTATAGATGAGTTCAATGTCGGCAAAAATTTGTTTTTCCCCACCTGAGTGATTGCTGTGAACCATAATTGCCATTTTGGTCCAAACGTCGTGGATGATGGATACCACTTTCTTTTCAAATGTCCAGTGAATTGTGATCCCCGGCGTAATTACGGGGCAGCGTTGTGAAATGAAGATGACATCACCCTGAATATACTGTTATGTAGCTTTAGTTTCAACCAATCGAGAAAAGTTGCAATGTTAAGTTTATTTGCATTAAATCTCAAAGATGAATTATTTCAGTGACTGAGTTTTATTTGCTGTGGTATTCTCTTGATTGAGTTTATTTGCTGCGGTATTTTCAGTGGGATTTGTCTTCTCAACATTGTAAGAATGCAAGGTTTGTATGGCGCCACCATTACATTCCTTAACTCTGTGGCGCTACCATTACATTCCTTAACTCTGTGGCACTACCATTACATTCTTTAACTCTATGGCACTACCATTACATTTCTTAACTCTATGGCACTACCATTACATTCCTTAACTCTATGGCACTACCATTACATTCCTTAACTCTGTGGCGCTACCATTTTACATTCCTTAACTCTGTGGCACTACCATTACATTACTCAACTCTATGGCACCACCATTACATTACTCAACTCTATGGCACCACCATTACATTACTCAACTCTGTGGCACTGCCATTACATTCCTTAACTCTATGGCGCTACCATTACATTCCTTAACTCTATGGCGCTACCATTACATTCCTTAACTCTATGGCACTACCATTACATTCCTTAACTCTGTGGCACTACCATTACATTCCTTAACTATATGGCGCTACCATTACATTCCTTAACTCTGTGGCGCTACCATTACATTCCTTAACTCTATGGCGCTACCATTACATTCCTTAACTCTGTGGCACTACCATTACATTCCTTAACTCTATGGCACTACCATTACATTCCTTAACTCTACGGCGCTACCATTACATTCCTTAATTCTATGGCACTACCATTACATTCCTTAACTATATGGCACTACCATTACATTCCTTAACTCTATGGCACACCATTACATTCCTTAACTCTATGGCACTACCATTACATTCCTGAACTCTGTGGCACTACCATTACATTCCTTAACTCTATGGCACTACCATTACATTCCTTAACTCTGTGGCACTACCATTACATTCCTCAACTCTATGGCACACCATTACATTCCTTAACTCTATGGCACTACCATTACATTCTTTAACTCTATGGCACTACCATTACATTCTTTAACTCTATGGCACTACCATTACATTCTTTAACTCTATGGCACTACAATTACATTCCTTAACTCTGTGGCGCTACCATCACATTCCTTAACTCTATGGCACTACCATTACATTCCTTAACTCTATGGCACTACAATTACATTCCTTAACTCTGTGGCACTACCATCACATTCCTTAACTCTATGGCACTACCATTACATTCCTGAACTCTATGGCACTACCATTACATTCCTTAACTCCGTGGCACTACCATTACATTCCTGAACTCTGTGGCACTACCATTACATTCCTTAACTCTGTGGCACTACCATTACATTCCTTAACTCTATGGCACTACCATTACATTCCTTAACTCTATGGCACTACCATTACATTCCTTAACTCTGTGGCATACCATTACATTCCTGAACTCTGTGGCATACCATTACATTCCTTAACTCTGTGGCACTACCATTACATTCCTTAACTCTGTGGCACTACCATTACATTCCTTAACTCTGTGGCGCTACCACTACATTCCTTAACTCTGTGGCACTACCATTACATTCCTTAACTCTATGGCGCTACCATTACATTCCTTAACTCCGTGGCACTACCATTACATTCCTTAACTCTATGGCACTACCATAACATTCCTTAACTCTATGGCACTACCATTACATTCCTTAACTCTGTGGCGCTACCCTTACATTCCTTAACTCTGTGGCGCTACCCTTACATTCCTTAACTCTATGGCACTACCATTACATTCCTTAACTCTATGGCACTACCATTACATTCCTTAACTCTGTGGCGCTACCATTACATTCCTTAACTATATGGCATTACTATTACATTCCTTAACTCTGTGGCACACCATTACATTCCTTAACTCTGTAGCACTACCATTACATTCCTTAACTCTATTACATTCCTTAACTCTGTGGCACTACCATTACATTCCTTAACTCTGTGGCACTACCATTACATTCCTAAACTCTGTGGCGCTACCATTACATTCCTTAACTCTGTGGCACTACCATTACATTCCTTAACTCTGTGGCGCTACCATTACATTCCTTAACTCTGTGGCACTACCATAACATTCCTTAACTCTATGGCACTACCATTACATTCCTTAACTCTATGGCACTACCATTACATTCCTTAACTCTATGGCGTTACCATTACATTCCTTAACTCTGTGGCACTACCTTTACATTACTTAACTCTGTGGCACTACCATTACATTCCTTAACTCTATGGCGTTACCATTACATTCCTTAACTCTATGGCGTTACCATTACATTCCTTAACTCTATGGCGTTACCATTACATTCCTTAACTCTATGGCGTTACCATTACATCCCTTAACTCTATGGCGTTACCATTACATTCCTTAACTCTATGGCGTTACCATTACATTCCTTAACTCTATGGCGTTACCATTACATCCCTTAACTATGTGGCGCTACCATCACATTCCTTAACTATATGGCGCTACAATTACATTCCTTAACTCTATGGCACTACCATTACATTCCTTAACTCTGTGGCATACCATTACATTCCTGAACTCTGTGGCATACCATTACATTCCTTAACTCTGTGGCACTACCATTACATTCCTTAACTCTGTGGCACTACCATTACATTCCTAAACTCTGTGGCGCTACCATTACATTCCTTAACTCTATGGCACTACCATTACATTCCTTAACTCTATGGCATACCATTACATTCCTTAACTCTATGGCACTACCATTACATTCCTTAACTCTGTGGCATACCATTACATTCCTTAACTCTATTGCACTACCATTACATTCCTTAACTCTATGGCACCACCATTACATTCCTTAACTCCGTAATAAAGACTGCTCTTCGTGCCTTTATCACGATTATTTGTGAATATTTGTCTGGTTTGTTGTAAGCTATATGCCTACCTCACCATGTCTCCTTCGCCCGATCCTATATTCTCCCCTTCCTCAGGTGCAAGAATGAGTTCACGTTTTTATGTATGGGCTGGTAACCTTTACGTCTACAGTATGACTATGAGTCAGGCTGGTTGTCTGGCTGTCTTCTGTATGTATGCATGTATGCATGTATGTATGTATGTATTCTCTATCTGTCTGTCTGTCTGTCTGTCTATCTGTCTGCCTGTCTGTCTGTCTATCTGTCTATTTCTCTCTCTGTCTCTCTCTGTCTCTGTCTGTCTGTTTCTCTCTCTCTCTCTCTCTCTTTCTCTCTCTCTCTCTCTCACTCTCTCTCTCCCAGCTCTGTCTCTCTGTTTATGTCTGTGTGTCTGTCTGTCTCTCTCTCTCCCTGTCTCTCTCTCTCTCTCTCACTTTCTCTCCGTCTTTCTCTGTCTCTCTCTTTATCTGTCTCTCTCTCTCTCTCTTTCTCCTCTCTCTTTCCTCTCTCTCTCTCTTTCTCTCTCCTTCTCTGCGTCTCTCTCTGTCTCTGTCTTCTTTCTCTCTCTTTCTCTGTGTCTCTCTCAGTCTCTCTCTCCCTTTCTCTCTTTCTCTCTGTCTCTGTCTTTATCTCTCTCTCTCTCTCTCTCTCTCTTTTTTTTCTTCTCTGTGTCTCTGTCTCTGTCTTCTCTCTCTTTCTCTCTCTCTCTTTCTCTCTTTCTCTTTCTCTCTCTCTCTCTCTCTCTTTCTCTCTCTCTTTCTCTTTCTCTCTCTCTCTCTCTCTCTCTCTCTCTCTTTCTCTTTCTCTCTCTCTTTTCTCTTCTCTCTCTTATTTCTGTTTCTTTCTCTCTCTCTCTCTCTCTGTCTCACTCTCTCTTTCTCTCTCTCTCTCTCCTCTTTCTCTCTCTCTTTCTCTCTCTGTGTCTCATTGTAGGGTGAATGGGTCACCTTGGGCTGTGGCAAACAATGATAAAGCTCAGAGACACAAAGCTTAGCAATCTCTGTCAATCTGTCTGTGTGTCTGTGTGTCTAGAGTC
>JAPXFY010000019.1:19901464-19908964 GCA_030674185.1 Monoplex corrugatus
CGCCGTAAATTTAATGCTTTGTTTTATCTCCTTGCCACAAGACAAATGTCAATGGCAAGAACCATTTCAGTTCGTTCGTTTCGGTTCTCTCTCTCTCTCTCTCTCTCTCTCTGTCTCTCTCTTCTTCCTCTGTCTCTCTTCCTCTGTTTCTCTCTTTCTTCTGTCTGTGTGTTCTGTGTCTCTATTGTCTTCCTGTCTCTGTCTTTCTTCTCTCTGTCTCTGTCTCTTCTGTCTGTCTTCTCTCTGTCTCTCTCTCTGTCTCTCCTCCCTCCCCTCCTCTCTCTCTCTCTCTCTCTCTCTCTGTGGTAGGCTGTCTTTTGTCTGGTAGATTGTGTCTTGGTCTGATAGGCTGTCTCTCTACCCCTCCCCTCCCTCCCTGTGGGAATGCCAGGGGCTCTTTTCAGTGTAACTACTATTCCCATCTTTTGGAAATCATGTGCTAGAATTTTCTTCTTTTCTGCTAATCTCTTTGATTCTTCCTTTCTCCTTTGCTTTCCGTCATATCTTTCTTTTTCATTTTTAGCCTTGCTGGTCCATTTCACTTGTATGTTTTCCGTAAAGAATTACATACTTTCCGTCTATTAGGAATGATAATTGGATACATATATATGTTAATTACCGTTTTGGCTCTTAGGAAATGTGAGCTGCTTGGTGGGATGTTAGGTAATATAGGCCAGTTTTCATATTATGGTTTGTGTAGTTGGCTGTGTTCATGTATTTGTATTCAGGTTTGTTTGTTTCATTCTTTTTTAAACCCACATCGTGATAAATTGGGCCGGAATGGCCAGCAACAACTAACAACAACAACAACAAAAACAATAATGACAGTAACATAATAATGATGAGATGATGATGATGATGTGATGGTGATATGATGATGATGATATACTACTATATGGTACTACTATACTAAAAAAAATAGATAATAATAACAATAATGATAATAATGATAATAATAACGATAATAATGATAATACGATATAATGATAATAAAATAACAACAACAACAAATGTAACAGTAATAACAGTAATAATAATTAATAAGTCGTCTCTAACTTTGCCTCTATGTTTGTCTGGTAGGCTGTCTGTCATTCTGTCTGTGTCTTGTCTCTGTCTGTTAACCTGTCTGTCTGCCTGTACCCCCTTCTACCTCACTCCCTACCTGTCTGTTTTGCCTGTATCTCTTCTACCTCACCTCCCTACCTGTCTGTCTCCTGTACCCCTTCTACCTTACCTCCCTGCCTGTCTGTCTGCCTGTACCTCTTCTACCTCACCTCCCTACCTGTCTGTCTGCCTGTAATAAAATAATAATTACAATTAATAGCGCAAAATCTGATAAAATCAATCTAAGCGCTGTACCCTTCTACCTCACCTCCCTACCTGTCTGCCTGCCTGTACCCCCTTCTAACTTACCTCCCTACCTGTCTGTCTGCCTGTACCCCTTCTAACTCACCTCCCTACCTGTCTGCTGCCTGTACCCCTTCTAACTTACCTCCCTACCTGTCTGTTTGCCTGTACCCCTTCTACTCACCTCCCTACCTGTCTGCTGCCTGTACCCCTTCTACTTACCTCCCTACCTGTCTGTTGCCTGTACCCCTTCTACCTCACCTCCCTACCTGTCTGCCTTGCCTGTACCCCTTCTACTCACCTCCCTACCTGTCTGTCTGCCTGTACCCCCTTCTAACCTTACCTCCCTACCTGTCTGCCTGCCTGTACCCCTTCTAACCTACCTCCCTACCTGTCTGTCTCCTGTACCCCCTTCTACTCACCTCCCTACCTGTCTGTCTGCCTGTACCCTTCTACCTCACCTCCCTACCTGTCTGCCTTTCCTGTACCCCTTCTACCTTACCTCCCTACCTGTCTGTCTGCCTGTACCCCTTCACCTTACCTCCCTACCTGTCTGCCTGCCTGTACCCCTTCTAACTCACCTCCCTACCTGTCTGTCTCCTGTACCCCTTCTACCTCACCTCCCTACCTGTCTGTCTGTCTGCCTGTACCCCCTTCTACCTCACCTCCCTACCTGTCTGTCTGCCTGTACCCCCTTCTACCTTACCTCCCTACCTGTCTGTCTGCCTGTACCCCCTTCTACCTCACCTCCCTACCTGTCTGTCTGCCTGTACCCCCTTCTACCTTACCTCCCTACCTGTCTGTCTGCCTGTACCCCCTTCTACCTCACCTCCTTACCTGTCTGTCTGCCTGTACCCCTTCTACCTTACCTCCCTACCTGTCTGTCTGCCTGTACCCCCTTCTACCTCACCTCCCTTCCTGTCTGTCTGCCTGTACCCCCTTCTAACTTACCTCCCTACCTGTCTGTTTGCCTGTACCCCCTTCTAACTTACCTCCCTATCTGTCTGTCTGCCTGTACCCCCTTCTAACTTACCTCCCTACCTGTCTGTCTGCCTGTACCCCCTTCTAACTTACCTCCCTACCTGTCTGTCTGCCTGTACCCCCTTCTAACTTACCTCCCTACCTGTCTGTTTGCCTGTACCCCCTTCTACCTTACCTCCCTACCTGTCTGTCTACCTGTACCCACTTCTACCTCACCTCCCTACCTGTCTGTCTGCCTGTACCCCCTTCTAACTTACCTCCCTACCTGTCTGTTTGCCTGTACCCCCCTTCTAACTTACCTCCCTACCTGTCTGTCTGCCTGTACCCCTTCTAACTTACCTCCCTACCTGTCTGTTTGCCTGTACCCCTTCTACTTACCTCCCTACCTGTCTGTCTGCCTGTATCTCTTCTACCTTACCTCCCTACCTGTCTGTCTACCTGTACCCCTTCTACCTCACCTCCCTACCTGTCTGTTTGCCTGTATCTCTTCTACCTCACCTCCCTACCTGTCTGTTTGCCTGTATCTCTTCTACCTTCACCTCCCTACCTGTCTGTTTGCCTGTACCCCTTCTAACTTACCTCCCTACCTGTCTGTCTGCCTGTACCCCTTCTAACTTACCTCCCTACCTGTCTGTCTGCCTGTATCTCTTCTACCTTACCTCCCTACCTGTCTGTTTGCCTGTACCCCTTCTAACTTACCTCCCTACCTGTCTGTCTGCCTGTATCTCTTCTACCTTACCTCCCTACCTGTCTGTTTGCCTGTACCCCTTCTAACTTACCTCCCTACCTGTCTGTCTGCCTGTACCCCTTCTACCTCACCTCCCTACCTGTCTGTTTGCCTGTATCTCTTCTACCTCACCTCCCTACCTGTCTGTCTGCCTGTACCCCCTTCTAACTTACCTCCCTACCTGTCTGTTTGCCTGTACCCCCTTCTACCTTACCTCCCTACCTGTCTGTTTGCCTGTACCCCCTTCTAACTTACCTCCCTACCTGTCTGTCTGCCTGTACCCCTTCTAACTTACCTCCCTACCTGTCTGTCTGCCTGTATCTCTTCTACCTTACCTCCCTACCTGTCTGTTTGCCTGTACCCCTTCTAACTTACCTCCCTACCTGTCTGTCTGCCTGTATCTCTTCTACCTTACCTCCCTACCTGTCTGTCTGCCTGTACCCCTTCTAACTTACCTCCCTACCTGTCTGTCTGCCTGTATCTCTCTACCTTACCTCCCTACCTGTCTGTTTGCCTGTACCCCTTCTAACTTACCTCCATAACTGTCTGTCTGCCTGTATCTCTTCTACCTTACCTCCCTACCTGTCTGTTTGCCTGTACCCCTTCTAACTTACCTCCCTACCTGTCTGTCTGCCTGTACCCCTTCTACCTCACCTCCCTACCTGTCTGTTTGCCTGTATCTCTTCTACCTCACCTCCCTACCTGTCTGTCTGCCTGTACCCCCTTCTAACTTACCTCCCTACCTGTCTGTTTGCCTGTACCCCCTTCTACCTTACCTCCCTATCTGTCTGTCTGCCTGTACCCCCTTCTAACTTACCTCCCTACCTGTCTGTCTGCCTGTACCCCTTCTAACTTACCTCCCTACCTGTCTGTCTGCCTGTACCCCCTTCTAACTTACCTCCCTACCTGTCTGTCTGCCTGTACCCCCTTCTAACTTACCTCCCTACCTGTCTGTTTGCCTGTACCCCCTTCTACCTCACCTCCCTACCTGTCTGTCTGCCTGTACCCCCTTCTAACTTACCTCCCTACCTGTCTGTCTGCCTGTACCCCCTTCTAACTTACCTCCCTACCTGTCTGTCTGCCTGTACCCCCTTCTAACTTACCTCCCTACCTGTCTGTCTGCCTGTACCCCCTTCTAACTTACCTCCCTTTCTGTCTGTCTGCCTGTACCCCCTTCTACCTCCCTCCCTACCTGTCTGTCTGCCTGTACCCCCTTCTAACTTACCTCCCTACCTGTCTGTTTGCCTGTATCTCTTCTACCTCACCTCCCTACCTGTCTGTCTGCCTGTACCCCCTTCTACCTCACTCCCTACCTGTCTGTCTGCCTGTACCCCCTTCTACCTCACCTCCCTACCTGTCTGTCTGCCTGTACCCCCTTCTACCTCACTCCCTAACTGTCTGTCTGCCTGTACCCCCTTCTACCTCACTCCCTACCTGTCTGTCTGCCTGTACCCCCTTCTACCTCACTCCCTACCTGTCTGTCTGCCTGTACCCCCTTCTACCTCACCTCCCTACCTGTCTGTCTGCCTGTACCCCCTTCTACCTCACTCCCTACCTGTCTGTTTGCCTGTATCTCTTCTACCTCACCTCCCTACCTGTCTGTCTGCCTGTACCCCCTTCTAACTTACCTCCCTACCTGTCTGTCTGCCTGTACCCCCTTCTAACTTACCTCCCTACCTGTCTGTCTGCCTGTACCCCCTTCTAACTTACCTCCCTACCTGTCTGTTTGCCTGTATCTCTTCTACCTCACTCCCTACCTGTCTGTCTGCCTGTACCCCCTTCTAACTTACCTCCTTACCTGTCTGTCTGCCTGTACCCCCTTCTACCTCACTCCCTACCTGTCTGTTTGCCTGTACCCCCTTCTACCTCACCTCCCTACCTGTCTGTCTGCCTGTATCTCTTCTACCTTACCTCCCTACCTGTCTGTCTGCCTGTACCCCTTCTACCTCACCTCCCTACCTGTCTGTCTGCCTGTACCCCCTTCTACCTCACCTCCCTACCTGTCTGTCTGCCTGTACCCCCTTCTACCTCACCTCCCTACCTGTCTGTCTGCCTGTACCCCCTTCTACCTCACCTCCCTACCTGTCTGTCTGCCTGTACCCCTTCTACCTTTCCTCCCTACCTGTCTGTCTGCCTGTACCCCCTTCTACCTCACCTCCCTACCTGTCTGTCTGCCTGTACCCCCTTCTACCTCACCTCCCTACCTGTCTGTCTGCCTGTACCCCCTTCTACCTCACCTCCCTACCTGTCTGTCTGCCTGTACCCCCTTCTACCTTACCTCCCTACCTGTCTGTCTGCCTGTTCCCCTTCTACCTCACCTCACTACCTGTCTGTCTGCCTGTACCCCCTTCTACCTCACCTCCCTACCTGTCTGTCTGCCTGTACCCTTCTACCTCACCTCCCTTCCTGTCTGTCTGCCTGTACCCCCTTCTACCTCACCTCCCTTCCTGTCTGTCTGCCTGTACCCCTTCTACCTCACCTCCCTACCTGTCTGTCTGCCTGTACCCTCTTCCTACTCACCTCCCTACCTGTCTGTCTGCCTGTACCCCTTCTACCTCACCTCCCTTCCTGTCTGTCTGCCTGTACCCCTTCTACCTCACCTCCCTACCTGTCTGTCTGCCTGTTCCCCTTCTACCTCACCTCCCTACCTGTCTGTCTGCCTGTACCCCCTTCTACCTCACCTCCCTACCTGTCTGTCTGCCTGTACCCCTTCTACCTCACCTCCCTTCCTGTCTGTCTGCCTGTACCCCCTTCTACCTCACCTCCCTTCCTGTCTGTCTGCCTGTACCCCCTTCTACCTCACCTCCCTGCCTGTCTGTCTGCCTGTACCCCCTTCTACCTCACCTCCCTTCCTGTCTGTCTGCCTGTACCCCTTCTACCTCACCTCCCTGCCTGTCTGTCTGCCTGTACCCCCTTCTACCTCACCTCCCTTCCTGTCTGTCTGCCTGTTCCCCTTCTACCTCACCTCCCTACCTGTCTGTCTGCCTGTACCCCTTCTACCTCACCTCCCTACCTGTCTGTCTGCCTGTACCCCTTCTACCTCACCTCCCTCCTCCAGATCCAAAAGATGAAGTTTGGAGTTTGTTCATCACACTCGTACAGCTCCATATGTGCTCCAAGCCGAATCTGCCAGTAATTATCTCGTAGGCGTCTTGAGCTTGCGCAAAACCATATGCGCTGGCAAAGTCTTAGAATGGGAAAGGGTGGGAACGGAACTAATGAAACACCAAGCTGACGAGTATGATAGTCAAGTGGTTGAGACGTCGCCCTTATTGTCGGAAGGTGTGGGTTCGATCCTGCCGGGGTACCTCCCATCCGACGGTAGAGGGTTGAGTTTTGTTTTCTGTCTTCCAGGTCCGGTCAACGTATGTGCGGTCCTGCTAGTACGTAACTCCGCACGCGGAACATGAAATATGAACCTTAACCCTTTGACTCCCGCACCCTGCCCACCAGCATCCTGCATTGAGAATGATCCTAGCAAAGCAAAAACTTAATCGTTCCTGCAGGAAGCTGGTGGATAAGATATGGGAGTCAAAGGGTTAATTTTTTTTTTCGGTTGGTGGACAAGGTGCGGGAGTCAAAGGGTTAAAAGATTCTCTAAATTATGTCACTGTCTGGTGATTTATGTGCAAACTGACCATTGAAACACCCACTATGCACACCCATCGAAGATGAACTATGCAGACTGTGCAGCAACATATCACCTGCACAGTGTGAGGAAAACGACGTGCATACGCGTTTGAGAAAAATAGGAAGATAAGAAATAAACAATACCTTTTTTTGAAGGTACACTCACGTAACACAACCAGAATGATTGAGGCATTAAGATCGACAACTAACAGGCCGTTTTCCCCCCTTGCATGGTGAGACTGAACGCGAGACATCAAATCCAAAAGAAGTGTGACTGCCCGCTTTCAAGCAAACAGGAACCAGAAAAAACACGAAAATAAAATCAGAACGCGTATTTAACACAACCAGACAAGACAGGCACACATTTTCGGCCAACTGGCCTTTGTCAAGCGTAAAATCACAAAACGAACAAACACCAAATACAAAAAATTAGGATTTTTAGTAATTCACAAACGAACAAACACGAATTAGTATTTGGTGTTTCTTCGTTTGTGGTCGTACTCTTGACAAAGGCCAGTTGGCCGAAAATTTGCGCCTGTCTTGTATTAAATACGCGTTTTGATTCTTTTTTGTGTGTGTGTTTTTTTCTGGTTCGAGACATCAAAATTTGAATCCACGGTTGAAAAATAGGGGAGGGGGATGATGTCAGTGTCAAACCCTCCACCATAGCGTTATCAGCATGGCACTGTCACCAACTGAGTTTCGGGGGCAATTAAAAAGAAGAAGAAAAAGAAAAGAAAAAAAGTAAAGGCAAGAAGTGTCAGTTAAATTGGTTGTTTTAGCATCTATCTTGACCAAATCTGGATTACTAATGA
>JAPXFY010000019.1:19911464-19923964 GCA_030674185.1 Monoplex corrugatus
AAAATTGGTTTAAAGATGTAGACTGTGTGGAGCTGCGAATACACAAGTTCAGAAAACGAAGTGATAAGGTCAGGATGACATGGACAAAAGGACCTAAAATCAGCACTATCGGAAGGTGTGCGACCACCACTTTTACGAGAAATTCCGAAAATATTTGAAAAATAACAGTTCATTGTCCACGATGAAAAACAAGCTTTATTTCAACAGAAGTTTTCTCAACACCACGATGACCTTGTGAAGTAAAAAATACGATTTTCTGTAATAATTTTTTTAATTAAAAGAGGATTTCTAGAATGTCTTGACCATTCTGATTTTATTTATTTCTTTCGTCGTGTTTTTCCTCCTTCTCGTTACAACAACCCGGAGAAAGTTGAATAAATGAAACATTAAACTGTCAACAGATGTTTATCTTTTGTTGTGATTAGAGTTGATCCTGGCTTTTCTTTAATCTTTCATCTTAAAAATAGAGTGTATCCAGTCAACACAGACGGATGTGTTTGCATTTATTCTAGATATGTTCTAGTATCACTACTACCTATTGTTAATGTCATGCTATGACTTTTTTTTTTACGAATTGTAATTATTCTGTCATGCGAAACATGGACCATAACAGCAGACATTGAAAGAAGGATACAGGCAATGGAGATGAGATGCTTCTGCAAACTCCTTGGTATCTCGTACAAAGATCATATAACCAATAAGGAAGTGAAAACCCGAATCGAAAACGTCATCGGGCCGTATGAAGACCTCCTGACTTCAGTGATAAGACGCAAACTGAGGTGGTACGGGCACGTCACACGATCATCTGGACTGGCCAAGACCGTCTTGCAGGGAACAGTTCAGGGAGGGAGACGAAGAGGCAGACAGAGAAAAAGATGGGAAGACAATATCAGAGAGTGGACTGGCCTTGAATGGAACATCATTCTGCGGAAAGCTGAGGACCGTGAGGAGTGGAGGAAGTTGGTTGCAAAATCTTCAGTGGTGCCCCAACGGTCAACCAGACTACGGGACTGATGATGATGATGATGAATTATTCTGTATTGATGTATTAGTGTTTGTGTTTCACTATGTTTGTACAGCATGATTTAGAATCACAGGCTCATTTTATCCAATCAGTTACGGCAGTATGAATGTGTATAACAGTTACTAGTTGCCTTTTTGTTGTTGTTTTCATCGTCTTGTTGTCCAGTAACTGTGTGTGTTTATTAACTGAACCTGACCTCCATCCCTCTCTCTCTCTCTCTCTCTCCCTCTCTGTCACTCCCCTCCCCTCCTCCTCCTCCCCCTCCTCTTCTCTTCTCTCTGTCTCTCTCGTCTCTCTGTCTCTGTCTCTCTCTGTCTTCTGTCTCTTCTCTGTCTCTGTCTCTCTTGTCCTCTCTCTCTCTTCTCTCTCTCTTCTCTTTCTCTCTCTCTCTCTCTCTTTCTCTCTTCTCTTTCTCTCTCTCTCTTTCTCTCTCTCTTCTCTCTCTCTCTTCTCTCTCTCTCTTCTACTCTCTCTCTCTCTCTCTCTCTCTCTCTCTCTTCTCTCTCTCTCTCTCTTTCTCTCTCTCTCTCTCTATCTCTCTCTCTCTTTCTCTTCTCTCTCTTTCTCTCTCTCTCTCTCTTCTCTCTCTCTCTCTCTCTTTCTCTCTCTCTCTCTTCTCTCTCTCTCTCTCTCTCTCTCCTCTCTCTCTCTCCCTCTCTCTCTCTCTCTCTATCTCTCTCTCTCTATGGGGATGAACTCTCGTCAGCGAAAGGAAGCGGTCACGTTCTTCAGACGTCTGCACTCAATTAACCATATTACGTTAATTACGCACTACCTCACTGAGACTAACCTTGCAGATTGACGTAAAGTCATCATGCCTCTGGCAAGGGTGGAATTTAGAGTCCGCTGTGGTGGTTTTGTCGCTATATACATCAACCATATGGCCAAGCAGGGCAAATTTGAGTTAGTCATGACAATGTATGTTCTGAAAGTTAGGATCCGTGTGACTTGTGTCCTGATAGGCTTAGTCCTTACCACTTTATATTTCAGCGACCTTTTACTTCGCTGCAGCGATGTGGAGCAGAACCCCGGGCCTAGGTCCTACCAGAGCAGTACCCTGAAGCAGTCCCGTTTGACCAAGGATGGAGTCACACACCGTGGCAGCACTGACAGCTCTTCACTGTCAGACCACGACTACTCTTCATTAGGTGATGGATTGTCAAAGACCCAACATTGAAAGATACGACTTCTGTGTCGTGCATGCACACCAAGTTTGACCACATGGCCAATGAACTAAAAAAAAAAAAAAACTCTTCGTGAGAGTCAGTGAACCGAGAGACGAAGTGCGTGATATGAGAGAGACAGTTCGTAATCAGACTGTAGAAAATGACTCTCTCAAAGCAGAGAACTTAGAACTAAAGAACAGATTTGAACAAGTTGAAAGAAAAACAGATGATTTTGAAGGTCGTTCCGAAAGGAACAACATAATAACGTATGGTTTTCAAAGAAGAGACGGCGAAACAAAGAAAGACTGAAGATTTTGTACAGGACACGCTAACATAAATTAGAACTTCCAAAAACAATACAAGTTGACCGTGTACATCGCCTAAACCACTAAGCCAAACTCCCCAATCGTCGCCAGATGTACCTTCTATAAAGATAAAGAAGAAACCCTCAGAGTAAAGAAAAAACTGAAAAACAGTAAATATTTATAGGGGACGACTTTACCCAGAGAGTACGGGACATTAGAAAAACTATTGGGACCTCACTTGGAAACAACTGGAGACAGCAACAAAAGGGCCACCATAATATATGATCACCTCCTTATTGAGGGTAAGAAGTTTGGATATGATGAAAACGATAAACTGAAAGAAATCAGATAGATATCTGGCTGGCTCAGTGTAAAAAAAGAGGACAAAAAGAAAAAAGAAACACACACACACACACACACACACACACACACACACACACACACACACACACACACACACACACACACCACACATACACACACACACATACACACACACACACACACATACACACACACACACACACACACACACACACACACACACACACACACACACACACACACACACACACACACACACACACACACACACACATGTCCTAAAAGCCAAAATCAAAATGTCTTAAGAAAATACCAAGAGGTAACAAATTCCCCCTTGACACCGGTTCTTAAAATTGTATGTAAAGGTTCAGATGCGATCAGCGATGTGTTGAAAAGCCAAGATATCGTGCAGGCATGTCGTGCATGTCGTAACAAGTCCCTCTACTTTTCCTCTACTCCCTCCATTACGCGTTCCCTTCAGGAAAGTGAACAAGTGATTAAAAAGTCTTACAGGAGGGAATCAGTCCAAGATAACTTTGAAGAACGCGTGAAAGTAAAGCAAAGCAAAAGCAAACGTGAAAACATAATAAATGTTAAAAGAATATAAGAAATAATTGTACTCAGTCATTATCTTTTCTTCACTGGAAGGTGGAAGTTCTCTTATCTAAACTAAACGATATAATGTTTATTTGGTACATTACCTCTTTCGAATTTGTTTGTATCGGTGAAACTCGTGGAGCACCTAGAAAGCCGTTTTATTCCCAAACCATACAGTATTTTGTAAACCAGCTTTGAAGCTGTCAAAACAAGGTAAGCGGTCGGGGTGTGGTTTATTTAATTAAAACTGATTTGGTCCCATACGTTAAAGAAATTAAATGCGACAGAGATAATATGTTGCATTCTTTTGCTCGATAAAACTATTTGGTTTTGAACAAGTATACTTTATGTGTGTGTACATATTCCTCCTTTTAATTTTCCATATTATAGGAATTCTATGTTGAAAATGGTATTGTGTGTTTAGAAGATGCATTAGCTGATAAACAGATATCAAATGGTAATGTTGACATTCATCTACATTCTTCAAAGTGGATATTTAAATGCCAGGACATCAAAGGTAGTCATGCAGTTGTAATCAGTTTGACCTGCCTATTTTTAGTAAAGAAAATGAAATTGTAAATCCAACAAGACAGAAGATTCGGAGCTCAATTTGTATGGCAAATGGAGTTGAACCTATGTGTTGCTTTCGGTTTGTTTATTGTGAATGGAGTATGTAATGGCGACCTTCATGGTCATTACACATTCATTTCGGACACTGGCAACAATGTGATCGATTAAATTTAGCTTCTGAAAATTTATTTTCTACAATACAAAAATGCTGTCGATTGGAAGTTTTTGAAATGATAGACTCCCAACATCAACCTCTAGAGTTTTGCTTTAATACCAGGAATGACAAAGGTCTGCAACAGAAGACGTCAGTGACAATAAGCTGTTTGTCGAAAAATATGTATGGAATTCTGCTTATGCTTAACAGTATTCTGACACTATTTATTCTATAGAAACAAAGCAAACACTCCACCATGCCACTGATTTAATAAATGTTGATGTCAATGAAGCGATGGACATATTCAATTGTTGTATAAGACAGCAAGCTGAATGTATGAAAAAGAACATTTGTTTCAGTCAGAAGAAGCCGGAAGTGTGGTACGATGATGAGTGTAAAGCTCTTAGGCGGACTGTCAGTAGACAGTTGAGGGTGTTGTGATGACTTTCTAAATCGCCCTGTTTAAAAAGAAGTCTAATTATCATTAAGAAAATTGAAATGTGGAAAAGCAGCAGGACCAGATTGTATAATTGGGGAGCTCTTTGTCTGGTTTGCCCCCTCCCCCCTCTCTGTCTCTGTCTCTCTGTCTCTGTCTGTCTGTCTCTGTCTCTCTGTCTCTGTCTGTCTCTCACTCACTCTCTCTCTCTCTCTCTCTCTCTCTCTCTCCCTCTGTGTTGTGTGGTGTGTGTTGTGCGCGCGCGCGCGCGCGTGCGCGGGCGGATGTGTGAGTCTACGCGGTGAATCAGTAAACTTTCGCCAGCTGCATGTTGAAGAAGACAAGAAACGATAGGGGCAACCTGCCTGCAGTGTCTACACCTGTATACCTGGGATCTCCGACTGAAAACAAAGCCCTTCAATATCTTATCGTCTGATGTCGGCCCAGAACCAGCCCTAACCTTTCAAAGCGGGATGGTTGGTTCTTTTGGTAAAACCATGTACTCACGACCTGATGTCTCGAGTTCAATCCCAACCTGTGACGTGAACAATTTGACAGTACGTTCGCTGCCCATCTTAGTGTTTCCGTCATTCGGGTGATGTCAGTTTAGTGTTTCATTCGCCCCTTCTCCCCTTTCCCCATTCCAACACCTTGCCAGCACACGGAGTTTTGCACAGGTTTAGGAAATATGCCACATAGTCAACAGCAGATTTGGGTGAGGCGCGTATGGAATTGTCTGAACGCGATGAATTCAATTTTGAAAAAAATTCAAAATCCAAACTCCTAATCCTTTCACTTCGTCACTCCGTCCACCAGCTTCCACCAGCTTCGTTGGCTCTGGTGGTTGAAGTGTGACAGGGACCCGAGGGGTCAAGGGTTCGATTCTGCTGGTCAGACGTGGACTTTCTCCAGTTGCCCCCCTCCACTAGACTTTGAGTGGTCGTCTGGGTGCTGGTGTTTTGGAGTTGGACGTGAAAATGGACCGAGGTTCGCTTGCAGCGCGAACTCAACGCAGCAACAAAGGAATTGTCTCTTGCAAAAATTTTGTTGAAAATTCTACTGTCATAGATAATTCAGATTTTACATAGACTTAAACACACACACACACACACACACCCCACACACACACACACACACACACACACACACACACACACACAACACACACCACACACACACACACACACACACACACACAAACACACACACAACACACACACACAAACAACACACACAAAAACACACACAAACACACCACAAACACACACACACACACACACACACACACACACACACACACACACACAACACACACACACACACACACACACAACACACACACACACAAAGCAGCTCCCCCCCCCCCCCCCCCCCCCCCCAATTAGACATTCCGATTTTTCTCTGATGTGTGCATGCGCGTTGTTTTGAACACACAATGCAGGCGGTATGTTGCTGCACAGTCTGCATACTCCGTCTTCAGTAGGCATACATGCTGGATGATTTCTTGTTTCCATAAGTCCCCCCGTTGGGTTGCCGGGGGCTCTTTCAGTATAAATAGTATCCCCACCTTCTGGAAATTCTGTGCTAGAAATTTCCTCTTTTCTGCCACTCTCTTTGTTTCTGCCTTGTTGCCTTGCTTTCTGTCATTTCTACTTATTTTCTGCCTTAATGGTCCATTCACCTGTATTTTTTCGATAAAGTCTTACGTACTTTTTCTTCGGATTGATAATTGGGTACATGTATTAAGTGCATTTTTGGCTCTAAGGAGGTGAGATATGCGGAAGAAATTTTAGGTAATTTATGCCTGTTTTTATATATGTTTTGGTGTCCTTATGTATGCTTATATTTGTATTCGGGTGTTTTTTAAATCTCCCCTGTGCGATAAATCGGACGGAATGGTCCTACGTCGGGGGCATGTCCTTAGATTATGTTCGCGAATGCATTGATATGTGTACTTCATTTTCTTTTTTTTTTTTTTCTGTTGAAGTTTTGTGTTTTGAAGCGGTTATAGGCCTGATATGGCTCTGCGCAGTCGGCTGGGCTTTAAACAATAATAAAAGTAAAAGTAAAGTTTCCATAAATCACCGCCATGACACAGAGATAGCTTACAGGATCGTTGACCTACATGTTTGATGATCTGCATGCATATACACGCAAAGAAGGTCTCAGCACTGACAGGTCTGCACACAGTCATGTTGACTTTGGGAGACTGGGAAAATCTCCACTGTGACCAAAAAAGGGAAAAAAATCATATGCTAATAAAGAATGAATGGAACAAATTTTACAAAAATTAGAAAGTGAGTCGAGCAAATAGGCAAATCGTAAAAGTCAAAATCAAAATACAAATTCAAGTTCTAGCCAGTGCGTAGGATTTATGCGCAGGCTTAGGGCATACTCCGTGGGTAATGTCGACCTTTCCATCTCATGGTATTAGTGCTATTAATGCACATGGTATCTTCCCAGTACTACAATGCCGTCTTGACAACATTGAAACTTGAACTGAAACCTTTCACTCTCTCACCTGGCTGGTGAATTCGGTGGAGGAGTGATAGGTAGGATTTAAAGATTGCGCGAGGGACTGCACGGGTAGGTAGGTAGGTATGTAGGTGGGCAGACTGGCATTATGCTCTCTCTCTCTCTGTCTGTCTGTCTCTGTCTGTCTCTGTCTGTATGTCTGTCTGTCTGTCTGTCTGTCTCTCTCTCTCTCTCCTCTCTCTCTCTCTCTCTCTCTCTCTCTCTCTCTCTCTCTCTCTCTCTCCGCTTTTGCCTCTCAGAGGGCGGAAACACACTCATGTAAATATCAACAACCACAAGCAATCCGCGGCCCATGGCGCTCACATTACCCCCTGACTATAAAAGGAGCACAGGAATGGGACCAACTTTTCCTTCATGTGCGAGACTTATGTCTGCTGCATGCGCGTGCAATGGCTGCGACCATTCAACCTACATAGGGGTGGTGGGGTCTGCGATTCTTTCTCCTGAAGGTTGAAATTGTTAGCGAGCTTTCGGCGATCGGAAGAAACGCTGAGGACAGCGTAAAATATGTTGCCACGCCAAATAAAAAACGCGGAATTTTAAAACGGAGTGGTTTGGTCAGAAAAAAAAGAGCGTTTTAACCCTATTAGAGGGTTCTATCCCGAGGACCACCCGGCCTAAAAACCCAGTGTCTGCAAAAGGGTGAAGGGCGCATGTATACTTCTGTTATACAAACAGCTCGCGCGCGCACCACACCCCCCACACAGACATAGATAGGGGAGACAGGCAATTAGCGCTGTCGCCTCACTATAATTTATATACACCTCGAGGCTGGCGAGCGTACATAGGTAAATAACATTGCTGTGGCATTTAGCTTGCCTCCAATTCAGATTTACGGTAAATTTCTGTTATTCGTCAGCCCCACATTCCTCCATGTCTTCAGCCACATCCCTTTATGTCTTCATTCTTACATCCCTTCATGTCTTCAGTCTTACATACCTTTATGTCTTCAGTCTTTCATGTCTTCAGTCTTTCATGTCTTCAGTCCCACATCCTTTATGTCTTCAGTCACACATCCCTTTATGTCTTCAGTCTTACATCCCTTTATGTCTTCAGTCACACATCCCTTTATGTCTTCAGTCTTACATCCCTTTATGTCTTCAGTCTTACATCCCTTTATGTCTTCAGTCTTACATCCCTTTATGTCTTCAGTCTTACATCCCTTTATGTCTTCAGTCACACATCCCTTATGTCTTCAGTCTTACATCCCTTTATGTCTTCAGTCACACATCCCTTTATGTCTTCAGTCTTACATCCCTTTATGTCTTCAGTCTTACATCCCTTTATGTCTTCAGTCACACATCCCTTTATGTCTTCAGTCTTACATCCCTTTATGTCTTCAGTCTTACATCCCTTTATGTCTTCATTCACACATCCCTTTATGTCTTCAGTCCCACATCCCTTATGTCTTCAGTCTTACATCCATTCATGTCTTCATTCTTACATCCATTCATGTCTTCAGTTTCCCATCCCTTCATGGTAATCGAAAAACTATACTGTTTTGTTTAGTGATGTCTGGAACTAGAAACGTTTTGCTTATTCTTCCGTGATCATGTTTTCATATAAAAAAAGTTTGTTTCGATTGTTTTGTCAAGGAAATCGACTTCTTAATTGAATACTTTGTCCCATATAATTGCAGTAATAAATGATTACACTTTTAAAGAAAAATTGTGTTATCAAAAATTGCAAATTAAAAGAAAGTTATTGAAAATGATAGTGAAAGGATAAGTTTTATGACCAGAAACATCCAAGATTGAGACAGAAAACGAAAGAGACTTGAGAAAAAGCTCCCATCTTGTCAGTGGTATACTTGAGATCGTAGAGAGAACAGTCTTCCTTTGAAGAGTCTAAATACTGACACAGCGCTCTGGGAGTGTCTCCTGGGCGCTCTCCAACCCTCTACAGTCTTCATTTCATTTTTTTCTTTTTCTTTTCCTTGCTTTGTCTGACGAGGAAAGAGAAATTAGAGCACCTGGTCACAGCAGGAAAGCTGAAAGGAAAGAGAACACCAGGTAGACCCAGGGAGAAAATACTGGACGGTCCTGCAGGGTGGCTGAGGACAGAGAGGGTGGGAGATGTACTTGCAGCGACTAGGGATAGATTCGTATGGAGGACCATGATCGCCGATGTGGCAGGGCACATGATGATGATGATGCGTTGTTGTACTCAGAGCTTTTTTTCTGTTTATACTTCAGACCAGACAGTTTATTCTGTCGACATTCAAGATCTGTTTTGTTTGCTTGTTTTTTGTCTGTCTGTTCCTATCCTTGCAAGGGAGACAACTCTTATCCCCCTTATTTGGGGCTGACAATTTTAATGTTCACAGTTACTGTACTTGGTTGTTGGTCCCTGACAGTCATTTTCTTTTTATAGACATTCTAGTAGGAGCAAACTGTCGACACACATATATACAATCATTTACGAAGTAACTTTGACCTGCAGCTAGACTGCAGGCTTATGGAACCAGACCTGATGACTGAAGGGAAAGACGGCAAATTTGGGATCCCTTTGAGGGCATATCAGACTTAGCTGAACAAAACAGGTTGTGTCTGGAGGATCTTGCCTGACCGCTTTTGCCATTGTATGAACACCCCCTGTGGTGTGTGGTACACAACAACGTAGGGAGGGAGCTTCCGACTGCTGAGTGTAGAGAGGAGAAGAGCTGGCATCTGTGCGAGCTGACGGCTGGGCGGAGTGCCCGTTAGAGAGATGAAGAGCCGGAGTAAGGCAAGAGGACGGCTCTTTCAATTTCCTCTCTTGGTCCTATAGCAAGGTTGGATCTGACTGGTACGTGTTGTGCGGTCATGTCTCGGACTTTTTCTCATCTTTCCCTCTTCTCCCACTGGACGAAGCAGCAGGGAAGTTTCCAGTCTTTTTCTCATAATTTTGTATTTGGTGTTTGTTTGTGATCGTACATTCACGCTTGACAAAGGCCAGTTGGCCGAAAATTTGCTCCTGTCTTGTCGTGTTTATTAATTAAATACGCGTTCCGTTTCTATTTTTGTGTTTTTCTGCTGCTTCCCTCTTTGCTGTTCGGCTTTGTAAACAAGGTAGCTGAAGGCTGGGTCCGACTGGGTTATGCAGTGCATGGATCCCCCCCCCCCCCCCCACTTTGCTTGGTGGCGTTAGATACTGGGAGGTGATTGTCCGGTCAGTGGTGGGGCATTGTTGCTCGGGGTCCCTTCCAGCAAGCTCGGGCGTTTCTTGATAACTTTAACGTGTCTAAACATTATTTCAATGTACAAAGACGTTAATCTGACAATGTACAAAGACGTTAATCTGACAATGTACAAAGACGTTAATCTGACAATGTTCGTACAAAGACGTTAATCTGACAATGTACAAAGACGTTAATTTGACAATTACAAAGACATTAATTAATCTGACAATGTTCGTACAAAAACGTTAATCTGACAATGTACAAAGACGTTAATCTGACAATGTACAAAGACGTTAATCTGACAATGTACAAAGACGTTAATCTGATCAATGTTCGTACAAAGACGTTAATCTGACAATGTACAAAGACGTTAATCTGACAATGTACAAAGACGTTAATAATCTGACAATGTACAAAGACGTTAATTAATCTGACAATGTACAAAGACGTTAATTAATCTGACAATGTACAAAGACGTTAATTAATCTGACAATGTACAAAGACGTTAATAATCTGACAATGTACAAAGACGTTAATTAATCTGACAATGTACGAAGACGTTAATTAATCTGACAATGTACAAAGACGTTAATTAATCTGACAATGTACAAAGACGTTAATTAATCTGACAATGTACAAAAACGTTAATTAATTGACAATGTACAAAGACGTTAATTAATCTGACAATGTACAAAAACGTTAATTAATCTGACAATGTTTGTACAAAAACGTTCATCTGACAATGTTCGTACAAAACGTTCATCTGACAATGTACAAAGACGTTAATCTGACAATGTTCGTACAAAAACGTTAATCTGACAATGTACAAAGACGTTAATCTGACAATGTACAAAGACGTTAATCTGACAATGTACAAAGACGTTAATCTGACACAATGTAATAGGAATCCCAGCCGTGGTCCACAGAGATCGGAAGCTGCGAGTTGCCAGTCTGTATAGCTAATTATGTCTGTGGACCCCACCTTACCCCACCCCTCCCCAAAACTGTAAAATCTCCCAGCGGCAAAAGGCCAGTCTCGCCGTGTCAGCCATCTTGTTTCGACTGGAGCTGTGTGGCGGCTGTGTGCTGGCTGGTTGCCCTCCTGGCCTGCGTCTTCTGTTCTTCCGTCCCTTTCATCTGCTGTCTGTCTGTCTCTGCCTGTCCCTGCTGCTTGTGTCCTCCCACCCAGTCGGGTCATCACAGCTTCAGGTACTGGGTACACGTGTTGTCTGTGCATGACCGTGTCAGCGTCTAGACGGTTTGCTCTGTGTGTGTACATCTAGAATAGGTGTGTGTGTGGTGTGTGTGTGTGTGTTTGTGTTCTGACCGTGTGTTGCTCCGTCCCGGTGAAAACGGAGTGCGGGTAAGTAAAATGGAAATGTTGTTTAAACAATCACTGGCAGCAACGAATGTTGATATTACTGGTAATGGATACTTATGTAGCACACGCTGTAGGTGCCTTACAAAAAGAAATCTTAAGATGTAGGGTAGATGTATACAATCCACTAATATTTTACATCACAGATGGAATCAGTATTACACATATACACACCAAGACGCACCTGTCAGTCTTTACATGTAAAGATACACACATGCTAAGGAGAGTGTTGGTGAAATACTGGCTTCAGTGCAAAAGAAATATCTCTTTTTCACTTGCATTCAAAGTTTTCTGCTATTGTGTCTTGACATATTTAGTATTACGAAACAGGATCTCATTCATGAACTTGTTGCCTGTCAATATGTCCAACCAGTAGACTGTCTTTTTTCTTATTATTCGGTTGGATGTTTATAGTACATGAACATGATTAAATACGTTGTCATTCGCCAAATTCTAATTAGCCCCGATATGGCTTTAGTAGTCGGCTGGGCCAAGTTCAAGTTCAAGTTCACATTGCTTATAACCCAGCCGACTACTAGAGCCATATCAGGGCTAACACCACGTCAAAAACGACAACCAGGTTACGATAAAAGACAACAATTAAAACCATGCTCACCGTTCGGCTGGGCCATGAGCAAATATGAACGTATCAGATTAAAAACAACAACACTAAAGCATTTTTTTTTCTAAGATTTTGAAGCAGAAGACAGAAACCCAATCTATGTGAAAAGAAAATGAAAACAAAACTCTGAATGTATTTCGATCATTGCAATTGAAAGAATCGTGCATGCATGCAGGCGGAATTCTGATTGCTCATAAATTTCCTTGAAACCATTAAAGTTTGTGTTGCT
>JAPXFY010000019.1:19936464-19938964 GCA_030674185.1 Monoplex corrugatus
GTGGCTAGGTGCTCTAATTTCTCTTGCCTCATAAAATGTCCTATGAATGTTGCTTGTCTTCTAATCTCCTGGGTGACATATTGTCTGCCAACCTCAGCGACCGTTCGACGTGGACAAGGCAGAACCCTGACTCTGAAGGCTGATGTTACGAATGATCTTGACCTCCTCGGCGTTTCCCCAGCAATTGTCATGAACATGAACAGCATCCAATTTTCACAGCTGATTGGTTCGCTCTAATTTGCTGAGCGTTAAATATATATATATATAATCTTCTTTATTAATGTTCTTTGATGGTAAGTCCGATGTTTACCTACCTGACTACAGTGTCCGGAATTGTGAAGAGCAGCTTTAAACAGTGACAGTGAAAAACTGTTTGATGTGTTTTGGCCATTTGCCCGTATACTGTCGAAAGGGGTTGGGGAATCGGATGGCACTGTTGCAGTTTTCTTACAACACGTTTAACTGACGTAAAGCGTTAAACAATTATGACATGAGCTTGGCGGTTTTTCGTTTTTCATTTTTCATTTTTTTACAGCTGTCATAGCAAACATTCTTCTTGTCCTTCCCTGGCGCAATGCTACCTGTTAAGTCCCCCCCTTCCCCTCCCCCATCCTCCGTGGGGATGCGGGTGCTCTTTCAGTATAAATACTATCACCACCTTCTGGAAATTCTGTGCTAGAAGTTTCTTCTTTTCTGTCGACTGTTTCTTTCTGCCTTGTTCCTTTGCTTCTCTGTCATTTCTTCCTATCATTTTCTGCCTTGCTGGTCCATTCACACAGTCTTAAACACTTTTTCTTATGATTGATAACTGGGTACGTGTATTAAGTGCACTTCTGGCTCTTAGAAATTTTCTCTTTTCTGTCACTGTCTTTGTTTCTGCCTTTGTTCCTTTGCTTTCTGTCATTTCTTCCTATCATTTTCTGCCTTGCCGGTCTATTCACACAGTCTTAAACACTTTCTCTTAGGATTGATAACAGGGTACGTGTATTAAGTGCACTTTTGGCTCTGAGGGAATGTGGTGTGCAGAAACAGTTTTAGATATGGACGTAAGGGGGAGGGGGGGGGGTTAGACACTGGCAGGTCAGCACAGATATGTTGGCCTGGGGGATGGGGAAAATGTCCACCCTTTATCCACCAGTAGGATCGAACCCAGGAAGGAGGGAATCTTTTATTTAATGTCTGTTCACAATAGTGATTTTAGACACAAACACACACACATACACACATACACACGCACACATACACACACATACACATGCACACACACATATACACACACATACACACACACATACACACACACACACATACACACACACATACACACGCACACACACACACACACGCACATACATACACACACACATACACACACACACACACACACGCGCGCGCGCACGCGCGCGCGCACACATACGCACACACATACACACACACATACACACACACATACACACACACACACACACACATACACACACACACACATACACACACACACACACACACATACATACACACACACATACACACACACACCCATACGCACACACATACACACACACACACACACACACACACACACACACACACACACACACACACACAAAGCAAAAAAAGGGGGGAGGGGCAGGGGGAGTGGGAGTTTGAATGTAAGAAGGGGAACAATTACAATTAATAATTCAGAACAATGAATTCACAGTGTCAAATAATAACATACAACAATTAATTAACTCTTCATAACAATCTGCCAACAGGGGATCTGAGAATCAGCTGGACTACCGAAATAATATCAATATTTTTGTTGTAAAGGATATCTCTAGAGTCAGTACATGAAAAATCGAGATTGTTATCTCTAAATGTGGAACCCAGGACTTTCCATTGATTGCCGCTTCTGTCGTAGTTCATCTGAGTTCAGATACAGAGTGCAGTGCCCCATCTCTCCATGAATTAAATCTTTCATTGTAAGTGTTTGAATATGGCTCCCATACCTTTAAAACAAGCATGTATGCATGAATTTGTTGGGAACTTTAAAAAAAGCATGTTATATACGAACTTATTCAGAATTGTAAAAAGGAAAAAGCATGTTATGTATGAACTTATTCAGAATTGTAAAAAGAAAAAAGCATGTTATATACGAACTTATTCAGAATTGTAAAAAGGAAAAAGCATGTTATGTATGAACTTATTCAGAACTATAAAAAGAAAAAAGCATGTTATGTACGAACTTATTCAGAACTATAAAAAGAAAAAAGCATGTTATGTACGAACTTATTCAGAATTGTAAAAAGAAAAAAGCATGTTATATACGAACTTATTCAGAATTGTAAACAAGAAAAAGCATGTTATGTATGAACTTATTCAGAACTATAAAAAGAAAAAAGCATGTTATATACGAACTTATTCAGAACTATAAAAAGAAAAAAGCATGTTATATACGAACTTATTCAGAACTATAAAAAGAAAAAAGCATGTTATATACGAATTTATTCAGAACTAT
>JAPXFY010000019.1:19943964-19951464 GCA_030674185.1 Monoplex corrugatus
TATATTGAGAAAGAACATATCTACATACATTGTCTGCAAAGCATAGTTACGATGGCGTCATCAGATTTTAAATTCAAAACATCTAAAAGCCATCGGTATTTTTACAAAGGAAGCATGCAAGTTTATGTGCTGCAAATCATTTTAGAAATTAGATAAGGTACAATTATTGTTATTATTATTATCATTATTATCATCATCATTATCACTACTAGTAGTAGTAGTAATATCATTATTATTGTTGTTGTTGTTGTTATTCTATTATTAATTATTGTTTATTATTTTTATTTCGTCATCATCATCATCATCGTCGTCGTCGTCATCATCATCATCATCTCTTCCTAACTTTTGTTTTTTGCTCGTTCGTTTGTACGTTTCCTTCTTTCTTTGGTTTACTTTTGTAAGATTGGTTGTTTCTGATGGAATTCTGTTTGTTTCCTTTCTATTATCATCAAGAGTTATGTCTTATTTGCCATGACCATATCTTGTTTTATCTGTTGGCTTGTTCTCAAACCCTAGCCCTTGTTTATTTTTTCGCCTGTCTGTGTGTGGTGTGTCTGTACACGTGTGTGTGTGTGTGTGTGTGTGTGTGTGTGTGTGTGTGTGTGTGTGTTGTTGTGTGTCTGTGTGTGTGTGTGTCTGTGTGTGTTGTGTGTGTCTGTGTGTGTCTGTGTGTGTGTGTGTGTGTGTGTGTGTTTTGTGTGTATGTGTGTGTCTGTGTGTGTCTGTACATGTGTGTTCGTATGTGTGTGTGTGTGGTATGTGTGTGTCTGTGTGGTGTGTGTTGTGTGTGTGTGTGTGTGTGTGTGTGTGTGTGTGTGTGTGTGTGTGTGTGTGTGTGTCTGCGTGTGTCTGCGTGTATCTGTGTGTGTCTGTGTGTGTCTGTGTGTGTGTTTGTCTTTGTCTCTCTGTGTATGTGTGTGTCTGTCTGTGTATGTGTATGTGTGTGTGTGTTTGTTCTGTTGAAGTGAATGAAATCCTACATGCACGCACGTGTCATAATACTATTACTGACATGTGGGCCTTGTTTCCAAGTGAATTAACGTTCTTTGCATGCGCTGGCGCTGAATCCCATTTCACTTGGTAAACAGGAAGACTGCCTCCACAAACAAGCTTAGATGTTATGGTGCCCCCCCCCCCCCCCTGCTTCCTTCCCTCCCCTTCCCTCCCTTTACCCATCTTTACGTAGTTGATGGAGAGTTTTAGAATTAGCTATTTTTCCATGTGTGTGTGTGTGTGTGTGTGTGTGTGTGTGTGTGTGTGTGTGTGTGTGTGTGTGTGTGTGTGTGTGGTGCGTGAGTGTGTGTGTGTGTGTGTGTGTGTCTGTGTGTGTGTGCTGTGTGTCTGTGTGTCTGTGTCTGTGTCTGAGTCTGTGTCAGTATGTGTGTGTTTTTATGGAAAAGAACGGAGAAGAGTGGCAAAATGGTTCGGACATTTCACCAGCCAATAACTAAACTCGAGATTCCAGAATTCGCTTCCTGTTGAAGCCTCGACTTTTCTCCTCAGTTTGACCAGAAAGTCGAACTGAACGTCTGGTCCTTTGGAAGGGATGAAAAACGAGTCGGACTTGTTCGTTCGTTCGTTCTTTAATTTAACGTCTTTTCACTATAAGTGATATAAACGAGTCGGACTTGTGTGGCTTCCTGCCTGCGCACGCTAAAGTGCAGCTGAAAATTGTGAAGAGCAGGGCTTTTGCCCGCCTGTCCTGGTATAAAACATTGGAGAGAGAGGTTGATTTCCCAGGTCCCTACCCTTGAAGGTCAGTCAGCCTTCTTGCCTTTCTAAAGTCTTGGTAAGAAAACGGGTGGCGCTGCTTTGAGGCGACGTGCTCTCAACTGGAAGAGCAGCTCCAGTTTCACATGATAAATCCACTGTGATAAAAGAAATGAATATGAACTGAGCTCAAAATTTGATGCATATTTGTTCCCGTTTGTGACCGTGGTACTTGCTTCCTTACTGACCATCATGGCATTGACATACAAGGCAGCAACGACGGTTTTTCACTCCTGTTTGTTCTGGGCCAGCCTCTGTGTAATACAGCAAGTGTGTTTCAGGGCCATGAGGCCTCTTACTGTTCGTCACCAGGTGTTTTGGGGTCTTCCTCCCTCTTGGGTCTTCCTCCCTGTTTGGGTCTTCCTCCTTCTTGGGTCTTCCTCCCTCTTGGGTCTTCCTCCCTCATGGGTCTTCCTCCCTCTTGGGTCTTCCTCTCTCTTGGGTCTTCCTTCTGGTATCCTGTGAAGGACAGTCCAGGTGATGGTATCCTGCCGTCTTCCTCTCTTACATCTTCCTTCTGGTGTCCTGTGAAGGACAGTCCAGGTGATGTTATCCTGCTGTCTTCCTGTCTTAGTCTTCCTTCTGGTATCCTGTGAAGGACAGTCCAGGTGATGTTATCCTGCTGTCTTCCTGTCTTAGTCTTCCTTCTGGTATCCTGTGAAGGACAGTCCAGGTGATGTTATCCTGCTGTCTTCCTGTCTTAGTCTTCCTTCTGGTGTCCTGTGAAGGACAGTCCAGGTGATGTTATCCTGCTGTTTTCCTGTCTTGGTCTTCCTTCTGGTATCCTGTGAAGGACAGTCCAGGTGATGGTATCCTGCCGTCTTCCTCTCTTACATCTTCCTTCTGGTGTCCTGTGAAGGACAGTCCAGGTGATGTTATCCTGCTGTCTTCCTGTCTTAGTCTTCCTTCTGGTATCCTGTGAAGGACAGTCCAGGTGATGTTATCCTGCTGTTTTCCTGTCTTGGTCTTCCTTCTGGTGTCCTGTGAAGGACAGTCCAGGTGATGTTATCCTGCTGTCTTCCTGTCTTGGTCTTCCTTCTGGTGTCCTGTGAAGGACAGTCCAGGTGATGTTATCCTGCTGTCTTCCTGTCTTAGTCTTCCTTCTGGTATCCTGTGAAGGACAGTCCAGGTGATGTTATCCTGCTGTCTTCCTGTCTTAGTCTTCCTTCTGGTATCCTGTGAAGGACAGTCCAGGTGATGGTATCCTGCTGTCTTCCTGTCTTAGTCTTCCTTCTGGTATCCTGTGAAGGACAGTCCAGGTGATGTTATCCTGCTGTCTTCCTGTCTTAGTCTTCCTTCTGGTGTCCTGTGAAGGACAGTCCAGGTGATGTTATCCTGCTGTCTTCCTGTCTTGGTCTTCCTTCTGGTGTCCTGTGAAGGACAGTCCAGGTGATGTTATCCTGCTGTCTTCCTGTCTTGGTCTTCCTTCTGGTGTCCTGTGAAGGACAGTCCAGGTGATGGTATCCTGCTGTCTTCCTGTCTTAGTCTTCCTTCTGGTATCCTGTGAAGGACAGTCCAGGTGATGTTATCCTGCTGTCTTCCTGTCTTAGTCTTCCTTCTGGTGTCCTGTGAAGGACAGTCCAGGTGATGTTATCCTGCTGTCTTCCTGTCTTAGTCTTCCTTCTGGTATCCTGTGAAGGACAGTCCAGGTGATGTTATCCTGCTGTCTTCCTGTCTTAGTCTTCCTTCTGGTGTCCTGTGAAGGACAGTCCAGGTGATGTTATCCTGCTGTCTTCCTGTCTTAGTCTTCCTTCTGGTGTCCTGTGAAGGACAGTCCAGGTGATGTTATCCTGCTGTCTTCCTGTCTTAGTCTTCCTTCTGGTATCCTGTGAAGGACAGTCCAGGTGATGGTATCCTGCTGTCTTCCTGTATTAGTCTTCCTTCTGGTATCCTGTGAAGGACAGTCCAGGTGATGTTATCCTGCTGTCTTCCTGTCTTAGTCTTCCTTCTGGTATCCTGTGAAGGACAGTCCAGGTGATGGTATCCTGCTGTCTTCCTGTCTTGGTCTTCCTTCTGGTATCCTGTGAAGGACAGTCCAGGTGATGTTATCCTGCTGTTTTCCTGTCTTAGTCTTCCTTCTGGTATCCTGTGAAGGACAGTCCAGGTGATGTTATCCTGCTATCTTCGGACAATGAGCCCAATTCATCTCCATCGTCATTTCATGATGATAACGCCCATACGTGCTCGTTTGATTGCATTGGGTAAGTAGTTGTTGATTGGACATGGTGTTGAGCCCGAGGATTCGTATGATTCTTTATAATGATGATGATGATGATGATGATGATGATGATGATGATGATGATGATGATGATGATGATGATGATGATGACGACGATCATGATGTGATGATGATGATGATGATGCGTGTGTGTGTGTGTGTGTGTGTGTGTGTGTGTGTGTGTGTGTGTGTGTGTGTGTGTGTATGTGTATGTGTATGTGTGTGTGTATGTGTGTGTGTGTATGTGTCTTCTGCACCTGTCTTGTGTCACTACCCCTACACCGCCTGGAAATCCAAACTTGCCGAAACTCATGGTACCATGAGAGCAGAGCATGAAGAGCCACAGAATCAGGGGCAATTGTTTACAGTGCTTTGATGGTGAGAAAAGGGATGATAGTTTTGATGCTGTGGAGTTCTATGTAGGATGGAGACTGTATGACATAGATGTACTATAGCGTTGACTGCCATAACGTATCCTGACATCAGTCATGATATATCCTGACGTCAGCCAGTGGTATTAGTACTAATGTTTTGTTTAATCATTACAGTGATAACAATGAAAATAGCAAGTATATGTGCACACACACACACACACACACACACACACACACACACACACATATATATATATATATATATATATATATATGTGTGTGTGTGTGTGTGTGTGTGTGTGTGTGTGTGTGTGTGTGTGTGTGTGTGTGTGTGTGTGTGTTACTCGTTACTCCACCCTGTGCCAAGTATAGAAACAGCATTCAAGAAGATGCAAAGTATTGTTACCAACAAATGCCTATCAATTAACATCAGGAAGAGAGTCCTTGAATGTTATATAGAACCAATACTGTTGTACGGATGTGAGGCGTGGACAGTCAACAAGCAAATCCAGAACAAGATTGAGTCAGCCGAGATGTGGTTTCTAAGAAGAATGTTGAGAGTTCCATGGACAGCAAAGAAAACAAACGAGACAGTCTTGATGGAGGCAGACACAAGTAGATCACTCATAAGGAAGATTAGGAAAAGACAGGCAACATTCAGAGGCCATTTTATGAGGAAGGGGGATTTGGAGCACTGGTCACAACGGGAAAGCTGGAGGGAAAGAGAGCACCAGGTAGACCCAGGGAGAAAATACTAAACGGACTTGAAGAGTGGCTGAAGACAAGTAGGGTGGAAGAGATGCTTGAGGCAACAAGAGATAGAGACAGATGGAAGTCCATGATCGCCAACGCCATGCGGCAGGGTACCTGATTTGATGATAAATTTATATATATATAATATATATATATATATATATATATATATATATATATATATATATATACATATATACACATATATATATATACATATATACATGCATTCACATTATACACACATATGTATAAATTACACAGAAACAAAGGAAAAAAGCACAGGAAGCGTTGAAATGAATACACACAGACAGACGAAAGGAGGTGGGTTTTTTTCCTTCTTGTGTGAAGAGGTACTAATACTTCACCAGTGAAAAAATGCTGGTATTCCATCAGTGCAGAGATACTGTTTAACCAGTGAAGTGATAACTAGCATTAAGTTAATGAAGAGATGGTAGAATTTAGTCAATGAAAAGAAGCTTGTTATCAGTTGAGTGATACTAACATGTAATCAACGAAATGATACTAGTATTCAGTTAATGAAGACACTTTGGAGGTCAAAAGATACATCTACGCTTTGAGATATGACGGCGGCTATATCTAATTATGGCTTTCATCTACTGCTGTCGTTACTCCTCCCTGTGCCGAGTATAGAAACATTATTACTGTTGAATTGGCGTGATAATTAAAGTAGATACTTCATCAGACTTACAGTCAGAAGGTCGGGGTTCCATCCTGTCTGGTTACCTTCTGCCTGACGGGTAAAGGGTGGAGATTGTACCACCTCCCAGGTCAACGTGTGTGCAGACCTGCTGGTGTCTAAACTCCCTTCGTGTGTATAGGCACGCAGAACATCAACTGTGAGCGTTAAAGATCCTGTTAACCACGTGGAGGTCCGCTGGGTTATGAAACATGAAGACACTCAGCATGCAGATCCACCGAAGACAAAAGTCTACGGATTGTATAGCAACATGCCAGCTGCACAATGTAGGCAAAACGACGTTCATGTACGTATCCCCCCCAAAAAATATTGAAACGATCGAAAAAAATAAAAATAATGAACATAAACTCATGACTGATGATAACATGCTTTCAGTTACAATTTATTTGTCTCGTATTATACACCGCCTTAACCCTTTTGACTCCTGCACCTTGTCCATCAGCATCCTGCATTGTCAATCATGCTAAAAAAGCAAAAACTTAACCCTTTGACTCGCTCACCCTATCCTCCAGCTTTCTGCAGGAAGCTGGTGGATAGGGTGAGCGAGTCGAAGGGTTAAGTTTTTGCAGTTGAGGGATAGGGTGCGGGAGTCAAAGGGTTAATGACCACAGACGCTGGGACAGTTCCTACAGTGCCATGATGATGGTGACGATGTAGAGGATAACCATGATGATGTGGAGTACCATCTAGGATGGAGACTGCGTGATAAGGCTGCTCTCTACACCTACTATCATAATTTGTACTGGCGTCAACCAGGCCGGAGAGATCCAGGCACCTGTGGTACTGGTCAAAAGATTTGAGCAACGCCCTCAATGACGCAACCGTGAAGTGGATGAGACTCGACTGTGTGAAACCAGTCTTCCCAATGGGCCCGTAGTACGCTCAGCTCTGGGAAGGAGCGGGTTGGGTTTGAAAAAAATCCCACAATGATTTTTCAGAAGGACAGGTGGTGAATCGAACCCACAACCTTCCAATATACAGGGGGGTGCAAAAGTAGGTATACAATTATGAAAAAACAAAACACGTACAATACTCATTGCATTTATTATACAAACAAATGAATATTGCATATACATGTAATAACAAGCACAGCCTTAATCCCTCAGATACTCAAACAGCTTGCCGTCGGTATTCACACACTCCTCTAATCGAGAGCGGAATTAAGCATTATAGTAATGATGTGATACCACTGTATACCTACTTTTGCACACACACACCCCCCCCCACCCCCACACCCCACCCCTGTATAGTCCGTTACGCTACCCACTAACACCACGGCAACTGTTAGAAGGAAATTTCACATCAAGGGTAAGTATTACGCAAAAAGTCAGGTTTTGACCTTACGGTAGAGAGAGTCAGAAAAAGACAAGACTGGCAAGCAAAAGGCCTCCTCTCAGAGAGAAGAGGTGAGTTAGTACGACAGATAACTGTGTTTAAAGACATGTAATTCTCAGCAGATAGCATCACGGCGCTTTCTGGACAACCGGCAAGTTTTCTTTATCACCTGCCTTCTATTCTCATCCATTCCTCCTGCCTACGCTGCATACCACAACGCCCTTCACACCCCCCACACCCCACACACACCCTCTCAACCACCCTCCTTACCTCCTTTTCCGTCTTTCTTTTGAGACCCGGGAGATGTGTATCTACATATGCGGGGAACC
>JAPXFY010000019.1:19958964-19961464 GCA_030674185.1 Monoplex corrugatus
GTCCCCCCATTGGTCTTCGACATACTCTCATCAGTTCAGTCCAAGCATTCTTCCCCATCGTTTAGCCACTTGAGTCCTCTAGCATTTTCTCCCTGGGTCTACCTGGTGTTCTCTTTCCCTCCAGCTTTCCCTTGTGACCAGGTGCTCCAAGCCTCCTTTCCTCATAAAATGGCCTATAAATGTTGCCTGTCTTTTCCTAATCTTCCTTATGATGATCTACTTGTGTCTGCCTCCATCAAGACTGTCTCAGTTTGTTTTCTTTGCTGTCCATGGAACTCTCAACATTCTTCTTAGAAACCACATCTCGGCTGCCCTCAATCTTGTTCTGGCTTTGCTTGTTGACTGTCCACGCCTCGCACTGCACAACAGTATTGGTTCTGATATAACATTCAAGAATCTCTTCCTGATGTTAATTGATAGGCATTTGTTGGTAAGAATGCTTGTCATCTTCTTGAATGCTGTTTTGGCTTGGCCGATTCTGCCAGCTATTTCTGATGTGCATCTGCCGTCTGATGAAATGATCGTTCCCAGATATTTAAACTTATCAACCTGTGTCAAGGTTATGCCATTTGCTTTATTTTGCATGAGGGAATTTCATGGTTTTTACTGATCACCATGACTTCAGTCTTCCTGCTGTTTAGTTCCAACCCCTTACCTTTGCTTTCTTACCTTTGCGGGATCATTAACACGTGCAAGTGCATGCTGCACTCGGAATGACCACGGTTTATCGTTTCACTCGAAAGATTAGCATCTAGACAACTGCCTGGGATCCAGTGAAGGGGAAGAGAAGAAAGGATCCGACCTGTGATTGGATCCCTGGTTTGTTGTGTTCTGGGCAGGTGTTTCATCCACAGCAGCTGCTAGTGGAGACGGACAGGCGGGAGTTTGAATCCAATTTTTTGTTTTGTTTTTTTAAAGACCATCGCAATAGGCAGTTTGGTGTGTGTGTGTGTGTGTGTGTGTGTGTGTGTGTGTGTGTGTGTGTGTGTGTGTGTGTGTGTGTGTTGTTTTGTTGTGTGTTGTGTGTGTGTGTGTGTGTGTGTGTGTGTGTTTGTTCACCTTTCCCCCCTATTTTCTACGCCACCGTAATGGCCTCGAACGCTGTGACTGTTTTTACACGGCGATGGTGATAATGACGTTAAGGTGATAAACATGCTACTGTAGAGTTCCATCTAGGATTGAGACTGCGTGACTAGGCTGTACTCCACGCTTACTATCATAACATATATTCTTGCGTCAACCAGGCCTGAGAGATACAGACACCTGCGGTGTTGGTCAGAAGATTTGAACGCACCATCAGTCATGCATCCGCGAAGTGGATGAGGCTCGACTGTGTGGTTCCAGTCTTTCCAATAAGCCCATTACACGCTTCAACTCTGGGTAGAAGCCGGTTGGAGCCGAAAAATTCCACAATGATGTTGAAAGGACTGATGAGGATTCTAACCCACAATCTTTCAGTCGGTAGTCCGTTCTACTAACCATTACACCATGGCGACTGGTCGTGTGAGTTCGACGTGTAAATATATAGGCTAAATTTGTATTAGAAATACTGCTACTGGTATCATACGCTGTCATCATCATCATCAGGTGCCCTGCCACATGGCATTGGCGATCATGGACTTCCATTTGTCCCTATCTCTCGTTGCCCCTAGCATCTCTCCCACACCCCTCGTCCCCAGCCACTCTGCAAGTCCGTCCAGCATTTTCTCCCTGGTTCTACTGGTGCTCTCTTTCCCTCCAGCTTTCCCGTTGTGACCAAGTGTTCCAAATCCCCCTTCCTCATAAAATGGCCTATAAATGATCTACTTGTGTCTGCCTCCATCAAGACTGTCTCATTTGTTTTCTTTGCTGTCCATGGAACTCTCAACATTCTTCTTAGAAACCACATCTCGGCTGCCCTCAATCTTGTTCTGGCTTTGTTTGTTGACTGTCCACGCCTCACATCCGTACAACAGTATTGGTTCTATATAACATTCCAGAACTCTCTTCCTGATGTTAATTGATAGGCATTTGTTGGTATGAATGCCTGTCATCTTCCCGAATGCTGTTTTGGCTTGGCCGATTCTGCCGGCTATTTCTGATGTGCATCTGCCGTCTGATGAAATGATCGTTCCCAGGTATTTGAATTTATCAACTGTAGTATGTTGGAAACCGGCCTTTCACCGGTTTGACCATATTTTGAGAGGTGAGTAGTACAAAGACCGTTCTTTCTTCATCAGCTGATTGTTACTTTGTCTTTTCTGTTTTCTTTTAAAACTGAATGAACGGTGTATAATAGAAATGAATTTTGTATCAGAATGGATCGTGTAGATCTCTTTCGCTGTACGACTCTGGACACTAACCAGGTTTGTTAATTAGCATCATTTGTGTTCCATCCCCACGCACATAAACATGGGCTTAACGTGTGCACGCACGCACGCAAACACACATATAGACACTTGTGCACGTACGTGTCTCCCCCCCCCCTCTCTCTCCTCACTCCACACACACCCACACCACA
>JAPXFY010000019.1:19986464-19988964 GCA_030674185.1 Monoplex corrugatus
TTAGCGTGTAGCTGTTTGTTTACGTGTGTGAAATGGATGGTGTGTTATAGTTTGTCATATTTACTGTGTAGTTGTTTGTTTACGTGTGTGAAATGAATGGTGTGTTATCGTCTTGTTAGATTTAGCGTGTAGCTGTTTGTTTACGTGTGTGAAATGGATGGTGTGTTATCGTTTGTCATATTTACTGTGTAGTTGTTTGTTTACGTGTGTGAAATGGATGGTGTGTTATCGTCTTGTCATATTTACTGTGTAGTTGTTTTGTTTACGTGTGTGAAATGGATGGTGTGTGTTATCGTCTTTTCACATTTAGCGTGTAGTTTTTTGTTTACGTGTGTGAAATGGATGGTGTGTTATTCCTTGTCTGGGACATGGTGTGGATTGATCCTACCTGTGAACGTGGTGTAATTATCAGTGTTAAAGTGAGACAGAACCAGCTTTATTAGTAGGATGTAGCCTAGTTTTCTCTTGTCAGTTGTATATGATGTAGTTCCTGAAAGCTGGTTTTGACTGTAGTTCCTTGTCTGTACTCTGCGTTTCTAAGTGGGATTATGACATAGTTGTGTATTTGTAAGTGGTAGATGTATTTGTAAGTGGGAGTATGACGTAAGTTTGCATTTGTAAGTGGGATTGTGACATAGTTGTGTATTTGTAAGTGGGAGTATGACATAGTTGTGTGTTTGTAAGTGGGAGTATGACGTAGATCTGTATTTGTCAGTGGGATTATGACATAGTTGTGTATTTGTAAGTGGGAGTATGACATAGTTGTGTGTTTGTAAGTGGGAGTATGACGCAGGTCTGCATTTGTAAGTGGGATTGTGACATAGTCGTGTATTTGTAAGTGGGAGTATGACGTGGGTCTGCATTTGTAAGTGGGTTTGTGACATAGTCGTGTATTTGTAAGTGGGAATATTACGTAGATCTGCATTTGTAAGTGGGATTTGACGTAGTGTGCATTTGTAAGTGGGAGTATAGTGTCGCATTTTAGTGGATTTGACATATTTATTGTAAGTGGGATGATTAACATAGTTATGTATTTGTAAGTGGGAGCATGACGTAGATCTGCATTTGTAAGTGGGATTATGACATAGTTGTGTATTTCTAAGTGGGAGTATGACGTAGATCTGCATTTGTAAGTGGGATTGTGACGGAGTTGTGTATTTCTAAGTGGGAGTATGACGTAGATCTGCATTTGTAAGTGGGTTTATGACGACGTTATGTATTTGTAAGTGGGAGTATGACGTCGTTATGTATTTGTAAGTGGGATTATGACGTCGTTATGTATTTGTAAGTGGGAGTATGACGTCGTTATGTATTTGTAAGTGGGTTTATGACGACGTTATGTATTTGTAAGTGGGATTATGACGTCGTTATGTATTTGTAAGTGGGTTATGTGTCGTAGTCGTGTAATGTCAGTAGGATATATGACACACTTGTGTATTGGTGAGTGGGATATATGACGTAGTTCTGTGTTTGTAAATGGAATATATGACGTAGTCGTGAAATTTAAGTGGGATATTTGACGTGATTGTTTTTTATAAGTGGGATATATGACATACTTATGTATTTGTAAGTGGGATACATGACATACTTATGTATTTGTAAGTGGGATACATGATGCAGTTGTGTATTTGTGAGTGGGATATATATCCTAATTGTGTAAGTATGATATGATTATGACCTAGTTCTGTATGGTAAGTGAAATATATGATATAATTGTGATTTTGTTAGTGGGATATATGAAGTAGTAGTTCATTTGTATGTGCGGTATATGACATACTTCTTTATGTATAAGTAGGATATATGGCCTTTGTTTGTAAGTGGAATATAGCGTAATTTTCTGCCTGTAAATAGGATATGACGTCATTTCCTGTCAAAAAACAGTGAAAATGCCATTTTTCCTGTCTGTAAATGGAACATGACGTCATTTCCTGTCTGTCAATAGGATATGACGTAATTCAGTGTTTGTCAGAGAGTCTTAATAATAATAAAAAAAGGACTTCATGTGGTGATGTGGCATATGTAGCGTAGTTCCGTTCAGTAAATGAGATTTAGCGTAGTTTAGTGCCTCTGTAAGGAATATTATTTAATTCCTTTTTATTACATTAACATGAATACAGCATAATTCGCTCTCTTTAAATGGGATCCATTGTGCTTCCCTTATTATAAATAAAATGTCACATGATTTCTTACCTGTAATTGGGATATAGCGGAGTTCCTCTTCGGTAGGTGAAATTGTGATATACTTTGTGTCCTACAAAAATGTAGCATATTTCCATGGCATAAGTTTTAAGTTGTCTGTGGAAATAAGTCAGTTTAGCGTATATCCCTGAGCTGTAAATAGGATTTGAAGGAATTGCGTGACTGTGGGTTTGGTTTAGTGTATTTCACTGTGTTGTGAGTGGAATTTGAGGGTACTCCTTGTTGGCGTGGTTTAGCATATTCCCCAGTGTTGACAAAGGGATGCGAGGGAATCCTCTGTCGTGAGAGTGATGTACACAGT
>JAPXFY010000019.1:19991464-20028964 GCA_030674185.1 Monoplex corrugatus
AATTGGTGCCAACCTGGAAATGATGAAAGCTGCTGTAGCGTTCTGGTACTCACGATCATTTCTGATTATGAGCTGGTTTTGTGTGTTTGTGCGTACGTGTGTGTGTGTGTGTGTGTGTGTCGTCTGTGTGTGTGTGTGTGTGTGTGTGTGTGTGTGTGTGTGTGGGGAGGTATGTTAAAAGTCACCACATATAGGCTGTTTTTGTTGTGTTTACCACTGTCTGTCTGTGTGTGTGTGTGTGTGTGTGTGTGTGTGTGTGTGTGTGTGTGTGTGTGTGTGTGTGTGTGTGTATTGTGTAATGTGTGTGTGAGTGTAGTGTTTGTGTGTGTGTTAGATCATGTGTGGAGTTGTGTTGTGTGTACCTGTTTCTCTGCTCTCTCTCTGTTCTCGTTTCTTCTCTTTGTTCCGTTTTACCGAAGGTGGGACTTGCAATGCTGTGATGAAGGACAGTGGGTGTATATGTGTATGCGTCTCTAGATTGCACTGTGTGACGGCTGTGTTAGTATCATAGTGTGTCTTAACCAGGCTGGGAGTGCCCTCTGCTGTGTGTTGGTAGGAGATTTGACGGTGAGGCTGTACTCTAACTACATAATTGTCTACCAGGCCTGGAGTGCAGCACTGTGTGCTGGTCGGGATTTGGTCTTAATGGCGTGTGTGTGTGTGTATTGTGTGTGTGCGTGTGCGTTGTGTGAGTGTGAGTGTGGGTGTATCTGTGTGTGTGTGTGTGTGTAACTATGTGTGTATCTGTGTGTGTGTGAATGTGTGTGTGTATGTGTGTGTGTGTGCATGGTGTGTGTGTGGGTGTATCTCTGTGTGTCTGATGTAAAATTGTGCGTGTGCGTGCGTGCGTGTGTATGTATGTATGTTGTGTTTTTGTGTGTGTGTATTTCCGTGTGTGAGTGTGCGTGTATCTCTGTGTGTATATATGTGTGTCTGTGTGTGTGTGCGCGCGCGTGTGTGTGTGTGTTTGTATGTTGTGTGTGTGTGTGCGTGTGCGTGCGTGTGTGAATGCATATGTGTGTGTGCGTGTGCGCGCGCGTGCGCGTGCGTGTGTGTGTGTGCTAGTTCATTTTGTTAGAGCGCCATGCAGATAAGGCAGGAACGTGGGTTCAACCATCAGGAGGGCCACAGGCATTTTTGTGGGGGGGGGGGGGGGGGGGGAAGGGGGGAGGGGACGGGGGTGATGGATTGTTTGTTTCTGTCGTTTTTTGTGTTTTGTGTGGCCCTGTTAGTTTGAGCGGCATGCTGATAAGGTGGGGGTTGTGTTCTCGGTCTTCAGGAGGGCCACGGTTTATCCCGGCGCGGAAACGGTTGTTTTAAGAAAACTGACACTGGAATTGAAACACTATGTGGTGGTAATGTGCCAAAATTGGTGCCAACCTGGAAATGATGAAAGCTGCTGTAGCGTTCTGGTACTCACGATCATTTCTGATTATGAGCTGGTTTTGTGTGTTTGTGCGTACGTGTGTGTGTGTGTGTGTGTGTGTCTGTCTGTGTGTGTGTGTGTGTGTGTGTGTGTGTATGTGTGTGTGTGTGAGAGAGAGAGAGAGAGAGGTGTTAAAAGTCACCACATATAGGCTGTTTTTGTTGTGTTTACCACTGTCTGTCTGTGTGTGTGTGTGTGTGTGTGTGTGTGTGTGTGTGTGTGTGTGTGTGTGTGTGTGTGTGTGTGTGTGTGTGTGTGTGTGTGTGTGTGTGTGTGTTGTGTGTGTGTTAAGGATCACTGCATGTAGGCAGTTTTTGTTGTGTTCACCTCTTTCTCTCTCTCTCTCTCTCTCTCTCTCTCTCTCTCTCTCTCTCTCTTTTCTCTTGTTCGTTTTCTACACAGCCACAGACGTGGGGACAACGTTTGCAATGCTGTGATGAAGATGACAGATGGGTATGATAATCATGATGCTATGGACGTCCATCTAAGATTGACACTGTGTGACAGGGCTGTACTCTACGATTACCATCATAGTGTAGTCTTAACCAGGCCTGGGAGATGCAACCATCTGCTGTGTGTTGGTCAGGAGATTTGAAACTGCGTGACAGGGCTGTACTCTACACTATCATAATATAGTCTTAACCAGGCCTGAGAGATGCAGCCATCTGCTGTGCTGGTCAGGAGATTTGGTCTTCCCAATGAGCGCTCAACACTCTCATCCCTTAAGTGGGTGCTGGTTGGGGCCGAAAACTCCAGCAGTGATTCTAACAGTCATCATCATCATTATCATCATCATCATCAGGTGCCTTTCCGCATGGCGTTGGCGATTATGGACTTCCATCTGTCTCTATCTCTTGTTGCCTCAATCATCTCTTCCACTTTTCCTGTCTTCAGCTTCTCTGCTAGTCCGTCTAGTATCTTCTCCCTGGGTCTACCAGTACTGATAGTGATTCGAACCTACGACCTTCCTGTCAGTGGTCTTCTGCAGTAACCACTGCACCATAACGACTGGTTGTTGTCTGATTGTTTGTTGTTATGTCAAAATGCCGGGTTGTGGAGGTAACCGGTTGTCTCGGTTTGTGTTGTGCTGTTAGGACTCTGCAAGTAAACTGTATCACTAACCTAATGATACATTTTTGCTTGTAATGAACTGCCCCATTCTATGATTTCATATTAGCATTCCTCTCAACTTACGTGTATGTGTTGAGATCTGTCCAAGTAATGAACTGTCTCGTTATGTTTTGCAGCGTTAAGATTTACACAAGTAATCATGTGTTATGATCAAGAATATTCACGTGTAATAAATTGTCCCATGCTGTGTTGTAATTTGAAAGATACTCCCATGTAATGTAGAAACTTGTTCTAGGTTGTAATGCGAAGGTCTCCCGTGACTAAGTTAACTTTCCCAGTTGAGCTTCATTTTCAGTGTTGACAATCAACACTTTTAGTGTCGAGAAGCATCACGAATAAATCACTGTCCGCTCATTTGGCCTTCCTGAAAAAGAAAAAAAACAGACTTGTAGACATTTGTACACATTCCTAATTAAAGCACCTGCGTAGGACGCGAGAAACTGGTGGTCTAGGTGCTAGTCTTTCGGATGAGATGATAAACTCATGTTAAGTATCCAAAGGCAACAAAGGAGTTGTTCTGGGTAAAATTCCACGAAAAAGTCTGCTTTCTTTCGTAGGGTAAAAGAAGTACACACATGCATATGAAAAAGCAAAAATGGTGAGGCTGCAATGCAGCGACGACCACTCCCGCAGTACAGCAGCCCGAATTTCACATAACGAAAAATAGAGATATCAAATATTCTGAATCAGTCGGGATGGTATCCATCTGCACCCTCTGGTGGGGATGCCAGGGACTCTTTCAGTGTAAAATAAGTATCCTCACCTTTTCTCTTTTCTGTCATCTCTTTCTTTCTGACTTACTGTTATGCTGTCTGTCATCTCTTTCTTTCTGACTTACTCTTATGCTGTCTGTCATCTCTTTCTTTCTGACTTACTCTTATGCTGTCTGTCATCTCTTTCTTTCTGACTTACTCTTATGCTGTCTGTCATCTCTTTCTTTCTGACTTACTCTTATGCTCTCTGTCATGAATATCTCTTTCTTTCTGACTTACTCTTATGCTGTCTGTCATCTCTTTCTTTCTGACTTACTCTTATGCTGTCTGTCATCTCTTTCTTTCTGCCTTACTCTTATGCTGTCTGTCATCTCTTTCTTTCTGACTTACTGTTATGCTCTCTGTCATGAATATCTCTTTCTTTCTGACTTACTCTTATGCTGTCTGTCATCTCTTTCTTTTCTGACTTACTCTTATGCTGTCTGTCATCTCTTTCTTTCTGACTTACTGTTATGCTCTCTGTCATGAATATCTCTTTCTTTCTGACTTACTCTTATGCTGTCTGTCATCTCTTTCTTTCTGACTTACTCTTATGCTCTCTGTCATGAATATCTCTTTCTTTCTCTTACTCTTATGCTCTGTCATGAATATCTTTCTTTCTCGTTTCCTACTTTGATCCAGTCACATATATCTTTTCCATAAAACTTTATCCGTGTGTCTATCAAACGAGAGAGAGAGAGAGAGAGAGACAAAGAGAGACAGAGACAGAGAGAGACAGAGAGTATTCGAGCAATTCACACAAAACAAGCAGAATATCAACAGATGAAATCTTCCTGGGGAAAAAAATGGTGTTCACAAATTGGCAGTGGTTGCTGGCACAAACTTGAAGTATCAACAAAATACGGAGCATGGATTAATTAAACGTGAAGAATTAACAAACCTCAGCTGTGCTACCCTTACAGTTATGTTGGTGGGCTGATAGGAGGGGGAGGGGAAGAAATTATGTTTGTGGGTTGATAAAAGACGTAATATGTGATAGAGAAAGACAGTTTTGTTAGTGGGTTGATAAAGGACGTATTATCTAATTGGGCAGACATTTGCATAAGTGGGTTGATAAAAGACTATTATCTGATTGGAGAAAGTTACGTTAGAGGATTGATAAAACAAGTATTATCTGATGGGGAAAGAAAGTTGTGTTAATGGGTTGATAAAAGACGTATTATCAGATTAGGGAAGCAAAGTTAATGGATTAATAAAAGACGTATTCTCTGATCAGGGGAAAAGGTCAGTTGGTTGATAAAAGACACATTATCTGATGGGCAAAGACATTTGTATTAGTAGGTTGATTAAAAACTATTATCTGGAGAAAGAAAGTTACGTAGGATAATTGATAAAACAAGTATTATCTGACGGGGAAAGAAATGTGTTAATGGGTTGATAAAAGACATATTATCAGATTGGGAAAGCAAAGTTAATGGATTGATAAATATTGCATTATCTGATCAGGTGAAAGCGTTAGTGGGTTGATAAAAGTCGTATTATATCTGATCAGGGGGAAAAGTTAGTTGGTTGTTAAATGACATTTTACCTGATTGGAGAAAGACATTTGTGTTAGAGGGTTGATAAAAGACCTATTATCTGATGGGGAAAGAAAGTTGTGTTAGAGGGTTGATAAAAGATCTATTATCTGATGGGGGAAAGAAAGTTGTGTTAGAGGGTTGATAAAAGACCTATTATCTGGTGGTGGAAAGAAAGTTGTGTTAGAGGGTTGATAAAAGACCTATTATCTGGTGGGGGAAAGAAAGTTAATGGGTTGATAAAAGACCTATTATCCGGTGGGGGAAAGAACAGGACGCTGAGAAACGGATGTCACTAGTTATAAGATAATGCTGTGAAACGTGAGGTATAGCACAGTTTGTTTCTATTATTCTCAGGTTAACTTAAGCTGAATTGACGAAAACGCATGCATGCGCACAACACACACACACACACACACACACACACACACACACACACACACACACACACACACACACACACACACACACTTACACACAAACACTTAAACACACACACACAAACACACACACACAGACACTTACACACAAACACACACACACACAAACACACACACACAGACACATACATACACACACACACACTTACACACACACATACACACTCTTACACACACACACACACACACACACACACACACACACACAACACACACACACACACACACACACACTCACGCACGCACACACACCCCACAATACAACATAACACAACTAAATACCATCACCAACAGTAACATTACACCACACACACACACACACATACACACATTATACATATATGTACATGTACATATAATTATGTGTATATATATATATATATACATATGTATACATATATATGTATGTATATACATACATATATATACATATGTATATATAATATATACTACACGTCATTATTGAAGGGCCAGGAACGTTTTTGAGTCAATTTTTGAAAGGAGAAATAACCTATTTTCTCTTATTCTTTTCTCCAATTCGTTGCCGTGACTGAATGGATAAGAGCTCAGACAACATTGCAGTTTCCTTTTGGCACGTGTTTGGGGATTTGCCGATTTGCAATGGGCGGCCCAAGGAAGACAACTTCCACACGAAATTGTCGAATCTTCAGCAGGGTCTCTCTGACGACGCAGGCAAGGTAGCGACAAAATTCGCTTTGCACGTGCAAGGCAAGCCCTTTTTGAACACTACTCCAGCCAAAGTTGCCCGCAGACGAGGATAAAAAGGATCCGTTCTTGGTTCGTTTTAACCATGCTTGCAAGACGACGGATGACGGATGAGCAGCGGGGGAGAGCCCTCGCTCTGCTTGATGAAGGCCTAGCGCAGCGGGAAGTTGCTAGACGACTTGAAGTGTCGCATTCCACAATCCAGAGACTGCTGGAGCGCTTCAATGAGACTGGAGCAGTCCAGGAAAGGCGTCACACGGGTCGACCCAGAGTAACGACAAGACAGCAAGACCGCTACCTTGCCCTCTCCGTCCTGAGGGAAAGGGCATCCACTGCGGTGACCTTGAGGGGTCAGCTGAGGGACGCAACAGGTGCTAACATCAGCTGCAGCACGGTGAGAAGACGGCTACATGAGGCAAACTTGAGGTCACGGAGACCGGCCGTCCGACCCGTGCTGTCACCGGTCAACAGAGTGCGCCGCATGACCTGGGCCAGGGAGCACGTGACCTGGACAAGGCAACAGTGGGCCCGGGTCTTGTTTTCGGATGAGTCCAGGTTCACCCTGACCTTTAACAATGGCCGGGCTCGGGTGTGGCGACGTCAAGGGGAGAGGTTCGCTGACGCCACTGTCCAAGAGCATAACCGGTACGGCGGTGGGTCGGTGATGGTGTGGGGTGGCATGAGCCGTGGTACCCGGACCCCCCTGCTCCCCATTGACGGCATCCTGAACGGGGTCCGGTACCGGGACGAGGTTCTGGCGGCCGTGGCACTGCCTGCGCTTGTGGACCTTGGTCAATGCGCCATCTTCCAGGACGACAATGCACCTGCGCATCGAGCACGCCTTGTGACCGACTTCCTGGAGCAGCATGAAGTCGTCCGTATGGCCTGGCCAGCGTGCTCACCTGACCTGAACCCAATGGAACACCTCTGGGATGTGCTCGGGAGGCGCATCAGGGACAACCACCCCCCACCGGGCACCCTGGCCAGGCTGGTCGACATCCTGCAGATCGAGTGGGCGGCCATCCCTCAGGACACACTCCGTACCCTTGTGGGGTCGATGCATCGGCGCTGTGAAGCATGCATCCAGGCTCGGGGCGGACACACGCGATATTGAAAACAGATTGGCCAAATCTGACACTTTCTGTTTTTTGAAAAGGGGGGGATGTTCCTTTAAATGCATGTGCTGTTCACTAATGGGTCATTGTGCTAATTTCTTTTTCCAAAACAGGTGTGGAAATGATGAAATAAAACATAGAATCAATTCTAAACATTGTCAATTATTTCAACTTAAAATTAGAGAGGAAGGAAGAAGTGGCCCTTAAATTATGATTAGGAGTATATATGCCACACCACATCACAACACAACCAAATTTAATACCAACACCAACACTAACACACCACCACACACCACAACACCACAACACACAAACACAAACACAAACACATTAACACAAACACATTAACACAACACACAAACACACACACACACACACACACACACACACACACACACACACACACACACCACACACAACACAACACACACACACACACACACACACTTACTTCACCTGAAAGGAAATCGGTCAGAGATGTCAAATCGCTCCACCCTTTTGAAATCAACCTGAATAATACCCGGCTGTAAGAACGAGAGGTAGAAGGCTGCCAGAACCATGTGGTGGGGGGGGGGGGGGGGGGGGGGGGGGGGGGGGGGGGGGGGGGGGGGGGGGGGAGGTGGAAAAACAACAATAACAACAACAAAATATCGGAGCAGCTAAGACAAAAGCAACAAATAGTGTGTCGAACAGACCTCCTTCCTCCAGATGGAAACAGCGCGGAAAGAATCGGGTTAGCAACTTGGCAATGGCTGTTTGCATGCTCTGCATCATCAACAAACCACAGAACATTATACATGTACACCAGGGCAGGTTCAGTTTCACACTTTCCTGTTTGCCCCTCTCATTCTCTATCAGCGCCTTGCACTGTCAACCGAGCAAGCAAAGCAAAAAGTTAACCCTTTGACTCCCTCACCCTATCCGCCAGCTTCCTGCAGGAAGCTGGCGGATAGGGTGAGGGAGTCAAAGGGTTAACTTTTTTGCAGGAAGCTGGCGGATAGGGTGAGGGAGTCAAAGGGTTAATTTTTTTGCAGGAAGCTGGTGGATAGGGTGAGGGAGTCAAAGGGTTAATTTTTTTTGCAGGAAGCTGGTGGATAGGGTGAGGGAGTCAAAGGGTTACATTTTTTGCAGAAAGTTGGTGGATAGGGTGAGGGAGTCAAAGGGTTAACTTTTTTGCAGGAAGCTGGTGGATAGGGTGAGGGAGTCAAAGGGTTAACTTTTTTGCAGGAAGCTGGTGGATAGGGTAAGGGAGTCAAAAGGTTAACTTTTTTGCAGGAAGCTGGTGGATAGGGTGAGTGAGTCAAAAGGTTAACTTTTTTTTGCAGGAAGCTGGTGGATAGGATGAGGGAGTCAAAAGGTTAACTTTTTTGCAGAAAGCTGGTGGATAGGATGAGGGAGTCAAAAGGTTAACTTTTTGCAGGAAGCTGGTGGATAAGGTGAGGGAGTCAAAAGGTTAACTTTTTTTGCAGGAAGCTGGTGGAGAGGGTGAGGGAGTCAAAGGGTTAACATTTTTTGCAGTTGGTGGATAGGATGTGGAAGTCAAAGAAGGGTTAACGAGACAAAATGAGACAGGCGCAAATTTCCGGGCAACTGAGCTTTGTCAAGTGTGTACAAAAGAGGAAAAAGAATAAATGCTCAACGCTTAGCAGAAAAAAAGTAGAGAACTTCTCAAACATGGCGTTGAATAGGACAATATGAAATAGGATTTTTTTTAAATAATTGTCACCTCCCACCACGAAATCAGTCTTAACTAGCATATTGGGCATTTTGAGATATACATATCACTGGAAAGTGTACATTCTGCTGATGATTTTGGTACTTGAATAAAGCTTGTACTCAAAAAAATGTAGAAGTTATGTATGTTTAAAGTCATTAAGTTGTATGATGGCCATTTTGAGACAACAGCCTCTAAAGTTTTTGTGTGCTCTCCTACACATTTTCCTTAAATTTCTTTATTTGATGGCTTTGACCCAATTTGTTTCTATTTTTCGCTGTCATTATCTGAAAGCTGCACCAAAGAGCTTTCCATCAGTATATTACATGTGCGGGTACTGTACAGGTTACGGTTCATAATAAGAGACAAAAATAGATACTTTTAGTAGGAAATTGCGTTCTTTCTGCTGCGATCAGTGCATTAAAATACCGATTTAAATTGATTAATAATATTTTTTCAAGAAAAACATTTCTGTGGGGGATAGATTATAGTCTACAGAAATCAATTTTGAGAAAAAGTCAAAACACCCCAGATAGACCCTCAGTCACCTTTTCAGCTCCTAGTGCTGTTCCACTGACTGCGAGTTAAGACTGATTTCGTGGTGAAAGGTCACAGTTTTCTCCTGGGAAGTTGTCTGATTTTTTTTTTCTTTTTTCTGAATGTTGTACATTTACTCTTCGTTGTCTTCTGTAAACGCTTGACAACAGTTCGCGCCTGTCTTGTCTTGTTATATTTCATGCACGTTCCGATTCTACTTTTATATTTTCTTGCTTCATATTTGCTAGATCGCTAGCAGTCATTTTGATTCAATTCTCCTTCTTTTAATTAAGTTACAGTCGTGGACAGCAAAGAAAACAAACGAGACAGTCTTGATGGAGGCAGACACAAGTAGATCACTCATAAGGAAGATTAGGGAAAAACAGGCAACATTTATAGGCCATTTTATGAGGAAGGGGATTTGGAGCACCTGGTCACAATGGGAAAGCTGGAGGGAAAGAGAGCACCAGGTAGACCCAGGGAAAGAATGCTGGACGGACTTGCAGAGTGGCTGGGGATGAGGAGGGTGGGGGAGATGCTAGGGGCAACGAGAGATAGAGATGGTTGGAAGTCCATGGTCGCCAACGCCATGCGGCAGGGCACCTGATGATGATAATGACAGTCGTGTGGTTTTGCTCCCCTCCCCGTCCACCCCAGCCCGCAGCAGTGTCAGCTCACCCTTTTTCTTGTCGTGTTGAACTTAAAATGAGGTGTAGTTAATGTGAAGTAAGCGTTTTGTTCATGGCACAGAAAACCTGGTTGCCCCCATTCATTTAAAAATGTTTGTTGTCAGTAAGTCGTTTTATTTCTTCCCGCAGAACGTCTAGTTTTCATCACAGCAGTAGGCTTGACATGTATTTGCTTACGTGTGTTTGATTGTGTCAATCATGCTTTCTGTGAAAGCTTAAAAATCTTGTGGATAAGGCGCTGTACAAGGAATTATTTGTATTAGTATTATCATCACTATTATTAGTATGTCACCATCATCATTAACGTCATCATCATCATCATCACCGTCATCATCAACATCAACATCATCATTATTATCATCAACATCAACATCATCATTATTATCATCAACATCAACATCGTTATTTTCATCATTGTATCATTTGAATAAGTTTACTTCTGAAACGTAAGGTATGCTTTCCTTCAAAATATGCTGGAGGGCTAATGAGATAAATATTTTCTGGTTCGCCATTGGAAATAAAATCGACACGCTAATGCCATGAATTAAGAGTAAAACACAAAGAAGGAGTGTGGCGGCATGAGTGTGTGTGTGTGTGTGTGTGTGTGTGTGTGGTGTTGTGTGTGTTGGTGTGTGTGTGTGTGTGTGTGTGTGTTAGTGTGTGTGTGTGTTGTGTGTGTGTGTGTTAGTGTGTGTGTGTTAGTGTGTGTGTGTGTGTGTGTGTGTGTGTGTTAGTGTGTGTGTGTTAGTATGTGTTGTGTGTTAGTGGTGTGTGTGTGTTAGTGTGTGTGTGTGTGTATGTGTGTGTGTTTAGTGTGTGTGTGTGTGTGTATGTGTGTGTGTTGTTTGTGTTGTATGTGTGTGTGTTAGTGTGTGTGTGTATGTGTATGTATGTGTGTGTTAGTGTGTGTGTGTTAGTGTGTGTTAGTTGTGTGTGTGTTAGTGTGTGGTGTGTGTGTGTGTGTGTGTGTGTGGTGTGTGTGTGTGTGTGTGTGTGTGTACGTGCGTGTGTACGTGCGTGTATACGTGCGTGAACGAGACAGACAGACGTACAGATGGAGAGAGTAGACCTGATTTCTGGCACACACTTGGAGGAAAAGAGAGATACTGTGTGTGTACGTGTGTGTGAAAACGAGCGGCCGCATGCCAGCTGCAGGTTTGGACAATAAACTGTCTTGTACCGTGGCTCCTTGTGGCTTTTATCATGAAAGGGATGGAGATTAGACCTGGTCTCGGCACAATTAAAAGACAGACAGACATCCAGAAACACACAAACAGAAAACGTATGTGTAGCTGTGCACACAATCGTTGTGTGTGTGTGTGTGTGTGTGTGTGTGTGTGTGTGTGTGTGTGTGTGTGTGTGTGTGTGTGTGTATGTGTGTGTGTGTGTGTGTGTGTGTGTATGTGTGTGTGTGTGTGTGTCTCTTTGTGTGATATCACGCACAAGTGTGTGTGTGTGTGTGTGTGTGTGTGTGCGCGCGCGCGCGTGTGTGTGTCTTTGTGTGTGTGTGTGTCTTTGTGTGATATCACGCACAAGTGTGTGTGTGCGTGTGCGTGTGCGTGTGTGTGTGGTGTGTGTGTGTGTGTGTGTGGTGTGTGTGTGTGTGTGTGTGTCTTTGTGTGATATCACGCACAAGTGTGTGTGTGTGTGGTGTGTGTGTTGTGTGTGTGTGTGTGTGCTTGCGCACAAAAACATATTATGTATCTGTATGTGTGAATACCTGTGTGAGCACACAAGCGCGCCTGTGTTTGTGTTTGTATGTGTGTGTGTGTGTGTGTGTGTGTGTGTGTGTGTGTGTGTGTGTGTGTGTGTGTGTGTGTGTGTGTGTGTGTGTGTGTGTGTGAATACCTGCGTGAGCACACAAGCGCGCCTGTATTTGTGTTTGTATGTGTGTGCGTGTGTGTGCGCGCACATGCTAGTGCATACAAGTGCGTGTGTGTGTGTGTTTGCGCACGCAAAAGTGTGTGTGTGTGAGAGAGAGAGCGAGAGAGAGAGAGAGAGAGAGAGGAGAGAGAGACAGAGAGAGAAACAGAGAGAGACAGAGAGAGCTAGCTCACTTCTGGGCGTAGTTACGAGAGTAACTGCCAATTTCCTACAAGTCGAGTTGAAAGCTAAAAAACGAAAAATACAACAAAAAAATCACCACCAAAGAAACAAACAGAAGAAGGAAAACAAAGTAAAAAATGGACAGGGGGGGGGGGTGAGATAAACAGAAAGACACACACACACCAGAGCAACAGAGAAAACGAAACCTTTACTGGGGAGAGATTGAAACCCGACAAGCGTAGGAAAGAATGTAGGCCTACATGTCGTGTGGGAGAGAGATGAGAGATGTTGAGTGAATATGGGGTGAAGAGGGAACTGTGGAGAAGAACAGTGTACATGTATACTTGAGCACAAGTTAGCATCACCATAGAACGTATATACTTGAGCACAAGTTAGCATCACCATAGAACGTATATACTTGAGCACAAGTTAGCATCACCATGGAACGTATATACTTGAGCACAAGTTAGCATCACCATAGAACGTATATACATGAGCACAAGTTAGCATCACCATAGAACGTATATATACGTGAGCACAAGTTAGCATCACCATAGAACGTATATACATGAGCACAAGTTAGCATCACCATAGAACGTATATATACGTGAGCACAAGTTAGCATCACCATAGAACGTATATACATGAGCACAAGTTAGCATCACCATAGAACGTATATATACATGAGCACAAGTTAGCATCACCACAGAACATATATACATGAGCACAAGTTAGCATCACCATAGAACGTATATATACGTGAGCACAAGTTAGCATCACCACAGAACATATATACATGAGCACAAGTTAGCATCACCATAGAACGTATATATACGTGAGCACAAGTTAGCATCACCATAGAACGTATATATACGTGAGCACAAGTTAGCATCACCACAGAACATATATACATGAGCACAAGTTAGCATCACCATAGAACGTATATACATGAGCACAAGTTAGCATCACCACAGAACGTATATATACGTGAGCACAAGTTAGCATCACCACAGAACGTATATATACATGAGCACAAGTTAGCATCACCATAGAACGTATATACATGAGCACAAGTTAGCATCACCACAGAACGTATATATACGTGAGCACAAGTTAGCATCACCACAGAACGTATATATACATGAGCACAAGTTAGCATCACCATAGAACGTATATACATGAGCACAAGTTAGCATCACCATAGAACGTATATACATGAGCACAAGTTAGCATCACCATAGAACGTATATACATGAGCACAAGTTAGCATCACCATAGAACGTATATACATGAGCACAAGTTAGCATCACCACAGAACGTATATATACGTGAGCACAAGTTAGCATCACCATAGAACGTATATATACATGAGCACAAGTTAGCATCACCATAGAACGTATATACGTGAGCACAAGTTAGCATCACCATAGAACGTATATACGTGAGCACAAGTTAGCATCACCATAGAACGTATATACTTGAGCACAAGTTAGCATCACCATAGAACGTACATGTATATACGTGAGCACAAGTTAGCATCACCATAGAACGTATATACGTGAGCACAAGTTAGCATCACCATAGAACGTATATACTTGAGCACAAGTTAGCATCACCATAGAACGTACATGTATATACGTGAGCACAAGTTAGCATCACCATAGAACGTATATACGTGAGCACAAGTTAGCATCACCATAGAACGTATATACGTGAGCACAAGTTAGCATCACCATAGAACGTACATGTATATACGTGAGCACAAGTTAGCATCACCATAGCAAGACGCGCAACGCTGAAACAAATTGGCGCGATAGTCATGTGACTAAGGCGTTGGATTTCTGATCGGAGAATCAGGGTTCAATCCTGCGTGGGATATCTCGTCTGGTGGGAAATGGGTGGAGATTGTTCCCATCTCCCTGCATGGGAATATCCTATCTGGCGGGAAATGGGTGGAGATTTTTCCTATCTCCCTGCATGGGAATATCCCGTCTGGTGGGAAATGGGTGGAGATTGTTCCTATCTCCCTGCATGGGAATATCCTATCTGGTGGGAAATGGGTGGAGATTGTTCCTATCTCCCTGCATGGGAATATCCATCTGGTGGGAAATGGGTGGAGATTGTTCCTATCTCCCTGCAATCTGGTGTGAAATGGGTGGAGATTTTTCCTATCTCCCTGCATGGGAACATTATATCTGGTGGGAAATGGATGGAGATTTTTCCTATCCCTCTGGTCGACATATGTGCAGAGCTGTCCGTGCACCTGAAGCGTCTTCGTGTGTGTAAACACACAGAACATTCAGTGTACACCATAAACATTCTGCAAGTCATGTCAGTGTCCGGTAGCTTATGGTAAAATGAAAATATCCAACACACATGCTACTGAGTTTGGGGTTTGTTCAAGAGAGATTCATCGCACATGGACAATTCCATATTCGCTCCACCCGAATCTGCCAGCAGTTCTCCAGTAGACTTCTTGAGTTTGCGCAAAACTCTATGCGCAAAAGACAGACAGACAGACAGAAAACGTATGTGTATCTGCTTGCGCATACAAGCGGGATGTGTGTGTGTGTTGTGTGTGTGTGTGTGTGTGTGTGTGTGTGTGTGTGTGTGTGTGTGTGTGTGTGTGTGTGTGTGTGTGCTCGCGCGCACAAGTATGTGTGTGTGTGTGTGTGTGTGTGGTAGTACGCACAAGCGTGTATGTGTGCACAAATATGCCATTGAAGACGGAATAAGCAGACTATACAGCAACAGATCGTTTGCACAGTTTGGGCAAAACAAAATGCATACGCACATCCGAGAAGAATGATGAAATGAAAAAAAGAAGGAACGAAAACGACGGCAGAGTGTGGACATGTTGAAGAAGAAGATTCATGGCACTTGGACAGTACCATATGCGCCCTACACAAACTGCCAGCAAGCTATCTGGCAGACGCTCTGAGCCTGGCCAAAAACCTGGCAAAGTCTTGAAACGGGGAGGGAGGGGAGAGGGGACCCTTGAAACATTATGCCCACGCCACCAGAATGACGGAAACATTAACACCACCAGAATGGTGGAAACATTATGCCCACACCACCAGAATGACGGAAACGTTAACGCCACCAGAATGGTGGAAACGTTATGCCCACACCACCAGAATGACGGAAACATTAACACCACCAGAATGGTGGAAATATTATGCCCACACCACCAGAATGACGGAAACATTAACACCACCAGAATGGTGGAAACATTATGCCCACACCACCAGAATGATGGAAGCATTAACACCACCAGAATGGTGGAAACATTAAGCCCACACCACCGGAATGATGAAAACATTAAGCCCACACCACCAGAATGATGGAAACGTTAAGCCACACCACCGGAAATTATGGAAACATTAAGACCACACCACCAGAATGATGGAAACGTTAAGCCCACACCACCGGAATGATGGAAACATTAATTAAGCCCACACCACCAGAATGATGGAAACATTAAGCCCACACCACCAGAATAATGAAAACATTAAGACCACCAGAATGATGTAAACATTAAGATGGGCAGCGAACAGGCAGGTTCTTAATGTTAGGACTACATCCAAAACAAGTGTGACTGCCCGCGTGAATTAGTTCTGGTCAGAAGACATTGACCTGTCATCGATTGATAGATATCAGCGCAACATCTAAGCGTGCTTACCTGTGTTGTATGTAGTCGATTTTTAATTTTCTTACGGAGTAGGATTAAATTGGAGATATCAGATCTTGGGGTCCACGGCTTTTTTTTTTTTTTAGAAGAACCAACGAGTCAGCGTGAATGTGGCCCCGCCTGAGAGTTGAACCCACAACCCTGCGTTATGAGCATGGCGCTGTAACAACTAAAGCAATGGGTCTGTTAGAACAAGAAAGACAATGAAAGAAAGAAAGAACAAAAGACAGACAGCAGCAGACAGACAGACAGACAAAAAGAAAGAAAGAAAGAACGAAAGAAAGAAAGACAGACAGAGAGCAAAAAAGAAAGAACGAAAGACAGACAGACAGACAGAAAGAAAGAAAGAACAAAAGACAGACAGGCAGACAGACAGACAGACAGACAAAAAGAAAGAAAGACAGACAGACAGAGAGCAAGAAAGAAAGAACGAAAGACAGACAGACAGACAGAAAGAAAGAAAGAACGAAAGACAGACAGACAGACAGAAAGAAAGAACGAAAGACAGACAGACAGAAAGAAAGAACGAAAGACAGACAGACAGAAAGAAAGAAAGAAGGAAAGAAAGAGAGAACGAACGAAAGACAGACAGAAAGAAAGAAAGAAGGAAAGAAAGAAAGAAGGAAAGAAAGAAAGAAAGAAAAGAAAAAGACCAAATACCACGAACTAGGAAAATGTCCTGCTTGAGCATAAATACATTATTCTTTGTTTACAGTAGGATGTCTGTGTGCAGAATTGTTAAAATCTACGATGTAACCTCTTTTAAGTTCCGATGTTTGTGTGTAAAACTGTTCAAATCTGTAGCTGTGATATCACTTCTTTATCTGTTATACGTGAGCGCATGCTGATGTGATTTCTTTCTTTTTTTCTTTTGTTTTTGTTTGTTTGTTTTTGTTAGTTATGTGTACAACGTCTGTATGTATGTGTTTTTGCAGCCAAGGTCCTGTGTGGATTAGACCCTGGTCCGCATTATCACCTGTCCTTGTTAGGGTTTGCTGTGTCCCTGTCTGATTTTGTGACACACAGCACCTTGTTTGTTTGTTCAAGTTAATGGCTCCTCATTACTGTATTATGAATAAGAATTGTTTTAATTGTTGTATTATGTGTCCTTCATGTTTATATGATATTATAAATTATAGTATTGTGTGTTCTTTGGTTTAGGTGATATTGCCGATATAGTATTGTGTGTTCTTTAGAATTCTGTTACATTACAAATTACAGTCTTATGTATTTTTGAAGATTGTAATATTATGTTTACTTTGTAATTGTGTGATATTGCAGATTATAGTATTGTTTTCTTTAAAATTCTATGATATCGCGAATTATAGTATTATATATTCTTTAAGACTAGTACTATGTATACTTTTGGTGATATTGCAGATTATACATGTAGTATTATGTATTCTTCGTGGTTATGTGACTTGCAGTGTGTGTTCCAGTGCACCAGTGCAGCGGTATTTTGTGAATTGAATGCCATGTCATTATCTCAGCATAACATAAGCTGTATTTATATAGCATTATGAAATGCGCGTTTATTTTATCGTACTGAGGGCTTTTTCATTGCAGTTTTCCTTCCTTGACTTTTGGCAACAAACAACTTTAGTTCATGTCTTGGAATTCATGTAATGTCACGTCTTGGAATTCATGTAACGTCATGTCTTGAAGTTCACGTAACAGCGTTTTAAATTATAGTTTATAATTCATGTCATGTCATTCATGTGATAGCATTTTAAGGTTTGATTTATAAGACAACACATGTCATGGAATTCGTGTGATAGCATTGTAATATGACTTATATAGTAATTATGGGATGTATGTGATAACATTGTACGTATGGTTTATATAATATTTATGTACTTCATGTGATAGCATGTTATAGCCCTGATATGGTTCTACACAGTCGGCTTGGCTTTAAGCAACAATAACAATGTGATAGCATTAATGTGATTTATATAATAGTTATGGAATTCAGGTGATAGCATTGTACATACGATTCATATAATAGATATGGAATTCATGTGATAGCATTATACATATGATTTATACAATAGTTCCTGTTGTGGAATTGATATGATAGCATTTTTAATGTAAGATTTGTAAGATAATTCCTGTCACGGGTTTTCTTTAATAGAATGTTAACGTATGGTTCATAAGATATTACATTCATGTCATTCATGTAATTGCATTTTAACATATGATCCACAAGATTCTGTTCAATCATGTTCAGCCTATTGGTTCAAGGTTTATTGACACAATAACAATTATTTTGAGAGGCATCAGCTGTTTGATCAGTTCTGATCAGAAGACATTGACCTGTCATCGATTGATAGAGATCAGCACAACATCTAAGCATGCTTACCTGTGTTGTATGTAGTCAATAGAAATAACCGTGTAGACTTCATGCTGTAACTTGTAGATAGGTTTAAGACCTCTTTCTTTGTATCGTGTAGAAGGGTTGATTCATGAGAACCGTTAGCACTGAAAGTAACAATGACAACACCAATGGTCACCTGTCTCTGTGTATGAAAGGTCGGGGATACCTGTAGTGTATTAGGTGTTAGTGATGGTAGACCTGTGTTAGTTGGTGTTAGCGTTACCTGTTGGTTGACTAATACCTGTGTATGCACATCACGCAGGTCCGCCCCAGAAAGGCCGTAAGTGTCCTCCGGCAATTGTACTATCCTTTGTAGGCTGTGCTGAAATCGAGGCTGCAGTCTCTTGTTGAGGAATGATGTCAGATGGGAAATGAGTGTTGTTTTGATCTGATCTCTTTTGGCGTTGTTATGAGGTTCGTGGTTAGGGTTATGGTCAAAGGTAACTTCACGTTAAGGTTAAGGTTATATAAAATACGCTGGCCAAGTCAACATATGCAGCATATTGAAATGAAAATAGTATTCAGTATACAGCAGTGACAGTCTTGCAGTTGAGACTTTTTTTTCGGTCAACAACAGGCAGATTTGAATTTGGCTTGGTCAAGTACACATTGTTTCATGACACAGGTTTGAATTTGGCTTGGTCAAGTACACATTGTTTCATGACAGTATGTGTGGGAGAATAGCGCTTTATAAATGTGATTTATTATTATTATTATTATTATTATTATTGTTATTATTATTTCCCTTGGGCAGAGTGTACATCTGTTTGTACTCTGGCTTGGGTAAAGGCCCTTTGAGTCAGTTATCTATAGAGACAAAAATTTGATAAGATTTGGGCAGAGACACGAATAGACAAGAGACGTGAGTATTGAAACTTTGTGGTGTCATTCAGCAAGAGATTGAGTCATGATCTGGGCACAGCCTACAAGGGGTTAGTTTGATGGCTAACTAGTGTCGTCCAGCTTTGACTGTGTGTTCGTGGTTAATATCCTTGGCTAGATGGACAACATACGCCAGACTTTTCTTGCCTGACCTCTCTATCGACTTCCCTCATTTCATGTACACTTAGGTTTCAGACATTATAATAAACTAATGGAAATGTCATTCTTCTTTGAACTTTGGTTTATTCATCATCCGTTAGGGTACGTTCTGTTTCATGTTTAAATTGTTTTAATCTTCTCAAAAAATGACAAGAATACCAGTTGCAGTATAACCAAATAGATAACCAACAATGTGTTCCACTCTGAAGCAAGTAAATTTCTGGGAAAAAATGATATAAAGATCGGCCGAAAAAACAAGTTAAACTAGTCTGTTCAGTATAACAAAGTGTTCTGTTTCTTCAGTTTCATAGATTGCTTGATTGCTTAATCCTAGTTTGTTTTTGTTTTTTCATTCTTGATCATGCATAAATAAAGAGAAATCCTGTTACAGAAGAAATGGTAATAGATATGTTACACTAGAGGGAGAAGATTGGCAGACCTTAACCACAGACATAAACTGGTTACCGATCATTTGTAAGTCGTAACTGGCCTGGCGAGTGTTGTCCATTTGTGGAATGAGAACAGTTTCAGTGTGTGTATGGGTGTTGTTTGGTAGGAAAGCCTGTTACTGCCATATGCATTCAGTTGGACATTGGGTCTTGACGTCTTGCCGTTTATATTATATCAAAGGTGGTATGTGTTGTGATTGTGGTGTTAGGATATCAAACAGTCTTTGATAGTATTTGCCAACTGGAACAACATTTTGCAGGTCTGAGTCCATTCATGATCACCTGTATTCTTACCGAAGTTTCTGGTTGAAAAAAAATCTGGCCCCATACTTGACAGCTTAGGGTCTTACACAGACTTATCAGCAGTCTATTGATTCCTCGTGACCAGTACCAAGATAAATTAAAAATTAACCGGTTGGCCTGATTCGAAGACTTCAAAATTTGTCGTTACTGCCATCTTCACTGGTCTCAGTATCCTTCTCACCGTTATCCAAACTTATCAAAGATCCATCCATAGGCACCAGAGAAATCTTTCACGACCCTTTTCTTTTCAGTCAGTGTAGGAAACTTCAACCAGCTGGACCAATCGACCGAATATGTAAGTTTTAAACATTGCCTCTGTCTGGTGCCCAGCAAAATACACCAAGTTTTGACAGTGTGGACACTTTGGTTGAAAGATCCGTTAACAAAATGAAATACTTTGAACAAAGTGTTGAACGACTGTCCACGATCAATGTGATGATCAGACCCAGCAGTATGACCAGTTGTATGGTTGGCAAGTGTGATGATGATGATGATGATGATGATGATGATGATAATGATGATGTCACTAGGCTAGTGGAGAGAGTCATGGTAGTAGCATGCTTCCACTGCACCATAACTGTTTCACGTGTTGTTCAAAGCACAGCGGCTGACTTCCACCTTCTGCAAATTTCTGCTTTAGTTTGAGACAGCAAAGGGCACAGTCAGTGAAAGAAGCTCACCTACACATACGCGTATACACACACACAGGTGTGTGTGTGTGTGTGTGTGTGTGTGTGTGTGTGTGTGTGTGTGTGTGTGTGTGTGTGTGTGTGTGTGTGTGTATGTTTATATAATATATATATATATATATATATATATTTTATATATATATTATATATATATATATATATATAGCTAGGTAGGTCAGTTAATCGACAGATAGATGGAGAGATAGGCGGATGGAGAGATAGATGAATGGAGAGAATTTATGGAAAACTGACAAAAACCCGAATATATTTAGTTGTAGTGAAACAATACATTGATACAGGCTGACTGACATACCTCACAGATCCTGAAATTGGTTACATTTGAGACTGAATAAATCTAAGAGCACATGACAAGTATGTTTTCCATTAATGATCTGGCGCACAGTGCATATACAATTGGACTTTGTTTAAAGAATTCGTTTATCACATCCTCTGTTATTCTTACTGGAATTAAAAACAATTGTTTCATGACTTGGCAGGGGGGTAAATGTGTTGCTGAAATGTTGCTTTACAGGAGAATTAGTGTGACTGTGGGTGAACGTATAGTCGACATACTGCATTACAACTTATTATACTGTGACTGAATACAGTGTATCATACATGTAATTTCTGTGACTAAATGTATGGCAGACTTGTTGCATCAAAATGATAACTGAATACATGAAGATGTTGTTGCATCAAAATGAGCGTGAATGTTTGGGGAAAACGTTGCATCGAAATGATAACTGAATTTATGATCAACATGTTGTTGCATCAAAATGAGCGTGAATGTTTGGGGAAAAATGTTGCATCGAAATGATAACTGAATATATGATCAACATGTTGTTGCATCAAAATGAGAGTGGATGTATGGTGTACATGTTGCATCAAAGACAGGAATCTGTAGTATTGCACGTCGTGTAGGCTACTATGTGTCTGTGGAATTTTTCAGCACCAGAGAATGTGGATTTGTGAAGCACATTCATGTCTGAATCACTGTGTCATGTCTCACCCTGCACCTGAACGGGACAAATGACGTGAAGACAAGTTTATCATTTCTGTATTTAATCTTTGTCTTCACTTTGTGTTCTTGCACATTGCATGGATTGGAAGACCACAGCGAACAACTGGCGGTATTGGAATTTTGTTTTTAAAAATGAGGTCATGAAAACGCTTGTGGGTTTGTTTTGAGTGGATGTGAATTTTGTCAGAAATGTCTCTATTATATGTTGCTTTTGATATTTTGGGCTGATTTGGTGTGAGTTTTGCGTGTTTGCATTTGATGTAGTTATATGCATTTTTCCATTTTTTGATCATTTTTCTAGGCTGTGTCATTCATCGTGTTTTAATGGAGGGCTTTTAGTTTGTGAATGGGATGTTTTCTTTCCTTTATATTATTCCATACTGCCTTTGTTTCAACTGTGCTTGTCTTTTAGAATTATTGCCTGTTATTCGTGTTTGTCTTCATTTATATCATTCCATACTGCCTTTGTTTCAACTGTGCTTGTCTTTTAGAATTATTGCATGTTATTGTGTTTGTTTCATTTTATATTCATTCCATACTGCTTTTTCAATGTGTTGCTTTTAGAATTTTGCTGTTATTGTGTTTGTCTTCATTTATATCATTCCATACTGCTTTGTTTCATTGTTGTTGATTATTGCTGTTTTCGTGTTTGTCTCTTTATATCATTCCATACTGCCTTTGTTTCAACTGTGCTTGTCTTTTAGAATTATTGCCTGTTATTCGTGTTTGTCTTCATTTTATATTCCATACTGCCTTTGTTTCAACTGTGCTTGTCTTTTAGAATTCATTGCCTGTTATTTGTTTGTCTTCATTTATATCATTCCATACTGCCTTTGTTTCAACTGTGCTTGTCTTTTAGAATTATTGCCTGTTATTCGTGTTTGTCTTCATTTATATCATTCCATACTGCCTTTGTTTCAACTGTGCTTGTCTTTTAGAATATTGCCTGTTTTCGTGTTTGTCTTCATTTATATCATTCCATACTTGCCTTTGTTTCAACTGTGCTTGTCTTTTAGAATTATTGCCTGTTATTCGGTTTGTCTTCATTTATATCATTCCATACTGCCTTTGTTTCAACTGTGCTTGTCTTTTAGAATTATTGCCTGTTTTCGTGTTTGTCTTCATTTATATCATTCCATATGCCTTTGTTTCAACTGTGCTTGTCTTTTAGAATCATTGCCTGTTATTCGTGTTTGTCTTCATTTATATCATTCCATACTGCCATTTGTTTCAACTGTGCTTGTCTTTTAGAATATTGCCTGTTATTCGTTTGTCTTCATTTATATCATTCCATACTGCCATTTGTTTCAACTTGTGCTTGTCTTTTAGAATCATTGCCTGTTATTCGTGTTTGTCTTCATTTATATCATTCCATACTGCCATTTGTTTCAACTGTGCTTGTCTTTTAGAATTCATTGCCTGTTATTCGTGTTTGTCTTCATTTATATCATTCCATACTGCCATTTGTTTCAACTGTGCTTGTCTTTTAGAATCATTGCCTGTTATTCGTGTTTGTCTTCATTCTTGACAAGATTGGTCTTGTACTTGTCTGTTCCTCTCGTTTTGTTGTTGTTGTTTTTCCTTGTTGTGCTCCATAGGCCTAATAATTCATAGACTTTTTTTTATCATTGTGTCTGTCATTTTCGTTCTTTGTGTCTGCCCTTTTTTCTTCTGTCTTCGTTTCTGTTTTTATTCTTCTTTTCCCTGTGCCGTCTTCATTGGTCTCAGTATCCTCACTGTAATCCTAACGTAGTGAAGACCACCATAAACCCATAGAAACTTGACGGCCTTACTCCCAGTTCAGAAAAATCAACACCTCACCAACTGACCAAACATGCACGTGTTGTACACTGCCTCAGTCTTATGTCCAGTCAGAATGTCCGAATTCTGGGCAATGTTGACAGTGTGGAGGCATACAAATACACATGCATACGCACGCATAACAAGCACATATTCACACACACAAACACATACACACACACACACATACACACACACGCACGCACGCACACCACACGCACGCACGCACACACACACACACACACACACACCACACACTACCACACACACACACACATACCACCTACATTGTATATGCGATCTATAGGCATATCAGACAGATCTGTAAGCCGTACACGCTCATAGCCTCACACTGTATACCTATCATTCTGTATACTATACATTAGTCTTATACTATACATTAGTCTTATACGAGTACTATACATTAGTCTTATACTCTACATTAGTCTTATACTATACATTAGTCTTATACTATACATTAGTCTTATATTATACATTAGTCATATACTATACATTAGTCTTATACATTAGTCTTATACTATACATCAGTCTTATACTATACATTAGTCTTATACTATACATTAGTCTTATACTATACATTAGTCATATACTATACATTAGTCTTATACTATACATTAGTCTTATACTATACATTAGTCTTATACTATACATTAGTCGTATACTATACATTAGTCTTATACTATACATTAGTCTTATACTATACATTAGTCTAACTTTTAATTCAGGATTGACTTTTTCCCCCAGATCCTTAGATGTTAAACAGAAAAACCATTTTGTATTACTGCTTATAGGGTTTTGATTTCATTTGAGAGGAGAGAGAGAGAGTGTGTGTGTGTGTGTGTGTGTGTGTGTGTGTGTGTGTGTGTGTGTGTGTGTGTGTGTGTGTGTGTGTGTGTGTGTGTGTGTGTGTGGTGTGTGTGTGTGTGTTTTCCTTTTTTTTTTTTTTTTTTTGATCGATTGATTAATTGATTTTTATGTGTCTGTCTGCTTGCTTGCTTGACAATGGTTAAAGATATTAATTTTCTTACTTTCCATCCTCATTCTCATTCCTTAGTCGCATCCAGAGAGAGAACTGTCAACGCTTTAAAATCTTGTTAAAAACTCAGCATCTCAGGATGGACCCAGATCAGCAAATAATGTTTCCCATAATAATATCCTGCCTCGCTTATTTCCTGTTTTGTTTGCTGTAATATCTGCATTATTTAGTTCCTTCTGCACAGAGAGATAGAGAGAGCAAATGTTCATAACTAACATGATGTAATCATCAACTGTTCTATGCTCTCTCCTAGGCCTGTGAAGACCAGGGTTATGAAGAAGGCAGACATGGAATAAGAGTGGGTGGGGAATTGTGGGGGGGGGGGGGGAGGGGGAGGTTGATGAAGGAGTGTTATTGTGTGTATACTGTTGTACTAATTCCTGTGTGCTGTTCTTCGTTCTCAGACCTGTGCAAGACAGTGATGAGGCCAAACGTGCCATGGAAGTAAGTCTTCTCTGTAACCTCTTCTGTGTCTTTCTGTCTGTTTGCCTCTCTCTCTCTCTCTCTCTATATATATATATATAGTATATTCTCTATGATTATTAAAGTGTGCTTGCATAAGTGAAGAATCTGCATGGACAAAGGGCCGGACGTAAAAACGCATTAATGTGCTTATGCTACTACCTTCGAAAATAAAATTGTGTTCCTGTTTTTGCTCTCTCTCTCTCTCTCTCTCTCTCTCTCTCTCTCTCTCTCTCTCTCTCTCTCTCTCTCTCTCTCTCTCTCTCTCTCTCTCTCTCTCTCTCTCTCTCTCTCTCTCTCTCTCTCTCTCTCTTCTGTTGCTGACTGACATTGAATAACCAGATGTGCACAATAATGAAGAAATCGAAATAGCGATGTCTCTTTCTTTGTATCAGATGCTGTTAAATCCAAGACACGCATGATATTGTCGCTTTTACATTTGGTTACCGCCTTCCAATACAGTGGCGAACATACTGTGTCATTCATTATGGGGAGAATTTGTTTCAGTATGATGACATTTTCAAAATTATTACATGAACTGCAATACATGGCTGAGAAACATCAACAGAATACTGTTGAAGCAGAATAGCGTGTGTGTATGTGTGTGTGTGCGCGCGCACGCGCGCGCGTGTGTGTGTGTGTGTGTCGTGTGTGTGTCCCATTTCACGCCTAACCAGGAAGATACTTAGAACAGAGAACGTTCAGATGGTGACAAGGACTCTGAAAATCTGGACTTTGATTCCAGAAGGCTAGTGAAACACACAGGGATTTTCTAACTAACCAGATCATTATACATTCTATGGGTTAAAATCATTTTCATGAAGATGGTAACATGCAGCAGTTTCAGATGGAGGGTTACGAAACGGCTTGTAAAGTGCTACCATCATCAGAAAAAAAACTAGCAGAAGAAGAAGATGGCAATGTAGGGATTTCAGAAACACACGAAAATACAATGAAAACGGGTATTTAAACAAAATAAAACATGTAGGGATTTGGAATGGAGGTCTCAAAGCGGCTTACTTTACTGCTGGAAAAAAATCGTTTTGGTGATGTTAGCAAGTAGAGCTTTCAGGAGGATAGTGTACGGATGCAGTAATCAAGTGGGTTAATGTTGGACTTACAGGAGGTCCGTTGGACGGAGCAGCAGGGAAGTTTCAGTCTTTTTCTCCTAATTTTTGTATCTGGTGTTTGTTTGTGATCTTAGCTTGACAAAAGCCAGTTGGCCGAAAATTTGCGCCTGCCTTGTCTTGTTGTATTAAATATGCGTTCTTATTCTTTTTTCGTGTTGTTGTTTTTTTCTGGTTCCTGTGTACCAGTCCTGTTTTCTGTGTGCAGGAGCGGCAGCGGAACAAACTGGAAAGACAGAAGGAGGAGATGGCGGAGTACGAGGAATCGAGGAGAGAAGAACGGGAAAAGGAAGCTGCTGAAATCACCGCTCTGAGGGAAAAGAGAGTGAGTATGTTATGACGATGTTGTCATTGTCACTATCGTCATCCTCATCTCCACTGCTGTCATCATTGTCTTCACTATTGTCATTATCATCTTCAGTATCGTTATCATCATTGTTCTTTTTTTTTCAAACTTATTTTATTATTTTAAAGAAAGTGCATAGGCGTATAATTACAAAAGCATATTAATGATAGCAAAGCACATTTACAATTGCGTCATTAGAGCTAAGCTTCATCATCATCATGTCGAGCTTGCTCGGCTATCCATGACACGTTTCTTCCATCCTTCTCTGTCAGACATTGTTGTAGGTAGTTCATCATACAACGACACTGAAGAGGAAGATTGATGGAGCATACATGTACACACGAATGTTGCGTGCAGCCCTGAACAAATCCTGGAGAGAACATCCAACTAACAAAGAGTTATATGGCAAAGATCCCACCAATCAGCTAAGCTTCAATATGCGAAAAATAGTTTTTGCTAAAGCTGTATATGTCTATATGTACATTCTTCTTCTTCTTCTCCCTTAACTCCATCAAGAATGATCGGGGCGTAGCACTAAAGAAGTGTTCACCAGGTTCCCCCAGCTCCATTGGTTGTGTCATCGCCTGGGTCTCTGCAGTTTATCTTTTCATTCGGCAGTGTCGTTAGTCCTTCGGGGTTTTTTTTTCTTTCTTCGTCTGACAGACAAGTATACACATACATACCTAATCATATATATGTATCTATGTCTCAAAAACATATTCCTACATATACACACATGTATGTACACACACGTTAAGTACAATCACTTTAACAAGAGCATAAACATACACGTGTTAATCAAAGGGAGAACAAGCATTATGTGAAGGAAAAATACACCTGAGTTTCTACCAGTGGCAGGAGAACAAGCATTGACTGTGTTAAAGAAACAATTACGCCTGAGTGTCCACCATTGACAAACACAGCATCCATTGTTGTCTGAATATGTAGGAACTACATGTCGATTTTGCATTATATTCTTCTTTGTGATATTTGTGTGTGTGTGTGTGTGTGTGTGTGTGTGTGTGGTGTGTGTGTGTGTGTGTGTGTGTGTGTGTGTGTGTGTGTGTGTGTGTGTGTGTGTGTGTGTGTGTGTGTGTGTGTTGTTGTTGTTTTTTTCAGAAATCACATCAGGAAGATTCGTTTTTTTTCCTTAGATTTACATTTATCAATATACTTTTATTATTATTATTATTATTATTATTATTATTATTATTATTATTATTATTATATAATAATAATAATAATAATAATAATAATAATAATAATAATAATAATAATAATAATAACGTATTATTAATAATAATAATAATTATTATTATTATTATTATTTATTATTATTATTATTATTATTATTATTATTATTATTATTGTTGTTGTTGTTGTTGTTGTTGTTGTTGTTGTTATTATTTCTAACTGTTGTCATAATTATTTTCACTTTCATTACATTATCTTCACTGTAGTCATCCCCTTTTTCATTCTGTCCCATCGTCATTATTCTGTCTATATCTATCGTTCATCATTCCTGTTATCATTATCATTTTCATTATTGTTGTCATCTTTATCGCTGTGGTCATTACGGTTTTAGTTGTCAGCATCATCACGGTGTCTGTGCTGTCGTCATGATTATCCACATTATCGTCAACATTACTCTCTCCAGCATCATCATCATCAACAACATCATCATCGTCGTCGTCATTACTGTAGTCATCTTCATTGTCATCCTGACTGTCGTCATCTTCAGTGGTGTCATCACTGACGTCATCATCTTCACTGGCGTCGTTGTCACTTCGCTATTTTCACCGACATCATCTTTACTGACGTCACCGTCGCTATCGTCGTCATAACTGTCATTCAGCTTCACCTGTGTCACCTTCGTTGACGTCGTCATCCCTGTCATCTTCGTTGACGTCATCTTAATACTGTTGTCACTTTCACTGACGTCATCATCCTTGGCGTCATCATCACTGTCGTCATCATTAATGTCATCGTCATCGGTATCGTCAACATCACCATTATCATCACCTTCGTTATTATGACTGCCATCATGATCGCTGTCATGTCGCCACTTTCATCACCATCACTGTCGTCATCATGACTGTTGTCATCACGTCATCATCACTGTCGTCATCACTGTTGTCATCACTGTCCTCCTGATGAGTGTGGTGATGAATGTTGTGACAGATCCAACGTGCCAAAGAACGAGAAGAGGAGGAAAAGAAGCTAGCAGAGCTGAGGGCCCATGAGGAGGCCAGGAGAAAGGCTGAGGACGTGAGTTCCAATCTTTTTTGTTCCTTCGATACATATATGATGGAGTAATGAGCATTGCTTACTGTCCAGCAATTACTGTTGCTGTCTGTTCAGTCAGGGATCTAGGTTGGTCGTGTGTGTGTGGGGGGGGGGGGGTGTTGTTGTGTGATTGTGGGGGTTTTTTATGTATTTTTCTGTAATTGTGTGTATTGTGTATGTGTGTGTGTGTGCGTGTGTTATCCTTCAGCGGTGTGAGCCATACAGCAGTGTAGGAGTGGAAAGGACAGGGCTTTGGAACTGTCTCAGCTTGGTATTGGTGCTGTTCTTGAGTGGGTTGGGGTGGGGGGGGAGACCTGCACAGGTTATTCAGCATTCTAAAGGTGTTTCTGGTTTTGCTGAGACGGCTTTTGATGTCACTGCCTGCTTCTCTATCGTGTCTGACAGTGCTGCCATGGTAGGTGAACTGTTCAGTTGTGGGTAAGTCTGTTCCATCTGCTTGGATTGGTGAAGGTTTGGGGTTGTTCGTTGTCATCACGCCTGTTTTCTTATGACTGATTTTTTAACCTAATTATTGTGCAAAAATGTAATGACGGGATGTTCTCCTCCTGTCCGTGTTGCTGAGTGTGGGAGACCAGTGCCACTTCGTGTAGAAAATCCAGATGTTCCATTCTTTCAAGTTTGATTGATTGATTTGGTTCAGTTTTTACGTCGACACCCAACCTCAAGTGATATGGCCGACGGGGATAACCATCCCAGGGAAGTGGGGGAAGGACGACTTATCTAATCCTACACTGACACTACCAGAACAACAATAATGTTAAGATGGGACAGTAAGAAGGCCAGTTTTAATATTAGCGCACTCCGGGATTCGAACCCACAACCATTAGCATGTGAATCCAACTGATGTTAAGATGGGACAGTGAGAAGGCCACTTTCAATATAGCGCACTCCGGGATTCGAATCCACAACCATTAGCATGTGAATCCGACGCTCAACCAACTGAGCTGTTGAGGCCCACATGCTTTAAGGTATTCATAGACATGACTATATACGTGCAGGAGGAGAGAAGGCGGAAGAAGGCTGAAGAAGAGCAGCGAAAGAAGGAGGAGAGGGAACGCAAGAAGAGAGAAGCGGAGGAACGCCTGAGTAAGAAAGGCCCCAACTTTGTCATCACCAAGAGGAGCGATGCTGAAAAGGCAGGGGTAAGTGTCCTGGTCATCTGACTGTTAGCTGTTAGTTTAGTGCCCAGGGCAGTGATGTAGAGCTACCATGTTATCAGTGATGTCGGCTGTGGCAGATGTGTGCCGTCTCGTTACATGAGACCAGCTATCAAAAACCCATCATGTGTTTATTGTTTGATAATTTCGAGTAAGAACTGTCAGTCTTTCGATACTAAGCTACTTCTAGACTTGTCCTGTAGTGTCCAAGAACTTGTAAACGTTTAAAGTTTTAAAACTCTTAACTGAATTGTATTCTATACAGGCATACTAAATAATTTCTTTCATTGTCTGCATACTAAATAATTTCTTTCAATGTCTGTTCCGAATCAGATGTAAGCCACACTAGTAAGTGGCATGTTTTGTCTTTGGTACCTTGTACATGTATGATTTCAACTTCAGCAAATATATTGTCTTAAAACAGTTTTGAAAGCTACCTAAAAAATCATGCTTGGGAGCTTCACAAATCAGTGGTAGCTAATACGAAGGAGCCTATTGTCCCATATGATGGGTTTTTGAATAAATAGTCGAAATTTTTGTCAAGTTTGGTTCGTAGTCGAAATTTTTGTCAAGTTTGGTTCGTAGTCGAAATTTTTGTCAAGTTTGGTTTTCTCGGTTTTTGGATTATTCTGATTTTTGGTGTCTATGCTCATTTTGATTTTCTGCACAGGAGTTAAAATTTATTACACTGACTTATTTCTTGTCGATGTATGTACATAGTAATGGCCAATGCCCTGTATGGGAACATCTGAAAAGAAACTGACACATTGTAAAATGACTTTAATGGATAATATTCTGAGGCATGAATTCCTTTGAATCAGTAGCATTTTGCTTGCAAGATGCTTACTCAAACTTGTTCCCTATATGCAGATGATTTCTGTATCTATACCTGTTTTTTCCTCAAACAGTGGCAGCATTTCTAACTACAGGTAAAGACCTTAAAACCATGTACATGTTATTAATTTTGTTGATTACTGAATATTGCATATAAGGCATTGACACATTTTAGCCATGCTTTCATCAGAGAAGTATGCAATAATAGCTTCCTTCGTGTACCAGCTTTGATTTCTTTTGTCCCCAAAGAGATGGTGGTTATCCTTGTTGTCCATGAATGTTCTTGTTTTAGTGTTTTTGTCATTCTGTGGCTACAGCCATTCTGTTGATTTCATGTTCTGTGTTTCTTCAATTCTTTTTAAATTTTAGGCATTAAGAACAAATGTAGTTAATTTTATGTTTGAATTGTTGCCTCTAGCGTTTACAGTGTATGTGTGAAATGTCAAGAGTTGTGTGTGTATTTCATAGTACCCAAGTTTATTTTGGTTTCTTAGGTCAAGTACAGTTTCACTTTATTTTGGTCCCATTGAACTTAGAACAATTTTTAATGAAGCTTTTTTTCCTATTTTCTGTACCATTTTTTAATTTCAGATAAGTTGAGCTTCTGTACTTCTGCGTGGTATTATTTCTGGTCTTTTGCTTAGTTCTAACAGTCCTTTCTTTGGGGGACATGAAGTTGTACCTCACAAGAGAGGTTACAGTCAAGACACACTGCAATCGTAACAAGCCTGGCCAGTGACACAGACACTTTCCTTGTGTTCAGCCTGTTGATGCAGTATTGTAACTAATCACACCAGGCCTTCATGCTTGCCTGTGTTGCACAAGTCTCTAACTCCTTTCTTGTGGAGTCAATCCTTACCCAACAAGATTTCTGGCTGTTATTTTCGACACTAAAAACAACGTTGTTAGCTGTTCATTACAAGATAATTTGCCATGAATAAGTGATTAGAAAGAAACAATTCTTAATCGTAACAGAGCCATTTCTCCTTATAAAATGAATTAATGGCTTGTTCTCTAAAAAAAAAACAAAGAATAATTAGAATTTTACTAATGTATGTTGTGCATTGACTAGACACAGATGTGTTCAAACGATCATCGTCTCTTTTCATCCCCAAAGACTGGACCATTCTTTGTCGTAGCAACATCACACACAGCAAGCTTCTTACTTTTCTCCCTTCAAATTGATTTTGAATGAATATATATTTGAAATACTGTGAACACTACTAAAGTAGATTCGTAGTTCCTTTGTGCCCACCAGTGGTACTAATGGACACTAAAATCTTTGCCACCTGAAATTAACCTCCCTTTATTGACCAACGACACTGCTAATTGATATTCAAAATGGGCAACATGGTTTTACGTCAGTTCTGGAGAAGTCAAACTCTTGGGGGTATTTGTTAAAGTTCTGTTCATTATAGGCAGTACGAATTTGTTCATGGGAAACTATTTTCAGATCTGTCGGGAAAAAAGAACATTTTCCATTTCCTGTAGAAACGAACCCCAGTGTGATGAATTAAGATGCGAATGAAAATCTGTATGACAATTAATCAAATCAGTGCTCATGTAATGAATGAAACTGGTAAGATGTTTTTGAGTACTTGTCTGTTGTGCTGACTGGAGCCACTGTGAAGTGTTCTGTTTGAGACTGTGGCGTGACACTGTGATGTGCCAGAGCTCCAGTCTAGTTCTCTGTGCTGGTAATCCTGCCTTGGTTCTAGTGTAACATACAGCTGAGTGCAGTCTCTGTTGTCTCCTTATCACTTGTTTGTTCTTCTATTCTTGTCAGACTGAATAAATCTATTCTTCCTGTGTTTGTCACTTGCTTCTTGTATTCTGTGGATGCTGTATTTGTATCAAACATTTCTTATGTGTGTGTGTGTGTAGTGGGAACACAGTCTTTTTTCTTCTTCTTCGTTCATACTGATGTCTTAATACTTGGAAGCTGTAGAGCACACTAAATCTTGTCTTTGGTGTATACAGTGTATGTTTGTGTGCTGTTAAAGATGTGCATATGTTTTCACTTAACACCATATTTAATCGTATGCTGTCACTTAATTTAACACAGTATTTAATCTTACACGGTCGCGTAATTTAACACAATATACAGTGTGCAACTGTTTGTGAAAACTCAGTTGTGCAGATTTCTCACAGAACAGAATCAGAAGTGAACACTTTTTTGATAGACAAAGCAAATAGCAGTTGTTTTTAGTTTTGATCTGTTCTGAGAATTAGTCTGTCACTGATCGTTTTTGTGTGTGTGATTGAAACCATATCGATCAGATCGATGTCGCCAGATTCTATGAGAATGAAGGTCACACCAATCCACCGTGACAGTTTAGGAATTGGAGATGATTAGTTGAGGTTGATTACCGAGCATTGGACATGAAACGTTTGTGGTTTTATTGAGAAATTGGGTATCCAGTACATGTGTACCATCAGTTTGTACCTATTGATTCGTTTCCCTGCAGATCTGAGTGCACCTTGTTTAAAGTGCTGATGTACTGGTATTACATGTTGTGTCTGAGCTAATATGGTAAAAGTGCTGATTATACTGGTATTACATGTTGTGTCTAAGCTAATAGGGTAAAAGTGCTGATTATACTGGTATTACATGTTGTGTCTAGCTCAGTATGGAGAAGAGACATTTGCTATAGAACTAATATGATCCACGGTTATCTGTATGATTTAACTTGTGTAACTAGGTATTTGCCATTCGAGCGGGCCACGGTGTTGTTGTTGTTGTTGTTTTCGTTGTTTGTTTGTTTGTTTGTTTGTTTGTTTGTTTGTTTGTTTGTTTGTTGGTGGCCCGTAAGGTTTGTTGTTAGAGTGTTATGCTCATGATTCAGGGATTGTGGGTTCAATCCTGGGGTGGCTCACTGTGCTGGCAGGCTGGTTGTTTCTGTAAGTAGAGCCATGAACTCAGGATCTGATGTCTAGAGTTCAACCCCTACTGGCAACATTAAAACTGGCCTGTTGGCTGTCCATAATCATTCTGCTGGTGTCAGGCTTAGTGTTTCATAGGTCTCTTGCCCCCCCCCCCCCTCCTCTCTCTGTCGATCTATCTATCTCTCTATCTCTCTCTCTCTGTCTGTCCCTCTCTCTCTCACACAAATATTTCAATACTTTTCCAGGGCATAGAGTTTTGCACAGTCTTAGGGAGTCAGCCAGATAATTGCTGGCACATTTGGGTGAAGCACATACGGAAATGCCCGTGTGCGATAAATCCCCTTTGAACTAATTCCCAGCTGCAGCCTGTTGTGTTTGATGGCAACAGAGTTGCAGTGGCTGGTTGGTTGGAACTAATGCTCCATGTTGTCATGCCATGCCTGTCATGATGTTGTGAACTAAATGTCAAAACAGGGAACGAGGAACTCATGGTAAACACAGATTCCTCTTTGAACTGTTGTTCCTTTCGTTCTGATTCTGAACTGTTGTTCCATTCGTCCTGATTCCTATGTCCTTCGTCACACTGACCTGGACATTCTGTAACCATTAACTGCTTTGTCCAATGAGTTTCACTTCCTTTCTCTGTCGGTTTTTTTTTCCCCTCTCTCTTTCTATCTTTGTGTGTTTTAAACCTTGTCATATAATATGTTGCCATTCTTCTCACATTTTCTGTCTGTTCGTTGCCAAGTTCATTGACAGTTTACTGCATTATGATTTATCTGAGCGGTATATCATTCTCACATTTCTACTTGTTACGTTCGTGAATATAATAGAAATAGTAAGCAGAAATAAAGGGTTGGAGCTAAAAAGCAAGAAGACTGAAGTCATGGCAATCAGTAAAAGATATGAAATCCCCTCATGCAAAATAACAGTAAATGGCACAACTTTGAAACAGGTTGATAAGCTTAAATATCTGGGAACGGTCATCTCACCAGACAACAGATGCATATCAGAAACAGCCAGCAGAATCGGCCAAGCCAAAACAGCATTCAAGAAAATGAAAAGCATTGTTACCAACCTATCAATTAACATCAGGAAGAGAGTTCTTGAATGTTATATACATGTAGAACCGATAATGTTATACGGTTGTGAGGCGTGGACAGTCAACACACAAAGCCAGAACAAGATTGAGGCAGCCGAAATGTGGTTTGTAAGAAGAATGTTGGGAGTTCCATGGACAGCAAATAGAACAAACGAGACAGTCTTCATGGAGGCAGACACGAAAAGATCATTGATAAAGAAGATTAAGAAAAGACAAGCAACATTTGTATGCCATTTTATGAGGAAAGGGGAATTAGAACACCTGGTCACAACAGGAAATCTGGAGAAAATATTGGACGCATTTGCAGGGTGTCTGAGGACAGAGAGAGTGGAAGATGTGCTTGCGGTGACAAGGGATAGATACATATGGAGGGCCATGATCGCCAACGCCATGCAGCAGGGTACATGATGATGATGTTCGTTTCTATCAACAAAGACATACACGGGCTGGCTGGTTTTGTGACAGAGATTTCATGTCTTCAGTTCAGTCCCATCCCCGTTACATAAAACTTGCCTTGTGTGCTGTCCATCTCAGTGATTGACTAATCATTCTGGTGGTGTCACTGTTTCATAGCCCCCCGTTCTGGAAGATGTGGATGGAGCGTATATGGAATCATCCGAGTGAAAGAATCCCTCTTGAAGCACTCGTGACTTCCCCACTTCCATTCCCACAAGACATGTACACACACGTGCTATGGCGTTTGTTAATGATGCAATAGAGGAAAGCTTTATCACGCATTTTGTCCCTACACTTGTATCTTTATACAGTTCAGAAGAGATGTGATGTAACAGCATGTGTTTTTGTAAGTGTATACTTGTACACTATTGACTAAAAGCATTTCACCTGATGCACATCGCACAGTTTATATTGCAGTATCTGTTTTTGTTGGTCTCGTCTATAACAACTCACGTACCGTGTTTGTCCTAATAAACAGCGATCCTCACCAAGTCATTTTTCAGACAGATTTCTGGTTTCCTTCACAAACAACGCTTTTGTTGACTTCATGGTACTAATCTTAAACTTCTACTGTCCAAATCTGTTCCTATATAGTATTGATATTACATTTCCAATTGTTGAAAACGGTTTCTATATTTTCGTACGTATATTAATTTTGTAATCCAATTGATACTGGTGTTGAAAGAGTTTGTGTGCATCGTTGGCACTGAAGCTTTTCTAATATGCTTTATTGCATGTCTTTCATATTCGTAACATTTTGCGTTTCGTATTTATTGCTTGTCTTCGGATTGCCTATGACTTTGTCACAAACTAAACAAAAAAATATAAACGGCAAATCGTCTACACTGGTATGTTTTTTGTTGTTGTTGTTTTCCATGATCAGAGAGAAACTGTACAACATATATCATGAGTAGTACTTATGTTTTATTCAAAAAACAGCACTCAAGCATTATTTTGATTTCATCAAATGCTTTGGGTTTACATATAATGCCAGTAAAATTACTGTAAAATTACCATATGTTTTCCAACTGATTTCTTATTACACGCATTCTTATCATCTTGTGTAAAATCTCTTAAGTGAAATAGACATTAAGTGAGTGACAACCATTTTTGAATTTTACTGTCATCTAGTTTTGTTGTAAATGACCGGAGGAGAGCCATTTAGGGGGGATTAGAAATGTGCTGCCAACAGTTGATGTGTACTGTATGTTGATACTTTATAACGTCTACAACTGTAATTTTGGATTGCTCAGGGGAGAGCAGAAGTTGTGTTAACCATATTTGATGAAATGTATGTATTTAGTTAGGGGACAGCCTGAGGCATGTTAAGTTATGTCTACCATATCCACATTCAGTGCTGTTTGTGTACTGCTTATAAATGAAGACTAGCGTTAACTTCATATTACCATGTAGTGGAAACTTTGCTGAGAAATTGATGTGGTAAAGAAATTTGTTTTAAAGCATGTATCTTTCAAAGTGGTAGAGTATAGCATATGCCGCAAGCGTTATAGACGTATTTATGAAAAGAAAATGACTGCCAGGGGCAGCATTATTAGGCACAGTTAATGTACATGTAGGTAGCTTTCCTCGGCCTCAAGAGACAGTTCCATTTTCCCTGTCTTGGAGCGAAGGAAACATACCAGCATTTACTCAGTATTTTGGACATCGTCTGGATTTTCTGTGTTAGCGAAAATGTTTGTTTTGCAAGTGTGACACATATTATGTCATAAAGAAGCATAGAGCAGTAAATGGATCAGTGTTAAAATTTGATATGATGTGATGTCACAGACACATAGAAACACAGAAACGTTGTAGAGACATACATCATTCAGTTTTGTTTGATATATTATTGAATTTCCTACACTTCAAATGCCAGTTGGATCTATAATTTGCTATGCTTATTTTAGGTATTGTTTAGGGAGAATGTGCACATTGACCATGTATGCTGTATAAAGGCCAGTGCAGACACTACCATTGTTATGTCTAACGACTGATGTATTAAGCGTTTTCATCATCATTGTTTAAAAGTTGTCAGCTTACACCTGTAACCATTGCATTGCGTTTTACACACGTTAAGACTAAAGAAACATGCCGCCAGTCTTGTGTAAACAAAAAACACACCAGTCAGAAACATGTCTGGACTCAGCCAAAAACCTGACTACTTCATACCTGAAGACAATCACCGCTAAATGAAGGACAGGGACTGTGTGGTGTTAAAGAAGAGATATTTTACCTGCAGAATCTCAAATTCAGGCTTCGTTAGCAGTGGCAGACCTGTCAGTTC
>JAPXFY010000019.1:20033964-20041464 GCA_030674185.1 Monoplex corrugatus
ACACATACACTTGAAAGTACACATGTGCCAACGCACAAAGCATTCCTTGGCCCTCCACACGAATCTATCCCCTGTCGCTGCAAGTTCATCTCCCACCCTCTCTGTCTTCAACCACCCTGCAAGTCCGTCCAATATTTTCTCCCTGGGTCTACCTGGTGTTCTCTTTCCCTCCAGCTTTCCTGTTGTGACCAGGTGCTCTAATTCCCCTTTCCTCATACAATGGCCTATAAATGTTGCTTGTCTTTCCCAAATCTTCTTTATTAATGAGATCTTCTTGTGTCTGCCTCTCCTTCAAGGCTGTCTCGTTTGTTTTCTTTGCCGTCCATGGAACTCTCAACATTCTTCTGAGAAATCACATTTCGTCTGCCTCAGTCTTGTTCTGGCTTTGCGTGTTGACTGTCCACGCCTCACAACCGTACAACTTTATCGGTTCTATATAACATTCAAGAACTCTCTTCCTGATGTTAATTGATAGGCATTTGTTGGTAAGAAGGCTTTTCCTCTTTTTGAATGCTGTTTTTGCTTGGCCGATTCTGCTGGCTATTTCTGATATGCATCTACCGTCTGGTGAGTTGACCGTTCCCAGATATTTAAACACACACATACACACATACAAACACACACACACACACACACACACACACACACACACACACACACACACACACACACACACACACGTACACACACACGCATATGCACACGTACATACGCACACAAACATACACATACACATATACACAAACACATACATGTACACACATACACTCGCAAGCATGCACGCATCCGCACGCACTTACAGCACTGGGACACATTTCCTGTCACAATATGAGTCCCATATTTACTTCTAGCAGCCTTGAAGGCAGACTTCAGACTTCACATGATTTATTCATTGTGGCCATGACCCCCTGTGAAGACTGGATTGAACGTAGGCCCTACATTACCGTAGCGTAGAATATTTCCCATGCAAGAACAGTCAGGACAGTAGGCATAACAAAAGTCAAGTAGTACACATACTGCCATAAGTTAAATCTGTGTACATAAATGTAGAATACCGTGTGCTGTACAGGCAGTCATTGTGATTTGATTATGTATGTTGCAGGTTTGATCGCCTGGCAGACAAATTCACTGGTGCTCCAGTAAGTTACATTTTTTTCCGGCGATTTGAGAGAGACGGACAGGAGAGAGAGAGAGAGAGACAGACAGACAGACAGACAGACAGACAGAGACAGAGAGATAGAGAGAGACAGACAAAGACAGAGAGAGACAGAGAGAGAGACAGAGAGAGAATGCACGAGTATGTGCACGCGCTTGCATGCATGTCTGTATGTGATGTGTGTGGGGTGCGTTATCTGTTGTATGCACATGTGCGTGAATTAAGATAGACATATGTCTCTCAGAAGTATGAGTGTGTTAGTCTTTGTTTTGTGTGTGTGTGTGTGTGTGTTGTGATGAGTGTGTTTGTTTGTGTGTGTGTGTGTGTGTGTGTGTGTGTGATGAATGTGTTGTGTGTGTGTGTGTGTGTGTGTGTGTGGTGTGTGTGTGTGAATGTGTTTGTGTGTGTGTGTGTGTGTGTGTGTGTGTGTGTGTGTGTGTGTGTGTGTGTGTGTGATGATGTGTTGTGTGTGTGTGTGTGTGTGTGTGTGTGTGTGTGTTGTGATGAATGTGTTTGTGTGTGTGTGTGTGTGTGTGTGTGTGTGTGTGTGTGTGTGTGTGTGTGTGTGTGTGTGTGTGTGAATGTGTTTGTGTGTGTGTGTGTGTGTGTGTGTGTGTTGTGTGTGTGTGTGTGATGAGTGTGTGTGTGTGTGTGTGTGTGTGTGATGAGTGTGTGTGTGTGTGTGTGTGATGAGTGTGTGTGTGTGTGTGTGTGTGTGTGTGTTGTGTGTGTGTGTGGTGTGTGATGAGTGTGTTGTGTTTGATGATGTGTGTGTGTGTGTGATGAGTGTGTGTGTGTGTGTGTGTGTGTGTGTGTGATGAGTGTGTGTGTGTGTGTGTGATGAGTGTGTGTGTGTGTGTGATGAGTGTGTGTGTGTGATGAGTGTGTGTGTGTGTGTGTGTGTGTGTGTGATGAGTGTGTGTGTGTGTGTGTGTGTGTGTGTGTGTGTGATATGAGTGTGTGTGTGTGTGTGTGTGTGTGTGTGTGTGTGTGTGTGTGTGTGTGTGTGTGTGTGTGTGTGAGAGAGAGAGAGAGAGAGTCTGGAGGAAGCCGGTGTGTATGTATTTGGAGGCCGTGCGTTTTGGTGATGGGTGTGTGTGAAGACGCGTTTGTATGTGCAAAGACGACCAGATCCGAAGGGCACGAGTGTCGGTGTTTGTGAGTGTGTACATGTGTGGTATGTGTGTTGGTTTGTCTGACAGTCTTTGCGAAAAAAAGACAGACAGTGAGACAGAGAGACAGAGAGAGACTAGGTGACAGAATGAGAGAGACAGACATAGAAAACCAAGAGAGAGAGAGAGAATCAGAGAAACAGACAGATACAGAGACAGACAGACAGAAAAGCAGATTTTTAGTCGGAAGATCTGCATTCGATTCTGCCTGGATGCTTTCCGCCTGGTGGATAAAGAATGGAGATTTTTGTGATCTGGCAGGTGCAGACCTGTGTAATTGCCCAAACCCCGTCTGACTGTATAAGCGTGCGGAACAGATGCACGTTACTTATCCTCTAAGTCATGTCAGGATCTGGTGGCTTATGGAAACATGAAAACATCCAACGTGAAACATGAAAACACGCATCATGCACGCTTACTGATGACAGACTACGCAGACTATGCAGCCATCATGCCGACTGCACAATATAGGCAAAAACAATAGAGAAAAGTCAAATAGTGGAGAAAAAAACTACACACTTTGTCTACTACACACTGTTTCTACTACACACTCTGTCTACTACACACTCTGTCTACTACACACTGTTTCTACTACACACTCTGTCTACTACACACTCTGTCTACTACACACTGTTTCTACTACACACTCTGTCTACTACACACTCTGTCTACTACACACTGTTTCTACTACACACTCTGTCTACTACACACTTTGTCTACTACACACTGTTTCTACTACACACTCTGTCTACTACACACTGTTTCTACTACACACTCTGTCTACTACACACTCTGTCTACTACACACTCTGTCTACTACACACTCTGTCTACTACACACCCTGTCTACTACACACTCTGTCTACTACACACTCTGTCTACTACACACATTGTCTACTACACACTCTGTCTACTACACACTCTGTCTACTACACACTCTGTCTACTACACACTTTGTCTACTACACACTGTTTCTACTACACACTTGTCTACTACACCTGTCTACTACACACTCTGTCTACTACACACTCTGTCTACTACACACCTGTCTACTACACACTCTGTCTACTATACACACTTTGTCTACTACACACTTTTCTACTACACACTGTTGTCTACTACACACCTGTCTACTACACACCCTGTCTACTACACACTTTGTCTACTACACACTTGTTCTACTACACACCTTGTCTACTACACACTCTGTCTACTACACACTTTGTCTACTACACACTTTTCTACTACACACTTTGTCTACTACACACCTGTCTACTACACACTTGTCTACTACACACTTTGTCTACTACACACTTGTCTACTACACACCCTGTCTACTACACACATTTTCTACTACACACATTGTCTACTACACACTTTGTCTACTACACACTCCTGTCTACTACACACTTTTCTACTACACACTTTGTCTACTACACACTCTTCTACTACACACCCTGTCTACTACACACATTTTCTACTACACACTTTTCTACTACACACTTTGTCTACTACACACCTGTCTACTACACACTTTGTCTACTAACACTTTGTCTACTACACACTGTCTATACACACCTGTCTACTACACACTTTCTACTATAACACTTTGTCTACTACACACTGTCTACTACACACTTTTCTACTACACACTTGTTCTACTACACACTTTTCTATACACACCCTGTCTACTACACACTTTTCTACTAACATTTTCTACTACAATTTGTCTACTACACACTTTGTCTACTACACACTCTGTCTACTACACACTTTTCTACTACACACTTGTCTACTACACACTTTTCTACTACACACTTTTCTACTACACACTTGTCTACTACACACTCTTTGTCTACTACACACTTTGTCTACTACACACCCTGTCTACTACACACTTGTCTACTACACACTTTGTCTACTACACACTTTGTCTACTACACACCCTGTCTACTACACACTTGTCTACTACACACTTTGTCTACTACACTTTGTCTATACACACCCTGTCTACTACACACTTTGTCTACTACACACTTTGTCTACTACACACTTTGTCTACTACACACTTGTCTACTACAACTTTGTCTACTACACACTTTGTCTACTACATACGTTGTCTACTAGCACACTTTGTCTACTACATACTTTGTCTACTACACACTTTGTCTACTACACACTTTGTCTACTACACACTCTGTCTACTACACACTCTGTCTACTACACACTCTGTCTACTACATACTTTGTCTACTACACACTTTGTCTACTACATACTTTGTCTACTACACACTTTGTCTACTACACACTTTGTCTACTACACACTTTGTCTACTACATACGTTGTCTACTACCACACTTTGTCTACTACACACTTTGTCTACTACACACTCTGTCTACTACACACTTTGTCTACTACACACTCTGTCTACTACACACTTTGTCTACTACACACTCTGTCTACTACACACCCTGTCTACTACACACTCTGTCTACTACACACTCTGTCTACTACACACCCTGTCTACTACACACTCTGTCTACTACACACCTTGTCTACTACACACTCTGTCTACTACACACTTTGCCTACTACACACTCTGTCTACTACACACTTTGCCTACTACACACTTTGCCTACTACACACTCTGTCTACTACACACTTTGTCTACTACACACTTTGCCTACTACACACTCTGTCTACTACACACTTTGCCTACTACACACTTTGCCTACTACACACTCTGTCTACTACACACCTTGTCTACTACACACCCTGTCTACTACACACTTTGCCTACTACACACTTTGTCTACTACACACTCTGTCTACTACACACTTTGTCTACTACACACTTTGCCTACTACACACTTTGCCTACCACACACTTTGTCTATCCACCAGCCCAAGATCCAGCTGTGCAGCAAGTACGAGCGTCACACGGACCACCGTACTTACGTGGAGCGTAAAGATCTTTTCGAGGAGCTGGCAAAGGAGCCCCCTCCCCCTGAGATCATGCATGTGGGTGGGGGAGATGCCAATCCCGCAGAACAGGAGGAGGCCACTGCTGAAGAGGCTGAGTAGGCCTGTTGCTGCTCCCTGTCTGTACTCACTGCACTCATCTATAGCAGTGAGTATCGCACTGTGGGTTTGGTTGGTTGAAATGGCTTCTTTTTTTTTCTTTTTTTTTGTTTTGTTTTGTTTACTTTTTGTGTTTGTTTGTCTGTTCGTTCATGTGTGTGGTGTGTGTGTGTGTGTGTGTGTGTGTGTGCGTGCGTGCGTGTATGTATGTGTGTGTGCGCGCGGGTGTGTGAATGTGTGTGGAATGCTAGTCAGATATGTTGTAGATGTGTTTTCTGTTCAGTCAATTTACGATTTGGTAGCTTGCTTGCTTACTTACTTAATCTCAGTCATCAGATTACTCAAAAACAGAGATGAAAACCTAACCGGGCTGGACAACCTCAGTGCAGAGTTGTTCAAGACAGACCCCAAACTGCTAGCAGTCAAACTCGTTCAGTCTCTTTTTGCTGCTATCTGCGATAGAAGGAAAATACCAAACGACTGGACAAAAGGCACCATCGTGAACATTCTGAAGAAAGGTACTCTGAGCGCAGAATCACCTTTTTATCAGTTGTAAGCAGAGTCCTAATAAACATCATCATTCAACGAATCAGATGCCATAGACAAAGAAGTGCGTACAGAAAGGTTTTCGGAAAGGAAGAGGATATACTGACCGAATATTTACTGTACACAATATCATCAAACAATACACAGAATGGCATTGACAGTTATTCATTAACTTTGAACTCTCTGTGAAGGCATTGGACGTCCTACACAGGGACAATGTATGGCGTATATTCTGAGTATATGGGATCCCACAGCAGACCGTCCTCATCAAGAGCTTTTATGCCAAAGTCACTTGTAGTGTAGGAAACAGTGAAAACAATTTCCTAGAAAAGACATGAGTAAGACAGGGATGTGTAATGTCAGCACTGTTCTTCAACTTGGCTACAGACTGGGTGATGAGAAGATCGACTGAGGATCAACCAAGATATGAATCATCAGACGGATTTTCTGTTCAAAGCTGGAAGATCTTGAGCCTTCGCACACCTGAAAATTCACCTACCTAGACAGCACTGGTAGACACGACAGAGGAACGGCAGTGACATGAGCCATGTCAACAAATCCAGAAACACCTGAAGAATGTTGAACAACGTGTGAAGGTCTCCCTAATACAGCAGCAACATCAGGCTGAGATAATATCAGAGCTGTGTTCTTTCCACTTACTGTACGACTCAGATTACTGGTGGATAACAGAAAGCCACCTCACCTAGCTATTAACCTTACATCCAAAAGAACTTTAGAAGACACATACAAATCTTCTGGCGCATCACATTTCCAATCGTCAACTACATGCCCTGTGCAGTCCAGAAAGTATGGGTGCTATCATCATGAAAAGACGATGGAGATAGATAGAATATCGTCCAAAGACAGCAGGATATCATCAGCTGGACTTTCCTTCTCTGGACACCAGAGGGCGGACATAAGAGAGGAAGACCCAGGAACATTTGACAACAAACTATAGAACAGAACTTAAGGCCCTGAAACACTTCTGGGGTGCCATACAGAGGCTGGCTTATATCAGACAGGAGTGGACAGCCTTCATTGCTGCCCTACATGCCATTGCATTACATATAGGGCATCAACAAAGGTCTGCCACCCTTGTCTGGTCTAGGCCAGTCTGTGTATGGTACCCTTGGTCTGTTTCAGAGCATTCGGTCTTCTAGGTTCTTTGCCAAGAATCTTGGTTCTTCCTCTCTTACGTCTTCCTTGTAGTGTCCAGATAAAGGGCAGCCCAGTGATGTTATCCTGCTGTCTGTGGAGATATGTCCAATCCATCTCCATCAACTTCTCATGATGATAGTGCCCATACTCTCTTGGTTGTATTGGTTATGTATTGTTGGTTGGAGATGGTGCTGGGCCAGAAGATTCGTATGGTGCTTCAGAGGTTCTTTTGATGTAAGGTTAATGGTTTAGGTTAAGTCGTTTTTGTCATCCTCCAGCATTGTGAACCACACAGTAGGGTGGAAAGGACACAGCTCTGGTATAGTCTCTGCTTGATGCTGATAATGTGTTGGGGAGACTTTCACACGTTGTTCAGTGTTCTAAAGGAGTGT
>JAPXFY010000019.1:20046464-20068964 GCA_030674185.1 Monoplex corrugatus
GGGCAAGTTTGTCACACTGCTTGTTCGTGTGTGTTTGTGGTCTGTTTGTTGGTTATTGTTTGTATGTCTGTATGTTTGTCTACTTATTGTTTTGTCTTCTTCTGCACCGGTGTTGGCTGATGAATGTGGGTACATGTACATGTGTGTTTCCTGTTGTTATTGTTGTTGCTGCTGCTGCTGTTTCGGCCTCATGCTGTGTGAGTATGAGTGTGAATGTATCAGTGTATGTGAGTGTGTGTGTGTGTGCACGCATGCGTGCGTGCGTGTGTGCGCACGCGCCATTTACTGACATCTGTCATTTCTTACTTGTTTATTTGTATACCTATTTATTCATTATTCATTTATTCATTCATTTATTTCCCTTTTTTTCTTTCCTCGGAAGTGGATGACAGACTGGCGGTGCTATAGTTAAGGAAATGTTTTCATCTTGTTGATAAACAGCGGAGGCCTGGTATATTGACTAAGGGGCTATCTGTGACGAGAGACAAGTTTGTACTTTTAGCTTGTTGTGTTTTGTGTTTTAATTATTTACTCATTTTGTTCACCTGCTTTTTTCTTTGAAGATAAGATACACATATGTCACTTCAATGTAACCAAGACTGTTCCAATGATAGACTGATACAATACTAGTGTAGGATGAAACAAACAGAGGTTAGGTAGGATCTCAGGACCTGGCTAGCTCACAGGTCTATGTGCAGGCTTAGGGCTAGTCCCATGATCATTCTAGCTCTTCATCACGTGACACCTGTGACGTTCGTGCATATTGAATTCGTTCTGAGCGAGGAAACGTCATCTTGAGAAACTGAATCTGAAACTTACAAACAAGTAAGTAGACTGTGGGCTCTACTGGAGTATCCTACAGAACTCAGTGAAATCATCTCTACTGTGTAACTATACACACTGCTGCAGAGCTCTCTTGAGACACATTACACGTACTGATTAACCCTTTGGCTCCCACACCCTATCCATCACCTGCAAAAACTTAACACTTTGAGTCCCTCACCCTAGCCACCAACTGCAAAAACTTAACCCTTTGAGTCCCTCACACCTATCCACCAACTGCAAAAACTTAACCCTTTGAGTCCCTCGCCCAATCCACCAACTGCAAAAACTTAACCCTTTGATTCCCACACCCTATCCACCAACTGCAAAACTTAACCCTTTGAGTACCTCACACCTATCCACAAACTGCAAAAACTTAACCCTTTGAGTCCCTCACCCTACCCACCAACTGCAAAAACTTAACCCTTTGAGTCCCTCACACCTATCCACCAACTGCAAAAACTTAACCCTTTGAGTCCCTCACACCTATCCACCAACTGCAAAAACTTAACCCTTTGAGTCCCACACCCTATCCACCAACTGCAAAAAATTAACCCTTTGAGTCCCTCACCCTATCTATCCACCAGCTTCCTGCAAAAAGTTAGTGGATAGGGTGAGGGAGTCAAAAGGTTAAGTTTCTGCTTTGCTAGCATGGTTGACAATGCAGGATGCTAATGGACACGGTGTGGGAGTCAAAGGGTTAACATCCAATGCATTAAACAAGATCTTAAGACGGAAAAGCACCTTTCCTATTTCATTACAATGTGTCTGCATCTATCACACACACTTTCATCCATTCTGATGGGGCAAGTGTACAAAATAAACAAGACAAACTACAGGATTTAAAGACAATATAGTATTCTTTAATGCCATCTGCAAACATGGTATTACATACATCAGCCACATACATCAACACTCATTAAGACGGACACACAAGAAAGGGCAGAAGTGTATGTCCAGACTGCAGTCAAAGTCAAACTTTTCTGTTTGAATTGATCATCAAGTTTCTGCTGAAAGTTCCAGACATCATTTATTTACAGTACAGAGAATCACTGCATCGAGGCAATCATTTCACCAGGTGTTCATTATTTCGTCAGGCAAACAGGATTAGCCAATCAACAAGGAAAACAAGGAACAAACATGCACAACACACACACACACACACACACACACACACACACACACACATACAACACACACACACAAGCAGAAGTTTCCATCACTCACAGTCATCACGAATTCCCCACAAGCATACAATAAACAACATTGATAAACACAACAGCCTGTAACTAGCAGACGACACAGTAGCACCCTTGAAAGTAAACGACACCTTTCTTCATCAAACACAAATTGCTTTCAACACTTCACCATAACCGAGCAAAAATCTTGAAAGGTTGCCATGCTTTGTTCAATGCAAAAGTAGGTAAAAACTGAAGCTAGGTGACTCCAGTGTAGGCCTCCTTTGACATGAACAATGGATTGACAAAATCCCATGCTATGGCACTCCGACGAATTACACTTTCGGCATCAGTTTAGTTCACGCTACACTTCAAAACTAATACATGTTATCAGTTATAATTCACCGCTACACTTCAAAATCATATACATGTTATCAGTTTAATTCACCGCTACACTTCAAAACTAATACATGTTATCAGTTTAATTCACCGCTACACTTCAAAACTAATACATGTTATCAGTTTAATTCACCGCTACACTTCAAAACTAATACATGTTATCAGTTTAATTCACCAACCGCACTTTCAGACTGATACATGTCGTCAGTTTAATCAGGGCTTAAAACAGGGGAAGGAAAAAAAACACTGAAACTAGGGGGTCCGGGAGCAAATCAGGGCCATAACTTGCGCGCCGTTGCTATGAACGCTTGCAAGCCGATCACGGATGCCTTGCTCCTTTCGTTTTTGTTTGTTTGTTTGTTTGTTGTTTTGGGGGATTTTTTGTTTGTTTGTTTTTTTTTGTTGTTGTTTTGTTTTTTGTTTTTGTTGTTGTTTTTTTTACGAACCGAAATCGCGGAATTCCGCCCAAGATGGAACGTTTTAAGCCCTGTTTAATTCATTAACCATACTTTCAAACTAACACATTTCATCAGTTTAATTCACTAGCAAACTTTCGAACTACATACTACAGTTTAATTTACCAGCAATATTTTCAAACATGTTATCCGTTTCATTTAATTAGCCAGCTACACTTTCAGACTAACATATTTTACCGGCTTCCGTTGATCTGACCCTGTTTTACAGTCTTCACTGGCTTCACCATGTTTTCTATGGAGTTCAGTCACTGACGGCCATAACGACACTTGATCAGCAATATCTCCACAGGACCTGGTATCTCACACAACCAAGAAATAATGATGATACTGTGCATTTATAGTGCGCCTAACTGTGCTCTATGCGCTTACAATTCTACAATACAGAAATAAATACATGAAATAAATATACATATAACACACATTCACTATGTTTACCCATTCACATCATGCACACACTCTAACATTCATATACAGCATGCTACAGGAACGCACTAAACCTGGATGGGAATAGGGTCAGTATGAAAAATGTTGATCTGAACAGAACGATTCACGGAAAAGATGGGCTTTAAGCTGGGTCTTAAAAGAGGAAAGGTTTAAGAATTTCACAGATCAAAGGGCAGATTATTCCACAGAAAAGGTCCACCAAAATGGACAAAAGATCAGAAAGCATGAGTCTTGCGTCTGTATCGTCGATGGCTGTTTCAGTTATTGAAAACAAAAGACCAAGAAAGCTGAAATAAATGATTACTTTAAACTGTCTTTGTCTTGGTCAGGCTGACGACAAATTTAAGTGTGCACAGTCAGATTAAAGACCACGCCTAAATGAGGATGAAGAAAAAAGTGTAGTCTGTGTCAAAATTACGATCAAATCTGAGCTAAAAACAGTGGGCCCCTAATATCAATTCTGTTAAAGGTGACTAACAAGTGAAATATCAATTCTGTGTAAAGGGACCTGAACAAGTGAAATGTCAATTCTGTTAAAGGTGACCTGAACAAGTGAATGTCATTCTGTTGTAAAGGTGACTGAACAATGAAATGTCAATTCTGTTGTAAAGGTGACCTGACAAGTGAAATATCAATTCTGTTGTAAAGGTGACCTGAACAAGTGAAATGTCAATTCTGTTGTAAAGGTGACCTGAACAAGTGAAATGTCAATTCTGTTGTAAAGGTGACCTGAACAAGTGAAATATCAATTCTGTTGTAAAGGTGACCTGAACAAGTGAATATCAATTCTGTTGTAAAGGTACCTGAACAAGTGAAAGACAAAACGCAAAGCTCTAGAAATATGGAGGTCAATTTCACATGAAAAAAGCGGTCCATTTCAAACATCTCTCCAACATTTAGCTCGCTGGGCAATGGACTATGATTGCTGTGCTTGATTGTTTCATGGTAATCTCCACTTCGAAAATTGAGCTCACACAATCACAATCATCACTGACACAATTATTCTTTCCAAAACTGAGCTTACACAATCACAATCATCATATACCATCATTCATTCAATGATCAATCACTTCGATGCATATCAGTACATCAATCTCATTCTGTAAACAGTCACAGGTTCATTCATCAGTCAATGAACATGTGTATTAGTACAGTAATCTCAGTTTAAACTATAAGCAATTTTTTCACTTACATCTCTATCATAACCACATCTGATAGAGTCACTTAAATTACTGAAATCGTTTTGAATACACACAATCTCACTAAAAGAGTCTGCCAGCGTAAAGGCAAAAAGAACCAGAGAAAAACAGGAAAATAAAATATGAACACTTTTTTAATGGAAGAAGTGAGAAGCGCGCCAAGTTTTGCTGAATGACATCTGCCGGGCATAAAGAAAAGGAAACAGAACAAAAACCAGAAAATAAGGAAACAAAATCATCCAAATTCCCGAGATAAGGTTTAATATAAAGGAAGGACGAGTACTGATTGATCTCAACCTACTCAAGTGTTTTGGCATGCACTTATTTGCAGTGACTTTCACGTCCTCTATTTGATGATCTTGATTTTCTGCTGATGTTGGAGATGGTGGTGGCGGTGGTGTTCTTGGTTGAGGGTGGTGGTGGGGTCACATTGTGTGTGTGTTTGTGTTTGTGTTGTGTGTGTGTGTGTGTGTGTGTGTGTGTGTGTGTGTGTGTGTGTGTGTGTGTGTGTGTGTGTGTGTGTGTGTGTGTGTGTGTGTGTGTGAAGACAAACTGAAAGGCCATTGGCTGAAAAAATATGCTACATCAAACTCATTTCATTCTTTCATTCAACAAAGGTTCACTTTCTCTGACTCAACTGCACATATTTACACTTGCCAACACCATACCATCAATCATTAATTAATCACTCTCCATACGTAATGTAATTTTTTTTTCACACATGCAGGCCTATTTGTCAGAATCACAGCCGACAGCCATTGAACACACACAGCGATGTCATCTCATCCTCTGACAATTTTCTTTGAAACAAAGATCAGAACTGGGTATGAAACATCAACAGCTGATAACATTTGACGAATTTCTTAATTAATGAGGTTAACTGGTTAACAAGTACAATCATTTACACCTTTTCTCTTATATCAGCAGACAAAGCAGTTTTTGTTGACTTGACCACTGAATGCCTACAAATTCTTGCAGTATCTTGTTATGATGTGACTGCTAATAAATTCATAGTCTTGTATGATCTGAATGCCAGCCAATTCTGAAAGTGTCTAGTATGGTCTGTGCTTTTCTTGGCCCATTACGGTAAGTCTACCATCGTTTATTATTTATATATAGAAAACCACAAACTGTCACAGGACACTGGTTACAGCCATATCAACATAAACTGCTGGTGGTAGAGATGAACAATTGTTGAATACGTCCAGAACATTAAGATCTTACTAACAGACACTTTGTGATGTCCCAGAGTTTCAACACTAAGGAGATCTCATTTAATGAGATAAACAGTCATCACATGTTTACAGTATTCACAAACAAAGACCAACAAGCATTTCAAGAGATAAGCAGTAACCACTTCAAAAGTTTGGAGATTTCAGTTGATTTGTCATCAAATGTTTGTAGAATAATACAATTGAACTTTCAAATCTTATACTGTTTAGAACAGTTATACTTTGCCATTACTATGTTGAATTTATCCTTGCAGTTTGTCAAAAAGGAATTTAAACAACACAGAATTTTAAAAACATACTGAAATAAAGATTTGTTTTCTTTATAGAAAAAGAAAAATCAAATGCAGTCATATTCAACTTTCAACATAATGATATTCTATTCTCAAACTGCTTTTTAAAATTCATTTTTGACAAAAGACAAACAGGTAACAGAAATGGTAAATCATGCTTGTGGTAACAAAGAGTCATTTCAAATTTCACAAAATATCTGTGTTCACTCATACATAATCATAATTTTGAGTTTTTAGGAAGATTATACATTCGATCAAAATGTGTTATATCCGTGTGTTCTGATGGAGACTTGCCAAACACAGAATCAACCATCTAGTGTTCTAACAGCAGACAGTCTGCTAATGAGATTAATAGTCAGTGAACTTTCGAGAATACTTAGATCTGAATAAAGTGACAACACAGTCTGGTCTCTTCAAGAACAGTTATTCATCAGGATTTTCACATAAAAAGCACAGCACAATAATAATAAATGCATGCACTTATCACCATCATGCTTGAACATCTAGCATACCTGTAACTTGAACATCTAGCATACCTGTAACTTGAACATCTAGCATACCTGTAAGGTGATTGATCTAATACTATACCACAGTAAACAAACATATTACTGACAAACAATGTTCAACACCAAAAACAAACCACAATAAAATAAACAAAGAAGAACAAAGAAATTAAAAAAAAACATGACTGCCAAGCTTTTTTTTTTTCTTGCGACTGCCAAGTTACAGTACACCAAGAAAAAAAGTAGTAATGTCCCCTTCTCCATACTCTTAGTTCTGCGTAGCTGTGCCTGATTCCAATGGCAGGCTAATAAAATACCAGTATAAAATATAGACTAGGTAAAACATAGTCTAGGTAGGGCCTCAAGACCTGCCCAGCTCATGGGTTTTTGTGCAGGCTTAAGGCATGTGCCACGGTCACCATACACGTGGCACCTGTGACATTAGTGCATATGGAATTCATTCCGAGCGCGGAGACATCATCTTGAGAAACTGAAACGAAACTGAAACTGTGCCTAAGGTCAAGAGAGCTTCTGTCTATTCAGCCACAGTTTACATGACTGATTCATCCACAGGGTTCCAAAAATCTTTTCCAAAAAGTTGTCACATTTCTGGTAAAGGATCCCAAATAACAGATCATTTGTTTCATGTCAAAATTATGCATTTGAGATTTATAAATAAGGTGTTAGTTCTGTGGTCAAAATTTGCGTTTAAAAAATCTTTACCTTACAACATATATACAAACATATGCTTGCACACATACCTGCACACACACACATATGCACATTGATGTGTTCAATATAACTCCCATCCCTGCAGATGTAGGATCACATGACCATCACATGACCACTTTCAAATCTTTGAAGCTAACAATTACAGCAGCATGGAACCTACAACCCCAAAATAGCTCTCTTCTCTATGAGCCAGCTAACATTTGTTACAGTGATGTTGATAGTTTAACATGAAAATCATTTCACTGAACACTCGTATGATCTTTTTCACCCTTTTCCCTGACCTCCTGCTCAATACAATGACAACTACTGCCCAAGCCAACTGAACACATTTAGAATGTTTTAGAAAGGTCTTCTTAAAACTTATCCTCTCATTATCAAAGAAAGGAATGATGGGATGACCAATGAGAACAAGGAAGATCTCAAAGGACCATCTGGACCGCAACCACAGGAACAATGTGTACAAATTAAATTATAGACACAAACCACATCCTCTGGGACTGCAGGAATCTCCGGCTGCCAAAACCACAATTTTTCCCTGTGTCTAAAACAAACCTTAACTAACACACACACACACACACACACACACACACACACACACACACACACACACACTACACACACACACATACACACACACACACACACACACACACACACACACACACACACACACACACACACACACACACACACACACACACACACACACACACAAATAAATAAAGTCGACACTTAAGGAGAAACTGTACGTGCCTGTGGATGTTTTGCAGATGAGAGCCAACTTTATCTCAAGAGCAGGTCTCAGAGTGTAACAGCAACGAAAAAGAAGAAGAATGATATTATAGTGAAACTGTTGCACAGTGACAAAACCACTGTTAGCCCTCAGCTGATCCCAGTGGTATCAAGCTCCATCACAGTCAGGGCTGCAGAGACCTTAACTGTATGATTTTGCCACAACAGCAATCCAACAGATCCCTGTTTAAGGGCGTTTACTTGTACTTGAATAGCGTTACAGATACTAGACCCCCTAGTGACAAACACAGAAATCAAAGGAGCTGGAATGAACTTTGGTCTGGTGATGGAATAGGAAGCCATGGTCTGAAAGAACTGCCATGCTACTGAAAGACATGTAACCAAAATACCTTCAACGTTTTTAACATGATGAAAAATAGTTCAGATGCGACAGATAAACAAAGCAAACTACCAGAAAATAACCTCAAGTTCCAAACATATACTTTCACGATTTATCAAGCAGTAATGAGAATAACACAGCTAACATTATCAAAAAATCTCATGAACTGGAAGCACTGAAAGCCAACAGTTTACTCAAACATCATATCTATAATGAAGTGAGATAACAACGATTCATTATAAAGACAGTAATTACTATAACTGGAATGTGCTTAACAGAAGACAACGTGTTCAATCAGTTACTGTGGACACCATTTTCTTTTGGCTATGTATTGGCCAGATTATGATAGACAATACAATGGAAGCAGAATTATACACTTGCATTTTTTTTTTTTTTTTTTTTTTTTTGCATAATGATCTTTGATTAATTCCTCAGAGATAAATACAATGCATGAATGGAAGCTCAGAAAACTGAACTGAATACAACAGTAGTTGAAGTTATTGCAACAGCAGTTAATCAAATGGAACAGACAACTGAAGCCAATCGTTTACACAATGTAAAAGTTCTTGCATTGATCACAGAAGGGATTACCAGCAGTTCACAGCTAAACCTGTACCATCAGTGGAATAATATGGGCAAAACAGCTCACCTACAGATATGTTAGCAACCATCAATGGATTAGGGACCCATCACAAAGAAACTCAGGATATAGTCTTCCAAACCAACATCAGACTGGGAAGCAACCATACATATGCACTCATAAACAACAACAGTATACAAACAATCTCATCACTGTCTACTTTGCAGAAAAAAACCCATACAGATACAACTGAAGCAACAGTGACTCACAACGAATCACATTCCCTCTGGATTCAATGAATGCAGTATAGTACTTCAACTATTCAGTCTTATTCAGGCAAGCTTTGACATACTTCATGTGTTCAGTCTTACATAGGCAAGCTTCTGACATTCTACCACGTTATGATGATGAACACTGCATACTAGGCAAGAATGCTGGTAAATCATGTTAAGACACTTTGTGAAAATGATCACAGATTGCACTTCATCATCAGGTTTATTAGCCAAGCATGTCGGACTGTGTCCATTTCTGAATTAAAGGATGGTCTTGGAGTTCTTACTTCTGCATAAAACATGCCATTCATCTTGTGTTTATCTTACACACTGACACAAGGGTCTGAAAGCTTTCAAAAGGACATATCACATAAAAATCCTGAATAAAATGCCACAATCATCCTATGTACAGCAGTTACACCAGTTTTACCAGAATGTGTAAAGGGTTAATAGGGAAAACTTCAAACTGATATGAAATGACAGATATCCAGGTATCCTGATATATGTTGTGTTGTAATCAAACACCAGTGACCACAGGTCATCAGTGTGGACAAGTTGTTTTTAAGACAACCAAGCCAAAACTACTGCATACTTTACAACAACCATCCCCAAAAACAAACTGCGTACAACTTACTCTACAAAATCCACACACAAACTGCTCACTAAAATAAAAATAATAAACATGGAAAAAAATCTGTATCCTCTCCTCAAACAGAAGCTGCTCAGCAAATACAACAAATGCATATTTTATGACCACAGAAATTTTTTTAGGAAAACATAATAAGCAGAAAAAAAAGGTGAACACATACAAACTTTTCTTTCATCATTAGTTTTTGTTGTTGTTTCTGGTTCTTTTCTTTTCTTTTTTTTTTTACTTTTGCATAACTGTGATGAAATAAACTTTCAACATTTCAAGTGAACCAACAGAAGCCATCATCAGACTGGTGGATATTCCTGAGTCGTTTGTGTACAATGAATGAAAACATGAATGTAAACAAGCCTGGAATGATTAAGACGTTGCCCCTTGACAGTTACAGTAATGACCATCTGAAAAATAAAGTTTATGGAATATTTTCAATTTGAACCGCAGCAAATTTGTTAATGGAACACTTCTGAACCGGACAACAAAGAAGTTTTAACTGGTTACAAACGGGAAGGATCAACGGTATCTATCACATGTAAAACAGTTTATCCATCACTTTTAGTACCATGACCAAAGCCTGAATATATCTATGTCCAATGCTGAGTGAATTAAAAATTGACTGAATGATCACACCATAACTGTAAGCAAGCTTGCGGGAAGCAATATGGCGTGGTTTCATGGCCGACAGTAATCATGCTCTTTCTTCTTCTACTTTTGTTCAGTCTACTACATGGTCAGACCATATCTCAAGATGAATGTGGCCGTTTTTTTCCAATTTCTGCTGGCATCCATGGAGCTTGGTGCTCAAAGAGTTGTATGGCCATATCTCCTGTCACTTGCTCCACTTGACTGTGACAACACTGCTGCAATGTTCTTCAGCTGTTTGGTCCTCCTGCACAGCAGGTTGGTGAAGGTGTCAGCGTGAACTTAGGTTTATATGGGCGTTGAAATGGTTGTGGCTGTTGTGGAGCTTCATCAAGACCACTTGCTGCTTTCTGGCCAGAGTGTGGTAGTCTGTTTCTGTCTATAGCTTAGGTGTGATCTTGTAGTAATGCTCCATTTTTTTGCTGTACAATTAGCTGTGTGGTTGGTCTTCCTGGGCTCCTCTTTTTGCCAACTCATCTACAATCCTGCTGAAAATGAGAGCAAATTACATCACACCAAACCTGTGACACTGCTTCTATGATTGCTCACATAAAAATGATAAATTCATCCAAGATGGTTTGGGGGCATTCTGTTTGACCTCCAATGTTAAATTTGTGAAATACACAAGAAGCAGCTTCTTTGGTTATGCTGTATGTCTGTGCATATGAAAATAAAAAAAATATGATATTACCATGAAATACAAAAGAAATGAGTACTGCTGTTCTTGTGTTGACTACAGGGGTAAAAAAATCTATCATCACACTGTCCTCATATGTATAGTATTACCGATATTGTTCAGATCATGTTCAGTAAAAGACGGCACAAAAATATCCCTCATTAAGCATGATCAAGTTTTGTGCTGTAGTCTACATCGCATCCGGTCACAGATGACAGATGAACACCTTCTGTTAACACACGTGCCTGCCCAGATTTCTGTTAATAATGTCCCACAACCTTTCCCTGTGTCTAAAAAACATGAACACACACAAACACAAATAATGCATGAATACAGTACAGTCATCCCTTTTAGAATAAGCAACAGAAACTTTAGGCCAGGTAAATGAGAAAGCTGCACACTGACGAAAGCTCAAGGACAGTCTTGGAGACCATGTTGTCACACTCAACATTTCAATCCACCCAAATTACTGGAGGCCATGGCAGCTAGAAATACATACATGTATGACAATGGTTTATGTGTAGACCTGTCAAACCCAAACCCCATTCAAGATGCTAGCAGTCCAAGCAATCACATCAGGGTAGAAGGACCGTTTTGGTGTAATTCATCAGACTGGCATTCCACTCTGGATGCTAGTCAGCTAAACATAGGATGGTGGCATGGCAATCCTGATGAGTGTACATGTGTATGTCTAGACCCCTCAGACCCACACTCTAAACTGGTTGTTGGCAGTCAGAGCAGCAAGGACACAGGGGTGGCAGGTCTGTACAGGGCGACACGTCTTAAAACTCAACAGACCCACACACCATTCTAGTTGTTTGTGGCCAGGCAGCACAGAAAGAAGCGTAAGAGCTGTCTCAGCTAGCTTGTGTTAAACCCATCACTCACTAGATCCATACCCCCACTCTGGTTGTGGATAAACAGGATCAGCAAGGAAGCACAGGTGGTGCTGGTAGGAATATGTGTCTCTGAACTGATTCACACACCTATCCAATCGCTTGTGATATGGACAGTCAGGACAGTGCTAAAGGGATAGATGTGCAGTCTGTCCACAGTGACATACCGCAGGAAGAGGTGGGAGGACTGTCCACACAGACATGCACTGTCCAGACCCATCAAACCCACACTCCACTGGGGTTGTTGGCAGTCAGGGCAGCAAGGAAGGGAGGGGCAGCAGCACTGTCTCCTGTCTTGGTGGGAGTACTGGCAGCAGGACGAGGTGACAGTCTCCCCTCCAGAATCTTCAGAATGGCTGAAACATACAGATACGACATCAGTAAAGTCTGGGTTCCACCCTGACTGGGCACCACCAGCTTGGTGGGTAACGAGCGGAGATTTTTTTCTGATCCCCCAGGTTAACATATGTGTAGATCTCTAAGTGCCAAGACCTTTTTGTGTGTATAATATGCAGTACATCAAATACACACATTAAGGATCCTTAAGTCCGGTTGCTCACAGAAACACAAAAACACCCAACTTGCATGACCACAGAAAATGGAGTAATCAGACTGTGCAACATACTGCCTGCATGCTATAAGCAAACCCAGCATGCATACATGTTCTCCAAGAAAAATAGAACCCCCACCCTTCCACACACACACACACCACACACACACACACCACACACACACACAACACACACACACACACACACACACACACACACACAAACACACACACACACACATACACACACACATAAACACACACACATACAACACACACACACACACACACACACACACACACAACACACACACACACACACACACACACACACACACCACACACAAATATAAATAGAACTACCCAATATGTATATTTTACAGCATGTAACATTAGCCCTTTCACTCACTGGTGTTATCTATCAGTTTACTGCAGGAAGCTGGTAGACAGGGCAAGGCAACAAAAAGACACAAAAGATGTACAAGAACCAATGTGACCAGTACTGCTCATTTCTATCCATTCCAGACTGATGTAAACCCTAAATACTGATTTTTATATTACAAGCAGCTGTACTGTTGAAATAAAATCTGATTTGAGATATGAGCCTGTGTCAAAAGTTTGTCCGCAGCTGTAAGCATATGGGTTATTGTTATTGTTGTTTAAAGCCCAGCCGACTGTGCAGAGCCATATCAGGGCTATAACCAGTTCAAAACTACATGATACTTCAACTGGGGATTTAAAAAACACACCCAAATACAAATTTAAACATAACTAAGGACACTAAAACATACAAAAACAGGATTAAATTACCTAAAATTTCTTCCGCATATCTCACATCCCTAGAGCCAAAAATGCACTTAACACATGCACCCAATTATCAATCCTAAGAGAAAGTACATGACTTTATCAAACACATACAGGCGAATGGACTAACAAGGCAGAAAATGATAGGAAGAAATACAGAAAGCAAAAGAGGAAGAAAGAAACAAAGAGAAGAGAGTGACAGACAAGAGGAAATTTCTAGCACACAATTTCTAGAAGGTGGGGATACTGTTTATACTGAAAGAGCCTCTGGCATCCCCACGGGGGTCATATGGGTTACGGAAGTACAAAATTTATCATGATCCACAACAGGCACAGTTGTGTAATGCATACCTGTGGATTAACAGAGGACTGGAGAAATATGTAAGATAAAACAGGATGTGTGGAGAGCATATCCTGGTGGTGTTATGCCTTAGGCAGGGAACAGAGATAGATGAAATGATTCAGTTCACAGCTTTACTGCTGCAGCTGCAACTATAACTACAATACCATCTCCAGAATACAGATTAACACATTTGACAGACATATGTGTGTGTGTGTGTGTGTGTGTGTGTGTGTGTGTGTGTGTGTGTGTGTGTTGTGTGTTGTGTGTTGTGTGTGTGTGTGTGTGTGTGTGTTTAAATTAATGTAAAGTTGTTGTTTAAACTCTTTTTTACGAGATATGTGCAAATTGTTTTATCACTGGTTTTATCACTAATAGGACATATGATGCATGTGTCCAGCTGAGTCGGTTTTCAAGATTCGTAGATGACATCAAGGTCATTAGTTGCCTTAGTCACAGACAGTGGCCTTAATTCTTCCTGTTAACTTCTTTTGTTGTCCCCAAAGTGATATAAATGGTATCAAACATAAAACATCACAATAAAAACTTGAGAAGGTTATAAGGGAAGAACAGGAAAAGGCAGAGTTGCACTTTCTCCTTTGTTACATCCACAACAACGAATCATAGATTGAGGTCATAACGAAGAGAATTTTTCATTGCTTTGCATCTTACACTGTTTGTAAACCAATGCTGATCGCTTTTTAATAAAAATGTTCTCATTTATTCCTTGGTATCTGCATTTTTGTTCTCATACTACGTGGACGGCTGTAATATGTGAAGGATGTGATGGTGGACCAAGCAAATGATTCCATATCTCTGCCTTCTATTACAGACAAGATGAAAATTTTTTTGTGCTTAAATGAATGCATTTGTGCTAAAGCTCATGATATAAAGTATACCAAATTCTATGAGTGCTTCCTAACTGGACACAATAAGACTGTATGTCCACTATAACGTTCTCAACACTACCGTAGCTATCAAAGCAGAGGAAAAAAAGGAGCAATTACCATTCTGCACACAAATTTCAACATCAAACACCTTTAAAAAATAAAAAGAACCTGGATAAGAAATGACTTTTATTTTTCATCCTCTGGGCCCAGTTTTAGTGAAAAACTTTTGTCATGGCCCTGTATGGAAGTACCATGGCAACAGTGGATTTCAGACTACTGCCTTTTTAAAATGCTGGCTTACAAGAAATAACAGAAACACGGAACGAGCAATCTTGAAACAAGACAACAACAAAGTCAAGTTTGTTACCGCTCTTTTTTGTGCTGAACTAAACACAACAAAAGTTATGATTGTTCATTGCAGTGTCGCTATGTTTTTATTACAACAAATGGAAATCACTGGTGTTATTAGAGTGTTTAAATATTCTGAATCAGTTGCTGATGCTTACATCTTTTCCAAAATGATGAGTGATGGAAGAAGACAATGCTATTAGTGAAAATACTGTACTGTGAAATACAGCACTGACAAAGATCACTGTTGATAGTTTAGGCAGAGACTCGGCCATTACTAATTTAACAATGAAATGCTAATATTTCAAAGTCTTTATATTATATTCCACTGTTAATGTCTGAACAATTCTGCAATAATACAATAAATTTATGAAACTTTTAGAAAGTGATTCTGTATTGCATACAAGTGCATGAATAAACACTGTTTGTGACACACATTTTAGCCACCTAAAATTCATCCCAAAATACATTCATTAAAATCTTTTCATACACATTTTGACATACATCTGATGTGTATTTTGACACAAATGTAAAAATAAAAGTTGTAAATGGCAAAATTTCCCCACTTTTTTCTTCTAAAATAATTTAACATTACTCCTTTAATAAGCACTAGTATGAAGTGATGTGAGAGAAGGTACGGTACCATTACACTATTTATAGTGCCAGTCAAGAACCAAAAACAACGTACCCTCTCCACTGTTGACGGGCTGGGCTTCTTCTTTGGTGACAGGATGTGTGACAAAGTCCTTTAGGTTTTCGTCCTTCAGTTTGGCTTCCACATCCGTCAGCACAGTTTCCTTTGCTCCAAACTCCTTCTCCACCGACATCAATTCACTGTCTATACTTGACAGTGAGGCGTCAAACTCTGCGCCCTTCTTCTGCTCTTCACTTAACTCTGCCTGAAGCTTGGAAATCTCCTCCTTCCTTTTACTTTCTTCATCTTTCGCTTTTGCTTCTTCAGCTTCCAAAAGTTGCCTTTGTTCCTCCCTTTCCTCCTCTTCCTCTTTCAGTTCACTCAGAAGTTTGGTTTCCCGGTTCTTCGCCTCCTCCAGTTTCTGTTCCTGTTCATGAACTGAGGCTTTCAATGAAGCGATCTTCTGAGTCAAGTCAACCTCACACTTTTTTTCGCCATCCAGCACATTGTCCCACTCCACCTTTTCCAGTTCAGTCAGCTGAGGTTCAAGGTCACGCTGGCGGTTTTCATGGAGAAGCAGTTCTTCCATGATGACGTGCAGTTTCTCTTCATACTCCTTCTCCTTCTCCTCCAGTTCACTAATCTCTGTATGAACACATCAATCATACTGAAGTCAATTCAGTTCAATCAGTTCAATATCAATCTATTAATCCATACAGACATTCAGAAATTAATCTGTGTGGTCATAGGCTTGTAACAAACACAAACACAAACTTATCACACACACACTAATAACAGATTAAAACTTTTGAAATAAAATTTCATCCATAATGTCCATGGACCCACACAAACCATGAAATATAACTGTTTCAAGCACACACTCCTGTAGACAGGACAAAACATTCAACCACAAAAATTAAGAACAACAACAACCATTACATCAACACATAAACCACTCAAAGCATGAATATGAATCCAAACAAAACACACTTAGTATCATTCCAATGTAAATTTCTTCAAATCTAAGCATTTCCCACACACAACAGAATGTAAACAGCAGTGAAACATTTTGCAGGTGATCTGCAAAAAAGGAGTATCACAAAAGGAATTTAAAAAAGGCGATGCATCATTCTGGCTGGTAACGTTCAATTTACACTGAAATATGTTTTCAAAGTAACACCATCTCACTGTGAAGTCTCGAACATCATTAAATCAAATAACTTTAAGATCGGAGCAGAAGGTGAAGGATAAAGGATGGCAATATAAATGGAGGAACATTACTACAGAACATTTTTTTAAATATGTCTATCTTCATATTCAAAATCACTGTCTATGCTCTGCATGTGTGTTGTCCTTTTCTTTTCAAAATAACTATTAATTCATTAAGATCATTAAATGTACTATTTTGTCTCTTAAAGACCAACTATATGAAACTGTGTGCAGAGAGTACAGCATCTTTCTGCTGAAAAGTTTGTCCCTTTAAACTTTGAGATTTTATGGAATGGAATGAAGTTAAACTTTGAGACTTTATGGAATGAAGTTAAACTTTGAGACTTTATGGAAGGAAGTTCCAGCTAGCAGCTGCAGTAACAGATAATCTGCAAACAGTTTTAATTTCAGTTAATAAAAAATCGTTTTTATGTTCACTATTCTCCAAACTCATTTGGACTCACACAGTCAGACTTTTTAGTGGAGCATGGAGAACTCAAGCTGTCAGGTGAACATGACCACATTCCATTACGTTGTTGTATAATCTGCATCTTTAGGGGGTGGGTGTTTTCATGTTTCCAAAAGCCAGCAAATGACATGACATACAAGACCTTTAACATGCATAATTGATTTGCTGCAATCATATACTCCTCATTATGATTAAACAATACAAGCTTTTCACCAACTTTTCCAACAATATAAAATGAGGACGTTGCATCCAGATGCCCATGGTATAGGGGTATGATAAAAGAAATAAATCATAAAAGTAAGTGACCATCCAGATGCCTTCACTGGAGGCATTTAGCGTCCATTCACTTTCCATAACAAATCTTCCAGGCAAGCAAATAAATATTACCTGTATTGACGAGACCAATCTGGGACTCCTGCGTCTTCAAGCGTTCTTCCTGCATGTTGACCAGCCGGACCAGCTTGGCATGCTCCCCCTCTAACTGACTCCCTGACCCTGACCCTGACCCTGACCTGATCCTGATCCCATCCCGTCTTCAAGGCGGTACTCCAGGCTGACGGATGGTCGCTCTGCACGGCTGTATTCCCTGTGGGTATCAGGAAAGTTGTGCTCCAGGTCGTATTCCTCGATCTCCATGCTGGCCTGGCGGGAATGGTCTGAACTGACCGGGGAATCCTGCTGGGAATGGTCAGGGTCGGTCAGGGAATCTTTCACAACGACCTGGGTATTTTCATGTCCTTGGCCGGCACTAAACCAGGCTGGCTCACAGGGACAGGCTGAGATGGGGGAGCAGATGTGGGCAGTGGAGGTGGATGGGGACTGGGGGTACTGTGCCGGGGCTGGGGGTGGATGCTTGGTGGCTGTCCTTGTCCCGGTCCTGTAAGCTGAGAGCGAGTCTGCAGCAGAGTTCTGGGAGATGTCTGAGGGACAGTCTGAACCTGTGAGGCAGCTGGGACTTGACGTGGTGAAGGGAGTGAGGGTGGAGATGACGATGAAACTGTTTTATCACGAGGCTGAGCAGATGGGTGTGGAGGTTGGAGCGGTGATACTCTGTCTCTGAGACTATCTGATGAATGACCCAGATCTGATGATGCAGACGATGGAGGAATTGAGGTGACGGAGGCACTGTTGCATACACTGTCTTTGGTGGGCAGCGAAGGGACAGGGGAAGGGCGGTGACGTGGAGGAGGTACTGGATGAGAAGAATGCTGATTTGTCCATGGCACTTTAGCTGGCTGACCCCCTGCCACACTCCTCTGCTGCCTGGGCACTGGCTGCTGTGAGGGATGAGAGGGGTGGTGGGCAGACCCCGACACTGGATGGTGCACATCTCCGTTTGGCACAGGACCCTTCTGAGTCTTTCGTAACTTGTTGGTAGGGGCTGAGGAAGACGTTACAGACATATCCGGTAAGTGGTTGTGAGCACCGCTGAAAGTCAACGACCGTTTCACACTGATGTCGTTGCCACCATGTACATGAGGCGGCGTGAAATTGTGCGAGAACACAGGCTGCTCACCCCGCTTTCTCAGCAGCTTGTCCCAGCTGGATGGCTTACCATCTTCCGTGCTGGCCTGGCACAGGATGAACCTCACCTCCGCGGCATACTCCCCCCATTTGTGCAGCACTCGTAGCGGGCACTCTGCTGGGGTCAGCGGACGACTGTTGTCCCGCCATTTTTCAACCAGGGAGAACCTCCCTGTGCGACCCATGGCGTGGGCAAGGGCCACCACCACGTCCTGACACGTTGTGTCATAGGTGGCGCCACACACCACCCGCTGTATCCCATCCACCCACACTTTCACCTCCATCATGGCCGCGATGACACTAACAGGCGTTTTCAGGCCCCAACTGTCTGGATTTCATGCCACTCCCTAACATCAACACCTGGTGTTCAGTGTCAGGCTGCATTTAGTTTCGATCATCTCCATGTTATCTTCATTCTGCGACAGAACTACTTTGAGACTCATCATAACAAAATAACGCTTGTTCTTTTCTGTGATGATATAAATGCCAAAACTTTTCTCAAATCACAAAAAATCAGATATGGCATGTTGCCCTTCAGAAGCTAATAATTCATTTTCCCAAAGGCAAAACAAAACGAGGCACTACCTTGAATAATCTACACAGCATAGTTACTTACGTTACAACGAAAACGTGGACAAAAATTCAAAGCGACATAAACTGTTAAAAAAAAGAGAGAGAGAAGGGTGGGGGCACTAAATCATTCACCAAAGTGCCTTTGAAGAGGACAGAGCTGAGTGACAGGGACAGGGCCTGTGTGTCAGTGGTGCACACTGCACTAAAGCTGACAGAGTGGAGGAGGGTCAAGGGCATTCAGTACACAATGCAGAATGACGGTACAAACAGGAACTAAAGCATTCCGCATGTCTTGAACACTGAGTCATGATGGTTTGGGCTGTCTTCTCTCATTCCCCGTGCCTTCTTGACTGACTCACAGCAGTGTGAACTGTCTGTCCTTCCTTTCTTTGTTTCTTGTCTGCACCGATCCCTCCTTTTCTTCACACCTCTGAAAACAGACAGGAACTACATTACCATAATTCATATGCACTGGTAGTAAGCTTTAAGCATTGCTTAAGTAGGGCTTTATTTCACCAAACATAGGTGGTGAACTTTTCATGCAGCACAGGTGATTAAATTTTCACCCAGCAAATGTGGTGATTTTTTTTTTACATGCCATATAAGGTTCTCTCACTAAAACCCACGCAAAAATTGAAATATTTTCATAAACCTGTCTCCTCCAGACAAAATTTCTAATTTACGTGGAAGACAATAAACCAACTAATAAATACAAATCAACTAATAGATAGATACTCTTAATCAAAATCTATGTGGAAGACAATAAACCAACTAATAAATACAAATCAACTACTAGATGAATACTCTTAATCAAAATCTAAGTGGAAGACAATAAACCAACTAATAAATACAAATCAACTAATAGATAAATACTCTTAATCAAAATCTATGTGGAAGACAATACATCAACTAATAAATACAAATCAACTAATAGATAAATACTCTTAATCAAAATCTATGTGGAAAACAATACACCAAGTAATAAATGCAAATCAACTAATAGATAAATACTCTTAATCAAAATCTAAGTGGAAGACAATAAACCAAGTAATAAATACAAATCAACTAATATATAAATACTCTTAATCAAAATCTATGTGGAAGACAATACACCAACTAATAAATACAAATCAACTAATAGATAAATACTCTTAATCAAAATCTATGTGGAAGACATTAAACCAACTAATAAATGCAAATCAACTAATAGATAAATACTCTTAATCAAAATCTATGTGGAAGACAATACATCAACTAATAAATACAAATCAACTAATAGATAAATACTCTTAATCAAAATCTATGTGGAAGACAATACACCAACTAATAAATGCAAATCAACTAATAGATAAATACTCTTAATCAAAATCTATGTGGAAGACAATACACCAACTAATAAATGCAAATCAACTAATAGATACTCCTCTTAACTTCAGGCCTTTCCTGCGAATGAGACTTCACAAAAATAATCTCAACAAACATTTTTACTACAACTGTAGACAAAGCCATTTCCCAAATCTACACAGACTAAACAATCTAAACAAAATCAAGAGTTTTGCAGTTCAAATAAGACATCAATTCCATGCTATAGTTCCAGATCTATGAGTGTAATTAAAGCATTTAAATCATCGAGCCACTTAAAGCAGGTTTGCTGAATAAGATGCATAATAACTGATTTATGTTATGTGTAACCAGTCAAGTTACGATTAACATGTCTATAACTGAAGTTTCTTATTCTCACTGTTTTTGTTTTTGTTCATTCTGAAATGAGCCTCCTCTCTTGTTGGGCTAAATGTCTTTATCTTTATCAGATTGTTGTCAACTCTCTCTCTCTCTCTCTCTCTCTCTCTCTCTCTCTCTCTCTCCCTGTTTCCTCTCTCTCTCTCTGAAACACCACAAGCCAGTCAATCTCTCTCTCTCTCTCTCTCTCTCTCTCTCTCTTCCTCTCTCTCTCTCTCTCCCTTCCTCTCTCTTTCCCTTCCTCTCTCTCTCTCTCTCTCTCTCTCTCTCCTTCTCTCTCTCTCTGTCTGAAACAAAGAAATGGAAAACGTCTATCGTTCACAAGCCAGTCAATCTGTTTCATCGGGTAGAAGCACGCTGGCCAGAGTTAAACAATGGCTCATTAACATTCCACACTGGAACAATGAGGCTCACTGACAGTGACACACGCTGACAGGCATCACGTGCACTTTCCTGCATAGTGTTATCATTATCAGGAAAAGTATCATTAACGTGATGACAGGCATTAAACGAAAGTGAGTGGAGTGGGATGTGTGTGTGTGTGTGGTGTGTGTGTGTGTGTCTGTGTGTGTATGTGTGTGCTATATGTGTCTATGCGTGTGTATGTGTGTGTGTGCGTGTGTGCGTATGTGTGCGTGTGTGTTTCTGTGTGTGTGTGTGAGTATGTCTGTGTGTGTGTGTGTGTTTGTGTGTTTGTGTCTGTGTGTGTCTATGTGTATGTGTCTGTGTGTGTGCGTGTGTCTGTGTGTGTGTGTGCGTGTGTGTGTGTGCGCGCGCGCGCGCGTGTGTGTGTGCGCGTGTTTCTGTGTGTGCACGTGTGCGTGTGTGTGTGTGTGTGTGTGTGTGTGTGCACGTGTGCGTGGTGTGTGCGTGCGCGCGCGCGCGCGCGCGTGAATGTCCATGTAAGTGTGAGTGGGCTATGGACTCATTGGGAAGACTGGAACACATAGTCGAGTCTCACCCACTTCACTGCTGTCACTGAGGATGTTGTTCAAATTTTCTGACCAACACACTACAGGTGTCTGTGTCTCTCGGGCCTGGTTGACGCCAGGATATATTATATTACGATAGTACAGCCCTGTCACATACACACACGCGCGCGCGCGAGCACGCACGCACGCACAAATACACAACACACGATACACATCACACCAGCCAACTGTAAACAATATATTGACCCCATTCAGGGTGTTATACGATAAAACCAACAAGAGAGAAGTACCAGCGTTGCCTTCACCAGACTGACCCAAATACAGTAAGACTCGGCCGACTCTACCACCTCATCCCACTACCACCCCGT
>JAPXFY010000019.1:20083964-20086464 GCA_030674185.1 Monoplex corrugatus
ATACCTGTGGTATTGGTCAGGAACTCTGAGCAACACCTGTGGTATTGGTCAGGAACTCTGAGCAACACCTGTGGTATTGGTCAGGAACTCTGAGCAACACCTGTGGTATTGGTCAGAAATTCTGAGCAACACCTGTGGTACTGGTCAGGAACTCTGAACAACACCTGTGGTATTGGCCAGGAACTCTGAGCAACACCTGTGGTATTGGTCAGGAACTCTGAGCAACACCTGTGGTATTGGCCAGGAACTCTGAGCAATGGTCACCTGTGGTATTGGTCGGGAACTCTGAGCAACACCTGTGGTATTGGTCAGGAACTCTGAGCAACACCTGTGGCACTGGTCAGGAACTCTGAGCAACACCTGTGGCACTGGTCAGGAACTCTGAGCAACATCTGTGGTACTGGTCAGGAACTCTGAGCAACACTTGTGGCATTGGTCAGGAACTCTGAGCAACACCTGTGGTATTGGCCAGGAACTCTGAGTAACACCTGTGGTATTGGTCAGGAACTCTGAGTAATGGTCACCTGTGGTATTGGCTAGGAACTCTGAGCAACACCTGTGGAATTGGCCAGGAACTCTGAGCAATGGTCACCTGTGGTATTGGTCGGGAACTCTGAGCAACACCTGAGGTATTGGTCAGGAACTCTGAGCAACACCTGTGGCACTGGTCAGGAACTATGAGCAACACCTGTGGCACTGGTCAGGAACTCTGAGCAACATCTGTGGTACTGGTCAGGAACTCTGAGCAACACCTGTGGTATTGGTCAGGAACTCTGAGCAACACCTGTGGTATTGGTCAGGAACTCTGAGCAACACCTGTGGTATTGGTCAGGAACTCTGAGCAACACCTGTGGTATTGGTCAGGAACTCTGAGCAACACCTGTGGTACTGGTCAGGAACTCTGAACAACACCTGTGGTATTGGTCGGGAATTCTGAACAACACCTGTGGTATTGGCCAGGAACTCTAAACAACACCTGTAATACTGGTCAGGAATTCTGAGCAACACCTGTGGTATTGGTCAGGAATTCTGAACAACACCTGTGGTATTGGTCAGGAACTCTGAGCAACACCTGTGGTATTGGTCAGGAACTCTGAGCAACACCTGTGGCACTGGTCAGGAACTCTGAGCAACACCTGTGGTATTGATCAGGAACTCTGAGCAACACCTGTGGTATTGGTCAGGAACTCTGAGCAACACCTGTAGTATTGGTCAGGAACTCTGAGCAACACCTGTAGTATTGGTCAGGAACTCTGAGCAACACCTGTGGTATTGATCAGGAACTCTGAGCAACACCTGTGGTATTGGTCAGGAACTCTGAGCAACACCTGTAGTATTGGTCAGGAACTCTGAGCAACATCTGTGGTATTGGTCAGGAACTCTGAGCAACACCCTCAACGACAAATCCGTGAAATGGATGAGGCTCGACTGTGCGGCCCCAGTCTTCCCAAGTAGCCCACAACACACTCAGCTCAAGGCAGGAGCCAGCTGGGGACGAAAAATCCTACAATGATAATGACAAAGCTGTTGGGATTCGAACCCCACTACCTTCCAGTCGGTGACAAGTCTAAGGAGTGTTCGCGCCCACGACGACAAGATCTCATCATCATCATAAGTGCCCTGCCACATGGCGTTGGCGATCATGGCCCTCCATATGTTTCTATCCCTTGTTGCCGCAAGCACATCTTCCACCCTCTCTGTCTTCAGCCACTCTGTAAGTCCGTCCAATATTTTTTTCACCAGGACAAGATGTGGCAAGTTCAATACCAAACTATACGTCCTTCTGTCCTACTATACCCCTTGGCCACACTGCACAGTGAATGGGTCAGTAAGCCCAGTAACTGTTGGTGGACAATGTTATCACTTGGGTCATCACACCACCATTGTCCACATACACTGTCACCTGAACTGTTCTGATCAAAGGGAGCTCAAGCAGCAATTTGAGGGGTTTCTGCTACAACGATGTGTGTGTGTGTGTGTGTGTATGTTTGTGTGTGTATGTGTGTATGTGTGTGTGCATGTGTATGTGTATGTGTGTGTGTGTTGTGTGTGTGTGTGTGTGTGTGTGTGTGTGTGTGTGTGTGTGTGTGGTGCGTGCACACTATTTCGTTTACAACACAACTTAGAGAGACACAGAGAGAGAGAGACAGATAGACAGAGAAAGAGAGAGACAGAGACAGAGAGAGACAGACAGACAGACAGAGAAAGACAGACAGAGAGAGAGAACAACAAAGGCAAGAGATATAAAAAAAAAAAGATCATGTTTTCATATGTCTCAAACGGCTTTCTCTAACCACTGTCAACAACAGATTCGCACACGTCAAAGCTGCGTCCATTCTGACCTGCTTTACCCATTACCCGCTAGCACGCAAACCAAGCGATTAAGACGACAGACTTCCAATCGGAATGTCTGGGTTCAATCCTGCCTGGTTCCCTATCTCCTGGTGAGTACAGGATGGAGAGTTTTCCACTCCCCTAGGTCTGTACCATGCATGCACAC
>JAPXFY010000019.1:20101464-20103964 GCA_030674185.1 Monoplex corrugatus
GACACCAAAATATGTATAAAAACAGGCCTAAATTACAAAAAAATTGCTTCCATATATCACATTTCTCTAGAGCCAAAAATGCACTTAATATATGTACCTAATTATCAATCCTAAGAAAAAGTACGTAAGACTTTATCGAACACATGCAGGTGAATGGACCAGGAAGGCAGAAAATGATAGGAAGAAATGACAGAAAGCAAAGGAACAAGGCGAAAACAAAGAGAGTGAGAGAAAAGAAGAACTCTAGCACAGAATTTCCAGAAGATAGGGATACTATTTATACTGAAAGAGCCCATGGCATCCCCACGGGGGAGAAACACTAAGCTCACACTACCTCTAATCTAATGACTGGAGCTTTCAGATAGGCAGCAGAAAGGGCAGCTGGCTAGAATTGAACTCGAAACATCCTATTTAAAGTCCACGGCTCCATCACCCGAACCACCACTGTAAAAACGCTGGATTAACTAACCTTAAACCCAGTACGACGTTGGAGAAACTAACGTAACGCCTAACGCAAACACAACACGCTGTCTACCTCAGACACAGCGCGCGCAAGACTGCTCCAGTGATCGCTTTCAAGTGTGTGGGAAGAGCATTTCACTTTTGTTTTTCCAGTCCAGGGCTACACACGCTGGATGAAGCATTCTTCAATTCTGGATGAACTAACTGAAAGCCTTAGGCCACCAAAACATACAACGTGTACATATTAGTAACAGCGTCCGAGATTTGCTCTAGTAATCTTGTGAAGTTTGAAGAAGCGCAATGCAGCAGTGTCCTGGGTCAGCCATTACACGACAGCAGACGACAGGAAGGAGGGAAGGGAGAATGTCCTCGAATGAGGTATGAGGGGGGGGGGGGGGGGTGAGAAGTCGGGAATGAGACAAAGCTTAAAGGGCAGGCCAACCTAGATCTTCCTCTTTCTCTGTGCCCACACACACCCACACACATTCCTCCCTGTCTGCTTCCCATGAGATACAGAACTCTAATAATACTTTTTTGATATCAACTAATCATCATTCTTTGATATCAACTAATCATAATTCTTGTTTGATAGTCTTGTTTGATATCAACTGATCATAATTCTTGTTTGATATTCTTGTTTGATATCAACTGATCATAATTCTTGTTTGATATCAACTAATAATAATTCTTGTTTGATATCAACTAATAATAATTCTTGTTTGATATCAACTGATCATAATTCTTGTTTGATATTCTTGTTTGATATCAACTGATTATAATTCTTGTTTGATATCAACTGATCATAATTCTTGTTTGATATCAACTAATAATAATTCTTGTTTGATATCAACTGATCATAATTCTTCTTTGATATCAACTGATCATAATTCTTGTTTGATATCAACTGATCATAATTCTTGTTTGATATCAACTGATCATAATTCTTCTTTGATATCAACTGATCATAAATTCTTGTTTGATATCAACTGATCATAATTCTTGTTTGATATCAACTGATCATAATTCTTGTTTGATATCAACTGATCATAATTCTTGTTTGATATCAACTGATCATAATTCTTGTTTGATATTAACCTATAATAATTCTTGTTTGATATCAACTAATCATCAATCAATCAATCAATCAGAGGTACAGTATTGTTATAAAATAACAAATCAACGATTCAGTAGAACATGACTACATCAAAAGACAGGCAAACAAAGAAGACAAAATTCTCTAACTGGTGCGGTAGTCGTCACTAAACGTCGGACTCAAAATCCAAAGGTCCTGAGTTCGATTCGCTGAGACACCTCCACCTGGTGGGTAAAGGGTGGAGATTTTCCCCATCTACCAGGTCAACGTGTGTGCATACATGCCAGTGCCTAAACCCTTTTTGAGTATATATGCAAGTAGAATATCATATCTTAACATTACAGATGCTATAAGTTATGTCAGAGTCACGTGGTTTATGGAAACATTCAAACATCCAACATGCATGCCCATCAAAGACAGTGTATGCAGACTATGCTGCAAAACAGTAACTGCACAGTGCAGGCAAAACAGATCTGAAAAAAATCGGAATGCTATAAAACAAACAAACACAAAAAATTCACACCTTCCATATTCCAAACGGAGCAAAACAGAAACACCCACCTCCTGAACCACAATCAGCCCACTCCAAGAACAATAACTTGATCATTTGCAGCATCCACCACTTGAACAGCACCGAGACAGACACCAATGTTCAGGCGAAGGAAAGAGTATTCCCACACAGCCTCTGGTCAAAAAGCACACACAGACCACGCTGGATGCTCTAACGATAATAATTATGCTGTAAGCAATGACTACCGGAGCCTCTGGTGGAAGTGTGGACCACCCTCGACGTACTAACCACACTACGCTGGACGAACGAACATAATAAAACACCTTTGGCCTCCAGACACAAAAACTACTACTACACCTTAGGAACAGCGCCCAAGCATCAGTCGGGTGTAATCGTTTTAATTAACCCTTTGACTCCCGCACCCTGTCCAACAG
>JAPXFY010000019.1:20108964-20116464 GCA_030674185.1 Monoplex corrugatus
CTCTCCCTTGTGAGATACAGACACGGAGAGAGAAAGACATCATAACGACAGCAGAATTACATCTGTCTGTCTGTACGTATGTCCATTTGTCTGTCAACAATGTGTTAAAAATATATAAAAAAGAAGAAGAAGAAGCGGAGGGAGGGGGCCAATCTCAATTAACAAAACCTAATCCAAAACAAGTATGACTGCCCGCGTTCAAGCAAACAGGAACCAGGGAAAAAAAAAACACGAAAGAAGAATACGAACGCGTATTTAATACAACAAGAAAGACAGGCGAAAATTTTCGGCCAACTGGCCTTATCAAAAAAGATGTCTCATCCCAAATACCTTATCATAAAATATCTCTGTAAATAGTACCTCATCAAAAAGGATGTCCAGTCAATAATGTCTTATCAGAAAAGATGTCTCTGTCAGCAATATTTTATCAAAACAAAAAGATGTCCCAGTCAACTATATCTTATCAGAAAAGATGTCTCAGTCAACAACATCTATCAATAAAATAAAGATGTCTCAGTCAACAGTACATTATCAGAAAACAATTCTACATTCTCAGAAAACAATTCTCAACAACAGCTTATCAGAAAAGAAATTTCAATCAACAATATCTTAGAAAAGATGTCTCAGCCAACAATACCTTATCAAAAAGATGTCTCAGTCAACAATACCTTATCAAAAAGATGTCTCAGTCAACAATATCTTATCAAAAAGATGTCTCAGCCAACAATACCTTATCAAAAAGATGTCTCAGTCAACAATATCTTATCAGAAAAGATGTCTCAGCCAATAATACCTTATCAAAAAGATGTCTCAGTCAACAATACCTTATCAAAAAGATGTCTCAGTCAACAATACCTTATCAGAAAAGATGTCTCAGTCAACAATACCTTATCAGAAAAGATGTCTCAGCCAACAATACCTTATCAGAAAAGATGTCTCAGCCAACAATACCTTATCAGAAAAGATGTCTAAGCCAACAATACCTTATCAAAAAGATGTCTCAGCCAACAATATCTTATCAGAAAAGATGTCTCAGCCAACAATACCTTATCAAAAAGATGTCTCAGTCAACAATACCTTATCAGAAAAGATGTCTCAGCCAACAATACTTTATCAAAAAGATGTCTCAGTCAACAATATCTTATCAGAAAAGATGTCTCAGCCAACAATACTTTATCAAAAAGATGTCTCAGCCAACAATACCTTATCAGAAAAGATGTCTCAGCCAACAATACTTTATCAAAAAGATGTCTCAGCCAACAATACCTTATCAGAAAAGATGTCTCAGTCAACAATACCTTATCAGAAAAGATGTCTCAGCCAACAATACTTTATCAAAAAGATGTCTCAGTCAACAATACCTTATCAGAAAAGATGTCTCAGCCAACAATACCTTATCAAAAAGATGTCTCAGTCAACAATATCTTATCAGAAAAGATGTCTCAGCCAATAACATCTTATCAAAAAGATGTCTCAGCCAACAATACCTTATCAAAAAGATGTCTCAGTCAACAATACCTTATCAAAAAGATGTCTCAGTCAACAATATCTTATCAGAAAAGATGTCTCAGCCAATAACATCTTATCAAAGATTGTCAGTCAACAAACCTTATCAAAAAGATGTCTCAGTCAACAATACCTTATCAAAAAGATGTTCAGTCAACAATACTTATCGAAAAATGCTCAGCCATAACTCTTATCAAAAAGTATGTCAGTCAACAATATCTTATCAGAAAAGATGTCTCAGCCAATAACATCTTATCAAAAAGATGTGTCAGTCAACAATGTTTTATCATAAAAAACAAAATCTTATCATAAAAGCTGTCTCACCTTCTCTAGCTTACAAACATCTCACAAGGCTTCTCTATCTTCACTATCACCATGTGCCATGCCTTCTCTAGCCTAGGAATAGCCCCGCTTCTCTAGCCTAAATATTATCCTTTCACCTTCCCTAGACTACAGATTATCTTACACGGCTTCTCTAGCTCACAGACTAGACTATCTCACTTTCTCTAGCCCAAGACTATCTCATTTTCTTTAACTAGACTACAATCTCACACAGCTTCTCCACACTTTACACTGTCATACTATCTCATCTTCTCTCGCCTACAGACTATCTTACCTTCTCTAATCTACTATCTCATACGGCTTCTCTAGACTACAGACAATGGGACCCATAGAGATCTGTTCTGTTCTTGCTGCTTAAAGCCCAGCCGACTGCGTAGAGCCACATAAGGGCTATAACCCTTTCAAAACATTCACAATACTTCAACACTGTTGTTGTTATTTCTGTCCAAAGCCCAGCCGAGCGCGTAGAGCCACATCAGGGTTATAACAATTTTCAAATAGTAATAGAGTTCCATGGACAGCAAAGAAAACAAACGAGACAGTCTTGATGGAAGCAGACACAAGAACATCACTCATAAGGAAGATTAGGAAAAGACAGGCACTATTTATAGGCCATTTTATGAGGAAAGGGGAATTAGAGCACCTGGTCACAAAAGGAAAGCTGGAGGGAAAGAGAGCACCAGTTAGACCCAGGGAGAAAATATTGGACGGACTTGCAGGATGGCTGAGGACAGAGAGGGTGGAAGATGTGCTCGCGGCAACAAGGGATAGATACATATGGAGGGCCACGATCGCCAATACCATGCGTCAGGGCACTTGATGATGATGATGAATGATCGTTTCTACTTCAATGGTGCAGTAACCCTGGCCAGTCCAAACGCCGGGGTGATGCTATGTGCTGCATGCACTAAACAGAGAGGGCCGCCTGGTACAGACCGTACGGCGTTATTTATCATGTTCGTTAGCGCCAGACAATAAGTTGAGACAGCATGCCTAATTGGTGCTGGCGATAAGACAGGCTCGTCTTCCCTCATGGCACGAAGTTAACCAGGACACAGCCACTTGATCTGTCTGGATGAGCATGGGTTGGGGGTAAGCACCGTACAGGATGGTTATCTGACCGTCTGATTGTTCAGGGTAAATACTAGCCTACCGCTATCTAAAACCCACGCGGGCCACGGCACTCCACATGTAGGCAATGCGTAGACCAAACACAAGACAGTTCCGTGTCATTGTCCTCCCGTCTTGTTTCAAGCTTGTATGAATATCAAACAAAAATCTCCATTTTCAAGTATACGGGTTTGTTTGTTTTTTAAGCAAAAGCAATATTTATTTAGGAGAAACACGCAAATTGAACAACTTCAATTTTGTAAACAAAATCCCCTTTCTCCATTACAACATTCTCACAACACAGACCTTCAAGATGATCTAAGGTGTGATAACATTCTAGTGCCGAAATCTAAAGCACTGCCCGCGTTCAAGCAAACAGGAACCAGAACACACAGAACTAGAACCATAACGCGCAATTAATGTAAAAAAAAAATAAATAATAAAAAACTGACAAGTGACAGGCGCAACATGCCGGCCACCTGGCCATTGTCAAGCGTATTACACAAAAGGCAACACAGTACAACACAGCCCACATATAATTCAGCGGGAAAACAGTACTTGCTCAGCAAGACTTCACTGATGATTCGTCCAGCAGCAGAAAATAATGTTTCTCCTGATCGAAAAACGTCAGGGAAGTCTTCCTTGTTTTCCCCTGAACTTGTTTCGTTCCTTGTTGTGTTTTGTGTACACTTGTAAAAGGCCCACTGGCCAAAACGTTTATGCCTGTTTTGTTTATGTTACATTAAATTCGCGGTGTGATTTTTTCGTTTTGTTTTGTTTTAGTTTTGGATTTTGTTGTTGTTGTTGTTGTTGTTGTTGTTGTTTGTTTTGTTTGTTTGTTTTTGTCTTTTCCTGATTTCATTGCTGATCCATCACAAACAATACAGGTATACAAAGAAATACGCGTATAATAATAATAATTAATAATTACAATATTTATATAGCGCAAAATCTTGATAAAATCAAATCTAAGCGCTGAAGCAGACACACACGCAAGCACGCACGCACGCACGCACGCACACACACGCACGCACACACACACACACACACACATACACACACACACACACGCATGGCTATAAATGGGGAGAAAGAATAAAAGCAATAAAAGCAAGAATAAAAGCAATGGAAAATTATAGAGAGCATAGCATATACAATTATATATTATAACTATGTGATTCCCTCCGAGCGGAGACAGGCTGCAGAGGGGGGTTAGGATTTTATGCGGAGGAGAAAAGGTGAGTTTTGAGAGCGGACTTGAAGGAGACAAAAGTAGGTTGCTGACGGACTGAGAGAGGAAGTTTGTTCCAGGAGAGTGGACCAGAAACAGAGAAGGCTCGTGGACCATAGGTATTGAGCTTAGTGCGTGGAAAGCGAAAAGTCAGAGGATCGGAGGCAGAGCGGAGGGTACGTGAGGGAACATAGATCTCAAGTAGGCTTGACAGGTAATCGGGGGCTGCGTTATTGAGGCTTTTGTAGCACATGGTGTCTAGTTTGTACTGTATGCGCTTTGATACAGGGAGCCAGTGAAGTTGTGCCAGGAGAGGAGATATGTGGTCAGCTTTTTTCTTTTTGAGTACAAGGCGTACAGCATTGTTTTGAATGCGCTGTAGGATGTGAATGGTGGAGGCAGGAAGACCAGACAGGAGTGAATTGCAATAGTCAATGCGAGACATTATGAAGGAGAGAACGAGTTTTGCAGTTGTTTCGACAGAGAGATACTTCCTGATCAGCCTTATACGATGGAGATGATAGTAGCAGGATCTGGCAGTTTGAGAAACAAAGTTGTTCATGGAGAGGGTAGAGTCAATGCAGACACCAAGGTTTTTAGCTGAATCAGAAATTGGGACTGATGTGTTACATAATGGGAGAGAAAGAGGAGGCAGCTGAGAAAGTTTCTGACGGGTGCCAATGAGGATAGCTTCTGTTTTGTCGTCATTAAGCTGAAGTCTATTGTGTGTCATCCAGTTCTTAATGTCCGAGTAACACTCAGTGGTGCGAGTCAACAGGCGCTGTATATTATCAGGTGAGTCACTGTCTTGAAGTTGGGTGTCATCAGCATAGAAGTGGTGTTTTATAGAATGGGAGTTGATGATGGTGGACAGGGGGGAGGTGTAAAGAGTGAAAAGAACAGGGCCAAGGACAGATCCTTGTGGAACACCACAGGTCAGGTATGCAGGTTGAGAGTAAGTGCCATTGATGAGAACGGTTTGTTTTCTGTTGGATAGGTATGAAGTGAACCAAGACAGAGCAATGTCAGAGATGCCAAAAGTATGATGAAGTCTAGAAAGGAGAATACCATGATCAATGGTATCAAAGGCTGCAGACAGATCAAGGAGTGTGAGGAGAGAGACTTTGCCAGTATCAGTTGCAAGGAGGAGATTGTTGAGAATGTGTAGTAGGGCAGTTTCAGTGCTATGGCACTGGCGGTAGGCTGACTGGAAAGGATTGAGGAGATTGTTGGCAGACAGGTGAGAGTTCAGCTGGTTGAGGACGACTTTTTCAAGGAGTTTTGACAAGAAAGAGAGATTAGAGATAGGCCGGTAATTTTTCAGTTCATTTGGATCTAAATTGTGTTTCTTGAGGAGAGGGTGAACAATAGCAGACTTGAAAGAATCAGGGACAGTTCCAGTTTGAAGAGAAGTGTTGATGATGTCAGTGATGAATGGGAGGAGAGTAGGGAGACAGTCGGCGTAGAGAGAACCTGGAAGAGGATCTAGTTCGCAGGTTTTGAACGACATGGATCTGATTGTGTTGAGAATTTCTTCTTGTGAGACTGGGGTAAAAGTAGTAAGAGGTGTGCCAGAGAAGGAAGGGTCAGGTGGGCATGGTTGACAGGGTGTCCTGTCAAGCCTGTCACGAAGAGTTTGTATTTTGGTGGTGAAATAGTTGGAGAATACAGATGGGAGTTCTTCATTTGTATGTTTTGTTGGGAGAGGTAAATCTTTTCGTGTGCCAAGGAGATGATTCATGGTTGTAAAGAGTTCTTTTGAAGAAGAGGCATTCAGGATTTTGGTTTGGAAATAGCTTGTTTTTGCTGATGCAATGAGGGTGGATACTTTTGTTTTAGAGGCTTGGAAAAGTTGCCTGTGTACAGTGAGTTTGGATTTGCGCCAGCGGCGCTCTGCTCTGCGGCGGGCACGTTTTGCACAGGCGATCTCATGAGTGAGCCAGGGGGTAGGGGGGCGGTCAGGTAAAAGACGGGTTGTGGCTGGAGCATGAGTGTCCAGAAGATGGTGGAGAGTAGTATAGAATTCATCGGCAAGGTTATGTGACTTTTCAGAAAGGAGACGGGAGGCATCAGATGAAAATGTGGAGAGGTCGATAGATTTGAGATTGCGTCGAGTCACTGTGCGCATGGTACGGGAAGGAGGAGAAATGTCGAGAGAACAGAGAATTGCAGAGTGGTCAGATGGAAGGGCTGAAGTTAGACGGGTAGAAAGAACTAAGCAGTTGTCAGTAGCGGAATTTTGGTGATCACGAGAAATGATCCAGTCAAGAATGTGACCTTTTTGATGGGTTGGTTCAGAAATGTGTTGAGTCATATTGTGATTGGACAGAGAGTTGATGATATGTCTTGTGTCATAACGGTGAGTGTTGTCATAGTGGACATTGATGTCACCTAGAATGATGAGATTTCCAGGTAAGAGACAGTAGTAATCAAGAAGTTGATCAAAGTCAGAGAGAAACATGGATGTGGTGAGCTTGTTGGCAGAGCTAGGTGGAGGTCGATAGACACAGGAGAAGGTGATGGGGTGAGGGGTGGATTGGAAGGATACTTCAACGTGCTCGAAAGAAGGATGGGAGAAAGGCAGAGACTGCGAGAAAGACAGGCGGGAATGGAGTGAGTCGTTGTAGAGGATGGCGATACCACCACCTCGGGATGAGCGATGGAAAGAAGCAAGCCTGTAACCACTCGGAGTGAGACTCACATGTATAGGTTCATGACCAAGGGGGTTAAGCCATGTTTCGGTGATAAAAGCAATGTCAACATGCTCATCTGCGATAAAGTCAGCAATGACATCAGCTTTGCCATCAATGCATGTTGACTGAGCGTTAAAAAGGCATAGTTTTAGTTTATCACAATGTGGCGGCAGAGGTGGAGACGAAGGCAGCACCGACGGGACAGAAGACGAAGGAGACACCAGCGGGGCAGAAGACGAAGGCAGCAACGACGGGACAGAAGACGAAGGAGGCACCAGCGGGACAGAAGACAAAGGCAGCACCAGCGGGACAGAAGACGAGGGCAGCGCCGGCGGGACAGAAGACGAAAGCGGCACCGGTGGGACAGAAGGTGAAGGCGGCACCGGCGGGACAGAAGACGAAGGCGAAGACGGCAGAGGAGGAGACGAAGTTTGCAGCAGCAAGGTCGAGTGCAGGGGCAGTGGAGGAGACGAAGAAGCAGAAGAGTGGTGTCGGACTGGCACAGCAGGAGGCAGATTGTGCCAAAGTCGGTGGAGACGTCCACCACGACAGGATCGCGCAGTGCGTATGTGGTACAAGATCCACAAACCACTAGCTCGAGCAAATGTACCAAACTGC